>OY282643.1:38924759-39549759 GCA_958299015.1 Tetanocera ferruginea
AATATCAAAATCAAAATCAAAATCTAATCAAAATCAAAATCAAAATCAAAATCAATCAAAATCAAAATCAAAATCAAAATCAAAATCAAAATCAAAATCAAATCAAAATCAAAATCAAAATCAAATCAAAATCTAAATCAAAATCAAAATCAAAATCAAAATCAAAATCATAATCAAAATCAAATCAAAATCAAATCAAAATCAAAATCAAAATCAAATCAAAATCAAAATCAAAATCAAAATCAAAATCAAAATCAAAATCAAATCAAAATCAAAATCAAAATCAAAATCAAAATCAAAATCAAAATCAAAATCAAACAATCAAAATCAAAATCAAAATCAAAATCAAAATCAAAATCAAATCAAATCAAAATCAAAATCAAAATCAAAATCAAAATCAAAATCAAAATCAAAATCAAAATCAAAATCAAATCAAAATCAAAATCAAAATCAAAATCAAAATCAAAATCAAAATCAAAATCAAAATCAAAATCAAAATCAAAATCAAAATCACAAATCAAATCAAAATCAAAATCAAAATCAAAATCAAATCAAAATCAAAAATCAAAATCAAAATCAAAATCAAAATCAAAATCAAAATCAAAATCAAATCAAAATCAAAATCAAAATCAAATCAAAATCAAAATCAAAATCAAAATCAAAATCAAAATCAAAATCAAAATCAAAATCAAAATCAAAATCAAAATCAAAATCAAAATCAAAATCAAAATCAAAATCAAAATCAAATCAAAATCAAAATCAAATCAAAATCAAAATCAAAATCAAAATCAAAATCAAATCACAAAATCAAAATCAAAATCAAAATCAAAATCAAAATCAAAATCAAAAATCAAAATCAAAATCAAAATCAAAATCAAAATCAAAATCAAAATCAAAATCAAAATCAAAATCAAAATCAAACAAATCAAAATCAAAATCAAATCAAAATCAAAATCAAAATCAAAATCAAAATCAAAATCAAAATCAAAATCAAAATCAAAATCAAAATCAAAATCAAAATCAAAATCAAAATCAAAATCAAATATCAAAATCAAAATCAAAATCAAATTGAAATTGAAATTGAAATGAAATCAATATCAAAATCAAAATCAAAATCAAAATCAAAATCAAAATCAAAATCAAAATCAAAATCAAAATCAAAATCAAAATCAAAATCAAAATCAAAATCAAAATCAAAATCAAAATCAAAATCAAAATCAAATCAAAATCAAAATCAAAATCAAAATCAAAATCAAAATCAAAATCAAAATCAAATCAAAATCAAAATCAAAATCAAAATCAAAATCAAAATCAAAATCAAAATCAAAATCAAAATCAAAATCAAAATCAAAATCAAAATCAAAATCAAAATCAAAATCAAAATCAAAATCAAAATCAAAATCAAAATCAAAATCAAAATCAAAATCAAAATCAAAATCAAAATCAAAATCAAAATCAAAATCAAAATCAAAATCAAAATCAAAATCAAAATCAAAATCAAAATCAAAATCAAAATCAAAATCAAAATCAAAATCAAAATCAAAATCAAAATCAAAATCAAAATCAAAATCAAAATCAAAATCAAAATCAAAATCAAAATCAAAATCAAAATCAAAATCAAAATCAAAATCAAAATCAAAATCAAAATCAAAATCAAAATCAAAATCAAAATCAAAATCAAAATCAAAATCAAAATCAAAATCAAAATCAAAATCAAAATCAAAATCAAAATCAAAATCAAAATCAAAATCAAAATCAAAATCAAAATCAAAATCAAAATCAAATCAAAATCAAAATCAAAATCAAAATCAAAATCAAAAGTCAAAATCAAAATCAAAATCAAAATCAAAATCAAAATCAAAATCAAAATCAAAATCAAAATCAAAATCAAATCAAAATCAAAATCAAAATCAAAATCAAAATCAAAATCAAAATCAAAATCAAAATCAAAATCAAAATCAAAATCAAATCAAAATCAAAATCAAAATCAAAATCAAAATCAAAATCAAAATCAAAATCAAAATCAAAATCAAAATCAAAATCAAAATCAAAATCAAAATCAAAATCAAAATCAAAATCAAAATCAAAATCAAAATCAAAATCAAAATCAAAATCAAAATCAAAATCAAAATCAAAATCAAAATCAAAAATCAAAATCAAAATCAAAATCAAAATCAAAATCAAAATCAAAATCAAAATCAAAATCAAAATCAAAATCAAAATCAAAATCAAAATCAAAATCAAAATCAAAATCAAAATCAAAATCAAAATCAAAATCAAAATCAAAATCAAAATCAAAATCAAAATCAAAATCAAAATCAAAATCAAAATCAAAATCAAAATCAAAATCAAAATCAAAATCAAAATCAAAATCAAAATCAAAATCAAAATCAAAATCAAAATCAAAATCAAAATCAAAATCAAAATCAAAATCAAAATCAAAATCAAAATCAAAATCAAAATCAAAATCAAAATCAAAATCAAAATCAAAATCAAAATCAAAATCAAAATCAAAATCAAATCAAAATCAAAATCAAAATCAAAATCAAAATCAAAATCAAAATCAAAATCAAAATCAAAATCAAAATCAAAATCAAAATCAAAATCAAAATCAAAATCAAAATCAAAATCAAAATCAAAATCAAAATCAAAATCAAAATCAAAATCAAAATCAAAATCAAAATCAAAATCAAAATCAAAATCAAAATCAAAATCAAAATCAAAATCAAAATCAAAATCAAAATCAAAATCAAAATCAAAATCAAATCAAAATCAAAATCAAAATCAAAATCAAAATCAAATCAAAATCAAAATCAAAATCAAAATCAAAATCAAAATCAAAATCAAAATCAAAATCAAAATCAAAATCAAAATCAAAATCAAAATCAAAATCAAAATCAAAATCAAAATCAAAATCAAAATCAAAATCAAAATCAAAATCAAAATCAAAATCAAAATCAAAATCAAAATCAAAATCAAAATCAAAATCAAAATCAAAATCAAAATCAAAATCAAAATCAAATCAAATCAAAATCAAAATCAAAATCAAAATCAAAATCAAAATCAAAATCAAAATCAAAATCAAATCAAAATCAAAATCAAAATCAAAATCAAAATCAAAATCAAATCAAAATCAAAATCAAAATCAAAATCAAAATCAAATCAAAATCAAAATCAAAATCAAAATCAAAATCAAAATCAAAATCAAAATCAAAATCAAAATCAAATCAAAATCAAAATCAAAATCAAAATCAAAATCAAAATCAAAATCAAATCAAAATCAAAATCAAAATCAAAATCAAAATCAAAATCAAAATCAAAATCAAAATCAAAATCAAAATCAAAATCAAAATCAAAATCAAATCAAAATCAAAATCAAATCAAAATCAAAATCAAAATCAAAATCAAAATCAAAATCAAAATCAAAATCAAAATCAAAATCAAAATCAAAATCAAAATCAAAATCAAAATCAAAATCAAAATCAAAATCAAAATCAAAATCAAATCAAAATCAAAATCAAAATCAAAATCAAAATCAAAATCAAAATCAAAATCAAAATCAAAATCAAAATCAAAATCAAAATCAAAATCAAAATCAAAATCAAAATCAAAATCAAAATCAAAATCAAAATCAAAATCAAACCAAAATCAAAATCAAAATCAAAATCAAAATCAAAATCAAAATCAAAATCAAAATCAAAATCAAAATCAAAATCAAAATCAAAATCAAAATCAAAATCAAAATCAAAATCAAAATCAAAATCAAAATCAAAATCAAAATCAAAATCAAAATCAAAATCAAAATCAAAATCAAAATCAAAATCAAAATCAAAATCAAAATCAAAATCAAAATCAAAATCAAAATCAAAATCAAAATCAAAATCAAAATCAAAATCAAAATCAAAATCAAAATCAAAATCAAAATCAAAATCAAAATCAAAATCAAAATCAAAATCAAAATCAAAATCAAAATCAAAATCAAAATCAAAATCAAAATCAAAATCAAAATCAAAATCAAAATCAAAATCAAAATCAAAATCAAAATCAAAATCAAAATCAAAATCAAAATCAAAATCAAAATCAAAATCAAAATCAAAATCAAAATCAAAATCAAAATCAAAATCAAAATCAAAATCAAAATCAAAATCAAAATCAAAATCAAAATCAAAATCAAAATCAAAATCAAAATCAAAATCAAAATCAAAATCAAAATCAAAATCAAAATCAAAATCAAAATCAAAATCAAAATCAAAATCAAAATCAAAATCAAAATCAAAATCAAAATCAAAATCAAAATCAAAATCAAAATCAAAATCAAAATCAAAATCAAAATCAAAATCAAAATCAAAATCAAAATCAAAATCAAAATCAAAATCAAAATCAAAATCAAAATCAAAATCAAAATCAAAATCAAAATCAAAATCAAAATCAAAATCAAAATCAAAACCAAAATCAAAATCAAAATCAAAATCAAAATCAAAATCAAAATCAAAATCAAAATCAAAATCAAAATCAAAATCAAAATCAAAATCAAAATCAAAATCAAAATCAAAATCAAAATCAAAATCAAAATCAAAATCAAAATCAAAATCAAAATCAAAATCAAAATCAAAATCAAAATCAAAATCAAAATCAAAATCAAAATCAAAATCAAAATCAAAATCAAAATCAAAATCAAAATCAAAATCAAAATCAAAATCAAAATTGAAATTGATATCAAAATCAAAATCAAAATCAAAATTGAAATTGAAATTGAAATTGAAATTGAAATTGAAATTGAAATTGAAATTGAAATTGAAATTGAAATTGAAATTGAAATTGAAATTGAAATTGAAATTGAAATTGAAATTGAAATTGAAATTGAAATTGAAATTGAAATTGAAATTGAAATTGAAATTGAAATTGAAATTGAAATTGAAATTGAAATTGAAATTGAAATTGAAATTGAAATTGAAATTGAAATTGAAATTGAAATTGAAATTGAAATTGAAATTGAAATTGAAATTGAAATTGAAATTGAAATTGAAATTGAAATTGAAATTGAAATTGAAATTGAAATTGAAATTGAAATTGAAATTGAAATTGAAATTGAAATTGAAATTGAAATTGAAATTGAAATTGAAATTGAAATTGAAATTGAAATGGAAATTGAAATTGAAATTGAAATTGAAATTGAAATTGAAATTGAAATTGAAATTGAAATTGAAATTGAAATTGAAATTGAAATTGAAATTGAAATTGAAATTGAAATTGAAATTGAAATTGAAATTGAAATTGAAATTGAAATTGAAATTGAAATTGAAATTGAAATTGAAATTGAAATTGAAATTGAAATTGAAATTGAAATTGAAATTGAAATTGAAATTGAAATTGAAATTGAAATTGAAATTGAAATTGAAATTGAAATTGAAATTGAAATTGAAATTGAAATTGAAATTGAAATTGAAATTGAAATTGAAATTGAAATTGAAATTGAAATTGAAATTGAAATTGAAATTGAAATTGAAATTGAAATTGAAATTGAAATTGAAATTGAAATTGAAATTGAAATTGAAATTGAAATTGAAATTGAAATTGAAATTGAAATTGAAATTAAAATTGAAATTGAAATTGAAATTGAAATTGAAATTGAAATTGAAATTGAAATTGAAATTGAAATTGAAATGAAATTGAAAATGAAAATGAAATAGAATGTGAAACTGAATGTGATTGTGAAACATGAATGTGAATGAGATTGTGAATGTAATCAAGGATTAGAACAAAGATAAGGGCAAGGGTTAATGTATATGAGAATGACAATGATTCCTTTCAGCGAAGCTAATTTCTACAGCTTTCAAAAAATCAAACGAACTTACAAGCAGAAAATTTTTGCCAGTTTGTTTCAATAGATTTATATTCTCTTTCAACAACATTCTGTGAGTTTGACTAGAAATTATTTTAAAAACAATAACAATTATTATTTTTGTGTATAAAGTAGATACCTACAATAATTTCATTAAATAATATTTCAATATATATTTTTTCGCATGTCTGAGCATCACTTGCAGCTATGCGTTTTATTTTTTGTTTGTTTTTATTTGTGTTTCCCTTCTTTTAGCAATATTCGTTTATTTTTTTGCGCTTTTGTTATTTTTCTATTGCATTTTTGTTTCGTTTTTTTTTCGCTTGGGGCTTGAATATTTCCTTATTTTTTTTTTTATTGCTTTAGTTATGAAATATTTTTATTTTTTTTATATAATTTCGTTTATAACAAGCAACACATTTGACGGCTAATAAAAGTTGGTATTACTTTTTATGGCGCCATTTTATTGTTGTCGAGACACTTGTGGGAGTTTTTGGTAAATCTTGAAATTGTTGGAGCAAAGCAATGAAAATAGAAAGTTATTTAATTGAATGGGAATGGAGGTAAATTTAATTTAAAAAATTTATGTAATATATTTTGCAATCAAGAAACTATATCGTTAACTAAATACAAATAAATTTTTTCGAGAAGCAAAATAAAAATAAAATTCTTCAGTTGAGGATGCAGCAGCCATGCAATTATCATAAAAACAGACAAAACGTCATTTTTCCAAAGAAAAGTGATGGAAAAGACAATTTTGTAGTGGAAAGAGATGCGTATTCTTTCAGACCTTCTTTTTTAATATTTATATCTCACAAGGAAACGTCCCCAGGTGACAGTCTCCGATTTGAATGATTTTCGGATATGTGATAGAAGACAAAAATCTAAGGTCGACGTATTTTTTTATACGTACTCAATCGATGGTTTGGATTTCAAACTCGCGTTCAAAAATCAGCGATAATTTCGTTTTTTTGCTATAATTTCGATATTTTTCATGGAAGCATTTAGAAATTTGGTACCAAACGAAAGCGCTTGCAAAACCACACATGATGGCATCAATTTTTTATAAGAAAAGTTTGTTGTAATTTTGTTGTTGTAATTTTTAGTCGATATCAAAGAAGTATGTTGACACAATTATATCATATTAATTTATGTTGGATTTAAGGCAATTTTTAAACTTACCTTTTTTTTAATAACATTTTTGTTTTATTGAAATGCATTTATTTTCCTTAAATAAAAAATTTCATTACATTAAAGAAGTACCCAATATGGGTGTCAAAAATTTTATTTTTTTATGGCCTATTCTCATGTTTAAATATTTTATCGGAAAGTTGACATTTCATAGGGCTTCCATACAAAATGTGTGGAAACATGAAATTTTTTCTTTAAGGAAAATAAATGCATTTCAATAAAAAAATAATTTTAATATAAAAAGTAACAAATTTAAAAAAAAAAAAACAAAAAAAAGGTAAGTTTACAAATTGCTTTACATCCAACATAAATTAATATGATATAATTGCGTTTACAAACTTCTTTGATATCGACTAAACATTACTAAAAACTACAACAACAAAATTACAACAAAATTTGCTTATAAAAGATTGATGCTGTCGTGTGTGGTTTTGTAAGAGCTTTCGTTTGATACCAAATTTGTAGATGTTTCCATGGAAAATAGCGAAATTATAGCAAAAAAACTAAATTTTCGCTGATTTTTGAACGCAAGTTTTAAACCCTAAACCATCGATTGAGCACGTATAAAAAAATACGTCGACCTTAGATTTTTGTCTTCTATCACATATCCGAA
Source organism: Tetanocera ferruginea (assembly GCA_958299015.1). Lineage (NCBI taxonomy): Eukaryota > Metazoa > Arthropoda > Insecta > Diptera > Sciomyzidae > Tetanocera > Tetanocera ferruginea. The sequence continues at coordinate 38,932,406 of OY282643.1, forward strand.
AATCATTCAAAACGGAGACTGTCACCTGGGGACCTTTCCTTGTGAGTTATGAATTTTTAAAAAAAGGTCTGTTTACTCTCCCACGAATGTTATGTCCCACCTTAAATATACTTTTTGCATTTTTGAAATCTGGTTTGCATTTTTGAAATTAAGAACTGATCAAAATACTTAACTCAATACACAGCCGCGTACCGTGGGGGGGCGGGGGGCGGTCCGACCCGGGCGGCATTATTTTAGGGGTAGCACTGAAGCTAAATTGGGCCTTTTGAATAACTGGTGTTTTCGAGTAACTCGAAATTTTTCGAGTTTTTGAGTGCTTTAACTTATCAGTGTTAAAGCAATATCCAGAAGTGGAATTTTCGTATGATTATGGCGGATTGTAAGTTCAGAGTATATATTAAAAATTAAGACTTATGCGTATAATTTTAAGTCGTATCTATTATAATTTTGTGGGATTTTTTGGATTTTACTGTTTTAATAAAATCACTCTGGAGGGCAGTTAGGTGTGGTCTATACTGATTTGGGTCATTTTCTAATTTAATAATTTAATTATTAATTTTGGAGAAATAATTTTGAGAATGACCACAAGGTTTCAGCAGCTTCATGCTCTTGCTGAAAAAACGCAATTCTTACTCCTTTGATTCTCCTGCATGATAAGTTGGGAATGCAAACTGAATGAACTCTGTCACGAAGATATTGTCAAGAAAGAGTTTCTCGTTGAGAGAAAAATACTTCAGCATTTTGTTTTTATTGCGCACAAAAATTCTTGTATGAAAGGTCCACTTGAACTTTTACAATTTATTTTTAAATTAAGTCTAGAAAACGCAAGTTTAAGGTAGATTGATCAAAACTACATTTTTGTTTTTTTTTTAATTTTCAACGCTTTTAATGCTTGAATACATATTTTAATACATTTGAAATTAGTTTTCTTTGCCTCTTCAACATTAGATAATTTTGACCTACGTCGCACGTTGGTAAAAAATCAGGCAAAACGCACGCATTGCGATGATATCTCAACTTTTTTTCTTGATTTTTTATAATGATTTAATAATTTTGGTTATATTTAATGATAGAAATACATTTTTTTAAGGCCTAACGACTTTTTTATTGACCTCCAAAGTCATGCCTAACTTCAAAAATATTTAATGAAAAAATTTCACTAAACGTATCAGCTTACTAAAATGCTCATAAAAACTTCAAACTAAAGTCAAAATAAATGCGATTTTCAACAATAAATCACAAAAAACAGACTTTAAATTTGTTTCCCTAAAAGTTTGGTTCTGTGACAAAATAAGGAGATGTACTTCCTTGAAATAGCATAAACTTTAAGAAAATATACAAAAATAATAAATTTTCTTTCAAATGCAACTTCCTTGCGGGGGAGGAAGGTGTCCTTTTATTTTCATAAACATTTTTTTTGGCAGATCCTGACAACCACATGCAACTTTTGAGACCTCTTAGAATGTGAAATTCGAAAAAATAATGCAATTCGATACGCTCTAGTGTACATACCTAGAGATCTAAATATATAATTAAAATTTGAGCTGATCAAAAAGTGACACGCCTCTTGTATAAAGCTTACAAAATGTTACCAATGGAGCGGCACGTGTAAATTGAGATTAAATGCCTAATTATGAGATTGTACGACCTGTAATTTTAAAGCTAAGCGGTATTGCAAATTGAGTTACAAAGGAGGTGCCACGCCTCTTGTATCGACTATTTCCAAACTTGACAGGAACACTTGCAAGGCATTGCGACAGCTACCCTGAAAAAAATCATATTAATTGGTTTAGCGGTTTCGGAGTCTATAACAAACACACACATACGTGCATCAGTTTTAATATACATAGATTGTTCCTTTTTTTGAGTGTGAAAGGACACTTAAGATTCTGAAAATCGTTAATGTAATTCTATGTTTTTTTTAATTGTACTGCATTTTATATTATTTGTTTACCACTTTATATATCATAAATAAATTTTATTTTCAACTGTAGGGTATAAGTGTAAGAGTGTATGCAATGACAAAATTTTATTATGCCAATTTAATCCTTAAAAAATACTTGTTCAGGTGTCAATATATCAGCTTTATATATAAGTAAATATAGAAATGAGAGCAAAAATAGACTCATAGCACGCGTTTTGCTCCATTTTTTCCCAACGTGCATCTTATTAGAAATAGGTTGATGATATGTATACTAGAATTTGTTTTTATATAATTGAGAACAATGAAAGTTCACATTTACAGTGAAAACTATGCATTAAAATCCCTATATTAATATCAAAGATGGTTTTTTTTTATTGCATATGAGAGGGGCGGCAAATTTGGAATCCGCACTGGGCAGCTTAGCCTCTCGGTACGCCACTGTCAATACAGCGTCTGCCTCTCGAATCCTTTTTTTATACCCTAAACCTGAAAGGTCAGGGTATATTAACTTTGTGCAAACGTTTGTAACGCATAGAACGAAGCGAGTCCGGTATAGAAAAGTATATATATTCTTGATCAGCGTCACCACGTGAGTCGAGCTATCCATGATAATAAGAAGGAGTACAGATAATTAGATGAAACTTGGTACACATGGTCACATGAACCCAAGGATTTACACTATTGAATATTTTTGGAATCCGCCCACGGACACGCCTACCTCCCATACAACGCAAAAATGCAAAAATTGCATAGCTCAGCTCATAAAAAGCCTACAACAATGAAATTTGGTATGTATGTGTTTTATATCAACACAAAGATGTCTTTGAAAAATGGGTGTCATCCACTCACGGACACGTCCACCTCCCATACAACCCAAAAATTGAAAACGCAATAAATAAGCTAGTGTTTCACCTAAAGAGCTAAACTTTGGCACAAATGTTTTTTGTTACAAAACAAAGATGGTTTTGAAAAGTGGACATCATCCGCCTACGAACACGCCTACCTCCCATACAACGCGAAAATTGAAAACTGCATAACTCAGCTCATAATTAGTCTACAACAATAAAATTTGATATGTATGTGTTTTATACAAACACAAAGATGTCTTTGAAAAATGGACGTCATCCGCTTACGGACACGCCCACCTCCCATACAACCCAAAAATTGAAAACGCAATAAATAAGCCTCTGTTTAACATACAGAGCTAAAATTTGGAACGTATGTTTTTTATGACAAGACAAAGATGGTTTTGAAAAATGGACATCATCCGCCTGCGGACACGCCTATTTCCCATACAGCCCAAAAAGTTTTAAACTCAATAAATAAGGTTATGTTTTTCATAGAGAAATTAAATTTGGTATGCATGTATTTTATACCAAAACTAAGGTGTGTTCAAAAATTGGAAGTAATCCGTCCATGAACACGCCCACCTCCAATAGGGAAAGCACAATAAAGGCATTAACTGTGAGCTACAGGAATAAAACATGGTATGTGTAAAATTTTCATCAACATTTAAATGCATATAAAATAAAAGCTTCATCCGCCCTTGGAGACGCCCATTTACAATAAAAATTTTTTGTTTTTGAAAAGTGGGTTTAGGGTATTTCATAGTCGGCCTAGACCGACTTTATACTTTCTTTACTTGTTTTAATCTAAATTTATACACAATTAAACTTAAAACTTGAAACTCATTTTCTGCATTAAGGTTCTAAAAAATATCTGGGATATCACCGAAACTACTTCATCAATGACATTCATACTTGGCACAGTTTTCTTAATATAAAATTGGTTTATAATGATTTAAAAAAGCAATTTTCGTGACTTCTTACTATTGTTTTTGGATAATCACTCTATTGAGAACTTTTCTAATAGGAACTTTCTTACCCATTGAAACTTTATATAGTATTTTTAGAAATTAGAATTTTCCAGTTTTTCTCTATATTTTCTCTATAAAATATCTACCCAGCAAAATTTTTTGTAAAGCCTTGTTTTTCATTCAATTCTTAAATGCATTACATAAATGTTGATTGACCAATAATGCATTATATTGTGTATTACTTGTAATGCAGTTAGTTATTTCAGGTGTTTCTGCTTTTCAGATGTTTGTTTTTTTTAAGATTCTTTAAAATTTTTGTTTGACTTCTGTTTTTTGCTTCAAACGCGTCAAATTTTAAAAAATTTTTGAAGACCCAAAATAAAAATTTTCTTCAAAAGAAGAACGTTTGAAAAATATAAAATTTTCTAATTATATAAAGAAGAATGAATAAAAGATAAGCATAAATAACCATAACTAAATATTAATTAATAACTTAATCACTTTATTCTCTATTTAGTAAAAGTAACTTCCAGAAGGATAGGATGTTTTAACATTCATTTGAAAAGGCTTCAGCGAAACTATTTTTATTCCAAGCATAATTGTGTGCAGAAAAGTTCAATGCTCTAAAATTTTATGAAATATAATTACAACTTATTAATTTTAATCCCTTAATTTATTATAAAAACATTTATCTTCTCAATAAAAGTATGTCCTCGTTTTAAGGATCAAAATATATTCAATATTTAATTGGTTTCCTTATTTGTGGATAGCAACGTGTTATTAAACAACTACTTAGTTGTTGATAAATAATAGATTACTGAGAAGTACTTATTCGTCAAGTTTAATAAGCGCATACATAAGTACTGCCACGTCAAGCGAAAGCGTCATCAATTACCTCCGGATTCCGGATTACCTCCGGATTCCGTAAGCGAAAGGGTAAGCGATGAATGAAATTATCTGGATTACTTTCTCGATTATATGTAAGCGAAGATTTTGCTGGGTACATTTGTTTTCATTGGTTTGAGATAAATTGATTTTTGTATACTATTTGATACCAATGGGGGGCTTTAACGCGAAAAACTTTCTTGGCTACGGGCTTGCCGCTCGGCTACTTGTATGTTCCCAAAACCACTTTGCCCCTAACCTTTTCAGTAGGCTAGATCGATCTTTAAACAAAAAAGTTTTGTTTAATTAACTCGGTCTTAAGTGTTCATTGGCTCTTGCTAATATCCTCTATGAAAAGATTTTGCGATAACTTAAGCCTTTAGCTTCTTGAAATATTAAAAAAGAAAAAAGATTTTAAAAAAGTGTCTTTTCTGGACAAAAACTTAATTTTTGTATCAGAAAGTTTTTAGTTTTTCGGTATTTTTTATTTTAATAGTAATAATTTGAGTGGTTTTTAATAATTCTGAGAGAAAAAATGTACCCATACCAAAAGTGTTTTTGCCAAAAAAGGGACTTTTTCCAAAAAATTCCACATAAGGATTAGCACATTACAAAATCTTATTGTGGAGGACTCACTATAATGAGTCCTATAACCTACTCACTATAAAAACTATTTTAGAGCTAATTAATCAAACACTTTTTTCAATGCTTTCTCCTACTTCTATGCAGGAATATCTTCTGTACACTTAAAATAAATCAACTATTGCAATTTATATAAAAAACAATTGTTGTTTCCAGTATTTTACAGAATGTGGTGCACACAGTTAAATTAGAAAGTGCAACCACAGTTTGGAAAACAAAAATATTCAAAAGCATTAAATTGATGTCATGCTGTTTGGTTTTTTGTGCTCTTAATGTCAGCTTATTGAGCCAACTATGGCCAATTCCGTTGCAACACTAGCTCACAGATAAACTTATGCCCAGCTTGCTCATAAGTTAGTTCGTTCGTTACCTGTCAGGTGTCATCCCAGTGCGGTTTACAGAGAGGTAAAAGCATATCTAGAGCTATGTGGTGCTGCTGCTGCTCAAGTGATGTCAAGCCAAGGTTTGCTTGTTCTAAGCTTTGGCATCTAAGGCATACTACATATATGAAGTTTTACGCCATTTGATCGAATTGTTTATTTGTATTGCATTTGTGCTTGTGTGCCAAAAGGAAAGAAAGTGTTGTTGCACTTGCAGCAAGCAAGTAGATTGAATTTCATGGTTGCAAGTTGAGAAAATATATACTTAAAGCAAACAGATACATGTTCAATATAAAAAAGATACATATTTGCAAACACTAAGATGCACGCACACATACAGCCAGAAACTGTTATATGTGTTTGCACTTAAAATGGTTTTTTGCAACAGCTGTTTGGCAAAAGTTCAAATGAAATTTAAAGCAATAGAGCTTGAAATTTTTAAGGATACAAACATTATATAAGTATAAAAATTTAAAACAGCTTTTATGAAATTGTTACAAAAGCGGCGACAATTTAACCTCTCTCTATGTGGCTTTTGCTTTAGTTAATTTAGTAAGTTTTTTTAAATGCTTATCTTTGTCTCTGATATGAAAAGCTAACCGTAACCTGCTGCCTACTTCAAGATAAAATCTTTAATTAACTGTGCCAGCTACATTTCATATCCTGTTGCCGAGTGTCGTTCTGCTGTTCAGCTCTTAACAGCTTTATTCTGCTGCTGCATAGCAGTGGCCACAAACTTGACTGACAGCAAATTTCATTTTATTTGCACGCAGCAGGTGGAACGGCATGGAAAAGAAACGGAAATTTACACAACTGCACAAGCAGCAGCAGCAGCAGCAGCTCAAATTGAATTGACTTTAGATGAATTAGTTTAAATTGAGTGTAGGTGTGAGTCTAACTGTTGGTTTTGTTAGTGTATATGTGTGTGTGTGTTTGTGTGGGAGTGCTAGTTTAGCTGTGCATTGCATGCTAATGGAATTTTGTAGTAATATTTCACTCACACTGACGCAGCGCAAGGCTTGATATTTGAAAATTTAAGTGAGCCTCCTGCAGCTGTTGTCATCCATCAACGCAGCTGGCAGGCTGTAAGTCTTAAGTTATTTTATTTTAACGTCAAGCAGAAGGTAAAAACTGACATTTTTATTTTATTACTATTAAAGGATTTTGTTATGTAGATTTGAATTTATTGAACGTTGCAGAAAAATTAGTGAACATTTTCAAATAACTGTTTTTTGACAAAAAAAAAAAGCAGACAAAAATATTGTCTTCTACGCTGTCAACAATTCTGAAGCTTTCAGCGCAGTCAAGTCCAAGTTATGTTTGTTTTTTTTTTTTATATTTTTATGTGGACAGCAAAATTCTGCCAAGTCATTTAAAATCACAGTGTTGATGTTTGCTTGTGTTGACAGCAACAAATGTCGCAACTTGATGTTTTTTTTTATTATTATTGTTATTGTTGTGTTTCACTTCCGTTTGAATTCACAAGCAGCACTTTTTGTCGCCCAACATTAAGTTGTATAGCAGAGTAAGCAAGCGTATTAAAAAAAATACTACAAATCTTGCTTAACAATACGAATAACCGTTATTTGAACATTGAAGAAAAAAAGCGGATATAATAAGTAAGGCAAAAAACTGTCAACTAGTAGCTAAATTTACTACAAATTATATCATAAATTTTCTTGGTAACACAAACTGATACATTTTATGCCAAAACAGCTGCTGACACACACACCAGTGCTGTTAAATTTAGTTTATTTAGCCTATTGTACAAAAACATTGAAATAATATTGTGATAATTTACATAAAAATTTCATTTTATTATTGATTTTTGTTGTTTTTTTTTCAATATATTTATGTGCATTAGTCACTGTAAGTAACTTTCTACAAACTTCAACTTCTTATAACTTTCATACTTTGAAATTGTCTTGGCAAAAAGTTTTTGTTTCGTATTTATAGATATTAATATTTATGCATATTCTTCAAAAAATAACAAATACATATTCATTTCTCTTTATCTTCTTCTTGCAGGTAAGCAACAATGTACAATCAATATCTTTCATTTCCAATCAGCACAGCAGCGCTTATAAGTAAGATATTTATTTCAATAAAAAAAAAATTTATTTTACCAACATTTTATTGAGCACAATAAACGAAGCACTTAAGCTTAATATTATAACAAATTTCTTTTTTTTTTTTTCTTCTAACCAACAATTGATTCATTTATTTTTTTTTTTTTTCTTATCATTTACTTCTCAAGTAAACACAATTTTTTGTCTGCTTTGTACTTTTTTATAGAGTATCTGATTTTTCAATGCGCCTCATTTCCGCGCCAAAACGATGAACTTCCTTTATTCATTCCTTCCTTCCTATGACATTCTTAGAGATACTCACTCACACAGCAGCACAACCTAAAACATTCTATACACAAAAGTGGCAATAAAATAAAATCTTCACTTATATATATTTCTGCCAAATCTGCCAGGTCAAGTTACTCGTTCTACAATTGAGTCATTACTCTCCACCACTACAAATACTCTATTATCTATGTATGCTTACAAAAAAAAAAGAATTTTATGTTTTACCCTTTTTTAACTTGTATAAAAGAACGTGCCTTCAATAGCAGAACTACGCCACTATCATAATCAGTGCCACTCAATTAGATTGACCAGCAAATATTTGAAGGAAACGTGTAATGGTAGTTATGAGCAGTGGCGGCCACAAAGAAAATTTTTAAATGAAAATAAAGTTTTTGAATTTTTGTATTGTGTAGGGTTACCCTCTTAGGGTATATCAGACCTCTTGTACAATTTTATGAGTTATTGTTCTGCAAAATATTTGAGTTACATGAGTTTTAAAAGCCTTGTTTAGGGATTTATAATCCTTCACAAAAAAGTATAAAACACAATCTTAGAAAAAGAAGTAACAGGTTTTATTGGTTTTTACCCTTTAAAAAAAAATGATGGGTAAAATTTTTATATGAAAATGGTCATGTTCAATACTTTTAAGGCATATTTTTTGACGTAGAATTACGTCTTAAAGCGCGGTTTGTATGGGGCCGTTTTAACAGATTTTTTCAAGGCCATGAAACTTTTTTGACGAATACTTTAGGGTATACCTACAGCCTTTAATACTGCCTTTACTACTGATCGTTCAAAGATAATATATATACTAAATTATCAGATATGTCTTACGCTGAATGAATATCTAATTTTGGATTTTGTCGCTTTTATATTAAAGTCATAAAATAGTAAAATATAAGAAGAAAAATGCATGTGTTTATATAAGAAAATCAATCATCAGCTGCTTATGCTGTGCCTGCTGCTTTCTTTGTTTTTGTTTCGTTGTTTTTGCTTTTATTGTTTTTGTTTTATACGAACTGATTCGCAGGTGACCGTGGCATGCAGGTTAAGTGTGTGGCCTGGCATGCTCGGAGCCCGGGTTCGATCCCCAGCCGTGGCGAAAAGTTTTTTCAATTCAAAATTTGTCTGATCGGTCACCACCTCTCTGCAGACAATGGCAAACCTCAGAGATTAAACAATGCCATGTAAAGCTTCTTGAGAACATGAACTTTAGCCGTTCGGAGTCGGCATAAAACATGTAGGTCCAGTTCTCGGTCAATTGTGTGCAAACATTTCATAACACACACAACACAATTGATCATAAGAAGCTCGGTCAAAGTCCTTTCAACGGCTGAAATGGCCAATTTGTTTATTTTTTGATTCGCAGGCGTCTTCATTGGGTTCTTGTATGTACTACTTCTTTATTGGGTTCTTGTATGTACTACTTAGAAATCAGTGCTCTATTTTAACACAAGATGTCAATTACAACCTCTTTTCAACTCAGTCAATGAACTCAAACTATCAAACGTAACGAAATGGGTCTGTGATCCGGTTAGATTGAGTTCTTATGAAAAAACGAGCTTGATCATATTTCGTTGTATGCTTTTACCCAATAGATGGCGTCAAATTTTCATTTTTGTTTTTAATGTAAGCTAATTTCGATCCCACATCGAAACTAGCACTAGTGAGTGTAGCTCGCAAACTATACATCGTGCAGAGACGCAAGTGTAGCTCGCAAATTAAACATCGGACAGAGGCGAAAGTAGCACTAATGGAAAGGACATGTGCTCAGCTCTATAAGGTTACAACTTAAACGGAATTAAACGTCTACACTTACGATACTATCGAAACTCTTTTTTCTTTTTTTATACCCTAAACCTGAAAGGTCAGGGTATATTAACTTGGTGCAAACGTTTGTAACGCATAGAACGAAGCGAGTCCGGTATAGAAAATTATATATATTCTTGATCAGCGTCACCACGTGAGTCGAGTTATCCATGTCCGTCCGTCCGTCTGTCTGTCTGTCCGTCTGTGTGTTGTCCGTATACACAGGATAAGAAGAAGGAGTTGAGATAATTGAATGAAACTTAGTACACAGGGTCACATGAACCCAAGAATCTGCACTATTGAACATTTTTGGAATCCGCCCACGGACACGCCTAACTCCCATTCAACGCAAAAATTTAAAACTGCATAAATAAGCTCATAGTTAACCTACAACAATAAAATTTGGTATGTATGTGTTTTGTATCAACACAAAGATGTCTGCGAAAAATGGGTGTCATCCGCTCACGGACACGCCTACCTTCCATACAACGCAAAAATTGAGAACGGAATCAATAAGCCTCTATTTAACCTACAGAAATAAAATTTAGCACGTGTATTTTTTATGACAAAACAAATATGGTTTGAAAAAATTGACATCATGCGCCCACGGACACGCCTACCTCCCATATAACGCAAACATTGAAAACTGCATAAATAAGCTCATAATTAACCTACAACAATAAAATTTGGTATGTATGTGTTTTTTATCAACACAAAGATGTCTGCGAAAAATGGGTATCATCCACTGACGAACACGCCCACCTCCCATACAACCCAAAAATTGAAAACGCAATAAATAAGCCTCTGTTTAACCTACAGAGATAAAATTTGGCACGTATGTTTTTTATGACAAAACAAACATGGTTTTGCAAAATGGACGTCATCCGCCCACGGACACGCCTACCTCCCATACAACCCAAAAAGTTTTAAACTGAATAAATAAGATTATGTTTGTCTGAGAGAGATCAAATTTGGTATGTATGTATTTTATACCAAAACTAAGGTGTGTTCAAAAATTGGGAGTAATCCGTTCATTAACACGCACACCTCCCATAGCGAAAACACAATTAAGGCATTAACTGTGAGCTACAGGAATAAACCTTGGTAGGTATGTGTAAATTTTTCATCAACATTTAAATGCATATAAAAAAAAGGCTTTATCCACCCACGGACACGCCCATTTTCAATAATATTTTTATTTTTTAAGAGTAGGTTTAGGGTATTTCATAGTCGGCCTAGACCGACTCTAGACTTTCTTTACTTGTTTATTTATAGAATTACTCTTGGGACAAATCTTGAACAAAGTGATTTAAAATTAATTGGAATAGAGTTACTATTTTATGGTGTCCTGCTACTAAAAAACTAGAAAAACAAAAGACACATTTTTTCAAATTGAATTGCTTTGGAAATAATATTCACAGACCAAAGAAACTGGGTTTGAAGAAACTATTTGGTGATATCCACAACTCGGAAATACTCGCAAACTAAAACGGGTATTTAGTATGGGCAAGGGGTGTGGCCTATAAAATAAAATTTATTTTAGTTAATAGCTTTAGAAATAATGATCAAAGAATATTGAAACTCAGAGTGGAGTTACTATTTGTTGATGGCATTCTATTGGCAAACTGGAACTGGCATTGGGCAAGGATGGCAGCAATGAGCAGGGTACCAGCTAGTGATTTTAAAAAATCCTGTCTGTGGCCGGACTTCACATGTAATTTGCTGTAAATTTAGCTACATTTTTTTATACATTACTAGTAAAGCAGAATCTTTCTTTTTCACGTTCTGCATTAAAAACTGTCCTCACTTTTTTACGTTGAAGTGATGGTATACCAACTTCTGTTTTTTTTTGAGTTTTTCAACTCAAACTGCTTAAATCTTTTTTATTGATCAGAATGATTTTAATGTGTTTCATTGTTTGCAAAAAACATTCTTTCTTTCCTCTAGTATTTGAATGGATGCTTTGTACCAATTTCATTGGGGATTATGTCACAAATTTTCTGGAAGCTATGGCCTCTCTATGGTAGTGGTTCAGCTAATGAATTTCAAATTTTTTGTATATAGAGTCAGAAAAAATGTATTTTACGTTACAATACTTAGTAGGAGTAATAAAGCTGTTATGGTGAAAAAATGGTAGAAAAAACCCTTTTTTTTGGGTTTTTTTATATCAATTTTAAGCCTTTAACTCTGTGGTTTTTAAGATCACTGGAAAAACAGCTTTAATGGTATTTTCATCATTACTTCAGCATACCATGTCCTATTTAGAAAAATTCTATGTCATTGAAAGGGCTTTGTGAATACTATATTTTTTATCACAGCACTTAAACTTTAAAAGTCGCAAGTCAGCTCCGTAGCCCAATTTAATTTAAACTTAAATTTTATTTAATTTTTTTTTTGTTTTCTAAAATAAAGCTTTATTTTTTAAATAATTTCTTTATTTTTTGTCGAAAAAAAAATTAAGCTGTAATGAGAAATTTAATATTTTGCACACACTTTTTCAATATGAATAAAATTAAAATAGAAAATTTACTCTCTAACACGCATTAAAGCTTTCAAAATTTTGATTATTTTAAAATCCTTCTTCCACACATTTAAGTCAACAATTACTTCATTCGAACTACACCTTAAATTGGGGTAGATTTGGCTCAGCGCAAAAGTTTTTTATAAGTTATGGAAGCACTTATTTAACTTCATATCCCTACATATCTAGCTTTAACAACGCCACTGTTCTAGACACTAGAGTAAAAAAAGCATGCCACAAGGTTTGTTTGAATGAAAGAGAAAGGCAATGAACATCAGAGCAGCGTGCTGAGCACATATAAAGCTGTCTTTGTGCTCATCAGCCTAGTTTGAATGCTCAGCTGTTAGTTCTAAATATGCCGTCTTCATCAGCATGTCTCAAATACGTGCCGCCATTAAAGGAAACTCATGTGTGCCTAAAGGTGTTCGTTTGATGGCACGCAATCTTTCGATAACCAAACATTGTGGCTGAGTGAATAAATTTTGAGTGTCTTTAGTGCAATGATAGCCGGAAGAAGCTGGACACAATGAGTGAGTTGTCTTTTGATTTTGTTTGCATAGCCTTAAGCAAAGCCCCTGAAATTTTAGTTATTTACAGCTGGCTACAATACTTAATTTTTCATTTATACCGATGCAATAAATTGTTTGTGTTATTTAAGCAAGATTGATTTAATGTTTAACTATTTTTTGTAGTATTTGTTTAGCAAATATTAATGCAAATTTGCATTAATATTTAATGTGTGTTTAAACACTGTTTTTATTTTGATATTATTTTAAAATTATTTTGCCATATAATTTAACGCATGCTTGAAACTCAATTTGTCAAATATTAAATACCACTTTCAGTTAAGCGAATTTTAAGCGTTAAAGCGCTTAATTGAAGCTGGATACCATGTTTTGAGTCGTAGAGGCAAATGTTTAACTCCATCAACGAGTCAACAGCAATTAACACCACACTTTCATACAAAGTACACACGCACACACACACACACAAACAAAAACGAAAAATAAAATTGTTTGCACACACACACATTCGCACACTAAGCCTCACACTCAAACACACAGCCGCACGCAACTTAATTAAGGCTGTGGTTAGACGAACCGCATGATTGAAAATGTTTTATAAACAGTGGTGTACAAAAGTTTAGCATACCAACGAGTTTTTTGATCATACCATGCAATGTAATGAAAACGCAATTTTGGCATTTAATTTTTGTGTTTTCGGGTTTTTGTTTGTATTGCTTCTTCAGCCTTGAAGAATGTTTGCAACGATTTTAATTGTACGTGTTGCTGGCTGTATGTGTTTGTGCGCAATTATTTGGTAACCAACTTACTATTTAATAGCCGCAATTAGCTGACTTTTACGTAGAGCTGTTTGCTGAAAATGACCAATAATGTCAATAGAAAAATTTAATTTTAGCAAACTTTGACCTTGGCACCAAATTAATTCTTTTTATTATAGTTCTCCCCCTTTGCTGTCATTTTTTAAGTGTTCTTTAATGCTAGCATTCTAGTTTTTTGTATTTCTTCTTTCTCTGCTTCAGCTAATATTGCTTACTTTAGCTTAACATGGCTTTATGAAAATAATTTATGAAAACAACGGGGTGTCTTTTTTGCGGCTTATGCTCTGCGGGTGACTGAGAAGGCAGGACATAAAATAAGCCAGTTTTTATGGCTCAGTCAAAAGTCATGCTAGAGAATGTCTTAAATTCTGCCGTAGCTGTAAGACAACTCAAGACAATATTCTGCATCCGGCCATTCATTAAAAAATAATGTCTAAGACGGCTTTTTTGAATAAAATAAAAATTATTAGCCAAGTTTGATAATTTATGCTATTTTTTTGTGGTGAAATATATAAAATTTTGTGCACCACATTGCTGGCGGCTTGTCGTAAAAGTAATCATATCACCACAAAATTTATTAAGGAAAAAACAAAAAAACAATTGGCCATTTCAGCCCTTGAAAAGACTTTGACCGAGCTTCTTATGATCAATTGTGTTGTGTTTGTTATTAAATGTTTGCACACAATTTACCGAGAACTGGACCTACATGTTTTATGCCGACTCCGAACGGCTAAAGTTCATGTTCTCAAGAAGCTTTACATGACATTATTTACTCTCTGAGGTTTGCCATTGTCTGCAGAGAGGTGGTGACCGATCAGAAAAATTTTTTTATTGGAAAAACTTTTCGCCGCGACTGGGGATCGAGCTCGGGCTCCGAGCGTGCTAAGCCAAACACTTAACCTGCACGCCACGGTCACCACATATGACATGACATATGACATAACATGACATATGACATGACATGACATATGACATAACATGACATATGACATATGACATATGACATATGACATAACATGACATATGACATGACATGACATATGACATAACATGACATATGACATATGACATAAGACATAACATGACATATGACATATGACATGACAATCATATTTCATATTTCATATTTCATATTTCATATTTCATATTTCATATTTCATATTTCATATTTCATATTTCATATTTCATATTTCATATTTCATATTTCATATTTCATATTTCATATTTCATATTTCATATTTCATATTTCATATTTCACATTTCATATTTCATATTTCATATTTCATATTTCATATTTCATATTTCATATTTCATATTTCATATTTCATATTTCATATTTCATATTTCATATTTCATATTTCATATTTCATATTTCATATTTCATATTTCATATTTCATACTTCACATTTCATATTTCATATTTCATATTTCATATTTCATATTTCATATTTCATATTTCATATTTCATATTTCATATTTCATATTTCATATTTCATATTTTATATTTCATATGAAATATATGAATTTTACATATGAAATGAAAAATGATATGACGTTTTACAAGATGTTTTATTGATAGGGGTAAATTGGCAGCGGCTAGATATCTTTGAGCCAATCTTAGAACCGGTTCAAAAATATATCGGTAGGGGTCAGTTGACACCTCATGAATAAAATCACTTTTTTGAAGATGTTAAGCAAACTTATTTTCAAGGTTATTTCTTATTAAGAAGTTATTTAAAAGGAATGAGAATTTAAATTAATAAATTAAAATTGTTGATACCTACACAGCCAGGATACGAACCCACTTCTTCCGCTTGACAGTCTAGCGCACTTCCACTGAAATATTGGTAACGATAAGATTGGTCTCGTCTTGAGTTATATTGAACCTGCCCTGTGATAGGTTAAATAAGAACTGCCTCAGGACCGGTTACGTTAGGGTTAATTGGATCTTCTTTCTCCATAGGGATGATATGACGATAATGTCCGTCAGCCTACGTGCTTAAGCCATGATCTAAGTAAGACTGGGCAAGTGCAAAAAGTTGCTCCAGGCTTTCTTGGATACATGGTTTCTTACTCTTTCACACATGAAACTCGAGATTTAACATGTTGCCGTATCTTTCTATCTACGACTCACTGCTTGCTTGGCACTTGTTTTGAGGTTTTTGCACAATTCCTGTAGTGGAATAGCTACGTGTACTATGAGCTCTGATCCCAGCCCGGTTTTTTTATTTGCTAGGCCGTTTGTCATCATGTTTCCGTCAATGCTCCGATAGATTGGAGAAAAAAACACTATTTCAAGTGCACAATGCATCTAGTGCGTCTTTGAGTATTGACATATCTAGACTTGACAGTATAGGAGCACACGAGTTTGATTACCGCTTGGCTATCAACAAAGATATAAATTAAAGAGTGGCCAGTTTTTGCGCTAACTCTGCGGTCTACACGCAATACACTTCCATTGCATCACAGAAGGTTGAAGGCTCCAACTTTCTTGGTTTCATTGATGACTTCATCACCATCTCGTTCACATTGAGTCTCCACGTCAGTTTGCTATCAAGCACAACTCCCAAATATTTCGTGATGAGTCAAGTGTCTTTAATTCTTGGTGGCATCCACGGTGGCATCTTGTGTTAATTCTTAAGCAAAAACAGATCCATTTTCTTTGCATCAACACTAAGATCGACTGAAATCGCCCATCTAAGTAACTCTTTGAATGTGTGCTCCATTAAAAAGCTATATGTTGAAAGGCATTTTCCAACTATTATTATGCCTATTGCGAAGTCATCTGAGTTCAATGTATTAAAAAACATCAAGAGAACTTAAGCCAAAAGTTAAATTTTAAATCAAAAACCTCACAGCATTTGTAAGTTAATTAATTTCCAAAAACTTGTTATATTATTGATTATATATGTTTACTTTATCAATAGTTTTGTTTAATGTAAGTATAGCATACATTTAAAATATTTGTTTATTTAGGCTATACTGCCCTGCCCTGCGTTTAACACCCTCAAATAAAATAAATCAAATAATTAATGACACCCTTGGTATTGGCACAAATAAATATAACATTTATCACCACCGAAGTGAGGCGATATTTCATTCTTATTAATGTGTGAGTGTTGTATCGAATATATTTACTTGAACTTACGACCTTAATCTATCAATCTATCTAATGTTTTCATTATGCTGCATGAGAGACTAATAGTGCTTATTTGCTTACTATAGCTTAGAGAAAATTTCCCAAACTGTTAAATAACATTGATCTTAACTTGGCTTACTTCACCCTAACAACAATCTTTGTAGTATTTATTGTTACCTTAAAAATCCAACCAACCTCCGGCTGTCAAGCATAAACAACAACAACAACTCAAATGCAAACATAAACTTGTTTAGCTTGTTAAGCAAACATAATAAGAAACCTTTTTACCATACATACATACATACATAAGCACATAAACACATATAAATACAAGAAAATTTTATTTCAATGTATCAATCAATGCTCACAAGGATGTCAACATTGTGTTATCCATATTGCACACCCTCAAATATATTTGTTGAACAGAATAATTTATCAAGTAAACACATCGTTGGACACTTTCACAAATTTATTCTTGTGTTTTTGGCCTCTCATTCCGGTGATTTATTAAATATACAAAATAAATAAATACATAGTAATAATAATAATAAAAATAATAGTAAAATTTTTTTCTCTTTATTGGTTCTTCTTCTAAGGCTACAATAACACAAGATATCCTTATCAAAAGGAAAAATAAAGAACAATAGAAAAGTAATAAAAAAAAATGGGCAGATTATTTATAGCTTTATATTGGGCCATAATAATTGATGAAATAGACATATTATGAGGTGGTGAGTGGATAAAGAATAAAAAACTTTGAAGCACAAAGGTTAGCATAGATAAGTGTTCAAAGAATTTCCATCTCTAAGGATATATTTTGAAGCTCAAGTGAGACTTCATCAATTCAATTGTAAAAAAAACATTATTATAAAACAAAAATAAACATTCTAACATAAAACAAAACTATTTTTATTTTTACCTTTACCGTCAATCAATGTTTGAAAGATTTTTGCTTCAGTTTTTATTTGATTTATTAGTTTTTTCCGTTTTTTTTTTTTTTTTTTTGTTATCAATGAATTATCGATTTATGTTAACTCTTGACTCATATTTATGTTTACAAATATAAGCTTCTATGTAAAATTCACTTTCCTTTTCATCTCACTAATATCAAAACAAAATAACTAATAACACAAAAATATAAAAAAAACCTTTGAGAAAAAGAAAGTAAAAGTGCAGTTAACCCTGTAAATCAGTAAACAGTTTGTTAAAAACCAAACGAGTTGGTCATTTCAGCTCTTGAAAGAACATTTTCCGAGCCACTTATGATGAATTATTTTGTAAGCATTATTAAATGGTATTGTAATACTAATCGACAGCTTGATGTTAATCCAGTATGCCAAAGACCTATGTGTATGTTAACTGCCGACTCCGAACGACTAATTTTCATGTTCTCCAGAGGATTAACATGGCATTTTTCCACTCTGAGGTTTGCTATCGTCTACAAAACTATATTTCTATTGAAAAAACCTTTTTGCCAGAAGTGAGAATTGAACTCAGCCCACAGCAATAATCACTTAGCAAACACGATCACAGTCACCGCAAGGAAACATCAACCTCAAACTCAAACTCAAAATCAAAATCAAAATCAAAATCAAAATCAAAATCAAAATCAAAATCAAAATCAAAATCAAAATCAAAATCAAAATCAAAATCAAAATCAAAATCAAAATCAAAATCAAAATCAAAATCAAAATCAAAATCAAAATCAAAATCAAAATCAAAATCAAAATCAAAATCAAAATCAAAATCAAAATCAAAATCAAAATCAAAATCAAAATCAAAATCAAAATCAAAATCAAAATCAAAATCAAAATCAAAATCAAAATCAAAATCAAAATCAAAATCAAAATCAAAATCAAAATCAAAATCAAAATCAAAATCAAAATCAAAATCAAAATCAAAATCAAAATCAAAATCAAAATCAAAATCAAAATCAAAATCAAAATCAAAATCAAAATCAAAATCAAAATCAAAATCAAAATCAAAATCAAAATCAAAATCAAAATCAAAATCAAAATCAAAATCAAAATCAAAATCAAAATCAAAATCAAAATCAAAATCAAAATCAAAATCAAAATCAAAATCAAAATCAAAATCAAAATCAAAATCAAAATCAAAATCAAAATCAAAATCAAAATCAAAATCAAAATCAAAATCAAAATCAAAATCAAAATCAAAATCAAAATCAAAATCAAAATCAAAATCAAAATCAAAATCAAAATCAAAATCAAAATCAAAATCAAAATCAAAATCAAAATCAAAATCAAAATCAAAATCAAAATCAAAATCAAAATCAAAATCAAAATCAAAATCAAAATCAAAATCAAAATCAAAATCAAAATCAAAATCAAAATCAAAATCAAAATCAAAATCAAAATCAAAATCAAAATCAAAATCAAAATCAAAATCAAAATCAAAATCAAAATCAAAATCAAAATCAAAATCAAAATCAAAATCAAAATCAAAATCAAAATCAAAATCAAAATCAAAATCAAAATCAAAATAAAAATACAAAATAAAAATAAAAATACAAAATAAAAATAAAAATACAAAATAAAAATAAAAATACAAAATAAAAATAAAAATACAAAATACAAAATAAAAATAAAAATAAAAATAAAAATAAAAATCAAAATAAAAATAAAAATAAAAATAAAAATAAAAATAAAAATAAAAATAAAAATAAAAATAAAAATAAAAATAAAAATAAAAATAAAAATAAAAATAAAAATAAAAATAAAAATAAAAATAAAAATAAAAATAAAATTAAAAAATAAAAATAAAAATAAAAATAAAAATAAAAATAAAAATAAAATTAAAAAATAAAAATAAAAATAAAAATAAAAATAAAAATAAAAATAAAAATAAAAATAAAAATAAAAATAAAAATAAAAATAAAAATAAAAATAAAAATAAAAATAAAAATAAAAATAAAAATAAAAATAAAAATAAAAATAAAAATAAAAATAAAAATAAAAATAAAAATAAAAATAAAAATAAAAATAAAAATAAAAATAAAAATAAAAATAAAAATAAAAATAAAAATAAAAATAAAAATAAAAATAAAAATAAAAATAAAAATAAAAATAAAAATAAAAATAAAAATAAAAATAAAAATAAAAATAAAAATAAAAATAAAAAAAAATAAAAATAATAAAAATAAAAATAAAAATAAAAATAAAAATAAAAAAAAAATAATAAAAATAATAATAAAAATAAAAATAAAAATAAAAATAAAAATAAAAATAAAAATAAAAATAAAAATATAAATAAAAATCAAAATCAAAATCAACATCAACATCAAAATCAACATCAAAATCAAAATCAAAAATGTGAATATGAAATGTGATATGTGAAATGTGAAATGTGAAATGTGAAATTGAAATGTGAATTGTGAAATATGAAATTTAAAATGTGAGTTGTGAAATATGAAATGTGAAATTTGAAATAGTTTTTCTTTCATATTTTCTCTCATTTTTCATATTTTTTACACTCAATATTAAGCAAATTTTCCTTCAGGTACACCAAACTCTGTAACTTCATATGTAACTTCATAAAATACGTCTTTATTTTTGCACATTTAATCTACAAACATCCTACATCAACGCAAAGCTTGTCAAGATTATGTCGAAAACATTCACTGCAATAATCTTAACATAACATGGTTCATGTTTAGTTTTCCAACAACACAACAAGTTGCTGCCGCAACCTCTTGTCTGCGGCTCAAGCCATATGGAAAGCATTCTTGTTTCAACGCCAATTTTCTCAATATTTGTGTCTTATGTTTTGCTATTTTACTTTGAGTTAACAGTATTATTAAGGCTAAAATTTTCACGTGGGAATAAGATGTTGAACATTTTATGAGATATTGTGTTGAGACTTCAACTTTTGACCTGGCTTGTGTGCTGTTATATTTTTATATATCCGCTTTATAAGCTTTCGGTAACATTTGACGCTTAGCATATCTGTCGTTATGTTGGTCTGTCTGTCGAAACATAACATTAACATATATATTTGTGCAAAAATAAGCGTTGATCACATACTCATACCCAGACATATTTATGTTGAATATGCGCTGATGTTCATCATCTGCTCGTGTTCATCAACGAGTGCTTATATAATATACTGAAAATTATGTCGATAATATTCTTAATTTTCTCATTTTTCTTTGAATTTTCCGTACGCATATACACACACTCACACACACTTACACACACATGCATAAACACACATTTGTACCTATTTACGCTTGAATGTTTGAATGTTTACTTATGTGTATGGCTGATGTTGGCAGGCTTGTTGCTTACGTATCCTTGACATTTCTTGCAGTTCAACTTCATTGTATATCTATATTATTCATGTGGGTGCTGTTGGGTTTTGGTTTTTGTTGTTGCTGCTTCATAGCCACAACCTTAACGCGAAATTCGTTAAAAACTGCAGAAGAACGCTGAAGAATAAAACGAAGCATTCTTTGCCTTAATTGAGTTCTAAATGCGGCAAAATCTCTTTAGAGATTTAAAAAGGGCTTATAATAAGCACATTATTTTTTGTTGTTGTTTTTTTTTTTTTGCATTTTGTTTTCTCATTTTAAGTTGTGCTGCAAGTTATTTGAAAATATGATAAATTTTTAATAAACAGCATTATTGACGAGAGTAAATTAGTTTTTGAAAATTTCAAAAATTTTGCTAAATACTTAACGAAACAAAATTGTTTGAAGCTGCTAATAAGTTTGAGGATTTCTGTTAATTATTTAACTAAAGGAAATAAAAAAATGTGTTCTTCAGCATTTCAAGAATTTGTTGATAAGTTAAATATTCTTGAGACTTTCTTATTTTATTATAAGAACTGTAGAACTGGTGGGCGAATTAAATTAAATATTATATCTAATACTTATTTTAAACGAACTTCGTATGGCAATCTTCTGCATCAATTTTAATATTAAACCCTACGTTATGCCTTCTTCAAGAATTTTAAGTATTCGTTATGTTAAAATTTTTAAAATGTGCATGATTTATGTTGGTGAGTTGAAAAAAAAAAACGCCTTATTTTATAATTCAATTTGCAAATTGAAACATTTCTTTAGCTTTTACTTTAGGAATAGTAAACGTGAGGGATCTGCATGGGTTGCTTAAGCAAGAAAAAGGCTGCTTTATACTTACACAAAGTATTTTTTTTTTTTTGGTTTTTTTTTTTGTGGAATTGGCCTTTACCACAATTGCGGTATCAATCAGCAGAAAAACAAATAGCTGGCAGCATAAAAAAATACATTTATTGAAATGCATATTTTTTTTCTTATTATTTATTATTCTATATGAATGGTAAACGTGACCGATCTGCTATACGTTTGCAAATACTACAGGCAAAATGCTAACTAAAGTGCTCTACATGCAAATATTTTTTTTTTCCTTTTAGCTATTTATGTTTTGCAGCAAGCGTGATGTAAGCTCATGAACGCAGAGACTGATAGAAGGGTGCAAATATAAATTGCGTGTGCCTTCACACATGCTTGCATATGTTTTTCAAGCATAAACATTATTTTTTTTTCAATTTTTTTTAATCAAATTTAATTTGCAACAAGCCAAAGAAAAAACAAAAAATATTAGAATAGAATTGCTGTATGCTATGCTGGCTTTTAAATATTCAAAATGTTAAAACTTGTTATTTGAGCAAATATTTATGAAGCTAGCAATCAGCAGTTACCAACAGCAGAATGCAACATCAACTGTTACGCGCTTCGTGTTGAAATAATCATAAGTCAACATGAGCAAAAACCAAATAAAATCAAAAACAACAATGAAAATATTTTTTCGAGCAGTCATATCCGGCTTATAAGCAATAGCATTTCCGCCTGCGCTACACGCGAGAGTATGCAATGAACAAGTGCAAGTGTGGAATAAAATCAAGATTTAATGCATGGGTTTTTGTGTATATAATTGCTCTGTTTGTGTGTGTGTGTTGTGCATAGTTATGCGTGTGTGTGGCATAGAAAAACCACCTGCTGCTGATACAGCAGCTTCTATGCAAATTTTGCGCACTGAATTTATTTTGGAGGGTAAAAATAAAAACGGCTGAAAAAATAATGCATTTTGTTCAATCAGCACTGCTGCTACATGCATTAATAAGCATTTCTAAAATTATCAATTTATTTTTCATAGTTGAAAAATATTTAAATATAAATGTAAATATTTTATAAGAGTTTTTGATTGATGCACTGATATATTGCAGGAAAGGAACTTACTGCAGAGCACCATTTTGAATTTTTTTTTTTTTTTTTTTGGCTCAAACAAAAAGCTTTTAAAAATTGCAAATTTTTCTGTTACTGAAAAATTTTTAAATTTTTTTCCCTACTTAAACATTTTTAGGACCGAATAAGCTTTGACTCATAGATTTACAAACAGTACAATTTTAAAATAGGAAAATTTCCTATCATTTCCTATAAAATTAAAAAAAAAATATGATAGGAAAGTTCCTAAATCAACATTTATATAAGCGAATCAATGTCGACTCAATTTAATTCGCAAACAGGGAAATTTTTGGAAATATATTGATTATTATTACAATTAAAATTTTTGTAAATCTTCAGTAAATTTTTTTTATAATTTAATGGTGCAATTCATTTTGATTCGTATTCACTCAAATTCATATTTTCAAAATTTACTGAAAAAAAATTCTCGAATATTTTTTTTAAACAATAGCTTACAACTTTTCAAATTTTTTAAACAATCTAAAATTATTATTCGATCAAACTCTCAACATATCAAATCTGGTGAAGTGAATTGTTGTCTCAAAAACAGTTCAGTTAAGGTGGGACATAACATTCACGGCAGAGAAAACAGACCTTTTTTTAAAAATTCATAACCCAGTTAAAAACAAACATTTTTCCAAAAATTTTTTTTATTATTGTAAAGAATAGAACAAATTACAAGAAAAAAATTCAAAAAATATATTTTTCACTCCAACATGGTTTTATAGAGCTTCAAACTGGCGGCAGAGAAAAAAACGGGGCCTCGTGGTTGCAGCGCTGGAAGTCGCAAAAATTGGCCGATTTAGAAAAATGATTTTTTTAAATCTTAACAAAATTGGTTATCATATGACAAATGTTAAAAAGTCTGTTTGAAGTGAGGTATATTTTATGGACGATCAAATATTTAATATAAAAATTTATAAAAATAACACACTAAATAAGGGACATTTTTTCAAGCATCATAATTTTCATTTCTATCTTCACTGAAGTCCAAATTTTCTTATTTGAAGATCAAACTTTTCAACTTGGAAATTTTTTAGCACTGCAATAAAATAATTCGATCAAACTCTCAGCATCTTTAACGTGGTGATAAGAATTGTTGTCTCAAAAATAAAAGGATAAGATCTCATGAAAAAGACATTTCCTAAAGAAATAAATTTTTTAGTTTATGTTAATTTTGAACACCAATTAAAACACAATTTTAACACAGGCAAATTTTTGCTGCCTCAAAAAACCCTACAGTTGTGAGACCTACTCACAAAAATAAGGAATTTTTATCAAGGGAAATTTATCAAAGAGGGCTTTTTCATTAAATTTGAGATAACATGTTTTTCTTTGAACATGATGAAAAAATTAATTTTTGAAGTTTGAAGTTGAAAAAGAAATTTCGAGAATAAGAACATTAATTTTATTGAAACTTATCCCCAATTTTTAAAACTTAAGTACAAATCAAAATGTACGGAATAAAAAAAAAAACAAATTGGCCATGTCAGCCCTTGAAAGGACTTTGACCGAGCTTCTTAGGATCGATTGTGTTGTGTGTGTTATTAAATTTTGCACACAATTGACCGAGAACTGAACCTACATGTTTTATGCCGACTCCGAACGTGGCATCTGAGGTTTGCCATTGTCTGCAGAGAGGTGGTGACCGATCAGAAAAATTTTTTATTGAAAAAACTTTCCGCTACGGCTGGGGATCGAACCCGGGCTCCGAGCATGCTAAGCCACACACTTAACCTGCATGCCACGGTCACCACAATGTACGGAATAGTTTTTGAAAAAAAAAAAATTAAATTATATCTTTAAACAAAGTTTATTCGACAATTTCTTACTAACTTTTTTTTACCTCATGGTAAGAAAGAAAAGAGATCGAGGGAAATTTATTTTTACCCCAAAATGTTTTCATTTCGAATTCGACCTTATTTTAAAATGCTCTTATTTTTTGCCCAAAATACATGGCTCTTGTTAAAAAAGGCGCTATTTGAACAGAGATAATGAAATTTTTCGTAAATTTTTACGAAAAAATATCTAAAAGGTAATTTTTTAAGCTTTTGGTTTTTGAAAATTAAAAATATAATAGAAAATTTGCAATAGTAGATGAAATATTGTACGGAAAAATATCAATGTCTGCCCTTTACTTTTTTAAGATTATTTCATGTAAATATTGCCCACCGCTACACCTGAGGTGGTCCATTCGTTAGGTTCAATTTTAGCATTCCCCTTTTCAAAATTCGTCGCATCGAAACTCACTTTCGGAAAATTTCCCATTGCAATATTTAACTCAGGTCAAAATTTTTCTTTTTAAAATTCATTTTTAAAAATCCACCTTTTATGACATTCTCCCTTTCTTGTAGAATTTTGTAAAGAACAATTATTAAATTGGAGTGTCCTGACGTAGAAGGAGAATTTTTGTGAAAATGAAATTTTGTAAAGGAGAATTCTAAAAAAAAAATTTATTTCGAAAAAAGTGAATTTTGAAAATTGGAATTTTGTTGAATATTTTTTTTGTAATGGATATTTTTACCCTAACCCACAAAATGTGATGGCTTGCACTAAAATTGGGCAAATCTACTTTGTAGTTTAAGGACGAAACAAACGTTTTTCTCTTAACCTGAAGAAGTTTCTCAGAAAAATAAATTAAATTTGTGCAAAGCTTCCCGTCAAAACTATTTAACTCAACCAAGGCTTAGTACCATTTTTAACTACTTGTTTTTAATAAGAATTTATAAACATTATATACCAACTTTTTCTACTCGAGTTGTAATTTCTTGTATTAAGAATAGGTACGATATATTATTAAAAAAAAAACACTAACATATAGAGCAGTTTAAATGTGGGAAATTTTTGAAAACTTTATAATTACAAAAGTATATTTCTTAGCTAGCTGTATGTTCACAATAATTCAATCCAGTTTTATACACACACTTTTTAGTTTGCTATAAAAAACTGTGTAACATAACATAAATTTATAAGCTTTTTTAGCTTTTTCCTTGCAGCTACACAACAAGGTGGCTGCATTAAAAATACAAAGCTTCACACATTGAACTTTTGTGGCAACTTTCAAAACATTTTTCAAAAACCAAAACTTCAAAGCTTTTGCTATATCGCCGTAGTCAAAAGTTGTAGGAATTCGCTCTAAAACTAAAAAGCTCTGCATGCCATTTTCTCCACCTCTCCAGCACATTAGAGCTTTCTGCCAGAACTCACACAAGTCTCCAACGGACAATAACAACAAAATGTAAACATTTATTTTCATGCCTGCGTTCAATGGCCGTATCAGCTTTTCCCGTGCGCTCAGTTAACTGTGAACTTTTCCAGAGGAAAAACGTTGCTAGCGCACGGAAAAACTGTATAAAAACTCCGAAGTTGCATCAGTTGAAACGCATTCAGTTACAACGCGCTGTTGTTGTTGTTAGTGTTACTTTGCCACCCATGTGTTTTGTTGTTATTTCTTGTCTCTTCTTATGTTGTCAGTTCATTTACGTAAACAGCTGTGATTTATGTTGTGTTGTTGCTCAATTGTTTTTTTTTTTTGTTTTTTTCAAGTGCATCATTTCTAGCAAAACAATGCCAAGAAAGCGAAGTGTTAAAGAAACCGGAAGTCTATAGCAGCGTTATCGTGAAAATTAAAAGCAGCCTTACAAGAACGTCAGAATGACTGAATGACAACTTGTGCAAAAATCATTTAACACAGAATTAATTTTATGTTTTCTTTTGCTAACGCACACATACGCAGTTGGCAGTTTCCGTTTCTTAATGTCGCCGTGTCAAGAGTGCCAGCTGCTGTTCACTTACATGCGAGTATGTGTGTGTGTGCCAGTGTGTATGTGTTTATGCAAGTTTGTGTGTTCTTCATAAATCTTGTATATTTTTTGGCTCCCTTACTTTTGCCAATACATGCAGATGTAAATAAACATGAATTATTCGCTTTTCCTTGAAAATTTTTCATTTTCTATTTCAAAATTTACTCTTCTTGCTTAAAAAAATCTTTTTTTTTCATTTTTCTTTTGACTTAAAGGCTAAGCGCCAGTTTTTCAATTTTTTTTTTTTTTTTTCAATTTTATTTTTTTGTTTTTCTTTTTAAACTTTTTCTTTCACTGCTTGTTTTTGTGACATGCAAGTAAGGGACGCAATGATTTGCAAGGATTTGGACTAAATAAACCCTTCCAGCTGCTTTGTTTGTGTTCATGTTTGTGTATGGTTTTGTTGTGAATGTGATGCTTAAGGAATGTAAAAGATGAAAATGAAAGAATTTTCAAAATTGAAAAGAAAAACTAGTTAAACGACGTAAAGTAAAAGCAAACGGACTTCAGCTGTCAAATTGCCAGCCATAACAATAAAACCAACAATCAGAGCGACGTAAAAAAATAAAAACTGTTGGGCCATAGTCGTTTATCCTTGAAGAATTCACAACATTCTATGTATGTTTATGTGAAAAAAGAGTTGCCACAAGTACATAAATATTGATGAGAATATAAATACTAACATAATGTATGAGAAGTAAACTTAAAACAAAAAATTCCAAAATATTTAAGAGACCATTTCGAAGCCATTACTTGGAAATATAAGCTAAATAATGGTCATTATTTAGCTGCATACCATGAAAAATACATATTTTATAGGTGTTTAAAAAAAAAAATATTTCGAAAATGGCGAAATATTTTGGGATCTCAAAAGAGTTTTTAAAGTGCAAACATTTCATAATTCTTTTCAGCCAATATTTTTGTACCATTAAAATCTTTACTATATTTCTCATCTTAGGTATGCATTCTGGAGATAAAAAAAAGTAATTTGCAAAAAACTTAGTTTTTTGGCCAAAAAAGGGGTTTAGGGGAACCAAAACCGCTCTATGGTAATGCCTTCGATCTAAAAAAAAACGATGCAGAAATAGTTTTCCGGCTGTCCGTCTGACTTTTTTTTCTCCATGCAAAACGAAATAGAGACTCAAAGACTTAATAATGTGTGTTATTGACTTATGTTTAAATTCGAAAAATCTCCGAAATCCCTGCTTTTAAGAAAAAATCTGACTAGAGCAACAAATAAACTTCTTCCAAAAAATTTGAAAAATCTCCAAAATACTTTAACTCGTAAGTTTTCAAAAAAATATTGAGCAAAAGAAAAATTTTTTTTGTTTGGACACACCAGTGCCGCAGCCAGGTAGCAGCCGACCGGTGCTGAGTACCGGCAAATATTTGGCGAGCACCGGTAAAAGTTTAGCAAAGAACAAAATCAAATTTTAATTTCTTATAAACATTATTTTTTCTAAAGCGTTTAATTTATTTTTTTTGTATTGAAAACTAAATACCGGTAAAATAAGTTAAGCACCGGTAGAATTGCAATGCTGGCTATGGCACTGGGACACACAAATATACATTAAATATATATAAGCTACAAAATCCCACACAAGATACAGATATTAGATAAAAATAAAAGATACAGGTACAAGATAAAGGATGCAGACAAAAAATACATTTAAAAGATACAGATAATAAGTACAAGACCCAAGATAAAGATAGTAGATGCATATGCAAGACACAGCAGCGACAAGGTAAAATAACAAGATAGAGAACAGATATGGATTAAAAATGAGATAAGAAATACGGGTACAAGATATAGATACAATAAGCAGAATACAAAATACAGATATACGTTATAAACACATGCAGGGTACAGAGACAAAAAAAAAGATAAAGATATAGATACAAGATACGAGATAGAAATATCAGATAAGAGATAAAACGATAACATACAGATATAAGATACAATAACAATGCCCAAATACAAGCTACAGTTACAAGATAAATATACAATCTGATATATACAAGATACAAGATACAAGATACAAGATACAAGATACAAGATACAAGATACAAGATACAAGATACAAGATACAAGATACAAGATACAAGATACAAGATACAAGATACAAGATACAAGATACAAGATACAAGATACAAGATACAAGATACAAGATACAAGATACAAGATACAAGATACAAGATACAAGATACAAGATACAAGATACAAGATACAAGATACAAGATACAAGATACAAGATACAAGATACAAGATACAAGATACAAGATACAAGATACAAGATACAAGATACAAGATACAAGATACAAGATACAAGATACAAGATACAAGATACAAGATACAAGATACAAGATACAAGATACAAGATACAAGATACAAGATACAAGATACAAGATACAAGATACAAGATACAAGATACAAGATACAAGATACAAGATACAAGATACAAGATACAAGATACAAGATACAAGATACAAGATACAAGATACAAGATACAAGATACAAGATACAAGATACAAGATACAAGATACAAGATACAAGATACAAGATACAAGATACAAGATACAAGATACAAGATACAAGATACAAGATACAAGATACAAGATACAAGATACAAGATACAAGATACAAGATACAAGATACAAGATACAAGATACAAGATACAAGATACAAGATACAAGATACAAGATACAAGATACAAGATACAAGATACAAGATACAAGATACAAGATACAAGATACAAGATACAAGATACAAGATACAAGATACAAGATACAAGATACAAGATACAAGATACAAGATACAAGATACAAGATACAAGATACAAGATACAAGATACAAGATACAAGATACAAGATACAAGATACAAGATACAAGATACAAGATACAAGATACAAGATACAAGATACAAGATACAAGATACAAGATACAAGATACAAGATACAAGATACAAGATACAAGATACAAGATACAAGATACAAGATACAAGATACAAGATACAAGATACAAGATACAAGATACAAGATACAAGATACAAGATACAAGATACAAGATACAAGATACAAGATACAAGATACAAGATACAAGATACAAGATACAAGATACAAGATACAAGATACAAGATACAAGATACAAGATACAAGATACAAGATACAAGATACAAGATACAAGATACAAGATACAAGATACAAGATACAAGATACAAGATACAAGATACAAGATACAAGATACAAGATACAAGATACAAGATACAAGATACAAGATACAAGATACAAGATACAAGATACAAGATACAAGATACAAGATACAAGATACAAGATACAAGATACAAGATACAAGATACAAGATACAAGATACAAGATACAAGATACAAGATACAAGATACAAGATACAAGATACAAGATACAAGATACAAGATACAAGATACAAAATACAAGATACAAGATACAAGATACAAGATACAAGATACAAGATACAAGATACAAGATACAAGATACAAGATACAAGATACAAGATACAAGATACAAGATACAAGATACAAGATACAAGATACAAGATACAAGATACAAGATACAAGATACAAGATACAAGATACAAGATACAAGATACAAGATACAAGATACAAGATACAAGATACAAGATACAAGATACAAGATACAAGATACAAGATACAAGATACAAGATACAAGATACAAGATACAAGATACAAGATACAAGATACAAGATACAAGATACAAGATACAAGATACAAGATACAAGATAC
The DNA here is from genome assembly GCA_958299015.1 of Tetanocera ferruginea. NCBI lineage: Eukaryota > Metazoa > Arthropoda > Insecta > Diptera > Sciomyzidae > Tetanocera > Tetanocera ferruginea. The sequence goes on from OY282643.1 coordinate 38,963,044, forward strand.
AAGATACAAGATACAAGATACAAGATATAAGAAGATTTCAGGATACATAAGATACAAATTTATATCACAAGATATGATACCTAAGACAGGATATGAGATACAAGACAAAGGATATATCTTAAACAATCTTCATAAGATGCTAGATACCTCACACAGGATTCATAAAACAGTATAAAGGATACATATATTTAAAAAATATTCAAATTTTAGCCACAACAAGACAGCTAAAAGATTTGCCACTCAAATCTAGATTTGTTTATTGTTTGTTTGGATATATTTTTCTTTTCACGCCAGATACTACTGCGATTAAAGATACTTTAACGAAGAAAAAAACACGTCAACCAAAACTTTCTCCTCCCCTCGTGGCTATCGCTAACAGGGAGGAGAAAAATCACAAACTTTTGACCCAAATTTCTAAAAAGTTTTCTTGGAATAGCTTCTTACGCCCACTTAGGCGACATTAATCCCAGAAACATGGCAACACTATGCAAAACGCAAAGAGCAAAAAGAGGAAGAAAAAAAAAACACAAGAGCAGCATCCTGTTTTGAATTGCTATGCAGAGCAAAATACACCATTTATCTGCTTCTATAAACACAAAACAAGCAACTCAAGCGAAACAAGCACATATTTAAGGCAACAACATGTAAACACATGAACGCACTCGCATGGCTTTCAAGCACACGCATACAAACACTCACTCATTCTCACGCACTAACATACAGCCAGGCAAACTCACTTAAATACAGCAAAGAAGTCTTCTGCGTGATGGTCGCCTAACGTCTTCGCAACAAAGTTTATGCAATGAAAATACTTACCTTAACTGTTTTTAGCTTTTAGTCGTCAACTCGACCATCGTTTATTAAACTAACAAAAGAATATAAAACACAGACCAGAAAAGCCGCATTCCTGATTAGGCGGCTACTTAAATAATCCACGACATTAATACCAACAATGTATAGTTTTGGTATTAAGTAAACTTTGTTAATTCACGTCAGAGATAAATGCTGATAGTCATTTTGTACAGGATATATAATGTTGGATGTCAATTTTTTTTGGCTTTGTTAACCATGACAGAAGTACCTACACTGGGAGAAAATTTAAAAAAATCATATATTACTTTTGTTAACATTTTTTAAAAAAAATCCGCTTGAAAACATTTCTTAGCAAATCCTTTGATAGGTTCCTAAATACATTTTTTGATTAAAAACCAGGTATTCAGCTAAATTTGCTTGACTTACAATGACAAAAACTACACATACTTACGGAGATACAAGTTTGCAGCTTAGAGCAAAAATATTTATCGTAGTTGAATTTCAAGTTTATTCTCAGACATCACATGCGTAGCACATCACATGTTTTCTTGCATTTTTCTACCAAAATGATACTCATATTTTGGTTATTTAAAACCTCGCAACACTGACCAGCCAGCCAATAAGTTAGTTGTGCAATTTTGATTTGAAAACCATGTAGAATACGACAATAATATTAAATCTCCGTAACCAATTTCTTGCTGCACAGTGTAATAAATACTAATGTTATGCTGCTCTTATAAGTATGTTAAAAAAATGTTTTGCCCACTTTAAAATAGAATAGAATGAGAATAAACTTAAATTTTCTCTAAAAGAAAAAATTTGCAGATGGAACAGTAAAATATGTGTGAAAATATTTCCTTTCTCACAGCATGTTTGTGCATAAAATATACTTTTAATGGATATAATATTTATTTAAAGCAACTCTTAATAATAATATTTTTTCCATTCTTATTTTTCTCATGCGTTCTTAACTATTGCAATAAAAACGAAATTTTATTAATTTTGGCAGCAAAAGTAATGTAGACAGGATGTGACCCTTCACGATTGACTGCTTTCGAGTTAAGGTTCAAATAACAAAAAAAAAACTTCATACAAAATTTATCAAAATAAGAATGTTGTTCTTGCTGCTGTTTTCTAAGTACAGTAAGAATTTTATGCTAGAAAACTGTTTGGATAACATAATGATATCGTTAACTCACATGAGTTTATTTTAAAAATTATATTTTAACGGATTTTCATGCCGAGTGTAGTTCATGTTCGACTTTAAAAACGGTGAAGACTTCAGTTTGAGAGATGTGAATGATTGAATGGATGTTTGATGCTATTTAAAAATTTTGTATATACAATTGTGTATGATTATAAGCAACACACAAGTTTCTAGTTGTTGCTCACACAAGTATTAACACATTAACACTTACAGTACAAACTTTTCACATAAGTTTTAAGTTTGAAGAATAACCCATGTAATGAGTTCAATAAGAACATAATTAAGTACAAACCGTTTTTTAAATCTTGCGGTTTTGAATGTGCTCTTTTCATTGGTGGTGGTTAAAAAATTTCCAAATCACGTTTGACTATGAAAAAAAAACAATTAATTAACAAAAGAAACGTGGTTTTCGGAAAATCATTTTCATATTGAGTTTTCTGTTAAAAAGTTATATTTTGTTCCCTTAACATGTTTGTATATGCCTTAAACATATCTTGATGTCGGAATTTAAAATGGATGCGATAACTAAAAAAAATTTAAAAGTACAAAATGGCGGCCGAAATGACAATTTTTATTATAACTTTCACAAATTTGTTTGCTAAAAACTATAAATATTCGCAAAAACTGACTTACAATTTATCATAAAGGTAAACTCTTAAATGTTTTTCAACTTTTTTTGACACAATTTTTGATTTCTAGAAAAATTCAAAATCGATATTTTGAAAAACATCTTAAAAAAACAGATTGTAAAAATATGAGAACTTGTTTTGACTAATTCTAAAACACTGTTTGCATGAAATTTCGACTCAACCCTTTTTAAATGCAGGAATTGTGGTCAAAATATTACTTGTAAGAAAACCCTCAAGTGTAAAATCATATTTATTATTATATTATGATTTTTCAGTAGTCATATGTTATTTTAATCCTCAAAAAAATAAAACAGAAAAAGAAATTTTTAGGAGATTTTTTAAGTTCATTAGATGTTGACTTCAAGAACAAAATTAGCTGCGGTTAGGCCTAAGATCATGTCATATAGATCGGCCACTTCTCGAATTAATTATCGAGTTAAAATAATTTTTTAAGAAAATAAATATGCAAAATTTTTTGGCTGGAATACACAACCCTGTAGTCCAAGATATCATTGACGAAAAAGTGTAGATGATTTATAAAAGAAATTTACTGCTTTAGAACAACTGAAAAATAAAAATTTCAAAAATTTGAAAGCTTGTTCAACGTTTCTGATAGCATTCGTGCATGAGTTTGGGAATTTTAAATGAAATTTTCGTCAACGAAATGTATGGCCGAATCAGCATTGTTGACACTGCAAAAGAACCTTTTAGGAATCGTTGAAATTTTCAATCTCAAGCACGTTGAGATTGAAACCGTAGGATAGATGAACATGAAAATTGAAAAAAGTATGAAAGGTCGGTGAGAGGTTGGATTTAATAGGTTTATTGTTCTTACCAGCTTGATAGTTAATTATGAAGTGTACTTAAATCTAAGTAGCTAACTATAAGATAGCTTAAATATTAAAAAGAATAAAAAACAAGTAAAGAAAGTCTAAAGTCGGTCTAGGCCGACTATGAAATACCCTAAGCCCACTTTTCAAAAACAAAAAAAAATTTTCTTGTAAATGGGCGTGTCCGTGGGCGGATGAAGCCTATATTTTATATGCATTTAAATGTTGATGAAAAATTTACACATACCAATTTTTATTCCTGTAGCTCACAGTTTATGCTTTTATTTTGCTTTCGCTATGGGAGGTGGGCGAGTTCATGGACGGATTACTCCCAATTTTAGAACACACCTTAATTTGGTATAAAATACATACATACCAAATTTGATTTCTCTATGACAAACATAACCTTATTTATTGAGTTGTAAACTTTTTGGGTTGTATGGGAGGTAGGCGTGTCCGTGAGCGGATGACGTCCATTTTGCGAAGACATATTTGTGTTGACATAAAACACACACATATCAAATTTAATTGTTGTCGGCTAATTATGAACTGAGTTATGCAGTTTTCAATTTTCGCGTTGTATGGGAGGTAGGCGTGTCCGTGGGCGGACGATGTCCATTTTTCAACACCATCTTTGTTTTGTCATAAAAAACATACGTGCCAAATGTAATCTTTATAGGTTAAACAGAGGCTTATTTATTGCGTTTTCAATTTTTGAGTTGTATGGGAGGTAGGCGTGTCCGTGGGCGGATGATGTCCATTTTTCATTAACATTTTTTTAATGATACAAAACACATACACACCAAATATTATTGTTGTAGGGTAGTTATGAGCTGAGTTATGCAGTTTTCAATTTTTGCGTTGTATGGAAGGTAAGCGTGTCCGTGGGCGTATTCCAAAAATATTCAATAGTGCAAATCCTTGGGTTCATGTGACCATGTGTACCAAGTTACTTATAATTATCTCAACTCCTTCTTCTTATCCTGTGTATACGGACAACACACAGACGGACAGACGGACGGACGGACGGATGGACATGAATAGCTCGACTCACGTGGTGACGCTGATCAAGAATATATACTTTTCTATATCGGACTCGCTTCGTTCTATGCGTTACAAACGTTTGCACAAAGTTAATATACCCTGACCTTTCAGGTTTAGGGTATAAAAAGAAATAAGATGACAGTTTGGTTGATGCGAAGCGCCATCTTACGTTACGTAGAAACATAATTTTTGATATAAACATAATTTGGCATAAACAAGCATATTTAGAGACCAAACTTCTTACGAAATGTTCTTCGGCCCAACTAAAGCTGATTTTATTCTTGCGAAAATCGAATGAAATAAAAAATAAGGTACGGTGTTAGGTTCACACTCCAAACCTTAGAGTGAAAATAATGTCCTGTGGTCGTTAATGGGTCAAGCTTTTAATAGTGGTTATGTATATTATGAAAACGCTCGATATGATTTCTAGAAGAGACAAAAAGCAAACTTTTTCTGGGTTTAAAGAAGCTTTTTCGACTATTTTATGTTATGGAAATTGTCTTAAGCTATTTTAAAATTATCTATTAACAGAAGCTCAACTGAAATCTCAATCTTCGAGATATAATCCAGATATATGTCCTTCAAAATATACTTATCTCTACGTTTGAGTCGTTTCTGGTATTGGCAATTTAGTAAGTTCTTTTAATAGGGAATAGGTTTTCAATTTGTTGATGTATTTTAAACAGAATTATTGTATATCTTCTTCATTGGTCGGCATCTTGAGAACTTTGTGTATGCTAACATTTTTGGATGAACAAATGAGGACTCTCCTTTGTTTGAAAACGGACTCTTTTTCCTTTTAGCATTTTAGATTCTTTTCTTTGGATTTTTTTTCTATATTCGATGGCAACGCAGTTCCCCATAGTTGAATGTCATACGATTAAATAGATTTTATTATTAATTTTCAAATCAAAATCATGTTGTTTGACTGAATTTTGCATTTCAACTTAATAAAAATTGAAGCTAAGAACGTTTGATATTATATTGTGCTATTTTTGTTTCGATATGTTTCCTTCATGTAAGTCTTCTTTCAAGACTCATACCAAGATAGTTATCTTCATCTTTTCATGGGATTTTGTGATTATTAAGGTGGGACATAACATTCACGGCAGAGAAAAGAGACCTTTTTGTCACAATAAATAGCTCAGTCAAAAACAAACATTTTTCCAACATTTTTTTTTTATTATTATAAAGACTTGAACAAATTACAAGGAAAAAAAACAAAAAAATAAATTTTTCACTCCAACATGGTTTTTTGCAGCTCCAAACTGGTGGCAGAGAAAAAAACGCGGCGTCGTGGTTGCAGCGCTGGTAGTCGCAAAAATTGTCCGATCTGGAAAAAAATTACTTTTTTAAATTTTAACAAAATTGGTTATCGTATGGCAGAAGCTTTTTTTTAAAAAATGTTTTTCAGTTTTTGGTGATGTTCCAAATTTGAAAGTGTGTTTTTTCGAAAAAATTTTGACTTTAAAAATTCAAAAAAAATCGAAAAAAAAAATTTTAAAAATAAAGCTTGTGTCAAACGATAGCGAATCAAGTTTAAAAATATACAAAAAAAAACAAAAAAATCGTCAAAAAATGAACCCGCAGTGCCGCAATCAGTACGAAAAACATGGTTTCGAGATAAACGCGGTCAAAGTTTGTGAACAAAGAAAAATAAAAATGCGCTCTCACTAATCCGGCTGTAACTTTTGAACCCGTGGGTTTCTTGGGTCAGAAACCATACAACCCCAAAATTGAAAACTCTACAAAGAAGCTAATATTAAAGCTACAATACTGAAATTTGGTATATGTGTATTCTATGTCAAAACTGAGAAGTCTTAGAAAAATGGGCGTCATCCACCCACTAACACGCCCACCTCACATACAACCCCAAAATTGAAAAATCTATAAAGAGGCTAACATTAAAGTTACAAGATGGAAACTCGGTATTTGTGTATTTAATGTCGAAACTGAGGTATGTTAGAAAAATAGGCGTCATACACAATCTAACACGCCCACCTCCCATACAACCCCAAAATTTAAAACTTTATAAAAAGGCTTATATTTAAGCTGCAGGAAAACAATTTGATATGTATGTATTTTAGATACATAAAAATAATACATAAAAAAAAATCTCTCAGAATCTCATACAAAAACCTCTCCAATTTAAGATTCTTCCACCCTTAAGAATCGGCCGTGGGGGTATTTTAACTTCGGCCAAGTCGAAGATATACCTTACTAGTTTTTGTTAAGCTTTTACATGCTTATTTGTATTCAGTTGATTTTGTTTGTATTTTTGTTTTCTTTTATGTAAATTCCACTGAAATAATAAAATTATATCAACAACAACTTTATTAAGACTAAACAATATTTTTTTCTTTTCAATAACATGTTTTTTAAATTTTAGTTGAAAAAACAATAGTTACTGCTGTTGAACACTTTTCGGGTAATGTGATATTGATAAATATGGTATATCACATTATCCGAACGTGGTATATCACTTTACCCGCCAATTTCATTAAAGAGAGTTACATGAATTTTATTTCAATGTGTTGAAAAAGCTCTAAATTGGTTTACGCTATAGAGCTCCTAAGTTGTAAAACACTGCAAAATGCATCAAAAATATGCATACAATAATTTCTCTTTTTTTCGATAATTCAATTAGAATAAATTTTCACATTTTCAAATAAATATTTCTTCACTTGTGGGAAATGGAAATATTTAAATGTCTCTAATTATGATAAGTATTTTTCCCGCACAAAAATTCTCATTAATAGAGAAAAATTTAAGGAAAATGAAAAATTTTTACTAAATTTTGATAAAAACTTCATTGTGCGAAGTATTTTCTTCAATAAAATTAAATCTTTTTTCAAAAATAAAAAAGTCTTATTCTCTAAAAACGATATATTTTTATATATTTCACTTTTTCATGGAAGCTTTTTATCATTTTTAGGGATTTTTTAGTACCACATTTAGAGAAAAGCATTCTCTGGAGCAAACTCTATAACATATTTCTCTAAATATTATGTCTTTTTACTTATTCCGAGAAACTTTTTACTGAGTGCAGTGAACATTTTTCATCCATACATCATTTCGTTGTAAAAATACCCAATTGGCTGGCACTAGCTTTAAAATTCGTCCTTTAGTGAGCACTAATTATGCTCAATTCCAAAAGTAAGAACCGCTAAATTTTCTGACACCTTGGGATGAAAAACAAAATCGGTTAATATTTGCGCAATTTTGAGGAATTTTCATGAAACTGATTTTGAATATTCAATGGAAGATTATGAACAAGGCGTATAACTATATTATGTCACTGGATGGGCGCACTTATATCAAAGCTCTGAACTTCAACTAACAAACAAATTTTTCTATATTTTCTCATAAATATATGTTTATTTGAAAGAAAGGCAGCCTGTATCTTTCTGGGAACTCGAATGAAAACTACGCATATTTTTTTTATTTGATTTGTTTTTAGTTATGTTTTTTCCTCAAGTGTATAAATTTCATTGTACGGTTGACATGTGTAAAAATTAAAGTTTTTTATCATAATCTCAGAGAGCATTCCATGTTTTTTTAAGCTGATTTCAAATGGTCGGTTGGTTTAGTTTCATCAGTAATTGAATGATGATGAAGAAATTCTATATATCTTATGCTGGTTAAAGAAATTTTCCGCATTTTGCTGTGGCAAGCATAATAAAGAGATGTGAAATCAAAAAATACTGTGTCGAACATAAAAAACTGCCTGCTCATGGCTAAATTGGTAATTGAGTTGGATTAAGTGATACGTTATAAGTTATACGTTAAGTTATACGAGTAAATTCAATTGGCTACTAGTAGGTTTTACAATATTGTACACACACAAGTTAAGTGCCTTGATAAGCACTAAAATACAGAAATCAAAGTTGAATTTGACGATGACACAATATGACAAGGTAACTGTCTAATACCCTAAAAATTTCTGAAAGCCTGATTTATATCAGGAATTTTTTCTTCATAGCCACAAATCAGCCTTTTATTTACTTGAAATTTCTACAAAACCTAAGAAAATTGCTTAAAACAGCAATAATAAGCGAATGATAAGGCTTTTGAAAGAAAAAATAAAAAATCAAAAAATCACGCCTTTGTTAAATTGAGCTAACAAATGCGATAATGATAACATAATAAAAATTGATAAATGACTAAGACGAGTGCGAAGAGAAACACATTAACTTGCTTTTTGTACACACACACAAACACACACACACACACTTAACTACGCAACATTAATATTATGCAAATTTAGAACATTATATTATACGATATGGTTCAGAAAAACATGTCAATTTATATGTAGAAATTGAATTAAATTCTAAACACATTCCTTAACGTAAAAGCAAAACAAACAAAAAATGGTTATATCTGCAAGTTTGTGTGAGTGTGTGTGTGTGTGTGTGTGTGTTGATGTGCTGTTGAAACATGAGCATTAATTTTAATTTACAGGCCAAATTTTTTGAAAATCTTTTGCTGCCATTCTCGCTGGTATTACTTGGCGGTTGACATTAATGGCAGCCATTTTATTTTACAACATGTCAATCATTTTTTAAAACCGCCATAACAATTAGACAAAAGTAAAACAACAACAACAACAGCAACAAAAAGCAATTTTTTTTTATTGCCTGCGCTCATTTAGTAAGACGATCTTAAAAGCAACAACAACAACTTGTCGAGTAAAAATAACAAAATTTTAAAAAATGTTGAATGCTTTCAATGCATACATCCGGCGCGAATGCATGCTTCCGTTGCCAACCTTTGGCTTTCTGCAGCAAAATAACTTCCGCTAGTAAAAACTAAAACAAACATATTTTGAGCAGTCAATAAAACAAAACAAAAAAAAAACAAAATTTAACAAAATTTAACAAAAAGAGTGCACAACAAAGTGGTTTAAATTTACATCTCACAACAGTCGTAAAAACTTCCAAAAATTGCATCAATTTAAAAACAATTACCTGAACTCATTTTAAATCCCAAGACAAATCAAGATAACGGTAACACGAAAACAAAATAAAGCACAAATTTGACATAAACTCCAAACACATACGCTTGACAACAAAAAATTACACATACCGTCTCACACACACAACATGGTGGAGATACAAAAACCACATTCGGCGCTTAAGAGACCGTCGCTGAAGCGTGAAACAGTTGTTGTCAATAATAGTGCGCCAATAAAAAAGGTGACACTTGTGCCAAAGGATGAGGTAAGTTCTTATGTTGTTGTATGTGTGTGTGTGTATTTTTGTGATTTTTAATTTTAGCCTTTATGTGCGTCGTAGTGTTAGCATCTTTTTAAGCTGTTCGAGTTTTTGTTACTCCTTTCTTCCACGCATGCTTCAGTTTTTTTGCTACACTTGCAGCAGCTTGCTTTTAGCCAAAAAGTAATAATGCTGCATATAGTTGGAAACAATAACAGCGGAAACAATAAAAACTAATGCGTGGAGATTTTTTTTTTTTCTTGCCCACATTTTGGCAAAATAAAATAACAGCAAAAGGGTTGCCAAAGCACTCCATCTAAACGACTTTTGCTTTGTCGCTGTTTATTTCAATGCTACGGCACGCGTTGCTATTTGTCCATAAATTTCATAGAATTGCATTTTAGTTTTTTTTTAACATTATTTAAATTTTTCACATTCACAGTTTTACGGATTTTCATTGGTTTTGAATAAAAAAAAAATAACGTTTGTAAATTGTGGATTTTGATATTAAAGTTAACATTAAAATTTAAAATATTAACATTAAATTAACATCTTAACATTGATGTTTTTCAAAACTCTTCTGCCTATATTTTCTATAGAAGTAACACACGAAAAATTTGTTTTTCCTTCCTTGAAACCTTCCTTGAATCTTACTTCCAAAAAAATGTAACGTTAAAGACCACATAAAACTAGTTATATCTTCAAAACAACAAAATTTACAAGAAATTTTTGTTCCAAGGACCAAAAATAACTGTTATTTTGAAAATTTTGATGGAAAAAATCATTATGTTAAAGGCACTGGTGACGAATGTCACGTATACCAAATTGATACGTGTTTCATTTGCTGTTCAAAAATATTAAGGTTTTTATTTTTTTTAATTTTTATATTAAAAATTATAAAATAACTGTTACTGTTGAGTTTTCTTTTTTCGCTCCTATAAATAACACTTATGATATAAGAACACAAAATATGTTTTATTTTGTTTTACTCAGAGAATAAAAGTTATTTTTTAGTTTTATTTTTTCGCTCTGAAATAAAACTTATTTGTCTAGTTTTTTCATTTTACTCAGAAAATAACACTTATTTTTTAATTTTATTTTTTCAATCTAAAAAATTTTTTGAGTTTTATTGTTTTTCTTATTTATTACACTTATTTTTTCACTATTGATCTTGATCTTGATCTTAATCTTAATCTTGATCTTGATCTTGATCTTGATCTTGATCTTGATCTTGATCTTGATCTTGATCTTGATCTTGATCTTGATCTTGATCTTGATCTTGATCTTGATCTTGATCTTGATCTTGATCTTGATCTTGATCTTGATCTTGATCTTGATCTTGATCTTGATCTTGATCTTGATCTTGATCTTGATCTTGATCTTGATCTTGATCTTGATCTTGATCTTGATCTTGATCTTGATCTTGATCTTGATCTTGATCTTGATCTTGATCTTGATCTTGATCTTGATCTTGATCTTGATCTTAATCTAGATGTTGATCTTGATCTTGTTCTTGTTCTTGATCTTGATCTTGATCTTGATCTTGATCTTAATCTAGATGTTGATCTTGATCTTGATCTTGATCTTGATCTTGATCTTGATCTTGATCTTGATCTTGATCTTGATCTTGATCTTGATCTTGATCTTGATCTTGATCTTGATCTTGATCTTGATCTTGATCTTGATCTTGATCTTGATCTTGATCTTGATCTTGATCTTGATCTTGATCTTGATCTCGTTCTTGATCTTGATCTTGATCTTGATCTTGATCTTGATCTTGATCTTGATTTTGATCTCGTTCTTGATCTTGATCTTGATCTTGATCTTGATCTTGATCTTGATCTTGATCTTGATCTTGATCTTGATCTTGATCTGATCTTGATCTTGATCTTGATCTTGATCTTGATCTTGATCTTGATCTTGATCTTGATCTTGATCTTGATCTTGATCTTGATCTTGATCTTGATCTTGATCTTGATCTTGATCTTGATCTTGATCTTGATCTTGATCTTGATCTTGATCTTGATCTTGATCTTGATCTTGATCTTGATCTTGATCTTGATCTTGATCTTGATCTTGATCTTGATCTTGATCTTGATCTTGATCTTGATCTTGATCTTGATCTTGATCTTGATCTTGATCTTGATCTTGATCTTGATCTTGATCTTGATCTTGATCTTGATCTTGATCTTGATCTTGATCTTGATCTTGATCTTGATCTTGATCTTGATCTTGATCTTGATCTTGATCTTGATCTTGATCTTGATCTTGATCTTGATCTTGATCTTGATCTTGATCTTGATCTTGATCTTGATCTTGATCTTGATCTTGATCTTGATCTTGATCTTGATCTTGATCTTGATCTTGATCTTGATCTTGATCTTGATCTTGATCTTGATCTTGATCTTGATCTTGATCTTGATCTTGATCTTGATCTTGATCTTGATCTTGATCTTGATCTTGATCTTGATCTTGATCTTGATCTTGATCTTGATCTTGATCTTGATCTTGATCTTGATCTTGATCTTGATCTTGATCTTGATCTTGATCTTGATCTTGATCTTGATCTTGATCTTGATCTTGATCTTGATCTTGATCTTGATCTTGATCTTGATCTTGATCTTGATCTTGATCTTGATCTTGATCTTGATCTTGATCTTGATCTTGATCTTGATCTTGATCTTGATCTTGATCTTGATCTTGATCTTGATCTTGATCTTGATCTTGATCTTGATCTTGATCTTGATCTTGATCTTGATCTTGATCTTGATCTTGATCTTGATCTTGATCTTGATCTTGATATTGATCTTGATCTTGATCTTGATCTTGATCTTGATCTTGATCTTGATCTTGATCTTGATCTTGATCTTGATCTTGATCTTGATCTTGATCTTGATCTTGATCTTGATCTTGATCTTGATCTTGATCTTGATCTTGATCTTGATCTTGATTTTGATCTTGATTTTGATCTTGATCTTAATCTAGATGTTGATCTTGATCTTGTTCTTGATCTTGATCTTGATCTTGATCTTGATCTTGATCTTGATCTTGTTCTTGATCTTGATCTTGATCTTGATCTTGATCTTGATCTTGATCTTGATCTTGATCTTGATCTTGATCTTGATCTTGATCTTGATCTTGATCTTGATCTTGATCTTGATCTTGATCTTGATCTTGATCTTGATCTTGATCTTGATCTTGATCTTGATCTTGATCTTGATCTTGATCTTGATCTTGATCTTGATCTTGATCTTGATCTTGATCTTGATCTTGATCTTGATCTTGATCTTGATCTTGATCTTGATCTTGATCTTGATCTTGATCTTGATCTTGATCTTGATCTTGATCTTGATCTTGATCTTGATCTTGATCTTGATCTTGATCTTGATCTTGATCTTGATCTTGATCTTGATCTTGATCTTGATCTTGATCTTGATCTTGATCTTGATCTTGATCTTGATCTTGATCTTGATCTTGATCTTGATCTTGATCTTGATCTTGATCTTGATCTTGATCTTGATCTTGATCTTGATCTTGATCTTGATCTTGATCTTGATCTTGATCTTGATCTTGATCTTGATCTTGATCTTGATCTTGATCTTGATCTTGATCTTTATCTTGATCTTGATCTTGATCTTGATCTTGATCTTGATCTTGATCTTGATCTTGATCTTGATCTTGATCTTGATCTTGATCTTGATCTTGATCTTGATCTTGATCTTGATCTTGATCTTGATCTTGATCTTGATCTTGATCTTGATCTTGACCTTGATTTTGATCTTGGGCATTACTGATTACGAATATTAACTCCGTTTTTGTGTCTGTACCATTTTTAAATCTATTTGCATATTAAATAAAGGATGAAATTCTTATATTATTGTTTTACTAATTAAGAAATAAAAACAAAAATAGAAGAAATAATTTATTACTTTACAAAAACATCAAAATGATATAAATCAAGTTGACCTCGACACATAAAAACATCCTAAACATGCACATTTTTTTTCTCCCTCTCTTTCTCACAAATAAATCATGAAATTATCGAGCCAAGGTATCTTCGAATAATTACTGCTGTAATTACCGAACTGCAAAGTTCAAAGGCAAATTTATGTAAATGTTTATAAATGAAATTATTTTGAGGTTTTGTATTTTTGGCTTTATCTAGCCACTTTATCTGAGTATTTTTTTTTTTCTGAACAGCATTAAAATTTATTTGTGTATATAAAAAAAATTATGAAGTTTGTATATGTATTTAGTATATTGGTTCCAACCTATTAGTAGACGGCATTAGATTCAGTACAAATTTTATTCTAGTTCCTACCTCAATAATAATTTTGGGATTATTTTTTACAAAATGACGTTCATTGAAAAATGAAAAACCGATTTTGGGTCTTTTTTTTTGTTGTTTAGTGTAAAAAAAAAATAGTAAAAAATTGTTTAAAATTATGATTGAGGTAGGGACTAGAATGAAGATAGTCTTGCGTCGATTACATTTTATTTCATTTTTGTTTCTGCAAGCTTTTGTTCATTAAATACAATTTAGTACTTTTAGAGTCAATTCATTTGGCTTAAACGAAACTTAAAACTAGATATTTTAATATTGTATATATTATATTTTATATTTACATAAAATTTTCAGTGCTGTAGAAAATTATTATATAAATTTTATTAGGCTTAATTTGATATTCTTTATTATAAGAAAATGTACGCTCGTTATTTGCTACAATTTGATGAATGGTGAGAACGGATGGACAATTATTGCGACCATAAAATGACAAAAGCCCACGAAAAGTTGCAATAAGTGGAAGATTATTTTCATATAAAATTGAATTATTTTTAAACGTTGTTCTTGCGTATACACAGTTGCGGTCAAAATAATAGCAGTGCTCTAAAATTCAGACATGCTTGAATAAATAATACTTGTCTAAAAAAGAAGGATCCGGAGAACCCAATATAATTTATATATGAGCTTTCAACGCTGATTCCAAATCTGTACTCAATTTTTACCGTTGTGGTGGGATTTTTAAGATACAGGGTGTTTTACACTTTTTACACTTGTCTAATTTTATTAATTCAGAATCTAAACAACACACCATAACATTAAAAATTAAATTTTGTATTTTAGAGAAAATATGGAATGTTCCAACGGTATATCAACTACTATCGTGTTATGTGTTGTAGCGGTGCTATAACTAAGAGATCATCAAACTAAATATCGCCAAATTTTGTATCTTTAGATTCTGGATTAATAAAACTAGACAAGTATAAAAAGTGTAAAACTAAAACACCCTGTATCTTGAAATTCCTAACACAACGGTAAATATTGAGTACAGATTTGGAATCAGCGTTAAAAGCTCATATAGAAATTATATAGGGTTTTCCGGATCCTACATTTTTAGACTAGTATTATTTATTCAAGAATGTCTGAATTTTAGAGCACTGCTATTATTTTGACCACAGCTGTATCTCCATGATAAAGTTGTAAGCATAACCGAATACAAAAACATGACAGATCATGACATACTAAAAATGGACAAAATCTCACTTAGAAATCATATGACTCAAATAGGGAAAACCCTGAATATGCGATTATATTTAAAAAAAAAAAAAATTTCTACATAAAAGGTACCCATAAAAAAATTTGTTCTTATAATTTTCGTGTATAGAGACCGCAAATCTATGAGAAAAATAAAGTGGAATTTGTCGTGAATAGAACTTTTTAGAACCAATTCTGAATAAGTTCGAAATTCAGCCTTGAACAAATTGTAAGTTTTGACTTATTTCTGATGTTCAAGTTGAATTTTGAGCTTTGGTATATTCAGAGACTTGTAGCAGAATTTTATGAGAAATACTGTTGTATTATTTTAACCCTATACAGCCCTTTTTTATGGGTCTTTTTTGCTCCCTTGTGAAAAAAGAACATAAAAGGCCCATACACTGAAGAGCTAGAAGGTTAAAATGTTGTACAGAAATATTCCCCGTAGTTTTTTACATAAATCTTTCGAACACATCTTATAGTTTAAATGTAAGCATGATATGGTTTCCTCAAACGATTCACCATAAGAACTTGCCCAAAGGGGGAAAATGATAAAACCTCAAAAAAAAACTCAGACGTAAACGTCGATACACGTATTTTTTTTTTTTCATTCTACTAGAATCCGTTGTAGAATCCGTTGTCGGAACCTTGTTATTGTTGTTTTTTGTATTGAACAGTGTTATTAATTGAAGTCGTTTTGCCTATACCTTATTTCACTTTAGCTTAAACTACATATCTGAATGGCATGAATTGGATCAAACGTACACTTTTTTATTTAAAAAAATATGCATAGCTCATAATAAAATATATATGATGAAAATTATTATGTTAAGGAAATTGCTTATTTCAAATAAAACTACATAACTTAGCAATAAAGATTTGAATAATTATAGCTGTACCCACTTATTAACATTTTTCAAAACTAAATTAACATACGAGTAAACTAAAGTGGCAGCCGTCGAAATTGACGACTCTTTTGTGATAAGAAACAAGCGGTATTAAATTTAAAGATCTTAAAAAAACAAGGTATAATTCTTAATAAACAGATTTTCAATCTAACATGGGTTGTCAGACCCGTGGTAAAACCGACCAACGGTTTTAAGCGCCTACTAAGTAAGTCTTAGACATAACTTTTAACACCAACAATTTTGAATGCTCTAACCCCACCCAGACTAGTAATTGATTTTTGACCTACGGTTTTGGGTAAGTTTACTTAGAATTCATCGTAGATTACCTTTCTAGTCGATACAAAATTTGATCCTTCCTAATCAAATTCAAAGCATGGCTTTTGGACACTAACAAACGAATGTTCTCAAATTAAGTTATAATATTTAGCTCAGAATCGGTACCTACTTCGGTATCTTTTGTACATTAGTATTTAAGTCAATCTTGAACTCTCTCTGAAGAGAAGTTACACGTGAAAGCGTCCACTGCAATGCTTTTTTATAAAATTAAGAGTGGCTATAAAAGTTCTATCATCTATAATATAGACCTATACAGTAGGCCGGATCATTCTTGTATGGATAAAAAAAAATATCAACCGGTCGGGGTCTCAAAAGTTAGAGGAATTCATTAAAATGATTTCTGCATACGTTTTTTTCAAATCGGAGAAAAACCGCCGAAGCAATTTTGATTCTTCTGAAGGTCCTTTTTGGTAAAAAAACATGTTTTTTGCTTGTAACTTTTTACTTTTCACAGAACGCATGCCCACATCTGCTAAAATATCAAATTTCTTACTAATACTAATATTTTACCATAAAAAAAATTTTAAAATTATGTTTTATTATAACTCTAATTAACCACCAAAAATGTAATTTTTTGCTATTTTCAAAAACACATTTTTTTAAAACCGCTGGGTATGCGTTCTGTAAAAAATAAAAAGTTACAAGCAAAAAACATGTTTTTTTTACCAAAAAGGACCTTCAGGAGAATCAAAATTGCTTCGGCGGTTTTTCTCCTTTTTTGAAAAAAATGTATGCAGACATCATTTTAATGAGTTCTTCTAACTTTTGAGACCCCGACCGGTGGAATCTAAATTTCGATCCGGTCTGCTATACAGCCATATTATTACGCTTACAGTTTCTTCTGAAATAAGAGACGAACTCTTGAAGTTATTTTTGCATATTCCAAATGTTAACGGAAATCCTTTGAACTACTCTACACAGCGGCACGAAAAAGCTAACGCCATGAACCATTTGGGAAGTTTCTCAAATAAATAACGCAAAAGCTTCAATACTTTGAATAAATATTTTATAAATCGTATTTTGTGCCAAGCACGAGCTGTCAGACACTTCCTGTAACTCATAGTACTTCTCATCTCTCATAGATATACAACAAAAAACTTGAATTTTTCGCTTAATTCTGTTTTATAAAAATTATTAAAAACAATAGGAGTTTAAGTTTTCTCTAGCTTTTAAAACTAAAACAAAATACTTGTTGCAAAATTTGAGCTCTTCTCAAAATATTATATCAAGTGCTTTTCGAAAAGAACGTTCAAAGAGCAAAACCTATTTTAATTTTATCCAATATTTGCAAGTGTTTAAGTGATGTTCATAATCTGCAAAAAACTTAACTGATGTGAGAAAAGGCTTATTTTTTAAGCAAATAAAAAATTTCTATAATTCAATTTTAAATAGAATTTTACTTGAAGCTTGAAACTGTGAAGTGTTTAATCAAATCTAAAAACACTTTAACTTATACGTAATTTTTTCTCCGCCTCTAACAATCAAATTCTGCTTGTTTTCATTTATTTCAAAAAATAATTTCACCTGCCATCAATAGTTCACGATCTTCAATAAATGACCCAACTTTTGCCGCTTGTTACCAGCCAAACATGAACATTATATCACATAACGAACATTTAATGTCAGAACAATTTAATTGTGCCATTATTTTTGATATATCAATGCTTGCAATGTAGTATGCTGTAAAAGCATTCCATAAAATAAAAAATATTTATTTATGGCAAATGAAAATCTACTACTAACTTTTTATGTGCATCTTATCGTTGAAAACGGTCGAAATGGCGTGCCGCTACAGCGAGCAACAGCACATGTGCGCGCCTTTGAATGTCATTTATTTTTGGCATTATAATTCAATACATTTCAATAACGAAATATAGGAAATGAACCGGAAGGACATGCTTTACCAGAGGCAAAAGTTTTATTGTTGATTTTATTGACTTTTGCTGTTGCTAGCAACCAAAAAAACCAACAACATAACTAGCCAGCAATGATGGCGGCACTTTTTTGCAGTTGTGTGATACCGTTGTAACTACCTCAGGCTTAAATTACTGCATAGCAGCTAGGTGGAGGCCAAAAAAACAAAAAAAAAAAAAAACAAAGGCACTATAATTGCCGTAAACGATTTGAGCTTGATGTGATTTAGAGCTCGACGAAAGAAAGTTTTAATGCAATTTGTGTGTTGAATTGTTTTGGCAAAGCAGCGCAGCTACAGCCCAGAGTCTAGGCTCTCAAACAAACGAGTAAGTTTATCACATTAAATAAGCTGCTGCTGTTGGAAAGTTAGCAAAAAGGTATTTAATATAATAATGGCGCAAAAGTAGCAGCTGCAGTAAGCTGTGCTTGTAGTCACCTGCTCAAAGAACACTTAAGCAACGCTAATGTTGTCAAAGAATTGCCAACAATTTGGCCAACATGGCGTATGCGTACTTTTAATATGATTACACAATATTAATTAAAGTTACGTATACGTCGTGTGCAACAATTAAATATGTTTGCCTGTAAGGCAAGGCTTTTAGCAGTAAGCCATGGTGTTAATACAAAAAACAACAATAATATCAAAAATAGATACTCAAGTTAATCACACTTAGGCAACAATAGCATATTAATCAATTTTATCTGCTGGATCAGTTTAAGTCAACTTTTTTTTTTAGCACTTTTCTATCGACCCCTAATTTTGTTACTTTTGTTAAATTGAACACAATCACTGCACAGATCTTATGAAATTAAAAGAAAAAGCTAATCAGTGAAAGAAGTACAACCCTTTAATGTGGCTCATTTCTTTATTTAAACCTTTTCTCCGAAGGCAGATCCTTAAAATGCTTACGAGTACAAAGAAACTGCTTTTATCTCTTAACTGCTCAATGGTTGTTGATATTTTTGATTAATACTGTTTGTTAAGCTTAAGCAGGCAATGTGTTTAAGTTAACACACAAACCTTTGTTTTGTTTGTTTATTTAAGGCTTGTTTGTTGTTGATTTAATTAAGTCATTCCGATGGATTTAATTGTTGTGCTTAATTTAGTACAACCAGTTTTTGGTTTGTTGTTCTCAGTGTATTTTAAGACGCAAAAAAATTTGAGGGGCAGAAAGTGGGTAGCAAACATACATACATTATATGTTTTAAAGGGTTAAGGAAAATGGTTGGGTTAAGGAAAAATAAATTGATAATTTTAAGGCTATTTTAAATAACACTTTGCTGATGAATGAAATTTTGCTTCTTGAGTACCGGATATTAAAACCTGACATTTATTTTTTTAGTATTTAAACCGTAAATTTTGGGGCTTCTTCCACTAGAGAGAAATTTTCTATTACTTAAATAATCCTAATTTCTATTTAATTGTTTACTTTTTTATTTTTTTATAAAAACTTTAAATTTGAAAAATTCCTTTTTTCTAACTTGAAAACATTTAGTCAAAAAACCTAACTTCAAAAAAACTTCACTAATTTTTGTAATAATGAAATTTTTTAATTGCACACAATTCAAAATTAAATTTAAAATAAATCCAATTTTTTTAATAAAAAAATATAACATAAATAAATAAATTTTATTCAAACACAATTCGAAAGCTATTAAATTTGCACTTTTTAAATTTTTTTATAAATTTAAAAAAGTGCAAATGTAAGAGCTTGAGAATTGTTTTTGAATTAAATTTACTTTCTAAGGGATTTTTTTTATGTTAAATTTTGAATTGTGTGCAATTGAAAAATTTCATTATTAAAAAAATTAGTAAATTTTTTTTGAATTTAAATTTTTTGTCACTTTGAAGTCCCAAAATGGTATGATCCAAGAGGGAAATTTTTGTTTTTTTTTTTCACTTAACACTTTTTTTTCACTTTCATGTCTAATTTGGGTAAATTGCAAAAAAAGGAAAGTTTACCAAAAGGAAATTTTTCATGCTATGAAACTTTTAACTTTAAACAGTTTTAACACAAAATTTCCCTTTTTCAAATATTAAGAAAACTCTAAATCAGAAATTCAATAAAGGGAAATTTTAAGAACACATTTGTTTTTATTTTGAGCTTAATAAAATTAAAATAAACTTATAAGACTTAACGAACTATTTAAACGTGAAGGTTTTTAAAAGTGTACTTTTTAGAGCGAAATTTAAAATGTAAGCCAAAGAACGAAAGTGGTTACTTCTTTTAATATCGCAAATAATAAGTTCTCAAAAGAAATTTTTTTAAAATTATAGAATTTTGAAAAAGGAAATTTCATAAAAAATTTTCAAATTATAAAATCCTTATTTTTTATAAAATTTTTTCTTAAGTTCAACAAAATTAACACTTTTCCAACTTAAACAAATATCAAAACGGCAAATTTCACAAAGGGAAATTTTTAGACAAAAATTAAAATTTTTAATTTTAAAAACGAAAAAATCTCACTTTCAAAGTTCCGATTTTAAATTCGACCAAATTCACGTTTTTTTTTAGCTCAGAAGACTTAAAAGAGAAAAATTTTAAAAGGGAAATTTTTCAAACTGAATTTTTTTTTAAAACCTTCAGAAAAAATGTTCAAGAAAAGATAAATTTCCCTTTGAAGAAAATGGAAAATCTCTTTTTGGGATTTCCCAAAGGGAAATTAGCTACACTAATTTATAAAACCAAAGAAATTTTCGTTCAATGCAACTTTTGCCTTCCTTTGTCTTTGGAAATTTCTGCTTTCCAAACATTTCCAAAAAAGGAAATTTTTTAAAACATAAAAAATCTCAGAAAAGTAAATTTTTTGTATTGAAAAATAATAAGTTCGAAAAAATATGGACTTTTCTAGTGCTGTAGAGCATGAAATTTCAAAAAGGGACTTTTTCAAATCAAATTTTGACTTTGAGGGAAAAATCACAATTAAAATTGTTTAAATTATGACATTTTACAGCTTGATAAAAATATCAAAACAAAAAATTTAACAAGGGTAATTTTTAGACTGAAATTTCAGTTTTTAGTTTAGAAACTACAAAAACTGAAATTTCACAAAGGAACATTTTTTAAGAAATTTGAAATTTCAAAAAGGGAAATTTCATGCAAAAAAAATTTAAATTATAAAGATTTTAGGGCAATATTTTACAAAAGGAAATTTTTCAAACCAATTAATTTTTTCCAAAAGGAAATTTTTAAACTATGCAACTTTACTCTCTTTTTCTTTTGAGCCCTGCAAACTTTTCCAAAAAAGGAAATTTTTTAAAAAGGGAAATTTTTCAATATATAAATAAATCTCACAAATGTTATTTCTTAAATTAAAACTTTTTAAATTCGACAAAATGTTAACTTTTCTAGTGTTAAAAGGCATAAAATTTCGAAAGGGACATTTTGATTTTGGGGGAAATTTATGACATTTTTCCAAAATTTAAAATATTTTTATATACTTTTCTTATTTTAAAATAGAAATTTGTGCATTTTTTCCGCTTTAAGATGTGAATATCAAAACGGGAAATTTTAAGGCAAATATTGAGATTTTTTTTTTTATTTTTGTTTATTTTTTTTTTTATTTTGTTTTACAAAAGAAAATTTTTTAAGAATATAAGAATTTTTTATTTTATACCACACATGAAAAATTTTTAAGAAATATGGAACTTCAGAAAGGGAAATTTCATGCCAAAAAATTTAAATTAAAAAATTTTATTTTAAATTCGACATAATTCACACTTATTTACGTAAGGAAATTTTTCAAACCAAGCAATTTTTCCCAAAAGGAAATTATTCACACTCTCAATATTACATATTTAAATCAAAGGGAAATTTTTATGCAATGCAACTGTGCTTTCTATTGGCTTTTGAATTTCTTATCCTTCAAACTTTTCCAAAAAGTACAATTTTCTAAAGGGAAATTTTTTAAAACATGCAAAAATCTCAATAAAGTCAATTTTCTTTGTATTGAAAAATTTTAATTTCATCCAATGAACCATTTGGACTTTTATAGTGTTAAAAAGTATAAAAACTTAGAGAAGGAAATTTTTCAAATCAAAGTTGCACTTTGTGGGAAATTTCACGAAGAAAAATTTTACAAACTATAAAATTTTTTCAGCTTAAAGATATATCAAAACGGGAAATTTTACAAAGAAAAATTTTCGAAAAAAAAAAAAAACAAAACAACTTTTCATAGAAAAATACCACTTTTCTACTTTAAGTTGAGTTCTGCCTTTAATATCGAAATCAAAAAAATTCACAAAGGGAAATTTTTTAGAATTATGGTAATTCAAAAAGAGAAATTGTTATAAATAAATTTTCAAATTCTAAGTTCCTTATTTAAAATTCGACAAAATGCAATCTTTTTAGACTTAAGATACTAGACTTAAGATAGAAAGGAAAAATTTTACAAAAGGAAATTTTCAAACTATGTAATTGTTTTTGCTAACATCGAAAAAATTTGTCAAAAAAATGTCAAAAAGGATATTTTCCAAAGGGAATTATTCATACCAACAATATTTTCATTTTAAAATCAAGGGGAAATTTTTAGTTTTAGGGAAATTTCCCAAATAGAAAAATTTTCAAACTATAACATTTTTCCAGCTTAAAAAAATATCAAAACGGGAAATATTCCAATGGGACATTTCACGATTGAAATTTTTTGACTAAAAGTGAAATTTCTTGTCGAAAAATGACAAAACTCCACTTTTAATGTTTAATTTAGTTTCTGCTTTTAATATCGAACAGGTATATAAAGGAAAATTTTATAAAATAATGGAATTCAAAACGAGATATCTGAATAAAAAAATTTTCAAATTATAAAGTTTTTATTTCAAACTTGAAAAAATTAACACTTTTTAGTCTAGGAATTCAAAAAAAATGGAAAAATTGTACTAAAGGAAATTTTTCAAACCCAGGAATTTTTATGCTATGTTCAATTTAGTACTTTAAAAAAATAAAAACAGGGGAAGTTTCCTAAAGGAAATAATGTATACTATAAATATTTCAATTTTAAAATCAAGGCAAAAATTTTCATGCTATGCAACTTTTCCTTTGCCTCTTGAAATTTCTGCTTGAAAACTATTCCAAAAATGGCAACTTTTAAAATATGAAAATCTAGAACTTAATCTAAATCTAAAATCTAAAAAGGAATTTTTTTTAATTTTTATAAATATCCACTTTAAAAATGTCACAGCATGAAAAAATATCTTTCCTGAAAATTCAATTTTTCAAATTTCCCTTTTTTGATAAATTTTAAAAGTTACAAAGAAATATTTAATTTTATGAAATATTATTTTTTATGAGATACTATAAAAAAGAAAAATATTGCAAGGGGAAATTTTTCAAGCTATGATATTTTTAATATAAAATTCGCCAAATTTTGCAACTTAAAGAAACTCGATATTTAGGGAAATTTTAAAGAAGTATTTAAGTTTTAAAAAGAAAACTTCAAGTGTCAAGTGTTTAATTTTAAAATCAAGAAAATTATATTTCTAGGTATGCAGTTTTTCGTGGAATGTGAAGCTTTTCAAATCGTTAAACTTTTTGTAAGTTAGATGAAATTGTCAACTTTACGAAATAGGGAAATTTTCCAAAGAAAAACCTAAGAAGAAAAATTTTCTAAAAACCAAATTTCTTTAAGCTATTATTTTGACTTATAAAATTTTAAAACTCCCACTTTTCAAAATTTTCTAATAGGGAAATTTTAAAAAGGAAGTTTTATAAAACTCAAAAAACATTAATATTTCACACAGGAAAATTTGTTGCAACATTCCTTAAACACAAAGTTTTTAAATACTTCTCAAAATAGGGACATTTTTCAAAGGAAGTACACGAAATATTTTTATTCATGCTATGATAGCTTTTATTTTTAATTTAAAACAAAGTGCCAGTTTTCCGATACACAAAACTCAAAAAGGGAAATTTCTATTTTAAATTTAAAATATAGGCACGTCAAAATGTGCACTTTTTCAGCTTTAGAAATTGTAAATAGGAAAATTTATCGAAAGGAAATTTTTCAAATAATGACATTTTTTTGGAAAATTCGCCAAGTTTCGCAACTTAAAGAAATTCACTAAAAAGGAAATTTTAAAAAGAGAAGTTTTTAACTTCACTAACGAAGAAAATAACTTAAAAAGAAAATTTCCCAATAATAATTTTTGTTTGTTAAACTCTTATTTTGAAACTTTAAAAATTCCCATTTTTTAAACTTTAAAAAGTGAGCTTTTAAAAAGGAAATTTTTAAAAAATTACTTTTTTTAATTTTCACTTTTTTAAACTTCTCAAAAAAGGAAAATTTCACGATAAATATTTGTGCATGATTGGATGTTATTTATTTTTAATTTTTAAAATGTTCAAGTTTTCGAACATCAGGAAATCGCAAAGAGGTAAATTTTTAATTAAAAAGATTTTTAAGTGCAGGTTCGTCAAAATGTCAAACATGCCAGTGTTAGAAAGTATAAATAAAGTACATGTTGCAAAGGGAAATTTTTTAAATAATGGAATTTTTTGTATAAATTTTGCCAAATTTCGCAACTTGAAGAAATTCACTAAAATGGAAATTTGAAGGAGGACATTTTTTTCATTTTTAATATTTTTTATTTTCAAATCAATAAAGTAACTTTTAAATTAAAATAACCATATGAGAATTTTCCCTCATGCAAATAAAAGGGAAATTTTTCAAAAAGTAAAATTTTTTTACATATGTTTTATAAATTTATTAAATTTTCTTTTCTGCAACATTTATTTATATTTGTATTTATTTATTATATAGTGTCCGTGGCATGCAGGTTAAGTGTGTGGCTTAGCATGCACGGAGCCCGGGTTCGATCCCCAGCCACGGCAAAAAGTTTTTTTCAATAAAAAATTTTTCTGATCGTTCACCACCTCTCTGCAGACAATGGCAAACCTCAGTGAGTAAATAATGCCATGTAAAGCTTCTTGAGAACATGAACTTTAGCCGTTCGGAGTCGGCATAAAACATGTAGGTCCAGTTCTCGATCAATTGTGTGCAAACATTTCATAACACACACAACACAATTGATCATAAGAAGCTTGGTCAAAGTCCTTTCAACGGCTGAAATGGCCAATTTGTTTTTTTTTTTTTATTTATTTATTTTTATATTTTACAAAGAGAAATTTTTCAAATTTTTTTTTTTTGTATTGATTAAATGCAAAACATTTCTCTTTTTATACCGCATTAAATAAAGAAATCAATAATTTTAAGCATTTTAGATAATTTCTATTTTAGCTCGAGGAATTGTTCAAACTTGCTGAGAAAACAGCCAAACATTTTTTAACTCACCTCAAAACTTTTGGACTTTAATTAAATTTGTATTTTCTTATTTAAGTCTTTTATTTTTATTTATTTTATATTTTTATTTCTAATCACAATAACATTTTTTTTTTGCAACTGCCAACTTAGAGCCGCAAAATTTTGGAACAGTCCAACATATGGCTACAAAAATAGAAACTGTCAAAAAAGTTTTATGCTGCGGCATATTTAATTTATTTCATTTTTTGCGTTAAAATATTTGTTCTCATCGCAAACCTGCCTCAAGGCCAATTAATGTAAGACCAGCAAAATTGTTGTCAGATTTTATTCTTTGACAAGAGTAAAACAACAAAATACCGGCAGCAGCAGCAGCAGCCCCAGCAACGCCAAGGACAGCAAGAAAACAACAACAACAACAACAACAACAGCACAACGCTAGCCAAGTACAAAAACATGAATACAACAATAACACTTAAATGCTTGAGTGCATGAATTGTGTTGTGCAGCAAGTTTTGTCTCGATTTGCCAGGCATTTTATCTGGCACTCAGTAGCTACAACGTTTTAGATACAAAAACAGCCAACAACAAGAATGTCGACAACAAAAGCAACATCAACAACAACAACGCCGACAACACATTGTTTAGACCATTGAAACATGCAGCAATAAATGGCAAAATAATTGCAAGACACTTCATAATGATTTCCAAGCCAGTAAAACAGGTCGTTAAAATGTTGTTAAAATTTCTGGTTGTAATGCGGGCACATTTAAGTTTAAGGGGATATGGATGTGTTGGTGGTAGTCGTAAGCACTTGGAAATATTTGACACTTAGCGTCAAGGGAGCACGATAAGTTTTGCTGTCTAAATTTTGTTTTATTTTTGTGCCCTTCACTGTCAACCGCAAAAGATTTCTCGTTAAATATGCCTGCAGGCAAGTTCTTCCACAGCAAAGCTGCAGATAATATTAAATATGTTGTCTCTGTTATTGCAGTGAAATTTTTGACATTCACGATCAGGTGAAAATGGGAGACAAGTTTGCTTAAAATAAATAAAATTAATTGACTAAATGTTAAAAGTTACACTTATATATGTTGAAATTATTTTTAAAGTGAGCAGAAAAGAGCTTTTATTATAAAAGTGCGCAATTTTCTTAACTGTTTTACTATAGAGCAAAGATAACATGTTATCGCTGCCAGTTTATGGTGGACGAAAATTTATGACCTAGTCTCAGAGTTGAAAACAACAGCTGGCGGCAGGCAGTCAGACAATCAGCCCGCCAACAGGGCAAAATCATCAATCATCAGCTCAGTTTAAGCCTAAATAATGAGCGTTATCAAGTGATGCGCGCGCCTGTCTGCCTTCCTGACTGCCTGCCTGCCTGCTTGTCGGCTGTAATGATAATAGTCGAATTTGAAAATTGTATGTTTTTTTTTTGTTGACAATGCCACGCTATTGGCTCAGTTAATTAAATTTGCTTTGTATTTTAATGGCTATCGAATTGTTTAAGTGTGCGTGTGTGTGCAATTTGCTGACAGCTATTGTCTTTTTTGACATTTGGCCAATGGGCAGACTTAATTGAATGTAAATATTTGAATTTATGCAAAACAGCTGTAAAATATGTTTTTTTTTCTCATAAAATGTACATTAAATATTTTATTTACACCAAATGTGTTATTTTATAGCTTTAATTAAGTATTTTGAGTGCATTTTAGTTAAATTTTAATGACAAAAATTGACTTGTTAAAGTGTAAGTGCCATTGAATACCGGTATGAATTCATAAAGACAGACGAAACTGTACTTCTTTGGTGTTTAACCTAGAAATATTGTTTTAAAGTTAGGAAAACCGATAAAAAAGTTGCTAATTGAGTACCATAAATAAATCAACAGTGCAGCAGTGACCTTAATATAGTACACGGAAAATGGGCCAAAAACCAAGCTCAATAGAGCTCAAAACTATCTCAAAAGCTAGAACGCTTCCAAGCTATTCACGTACGTAGTTAATGCCAGAAATTGAGGTGGACATTTTTTTGAAGTGAAACTTCTTTGGCGGCGAGTGAAATTGCAAGGTCCCTTATTCGTGACGCTAGGCTAACGTTTTCAATGCATGTGAAAATTTTCAAAAAATTATAGCCGCTAGCGAGAATTGATGTTGATCATTGTTCAAAAGTCGGAAGCTCTACAATTACGCCACATATGCTCATGATAAACAGGCAAATAAAATGTATTTAATATTAAACGCGTAATATTCGTCCGTAACATTAGTTTTCATCCTACAAGTATGCACGGAAAATTTATTTCTTTACGCTTCAAACGAAAATATTTAGGCACATCTAGCGGGAAAAATTGATTGACAACATGCAAAAAACAGTTTATTCAATATAATATTTAAAGCAAAAAGTGTTAAAAGTGCAATATTTAAGACTGCCAAGAATAGTTTTGCCACCCAAAAACGTCTCAAAGCTAAGAAAAATAGCTAAAACAGGAGCAGAATTCGTTCGTGAATATATAAAGCGAATTAGAGCTTTTAAGAATGCAGCCGCAGCTGGCTTTGCAACTAATGATGAAGGTAAGGTGATTGTAGCATCGACTGAGTTCCAAAATGCATTTTTACGAAGCTTCAGTGTATTGTGGTGAATCTGCAAAGAACCAATCCCCAGAAAAACACACTGATGCTTTGTAAAAATGTATTTTGGAACTCATCCATCATGTCAACAACATTTTATAGCCAACCAAGTTGATACACTCAACAATAGACGTTCGCTGCTTTACGCGGCCCTCACTCAACATAGCAACTATTATGATCAGGAAACAGGAGGTACTAATCAACAAGATTTGCCTCTGCTTTCGGAGACTCCTACAACGCGTACTATGCAAATGCAATCTAGCATTCAAAAAGTTAAAAAGTTGAGAAGACTTTCGAAAGCAACTAAAACAGCAACTGAACTTAAACAAGCACCGAAAATAACTGTTATTTTACAATTTTAAAATGAAAAAAATTTTGAAAAAACTTTTGCAAATACACCATTATGTTAGAAATGTCCTCAGCCTCACGAATATTAAGTGCCTTTTTTAATTTTAGACTAATTCTTTAAAAGTTAAAATTTAACTGTTATTTTTTGCCTAGTATTTTTTCGAGGAAAAATAAAAGTTACTTTTGACTTTTATTTTATCGGTCAAAAATAGCAATTATTTTGTGACTTTAATTTTCTCGGTCAAAAATATCAAGCAATTTGTGTTTTTTTAAAGGCCGTTTGACAGATGCAAATGCAATCTAGCATTCAAAAAGTGACAAAGTTGAGAAGACATTCGAACGCAACTGAACTTAAAAAAGCACCGAAAATAACTATTATTTTACAATTTTAAAATGAAAAAAATTTTCAAAAAAACTTTTTCAAATGCACCATTATGTTAGAAATGTCTTCAGCCTCACGCATATTAAGTGCCTTTTTTTAATTTTAGACCGATTCTTAAAGGTTGAAATTTAACTGTTATTTTTTGCCTAGTATTTTTTCGAGGAAAAATAAAGGTTACTTTTGACTTTTATTTTATCGGTCAAAAATAGCAATTATTTTGTGACTTTAATTTTTTCGCTCTAAAATATCAAGCAATTTGTGTTTTAATAAAGGCCACTTGACAGATTGAACTGTTGACACCATGTGTAAAATGTTTTACCAATGAGATGTAAATAATGGTATCAAAAGTTTTTTAGTCGGTAAAATATAAATTATCTAATATTTTTGACCGAAAATAAAAACGGCAGAAAATAACTGTTATTTTTTTACCGATAAAATGAAAGCCAAAGGTAACTGTAATTTTTGCCAAAAAAACTATAAGGCACAAAATAACTTTTATTTTTGTCGGAAAAAATAAAAATTAAAAGATAACAGTTAATATGTGACACTTTCGATAAAAATCATAGCCGGGCCACGGTCCCTGGATGTAAATATTGAATCAACAGATTATTATTCCATTTCGTATTGATTTAATTTCTTTTCAGATACTTTCTCTCTCTATTTCACACTAAAATCTCTCTTATTTCTTAGTGTTTAAGAAGTTCCACTTCTGCCACGTGTACGTTGCTACACGCGAGTTTTTTTTTTATAAACACGTCAATTTGTGCTTAATAAGTGTCGTTTTGATCATAAAAATTATTTTTTTGTTGTTGTTGTTTTTGCTCATCAAAAAACTAAACAACCGAAAGACTTAATTCACAGTTAGTTTTTGCTGCTGTTCGTATAAAAGTGCAAAACATAAATTAAAAAATTTTATATTCCTGTTTGAATTGGATCAAATATCTTATTTAGACAATGAAAATATAATATTAAATTTCCGTCTGATCATCTATATTTTTCGGTTTCTTTGATGCCTGACCCTTATATATTTTGTCATATTTTGCCTTGTATTATTTAAATTCATAAAATGCCACATCTCAAAATTTCTTAGAATAGACATATGAAAGCATGTTGCGAATGAGCATGTTTTTCTTATAATCAATACCAAAATGTCATAAATTGGGCCCAAGTGAGCATATTAATTTTTTGGCGAACAATCCAAAAATCACATACATTATGCACAAATGAAGGTGTTAATTTTTTTTTAAAAACAATCGCATTATGGCTTGATAACAAGAAAATTATAGCTCAGCTCAGAATCACTCTCAAAATAAATTGATTTGTAATTGTTTTCAGCCTATATTTTTCTCCGTAAAGCTGTACGTTGGAGGCATTGTGACTTGCTGCAAGTACAATTAGAAATTGGAATAAAAAACTGCATATCTGATCAAAATATTTATGTGCTTCTATTATGTGTCTATAGCCAAAGTTCGTAGCCAGAATTTTTCTTTGGGGGAGGTTTTCATAAAAAAACATAAGTACTTAAAAACAAGTTATAAAATAGTTGCCATGAAATTATTTTTTAATGTGAATTTCTTTTATGTATAAAAAGCTCCGTTTTTGGTTTAAAAATAAATAAAAACAACAAAAAAAAAAGGAAACCAATACCAAGTATGGTATACTACCAAACTAATTTAGAATAACAAAAGCAATCAATTTTTAAAAAAATTGTCATCATAAAACACATTAAGCATCTATTTATTTTAATATGTTTGTAGGCTTTTAGTCTAAAAACTGTGAAAAATTAAAAAAAAAAAATATTAAGATTTTCTCCAAGACCATTTTTTATTTTTAAAAAACATAAAGCCAGATACATTCTGAACATTTTTTCCACAGAAATCTTTCCGAAAAAGCAAAATAGATACAAATAACAAGTCATTAAATGGGGAATATGTACATTAGAGTGGGTCGGCCTCTATACAAAAAAAAAAAAAGTTTGAAAAAACCACCCCCTATTTTAAAGTTGACCTCGAGAAGATTCCGAATACAAAAAAAATTTTTTTTTGTTTTCGGAATCCTCTCGAGGTCAACTTTAAAATAGGGGGTGGTTTTTCAAACTTTTTTTTTCGACCCACTCTAATGTACATATAATAAGACGGATCAAATGTAGATTTCACCAGACACAGACTCAAAAGTTGGAAGGACTCTTAAAAACTATTTCTGCATCATTTTTTTTTTTTTTTTTTTGGAATCGGAGAAATTCCCATGGAGCAGTTTTGGTTCTCCAAATATATTTACATAAATATACAGTCGTTGACAACTAATTAGAAACGATTATTTTATTATAAGACATCTTACGATTTCTTCTTTAACTTTTCAATTATCCATATTGACTTGCTAATTTCCGTAACTACACGAATATATCTTAAAAACAAAAAACTAGTTGAAAAGTTATTAATGGTACAGTTGGTTTAAAAGAAACTTTTATTCTAAAACCTAAAAATATCTGTGACAACTAATTAGAAACGCTTGGAAAATACATTATATTTACATATTTACAAAAACAAGTAGTAAAATATGTGAAAACTTAACAAAAGTGATGCTTAAGGTATAATATTTTGTTGGAAAAACGTTTTGCTTTAAAACTAAAATACATTGTCTTAGCATAAAAGATAAGGTCTTGACATCGTTTTACCAAATACCGCACCAAGCCTTGACTCTTGTTAAAAAATCATCCAAATTTGTTATGTTTAGTGTGCTTACGGCATTTTTCGAATCGTTTAATGAATGCTCGATGGGATTTACATCATGACTTGACGATGAGCAGTCAAGAACAATCAAATCAATTTAACAAAAAATTTGGCGGACAGCTTTGCCGTATGCTTGGGGTCATTATCCTGACCAAATCACTGGGATATTGTCTACATACCAAAGCAGCATAACAGTTTTTAAAATATAAACGTATTCTCGTTGTTCATTGTGCCAGAAACACAGTGAATCAGACCAATGACATTCCAAAAAAATTTTCCTCAAACAAAGATTGATCCACCGCTATGGTTAACAACCGAAGAAGTGTACTTTAGATCAAGTTCATTACTTTTTGGTCGTTGGACACTCTTTCTGCCATCAGTATCAATGCTAGTGATCTTTGTTTTAACACTCCACACAACAATTATTTGCGCTGCTTCACCGGACAAGATACATGATCTTTGGAAAATTCAATACGTTGTTTTGCGTGCAAGTCTTCCATGAAGGCCAGCTTCCACTAAAAGTCGTGCAACGGTTCATTTTTATACACTGACCCCAATTTCATCCACTATTTCACGCTGGATGACTGCTGTAGTCTTCCTTGGATCAGGTTTTGATGGTTAGGCAATCTTTTGATCAATATGTCCTGAAGTTTTGCGCGGTATTTTTTGGAGTGGTACATTTTCCGTGGTTTTATATTGTCGAAGATGAGCAAAAGCATTGAAAACCATAGTTTTTAAGCATTTGAATTGATCCTTATGATAGCCCACCACTTTTCAATTCAATAATTGCCTTGCGAGTACCTGGCGTGCATCTTTTGGCTTTTTCCATTTTATGAAATTTAACTTTTACAGTTTTTTGTTGAAATTATGTATAAACAGTTCAAAATAATAAAATCTTATCGAAATATTCAGAAATTATGCATAACAAGTTTGAAAACTTTAATGTTAACAAATCGTTTCTTATTAGTTGTCAATGGAATAAATTATGTTCTCCTACTAAAACTGATTTTGCTGCAAGAAATTACTTGGAAAAGTCAGTTTAATTGTTCATGTAAAAAATAAAAGAAAATTAAGAAATAAAAAAATAAAATAGACCGTTACATTACCAAACGCACGTCCAGTGCGGTGAAGTGCAGCAAGTATTATATCGTTTCTAATTAGTTGTCAACAGCCGTACATATATATTTTTTTCTTCAGAATAAATATTTTTTCGATAATTTATTTTTTAAAATTAACATTATTCAAAACAAAATATAAATCTTAAGTACGAAAAAATTCTTTAAAGCAACTTTATTGGTCATTGCTAACGAATACAGATCAGATTTAGGAAATGTTAAATGAGAGATCCAATATAAAGTACTTCAATTCGACAAATTTAACATAATATTAAGAAAAGAATTTAGAAACAAAAATTTTAAGAGAAGAATATATCTGTTTATCGTCACCTTGAAACAGAAAGGACGCAACTCATAATTTGGAAATTAAACCAAATGAAACCAAAAACACTGAAATATGACGAAATATGAAATTTTCATTAAAGTGCCCCTACACTATATGTTCAACACAAATGACTTGTAAAAAAAGTTTCATTTCGAATTTCATATGTATGTCAATATTGAACTTTTGTCAAACAGCTCCTTTCTTTTGACCACAGACTATCTGACACAATATTTCTGCTAAATGTTTGAGTTTTCCGGCAATTTCGTTTATTCGAAGCCACGACAGTGCTCAATAAGTTGCAAAATTATTTCTTCTGTCCAATCAATCTAAATAATTGTTAAAAAATATAAATTTGTGGAATAAATAATTAGATTTTACGTTTTCTTGATTTTTTTTATGGCATGTTATTGTTGTTTTTTCAAACTTCAAACTTTTACATATGAAAAACAGATCAAATTATAAACAGTTCTAAATCAAATTTCTACATACGGAAATA
Source organism: Tetanocera ferruginea (assembly GCA_958299015.1). Classification (NCBI taxonomy): domain Eukaryota; kingdom Metazoa; phylum Arthropoda; class Insecta; order Diptera; family Sciomyzidae; genus Tetanocera; species Tetanocera ferruginea. The sequence continues at coordinate 38,996,753 of OY282643.1, forward strand.
CAAACGACTTGTCAGAATTTGAATTCCATATGTTCCACACTATATGTATGTCAAAGCTATCTGTAAAATTTGGCATGTCATATGTATGAAACATATCGTCGCTGCGCCTCAAAATTCAGTTATGTGTTTTTCGACAACTTTTCAGGAGAGCAAAAAAACTGATTTATTCTCTGCGCTTTCAAATTTTTTGCAATGTCATAATTTTGTATTTTTTGCTATAAAATTCTAGAGATGAATATTTAAAAAAATCTTAAACTTCTTACTCCATCACGAAGCGAGGATGCATTCTTCCCTTTTTCGACACATAACCGATTTTTTTACGGGCATTTTGTTTTTACTTTGATCAAATTTTTCGAGCACATACCTGATTTTTAAAATTTTTAATTAAAAATTTTAAAAACTCTACAAGAAATTTAATGCAAAAGTAATAAAAAAATGTCTCCAATGTGAAATAACGAAAAGCCGTTCAGCGCACAGATGGACATTGAGTAGAGCTATTCAATTATGCAATAAAAAAAAAGTCATAAAAAATCACATACCTGATTTTTTAGGCGCAGCGACGATATAGTGTGGGGGCACTTTTACAATCTACATTAAATAATTTTAATAATATAACATTTTAAGAAGTTTTTTATCTTCCTGTGAAATTATGAACTACCTCCTTTCTATATTAAGGTGACAATATACAGCTGCGGTCAAAATAATAGTAGTGCCCACAACTTTTCTACAAAAATTTAAACTAAAACTCGCACATGCTTGGATTTAATAATTTTTGTTAAGAGTTCGTATTCTTCACATCTTATCTTTTATTTAACAAATACTCGGAACAAAACCAAGCTAATAGCTGAAAACAACTTAAAATATTTGTCACTTGCGTCATATTACAGCGGCCAACAAAATAGTAGTGATTATAAAAAGTTCAACAAAAATAGAAAAATAACATAAAATGAAGTAATTAATTTCACAGTTCAGATAAAATGTAATTCCTTCTTGTAATTTATACTTAGTTGTATGACCTTTGTTAGCAAATACTGCTTTTCAACGACGAAGCATTGAGTTCACAAGTTCCTGACATGTCTTGGTAGGTATGGTGTACTAATTCACTCGACCTCTTCCCAAAGCTCATGTTTGTCGGAAGGTTTAGAGTTAGAAATGCCCTTTTTAGCATCACACCATAAATTTTCAATCGGATTTTGATCCTGCGACTGAGCGGGCTTCTTCAAGAGCGCGATCCGATTGTCCAAAAACTACTTCTTCACAAGTTTGCTCGTATTTTTCGTTTCGTTTTCTAATTAATAAACCCATATTAGCGGCAACTCCTCTTGGGCATACGGAGGGATAGTTTCCTGTAACATTTTTGCGTAAAGATGTTAATTTATTAATGTTTCTTTACAATAAATTGGACCAACACCATAGAAAGAAAACCATGTTCAAGCCATGATTTTGCGACCACCGCACAGTTTGTTGGTTAATGGTTTTTGTGGTATACTTCGGGTTGAACTGACTATTTTTTGGGACGTAGAACATATTGAAAAAACCCTTTACCACCGTACATTTCAATTTTGGACTCGTCCGACCATCAAATCCTCCTTCATTTTTCATTTGGCTACGAAATATGATCTCTGGCGAACTGAATCCTTTTTAGAACATGCTTCTTGGTGGTGCTGTACGTGGTGCTGTACGAGGACCATGCGTACTCAAATATTGTTTCTTAAGAAGTCTACGTAAAGTACGAATACTTGGGCTACATTAAGCTCTTCTTATATTTGTACCGCAGAGGCAAATGGATTGGCCTTTTAGTACCGTACCACTCGTAAAATCAATTTCACCGTCATAAGATTTTAAGGCATTGCAAATCGTGGTTGGTAAACATTTGAGCAGATTTTCAACCTCTTTGTATGTTTTGCTTTCGTAAATTAATTTTTTTTCAATTCCCGCTTTTGAACAGAACAATGTTTTCCTCGTCCCATTTCTTGAAAAATATGGCACAACTTTATTTTTTTTTTATATTCACTGAGGGTAAAAAGCTCATTACTAACTTTTTTGTGTATTTATAATATAATTTTGCGAAATTTCCAATGCTTTATATGTATTAATAAAACGCTAGTATTTTTTGACCCCAAGAATTTGCATCAATTCTCAATAAAAGTGAATTTACAAAAACAACAAAAAGGTTTTATTTACAAGATCAGGTCACCAGATTATATACTCACCATATAACGGTATAAAACAGCCGTGGCGAGTAAAAAAAGGCTTGTTTACAAAATAATGTGCTTGGTCACTTTTCATATTTGACACTACTATTATTTTGACCGCAACTGTATATCTGTATTTTCATATTTGAAATGTTAAAAAAAAAAAAATTATTATCCTGTGCATAAAATTTGAGCCATAAATATGTTTTTCATGTCAAAGTTATATAAGTCATGGTTTTTTTATGATAATATAGTAAAACTTTAGATGGTGCTTACCAGAGATGCAATGAGTACCAAAAAAACTAGAAGACTTAAGTCATGAGCCATAACTATTGGTGCAAATGTGTACTTATTCCAACTCAACAAAATACTTTGACTCATTCTGCTGATGATTTTTGCTGTTTTGTTTACTTTTTGTATGAAAAAATGAAAGAACTGAGTATAATTTTTTGTTATCCCTCTAGCAAAACAGTTATTGTTTGCGTTGGCACGTGTTGTTGGATATTTACAATTAAATTTGTATGAAATGACAATAAAGCTGAACTAAAAATGACTCTAAGTACTTAAGTCATTCCACTGAACTCGTGGTGTTTATTTGTGTTGTGAGTCATTACAGGGTAGCACAATAAATCCAATAAATTCACTCAATGAGAGACCTGAGCACTTCATCGGTTTTTAACAACACAAAAATTATTCTTGTTCATTCATTCGCTATGTGTACCGCACACTAACAAGTATGAGTGGATATGAGTGCAAGTTCTTCTTTGACGTTAGTCAACTAATGACTCAAAAACAAGAATAATTACAGTTCTCTGGTGCTTACATAGGTACCATTGATCAAAATAATAAAATTAATACAAATTTTAAAAAATTTAAAAAATGTATAGATCTTTTCTTACATAGTCACAAAAGCTACCACAATCACCCCTATTCTTGAACCCGCGTCGAATAAATATCGTCTATGAGAACTCACTTTCACCAACAGTTCGTCGTCGAACAGAATTTCGACGATAGTTTTCATTTCCGACAATAGAGTTTCACTCTATTTTTGAAAACGCACGTCCAAACTGCTTTATCGGTACTCTGAATTCTATGTAGCCTGTCAAAAATACTTCAAAATAAATTTTTATTTGAAACAAATTGCACAGAAGAAATTTTGAATGAATCAAGAAGCAAAACAATTGAACATTCAGCACAGCAAATATGTCTACACATTCTGTGGCTAGAAAGCAAAGGATTTTATGAAGCGCGCATTCGTTGCATTCTGATCCTGCAAGCGTTGCAAAGCTTATTGCTGTAGGTGTCACCCTGCTGTTTACGTTCGGTCAGCTGTGTTACGACTCCGCGAATCCAAGAAAGACCTCCTCGAATATTTGGCTATAGCTCTAAATGCGATTTGTCGTTATCGTTGCTGTATCATTCAGCTAAGCAATGTTATTTGATGAAAGACGTTACCAAGTGCAACGTGCAAATGTGTTATGTAGTGCCAGATATGCTATAGCCATCGCTTGGAGCTTTAAAAGATAAGATGTCATGAACAATTAGTCGGAGTTCATTGGTGTTAATATTTTTAATATGTTGTTATGTTAGAGAACAAGGCTTAGAACATCTACAGAAGGTGGTATTGCATAGTGAAGTGGAGAGTTGGAGTTTGTTGATTGATATAACTTAACATTGATCATGTTGCAGCAAGAAGTATCAAGAATACTTAAAGAAGGTATAGAAGAAAATTGCTTCATCTCAACACACCTTTAAAATTGCAAATTTTTAAAATTGAAATATCCTTATATATTCCGGAAACTACAAGATTTACCTAAAATCCTTACAAAAGTAAGATAAAGCATGTATTCAAAATAATTCAGTCACTCCTTATTTAAAAAAAGACGCTTATTTTCACATTTATTGTTTCTTAATTATCCTTTTGGAATAACTTCGTGCAATGCCTCTTACCATCGTTTGAACCATCAAATATCTGCTTTTTTTAACCCTCAAACAGCTGACTGTTTACTATGTCCTATTCCAGCGGACTGGTTTACATTTGTAAACCCATAGATAATTTTCATACGCAGCCTGCGTGGAACGTTATGAGCAACATATATTCTTTCTATCGGAACGCGACAACAGCTGCAGGCTTACCGAAGCTTACGGTTATTCGCAGAGTTGCCAGATTCTTTACAAATATCATTTAATTGACGTTAACTCAATCAAATCCGATATATAAAAAAAAATTTAATTGCACTACAAGTAATTTTAAAAAACTGTAAGCCTGTTTAAAAACTATAATTTACAGTTAACACTGTAAATATGGCAACGCTGTTTATGTGCAACACAGTTCTTTCCATCGCAACAAGGCAATAGCTACGCGCATACCATTATGAGTAAACCACATTCTTTCCATTGCAACGCGCTAAAAGCTGTACTTTTATAGTAGGATCAGTTCGTTTTGTTTTAGAGTTCAAAGAGCATACGCGTGTCAGTTTAAAAGTAAAAAAATTATAATACGAAAAATCCCAAAACATGCGCGAAATGTTGTGGAGCCATCAGTTCTTGAAATCCCACCAAGAGTTTTTTCAATTGTTGTGCCAGAAATTTTATCTGAGCCTGAGTCTGGGCCCAGCAATTGGTGGACAATTTCTTTGAGCTTCATGAAAGCGACGGTGACGATATGACGGATGATGAAGCTGAAGATGCAGATATTATTGAGCAGGGTATAGAGGAAGCTGATTGGAATGCTACCATAAATGTTATTGGGCCAAGCCTGACGTATACATCGAAGGATGGTTCTACATGGGCTAAAAATCCTCTACCAAATACCCGAACAAGACTGCACAACATCCTACGAGAAAATGGTCATTATTCGAGAATTTAATATTCTTTCTCTCCATATTTCTCTATTCTCCGTACTTATTCGATTTTATTTCATTTTTGTGATTGGTAGGTGGTCCAACGAATAAAATTATGCAAACTCGTCGTGACACGATGAGCCACTTTTTCACTGATGTCATGAAAAATATAACCCTTCGTTATACGAACAAAAAGGGGCATGCCCTGGAATCACTTTGGAGTGCAAAGCTCCGATTTATCGCGTATCGATGAGCGTGTTTTGTGCAATAGAGAAAAGGCAACGCGTCACCCAAAAATGCTGCTCTCTTTGCAACAGAAATGTGTGTGCAGTGCTGCCAGGTGTCAGCAAAAATAAATCCCCATTTTTGCATACACAAAAAAAATTTTCCCCGTTTTTTATTTTGAGTTTCCCCGTTTTTTTCCCCGTTTTTAAATTTAGAAAGAAGTATCAGTTTATTAATGTTATAATATTAAATTATTTCATTTAATTATAACAAAAATAAATACTTAGATCAAATACGTACGTTTCCATAAAAAACATACAATAATTATAAGCGGTATATTGTCGATATTCGGGATAGAACCTTAAGGGTCTGAGATCAACTTAACAATCATTGCAAAAATTGTATAAATTTATTTGAAATATATACATTATTATAATGAAAACTTAAACATTCAGTATTTATTTTAATTACAAAACTTTTTGAAATTTCATCAAAGATTTAGTGTTGAGAGTTCCGGATAAAGAGCTTTGATCAAGAGAGTTCTTTATTTTTGTTTTGTTTAAAGCCTGCAGAAAAATGAACCTAAGAATAGTTCTGAACTAGTTCCAAAAGAGGCTAATACTTGTACCACTACATTACCGTTTTGCATTGAACGAGCTGACGCTTTTTACGGGTTGATGTCATAGGAAAAGACAATTGTCCCTATAAACATTATTTTTTCCCTATATCTGTGCTAGTTGCATTATGAATGGTTTTAAACTGGTCCGTTTTGATACAGTCCAGAAGTGGTCATTTAAAGCCCTATTATCAGCCTTTTTTGAAACACGGGTATGTACGATATAACCAATTTAATTATTGTATAGTAATTACATAGTTTTAACTGTATATTTACCATTTACCACTTAACTATTTTCATCGAATATGTTTGCGAAACTTAAAAAAAGTTCGGAATCTAAAAAAAAAAAAACGGGCCCCAACACGTTTTGAGAGTTTTTGTTTTTTGATTTTGTTAGTGCCTGCTGACAAGAAAAACTAAGTATATAAAAATAAATTCAAACTGTTCTGTGCTGAGTGTCTTTTGTAATAGTTCCAAGCTGACACCAATTTCACTTGAAATAAACTAGTTGGTTTTTCCAATTGTCTCCAAAATAACTGCTGAGAATTAACAACGAAAAAAGCCCTTTCAGTACATGTCGCTTTGGGGAATACAATAACTAAACGAAACTATTTTTTTTTTTTAAACATGGAAACGTGTGGAAAATAAGAGGACAAGGGGACAAATGATGACAATGTTTTTTTAACAGATTGGGTAAATTAAAGCACATAGCTTTAAAACTATCATTCGTTAAGTCAAACCTTTCCCAAATTTCTTCGCAAGCGGCAATAAGGAATTGTCTACAAGATGACATAAGAAATGACACATTTTGCTTCGACAAGGTAACTCTAAAATTTAAAGTAAGGTACATTACGTTGTATTTTTATTTTCCCCGTTTATATCAATGTTTTCCCCGCCATCCCCATTTGAACGAAAAATCCCGAAAAACGGGGAAAATCCCGCCACCTGGCAGCTCTGTGTGTGTGATACCCACTGTGTCACTATCACAAAGTGCCCGTAATGCAATAAATTGTTAAACCTTTCCTCTTATTTATAATAAATATTGAATTTCAAATAAAATTTGAATTAAAACATAAACAACTGAATTTTTTGCTATTTTATAAGTATTTCCATACATAATACATACGTTTACAAATGTAAACTAGTCAGCCGTTTAGCAGGTAGTCTTGAAAAAAAGGTAATATGAGTTATAAAAAAAATTTTTGTAAACTTATATCTTTTTTTATTCAATTAAGAAATGAATTTGTAGTTCTCTTATGAAGTTTCAAGAAATTCTAACAATAAAAACATTAAAAAAAAACGCTTCAAAGTCGGAAAGTTTACATTTGTAAACTGTCAGCTGTTTGAGGGTTAAATATGCTTAAGTAACCTAGCATTTGACCTCTGACCTATGATAATTGAAATTTATCGTAAACTTCTACTTCCTCCATATTTGCTTAGAAGGTGAAATGAATCCGCACCAAAAATTTTGTTGACAAAAAATTTGTATTTTTGTTCGACGACGTTTGTTCAATAATAGAGTGATATATCTGTGTCGACAAGGAATAACCGCTAAAGTCGAGTTGAGACAAAATGAGGTTATTAATTTCTTTGCTTTTTTTTGCAACGAAAAACACTAGTACTCAAATTTGTATGGTTGTATTTGTATGGTGCACTAGCCAGGGTACCGTGATATTAAGGAGCAATTTTCATCTGAAAAATGCTCTTCAGAAATTTTCAAAATGAGTTTGCTGTTATTCCTTGTCAACACAGATATCACTATCAATAAAACAGTTCGTTCGACGTCGTAATTTTAATTTTCGAAAATAGAAAATATTTGTTTCGACGCTGTTTTGAGAGCGAGCGTGGGTTCAAAGATAAAGGTGAATATCAATAAATTCTTAAAAACTCATTTTAAAATATTTATTATAGGAATCAAGGGAACATTTTAGAAGCTAATTTTGCTTCATTAATGCTTCATAAAATAATGCCTCATTAACACAACACAATTCTTTTTGGTTAATTATTTCACAATAACAAAAGTTTCTTTACTCAGAATGCTATAGCACACGATCCAATTATCCGACAAAGGTCAAATTTTTATACGTGTTGTTTCTGTCATGTAAATTTAATTCTAGCAACAATCCATGTGTCAGCCTACGAACTTTTCAGCTCAACTGTTATATTAGAATGCTGTAATCAACTCGATCGAAAGCTTTACTGTTATCAGTAGACCTCGGATTTTGCATACTTTCATATTTTTAATCAGATTGATACCAAACTTTTTATCTAGACGTTTTATCGTTCAAATAGAACAAATTGTAAAGCATATCGAAAATATGCAAAATATATGCAAAAAATATGCAAAAAAATATGCAAAATATATGCAACATATGCAAAAAATATGCAAAATATGCAAAATATGCAAAATATATGCAAACGAATTTCATCAAAATATTGAATTCCAATCGTTAAATATTAAACTGCGAGCAATGCAGAAGATATATAATATATATGTACCACTTTACATTGCTTTCCCTTTCCAACGCTTTACCATCGCTTTGGTAAATGAAGAAAAAAAAAATAAATTTATTTTTGGTACAAAACAACTAAAATGGGCCCACAACGACGATATGCATTTACTTCAGTTTGGTAAAGAAAAAAAATTCTAAATTTGCATTTTAGGTTCTTGAAACACCGAACCCAGAAGATGCTGAATCTATAAAGCAAGCAATAAAGCTGATAAAAAATCCCCACCTATATCGGGATTTTATATATATTAAATCAAATTTTGAGAGAGTTGCCGAAAAATTAACTTCCTTGGAAGCGAAGGGTCTACCACTAGCTAAAAATATAGTTCACAACATAACTGGCGATTTTAGACTGGTTTTAAAAAAGATATTTTAAGCAATTTTGAAAATAAATCCACATTTTAATATCATTTCAAAAATAAATAATATTTTAAATCTCAAAGACGAAGATGTGTTCTGGACTTGAAACCGTCACAAATGTAAAAATCATTAAATAAAAATTTCCTCCAATTATTTCCTGTGACGTTGAGAGAAGCTTTTCCGCTTACAAAATGGTTTTTGGAAGGAAACGCCAAAGCCTCTTAATTAATAATTTAGAGAAAATTATGGTTATGTTTTGTAGTACCAATTATATCCCTGAAAACATTTTCAATCGCCTGAGAATCTCCAGCGAATCGCGAGCTCTTCTGAGAGTCTTCCGGGTATCGCCGAATGTAATCAGCTGAGGCCATAAAAGTGATTCGCCGGCAAGATTCGCCGACGAATCGCCGAGATGAGGCTTAGGCGATTCGCTAGGAAGAGTCGTGAACGATTCGCCGAGAGGAGTCTTAAGCGATTCGCCGGGAAGATTCGCCAACGCATCGCCGAGAAGAGTATTAAGCGATTCGACAGGAATTCACTCACGAATCGGCAGAAAGAGTCTAAAGTGATTCGCTGACAAGACATGTCAAGTGGCCAAGACATCACTTTTAGAGGTCATCAGCGATTTGTTGCAAAGTTGTTGAACGTTTCAATTTGTTGCAAGTTTGAACTAGCAGTTCCATGAAGTTGCTTAGAAATTAAAATTTCTGAATAATTTAAATGGTTTTTCAGAGCCTGCTTCATATTTCAATGATAGATTTTGAAAGCTTTTTAAATAACCATCTTCGAACGATCGCCGGAATGAGCGAAGGAAGATTTTGAAGATTTTTTGAATCGCGCATTCATCCCTTGAGCGATCGAAAAGCGATCCATCTTCCAACGATAGCCGGAATTAACGTCAGGAAGGTTTTGAATACTTTTTGTCAATCGCGCATTCATCGTTTAGGCGATCGAAAAGCGATGCGTCTTCCAACGATTGCCGGAAAGAGCGAAGAGAGATTTTGAAATTCTTCGAGAATTGCGCATTCATCGCTTCGGCGATCGAAAAGCGATCCATCTTCCAAAGATCCCTTAGACGAATTGCTAGCGCGTGGCCAAATGATCTTATATTCTGATCGTCTTCCAAATGTTTGCAGAGATTGAATAATTTGTAAACCTATACAATATCGTATGTATTACGTTTCATTTGCTCTGCTTTAATATCTGACAATTAATAAAATTTCAATATGTATACTATCCTCTGAGTAGCTTTTATATTATTTTTCGATTTGTTTAACATAGGAAGTTTTTGCATATTTTGCATATGTTTTGCATATCTGGCATATATTTTGCATAGTTTGCATATTTTTGGCATATATTATGCATATGCATTTTATGCAAATATGCAAAAAAATTTAAAATATGCATTTCGTTTTCCACTCTATTTTCAATGAAACGAACTTTGGTGTCATCAGAATTTATCTATCTTAATTCTTCAAAAATATGCAAATATGCAAAATCCGAGGTCTAGTTATCAGTATAAACAGCATCTAGTTGGTGACTTTTTTAAATTTTTATTAAAACATCTGATATTTTCATAAGATGATAAGGTTAGTGGTAATAGATCGTCCTTTTTCGAAACTAGTATGAAACCCCGCGGTAAATATGAAAGTGGCCACCATGGCGAAGACGTAACAAAAATTTTAATATTCATATTTATAAGATATTTTTATTAAGTATACGCCATGGTAGCCATGGATGACATCGTAAATCTGTTATTTGAGCGTAAGTAGGCAAAAGTTATGATGAAGAATGTCTAATTTTAACAAGTGCTTTTACGAGATATTATTCAAACAAAATCCAAAACCAAGACTTTAAAAAACTTTGACAGTTTAAAGGCCAAAGCAATTGGTCTAAACATCGCCCCAAGAAATTTGTAGGTTTTAAGTCTGATCCTGGTCTATTTAATAAATTCAAGTCTTTTATTGCATTACAAATCTCTTCCTGCGTTATATTTTAACATTCAACCATAGAAGTTGGGAGAAGAAACTTTAAATTCGATAGATGGTTGACAAAAGATGTCCTTTTAATGTTTTGCATATAAATTGTTTATTTCATGAGAATTGGAAGAAATTTGAAATTAACTTTAAACAAAGATGATGGCTAGCCGCTGGATTTAAGCTTCATGTTAACAAAGACAAAAAATTTCACGGCTCTTGGAAATTTTTTTCTTCGATAAAGTTCGTGTAGCTTCAGTTCATTGACTATAATAACGGAATTTTTGAGCAGTTTTAAAATTTATTTCTCAGATTCCACAAAAATCTGAGATTTTCATCTACACTCAACAAAAAATACCTATCTTTCTCCGATACAAACTTCTCTATATTCGATAATGGCAATTTTTTCTTTGTCAAATAAAATTTTCTCCAATAAGAATAAATTTTTACATTTTTGAAGAAATATTTTTTCACATTTGGGAAATGGAAATATTTCAATGTCTCTAATAATGATAAGTACCCAATCAACCATTTAGAAACAGTGCTTGGATTAAGCTTACATGCAATACAAAAAGCAAGCCTTATCCAAGCACGCTTGAAAAACATTTGCCCGGGTAATAAATTTCCAAGTTGCTTTGTATAACTATTGCGTAAAACACAAAAAGCAAGTGATGCACAATAATACTTGGAAAGGCTTGCATTAAGTAAGTGTTTTGCAATCATACTTAGATAACGCTGACAACGGTAATAGTTTCACAACTGTTCAAAGTTGTGATGCTCTCATATATACATACATAAATGTATTTTATTTTCATTTTGTTCGCTCAGCAGCCATAAGGCCAACGGCAAGCTGTTAGAGTGTCCGACTCATGTGCGGTGGTTCGCGCGTTCGATCCCTGGGGTAGCAAACACAAAAATTTTTTAAGGCATACAATTTTTCATATAAATATATGCTTCAATTTTAACAAACAAAAATAAAAAATAAATAAAAATAAAAATGTTCCGGTTGGGAATTGAACCTTGGATGTCTAAATCACAACAAATCAAATAACCAGTGGCTTACCGACTGAGCCACGGAATAAAAATTTTTCGCGAGTGCTAATTGATTTGTTCCCAATCAGCCAAACAAGCTTGGAATAAGCTTTAAACAAGCTTACACACGTAAGCCTCAAGCTTGGATAACACTTTCATTTACTATTGTAGAACGCTTACATGTAATTGTAGGATAAACGAAAGTGAACCCTTGGAATAATATTCCTTACTTCAAGCTTAATCCAAGTGTTGTTTTTACAATTGGATATAAGTGTTTTAATAAGCTTTTTCCAAGTGTGCTACATTCAACAAATCAATTAGCACTCGCGAAAAATTTTTATTCCGTGGCTCAGTTGGTAAGCCACTGGTTATTTGATTTGGACATCCAAGGTTCAATTCCCAACCGGAACATTTTTATTTTTATTTATTTTTTATTTTCGTTTGTTAAAATTGAAGCATTTATTTATATGAAAAATTGCATGTCTTCAAAAATTTTTGTGTTTGCTACCCCAGGGATCGAACGCGCGAACCACCGCATATGAGTCGGACACTCTAACAGCTTGCCGTTAGCCTTATGGCTGCTGAGCGAACAAAATGAAAATGTATGTATATATGAGAGCATCACAACTTTGAACAGTTGTGAAACTATTACCGTTGTCAGCGTTATCTAAGTATGATTGCAAAACACTTACTTAATGTAAGCCTTTCCAAGTATTATTGTACATCACTTGCTTTTTGTGTTTTACGCAATAGTTACACAAAGCAACTTGGAAATTTATTACCCGGGCAAATGTTTTTCAAGCGTGCTTGGATAAGGCTTGATTTTTGTATTGCATGTAAGCTTAATCCAAGCACTATTTCTAAATGGTTGATTGGGTTGAATGTAGCACACTTGGAAAACGCTTATTAAAACACTTATATCCAATTGTAAAAACAACACTTGGATTAAGCTTGAAGTAAGGAATATTATTCCAAGGGTTCACTTTCGTTTATCCTACAATTGCATGTAAGCGTTCTACAATAGTAAATGAAAGCGTTATCCAAGCTTGAGGCTTACGCTTGTAAGCTTGCTTAAAGCTTATTCCAAGCTTGTTTGGCCGATTGGGTATTTTTCTCACACAAAAAAAAATGTCATTGTAGAGAAGAATTTATTGAAAATGTTGTCAGTTTTAAGTTCACTTAATTCTGCACTTAATTGCAGAATATTTAAAAATGATATTTAAAAATATTCAAAATTTTTCATCGTATTTATAAAATAAAAAATTAAATCATTTTGGCTAAAATAAAACCAAAAAATTTGCTAATATAATTAATTTCGAATAAATCGCAAGGCTTTTATGGCAAATGGCCTACAGAGGCCAATGATGGTTGCAGCACGAGTGCACACTTAAAATCACACAAGAACATTTAATGCCAAACACTAAGCTGACAATCCACTAATAAAACCGCATAAATATTTAAAATGCCATAATTTAAATAAATATTTATTGACTAATTAAATAGACAAAAATGTTTCACATGACCACAAATGGATATTTTGGCAAATTATTATGTTAAATAAACTATACAAAATAACAACATTTTCAACACAGCCATTAAACCAGACCACAACAACAAATAAATGTGATAAACATTTTGCTGTGAAGGTCCTTGTTAACTAGCAATAGCTTGTAGATGTTATTGTTGTGTTCATTTAATACTCAAACACATTGAATGGGTCAAAATAATTTTGCTCTAGTTATTGTGCTTAAGTGCAAACACAAAACTACATCAATACACATACATTTACACACACACACACACACATAAGTATATGCAATTAATGTGTGTGTGTGTGTGTGGCTGGGTGTTTGTCATTTAATATTTTATTTACTACCATTTTTTGCTTTTTTATATGCTTGTATTTTCAAGGAGCGCCATTTAGGCGACGCCAACTAGGTACACTTCATCATATTGCAGTTTGTGGCTGTATGTATGTATGTGAAGTTGCAAAATAAAAAGTAACTGTATATCTCTGTGCATTGTACACTTAATTGCAAAAACATGACGACAGCTTTGAAAGTTTTTCCACCATTTTGCAACAAGAAAGCATAACAAATGGAAAAAAAAATCTATAATTATATTAAATGCTGTTCATAAGGCAGAGCAAGACTGTGTTTTTTTGCCACTCTTTAGTCAAATGCACACCCAAGCAAACTTTTAGCAAAAATGTCAAAAAATTGTGCAAAAAAAAGGCTTGATTGATCATTATTGTGCTGACATTTTTGACAGTTATTTTAATAAGCCACGAAAGAAGAAAAAAAACAAATAAATTGTGTGCTTATAAGTCAACATGCTGCATGTATGTACTCTTCCTTTGTTTTGTTTTTTTTTTCTTTCTTATGCTTAAAAGCTAGTCATAGTCAAGGACATTCTATCATGCTTTTTGCGCATCATGTCCCATATAAGACTTTTGTTTTGTCATTAAATTACAGTAACAAATTTTTTTGTGTTGTCCTTGTTGACAACACGTTTGTCTAATGTAGGTTAAATGAATGTTGTTGCTTTACAGGCACACATCAAAGATTTTGCCAAAAAAAAAGGAGTGGCATCTGTTGTTCTTATTGCTACTTTTTTTTAGTTTTTGCCATTGTTCACCTAAATGATAATCATTGAAGCATAATACAAAAAAAAAATTATTAACGTTCATCCATAACTTTGTTGCAGTCGCAAGTTGAAGGGCAGGTTCTATTACTGTCGACATTTGTTCGTGTATGTGTATACTTTTTCTTTGTTTTATTTTTATTCCAGTGAACTAATGTTCACATATTTACTTATTTGCTATTGTATTATTTACAATGCGTCTAGACTTTGAAAATGCTGACAAAATTTAATTTTTTGCGCTCAACAAACTTTATATTTCAGTTCAAACATGTTGAAAATTTAATTGTTTGGAATATGTTTTTCATTTTTGTGCTCACATCAAATTATATTTTAGATTTGAGCACATTGTTTTTTGATTTTGCAATTTTGCTGTATTTAATTTTAAATTTCTTATATTTCAGTTATAAGGCTTATTTGAGCAAGTTTGACATGCATTTATGTCACTCTAAATATAACATGTTATCAAAACTGATGACGGTTAAAAGCTTTTCAATCAAATTTATTATATATAATTAATTTTAAAAATTTAATATTATTATTAAAATTAAAACTGAAATGACACACATGAAGAATGTTTTAACATTTTCAATAATATTGGGTATAAAAAAAAATTGAACCCTTTCAGCCTTCAACAGAACTTTAACAGAGCTTCTTATTATCAAATTGTGTTGCAGTGCTATTAAATGTTTTGTAACGAGTGTTTTTTTTTTTCAAAGGCTGAGGTATGCTCAGTCGCTCCAGGGTCTGTCCAAGGGATCTCGCAACCCTTGGGCAAAAGTTAATTTTTCTTAATCAGAAATTAAATAGATGAATTAATCGCAGAATTAGTCACGGTTGACGTTAAAGTCAACACAATCACTAAACCTCAAAGGTTTTAGCTCGGCACGATTAATAATCTATTTTGTTTCCTTTTTTTTATTTTATTCTTTCTTTTTTTTTACATAAAATATTTATAACAAACTTAGTGTATACCTAAACATAGTGCATATATATTATAAACATTAGTGGCAAAGTGCGCACGGTGGCAGAGGGCCAACTATTCAGGTGGACTTAGTATATACTTAAAATGTAGTTCATGTACGATATAAACATTAGTGGCAAAGTGCGCACGGGGGCAGAGGGCCAAACGGATTCAGGCGGCAGACGGTAGAGGGCCGACGGCAAAGCAGGCCTTCACAACGTAGACCTACTTATAATACGGTGGGTTGCTGAACCCGGCAAGACGAAGCTTGAGTTTGACCGGAGTCGAAAAGCCGGAGCTTGAGGGTCAGGTGGCTTGATTACAGAAATCTGTAATCAACTTAATTCCCTGGCTGTATCACCACCCAAAAATTTATTTACAATTAAAAAACATTAATCGCATCAATTGAGATGTCAAGCGAACTCAACATGCCTAAACCAACATTTTACGCACTACTTATTCAATGTTCACTGCTAACTGCATGTGAATCATATCATTGTTATCATGTTAGCAAGTGCTGCAATGCAACGTTGCTATAAATAGCCTGGCTGCTTATATTGTTGCTAAACGAGTTCTGTGTGTATGTGTGCTGCACTGTAATTGATACATTAAGCAGCATTCACTGCGGTTAGTACTTAGATGGGGGACCACATTGGATCCTCCATCCGCATTATAATTTTTTTTTTTTTTTTTTTGTTTTTATATTCTTCTCTACTTTATTTATTAATTCTTCTTTTTCTTTTTTTTTTTCTTTTATTTATTCATTGGTATCTTTTTAATTTAAATTAAATGTTGCCGTCGGCTTTTAAAATTACTATTTTTTTTTTCTTACATTATAGGAATCTATATATTTTTATTTTAATGTTTATTTGTAACGACTTCAGTTAACGACTGACAGTTTGTACACAATTATTCTAGAATTGACTCCAAACGACTATGATTCATGTTTATTTTTTTTTCAAGACTATTAAACTAAATAAAGTATTAGTTCTTCAGAAAAAATAGTCCTTGTAAAGAATGTAAAAGTTCTCTAAGCAAAAAACCTTAATGAAAACTTCACACAAAGTATCAACTAATAGTTTTTTATGCAAGTCACCTGAAATGCTTGGTTCAAATCTAAAAAAAATAAAAAACAAGTAAAGAAAGTCTAAAGTCGGTCAAGGCCGACTATGAAATACCCTAAACCTACTTTTCAAAAACACAAAATTTTTATTGTAAATGATCGTCTCCGTGGGCGGATGAAGCCTATATTTTATATGCATTTAAATGTTGATGAAAAATTTACGCATACCAAGTTTTATTCGTGTAGCTCACAGTTAATGCCTTTATTGTGCTTTCGCTATGGGAGGTGGGCGTGTTCATGAACGTATTACTCCCAATTTTGGAACACACCTTAGTTTTGGTATAAAATACATGCACACAAAATATAATTTCTCTATGACAAAAATAACCTTATTTATTGAGTTTTAAACTTTTTGGGTTGCATTGGAGGTAGGCGTGTTCGTTGGCGGATGACGTCCATTTTTCAAAACCATCTTTGTCTTGTCATAAAAAACATACGTGCCAAATATTAGCTCTGTAAGTTAAACAGGCGCTTATTTATTGCGTTTTCAATTTTTGGGTTGTATGAGAGGTGGGCTTGTCCGTGGGAGGATGAGTTCCATTTTTCGAAGACATCTTTGTGTTGATATAAAACACACACATATCAAATTTTATTGTTGTAGGCTTATTACGAGCTGGGTTATGCAGTTTTCAATTTTCACGTTGTATGGGAGGTAGGCGTGTCCGTGGGCGGATGATGTCCACTTTTCAAAACCATCTTTTTCTTGTCATAAAAAACATATGTGCCAAATTTTAGCTCTGTAGGTTAAACAGAGGCTTATTTATTGCGTTTTCAATTTTTGGGTTTTATGGGAGGTGGGCGTGTCCGTGAGCGGATGACGTCCATTTTTCAAAAACATCTTTGTGTTTGTATAAAACACATACATATCAAATTTTATTGTTATAGGCTTATTATAAGCTGAGTTATGCAGTTTTCAATTTTCATGTTGCATGGGAGATAGGCGTGTCCGTGGGCGGATTCAAAAAATATGCAATAGTGAAGATCCTTGGGTGCATGTGACCATGTGTACCAAGTTTCATCCAATTATCTCGACTCCTTCTTCTTATCCTGTGTTTACGGACAACACACAGACGGACGGACGGACGGACATAAATAGCTCGACTCACGTGGTGACGCTTATCAAGAATATATATACTTTTCTATACCGGACTCGCTTCGTTCTATGCGTTACAAAAGTTTGCACAAACTTAATATACCCTCACCTTTCAGGTTTAGGGTATAAAAATATCTGGTCGATAGTGGACTTTCCAGACTTGAAGCGACACTTAAAAGGTCCAATAAGTTGATTGCCGATGGGTTTCCGTCTTTTACATATTACTCTCGACAGGATCTTATATGCGATATTAAGAAGGTTTATGCCACGGTAGTTGATGCCTCTCTTGATGAAGGTGGGATCGCTTCTCTTGTGGTTTGGACAGAACAATCTCAGGTTTTTATACCCTAAACCTGAAAGGTCAGGGTATATTAACTTTGTGCAAACGTTTGTAACGCATAGAGCGAAGCGAGTCCGGTATAGAAAAGTATATATATTCTTGATCAGCGTCACCACGTGAGTCAAGCTATCTATGTCCGTCCGTCCGTCCGTCCGTCAGTCTGTGTGTTGTCCGTATACACAGGATAAGAAGAAGGAGTTGAGATAATTGGATAAAACTTGGTACACGTGGTCAGATCGACCCAAGGATCTGCACTATTGAATATTTTTGGAATCCGCTCACGGACACGCCTACCTCCCCTACAACGCGAAAATTGAAAACTGCATAACTCAGCTCAGAACTAGCCTACAACAATAAAATTTGGTATGTATGTGTTTTATATCAACACAAAGATGTCTTTGAAAAATGGACGTCATCCGTTTACGGACACGCCCACCTCCCATACAACCCAAAAATTGAAAACGCAATAAATAAGCCTCTGTTTTTTCTACAGAGCTAAAATTTGACACATATGTTTTTTGTGACAAAATAAAGATGGTTTTGAAAAGTGGACATCATCCGCCCACGGACACGCCTACCTCCCATACAACGTGAAAACTGAAAACTGCATAACCCAGCTCGTAATAAGCCTACAACAATAAAATTTGGTATGTATGTGTTTTATATTACCACAAAGATGTTTTTGAAAAATGGACGTCATCCGTTTACAGACACGCCCACCTCCCATACAACCCAAAAATTGAAAACGCAATAAATAAGCCTCTGTTTAACCTACAGATCTAAAATTTGGCACATATGTTTTTTATAACAAAACAAAGATGGTTTTGAAAAGTGGACATCATCCGCCCACGGACACGCCTACCTCCCATACAACGTGAAAATTGAAAACTGCATAACTCAGCTTATAATAAGCCTACAACAATAAAATTTGATATGTATGTGTTTTATACAAACACAAAGATGTTTTCGAAAAATGGACGTCATCCGCTCACGGACGCACCCACCTCCCACACAACCCAAAAATTGAAAACGCAATAAATAAGCTTCTGTTTGACCTACAGAGCTAAAATTTGGCACGTATGTTTTTTATGACAAGACAAAGATAGTTTTGAAAAATGGACGTCATCCGCCTACGGACACGCCTTTTTTCCATACAACCCGAAAAGTTTTAAACTCAATAAATAAGGTTATGTTTTTCATAGAGAAATTAAATTTGGTATGTATGTATTTTATACCAAAACTAAGGTGTGTTCCAAAATTGGAAGTAATCCGTCCATGAACATGCCCACCTCCCATAGCGAAAGCACAATAAAGGCATTAACTGTGAGCTACAGGAATAAAACTTGGTATGTGTAAATTTTTCATCAAAATTTAAATGATATAAAATATAGGCTTCATCCGCCCTTGGAGACGCCCATTTACAATAAAAATTTTTTGTTTTTGAAAAGTGGGTTTAAGGTATTTCATAGTCGGCCTAGACCGACTTTTGACTTTCTTTACTTGTTATTGTTTGGAATACATTCTCCCGACTATATGAATTCCATGTGAATTCTGCGTAGGTGTCACTAGATTTTCATTTTCATCTTTGCAGGAAGAAGCTTCAGTCTTAAAACCATCGGCCAGGCGTCTTATCTTTTCGAGTCTCAATCCTGTCGCTGCCATGCATCTCAATTTTCTCGCACTTACGCATTTCTGCCACTCTGCAGTGGCATTACGACACTCCTGGTACATCTAGAATATTGGAACCGTCAATAAAATCGTGATCAATAAGGTTGCGTGTCTTTTGATCAGTGGGCAGTCAAGTGGCCTTATGAATAACGACCATATTTCGCGCTGCGACTAAATCAATCAACCTCATTCCGTTATCGGAAGTGTTGTCATGAAGGCTATACTTACCAACTGTTACAACAAATATGTTGGAGTCGAAGTCACCAAACACGATTTGTATGACATGTAGAGTGCAGAAGGCACAATCTGGGATGATGAGATATAAAAATTATACAAAATTAAATTTTTTATTCTAAGCTGATGGGAAGAGAGAGCTAAGAGGAAAAAACAAAAAACATAGGAAATAAACTGCTCTAATCAAAATTCAATGAAGAACGAAAGTGCAGGAAATTTTCCAAAGAAAAAAACTATATCATAAAAAATAATTAAAAATTTTGTGTTTTTTCGAGAAAATTGCATTGAAAGTTGAATTTTTTTTTAAAAAACAAATTTTTTGACTTTAGGTGCTCGTAACTTTTTTAGTTGTGACTCAATGGAAAAACTTTGCTCCAATAACTTGAAGAAAATTTAATTTTATTTTTAAAAAATTATCATGTTTGGTAATTTTTGTAGAGATATGTAAGTTTAGGATAAAAACGTTAAGGTACCTATGATTTTTGTTTTTTCCTCCAAGCTCTCTAGGCGGACGTTTGCGACCACCACCACCCATACAATTTTTGCTCGTATCATGATGGGGAACCACCCCCTGCATTATTGTCCCTTAGGTCTGGGACAGCCTGTATATTCAGTGAGATAATTCCAGTGAGAATTTTAAAATATGATTCATGTCGATAGAAAATTGAAAAATTTCGTTGCTATAAAAGGTTTGTTCACGTACTTTACTTGTTAAACCGTGCAGGGAGAGAGAAAAGGAAGAAATGAGAGAAAAATGTTTCAAAAAAAAAAAATGGCATAAAAAGTACGTGAACGGAAAATATGTAGATACTTACAAGTAAACAGCTGATCCAACAACTTGGCAGCTTATTTCAAATCAGAAAAAATTTTGTATATTTTTTTGTTTGTTTTTTGATAAATAATTTTTTTTCGGCAGCTGAAAATTCGTGTAAGCAAAAATTTTACTAGCAAAAACTTGCAGCTACTTTTTCTCTCTCAATTTTTTTTTATTCTCTCACTATCCTCTCTTGTTGCAAGTTTTTCGAGCATTTCCTTAATTTATTTGATGCAAAGTATGTTTTATTCTATACTAACGTATAGCATTTTGAACAAAATATATAGCCTGTTTCAAAAAGGGACGAACTTTTCACGACGCATGTTTGAGAATAAGTAAATAATTTTGAGAGTTTTCTTCATCCTGATTGATCGACATTAAAAATAAAGTTTTATATTCTCTGAGCAGCAAAATAAATGAAAAAAAATTATCATCTTTGGTGTGATTTTATGAAAACCATAACTCTTATTAGTTTTTAGGTTAACCAAAAAATTTTCAATTTTTGGCCCTAAGTACGAAAAAACATGTTTAATTATTTAACCCTAGGTGCTACTTTTGGATCCCCAAACCAGTTTCAAAACGATACTGTTTGAGTATAAGGTCCAATATAAACTGGGTGGTGACATTAAAGGGGGTTTTTTTATTTTACATTTGCATTGATTCGTCACTTTTGTATTAATGAATTTTTAATAGCTGCGTATTGTATTATTTCTTAGTAATATATTTTTTATAAATATAACCATTATGGAACACTTGTTGTGGCATTAAAGTTATCATTTCATAGTTGTCATTTTACACTCAAAATCTCAGAAAGTTGCTAATAACTTGTTGATGAATGCTAAATCTTTGATTTAACTGCACGACTTAAGCTACGACTTGTATTTGAAAGAGCAAAACAAACATGACAAACTGTGAAGCCGCTCTCATGTGCACGTATGCGTGATAAGCGCCCAGGTACTACAAATCTTAGGTAGATGGTTATGTTTTACCAGGTTATATATTGGTAAAAATGATGAAATCAATGACCCTTGATTCCTGTTGGTAACCAGTCTGGAGCGGTAGTGAGCTAAACTGGTTGTAGGCCTTGAAAATTGATACTAATGGATTATGCCAGGCTGACTTTTTGGACTTGGCCTTCGGAAAGAGGATTAATAATTGGATAGATTTCGAGCCCCTTCATGATAACATTGGTGCTGCCATAAACTTTAAGAGTTCTCATCATAGTTAGTTACTGATTTTTTTTTTTATATTTTTAAAAAATCCATAAATTTTAACATTTAGCAGATATTAATACAGTTACTTTTTTCAATTTTTGTCGTAACCTATTATTAGCAGAACGTAAAGAAATTTAATTTACATTTTTCGAAGCAATATTTCACAGCTCATAGCTAATGTGAATTTTTTAAGTAAAAATTTCAGCTTAAATAAACGTTTTATAAAATTGTGATGTTTTTTTTTGCTGGCACTGGAGTCACAAAAGCATGCTTCATAATTTACTCAAACAGGCAATTCAAATAATTGAATTCTCATATAAATTTTTTTTTTTAAGAAATAAGCTTGTGTCAGAAAAGTTTTAGGCAGCAATAAATAAATGTTTCATAAAAGCGTTCAACTAAATCAACATTTAATGTTAAACACGTTGTAAGTTAAACAAATAATGTGCATAATTTATGTGCCAACAAATGGAAAGAAAACGCATAAAAGTCAGATGGGTTTTTTTTTCCCCCACTGCTATATGACTGTCTAAATAAAGGTAGATAGTATATCTTATGAGCAAACTTATTTTGAATTTTAACAGAAGTGTGTTAACAATGTTCAAATGTCTGCAGCGTTCTGGACAAGAAAATTTGATCAGACTGTTTTGTGAAACTTGACTATTGGTATAAAATTTATGTTTTAACTGAAATATCTTTAAAGCTATTGAGCTTTATTTTGATTTTCAAGAATTTTCAAAAATTAGTTTTCTTTATAAATCTTTAAAGTTTCGAAACTTTAAAGTTTCAAAACTTTAATTTTTTTAAATTTGTAAATAAGCTCATTTTTTGTTTTTGCCATCACTTCAAAACCCATTTGAATTTCAATGCTCAAAACAAAACCTAAATGCGTCATTTCATTCCACATTGTTGTATAGACTCCCTATAGTGTCCTTAACACTCATATCCCGCTGCGTAGTTTTATTGGTATATCCTGGCTTTTAAGGTTATTAATAATAGTGAAACAACAAAGTGATGACATAAATTCCTTAGCATGCTTCTTATTACGCTGCTCAACAAAAGCAGCTCAACTCGATAATAATGCCACAAACAACAAGAAGAGACGACATACAAACATGTTGTTCTATTCTATTAATGCTTTGAAGCACATAGCTTTAGCACATTCCACCCCTCATCTCATAGCAGCTGCCACAGTGCTGGCTTGAAATATTGTGCCAGCTCTGGCTGAATTAATGTAGTCGAAAGCCAAGACAAATATCGAACAGTTGTCACTGTTTGCTTTTACCTTACTTTATGTCTGCTGCTAACTATTGTCTGCTTGTGTCGCCATCTATTTACCTCCTACAATTCTGACAGCTGTTATTTTTATACCACTGCATAAAGTGCGTCAATATATATGATAAACATCAACCGCAACAAGAGTAGCAGCAGCAGCAGCAGCAACAGGAGTCAGAAAGAAACTAAATAAAAATTATAGCAACTTAAGTTTATACAATTTCCGTTTATTTGTCACGCAAACACGTAGTTAAAACAAAATGGCGACATGCTTTTATTGTGTTAATTTTATATGTATACAATTTTTTATGATGCGATAGTATTTTTTGTTCATTTATCATGTCTGTTAATTGAATTTTTAATTAATATGAAGTTAAGACAATTTAAAGCACTGAAGCCAAAAAATTGTGCGACAAAAAGTTATAATTTGGCAGACATAAACATATGACAGAAACCTACTTTAAATTTGTGTTTTATTCGAGTTTTTATCTTTTTTTTTTAAAATCTTACATACTGCATATTACATAAAAAAATTTAAAGTTTGAAAGAAAATTTACGAAATGAAAAAAAAATGTACTCAAAAAGCCCGCAAAGATTTGCTTTTCGCCAAAACTTCACTTGAGGTTCCCTGCGCGTGTTTTTCTGTTTTTATCATATCTCAATCGATATGAAAAATATGTCATTTAATGCTCTTTTAAATTATTTTTAAAGAAATAAGCTAAAAAATTGTGTTTAAACCGCCTTTGCCTGTTGTAGCACGTCAAACTTTAAGTATTCTTATTTTAAGTGTTACATGGCGTATGAGTGACATTTAATTAAATACTTTGCTGGCTTGAGGTGAAAACAACGCTCAGCATGGCATTAAAAGCAGTTTATTGAAATTTACCACAATGCCACAATATTACTAAAAAACGCTCAAAGCATTACCCCGTCTCTTCATCACCACCCACCACTCCCTCCACCATATTTCACACAATGCATTTCAGTGGCAAAATCAATTCAAAATGCTTGCAATTTGCAGCAATTTTTTGCACATTTGCATAATTTTTTTCTGCTAAATTTAAAGCACACACACACATGACCTTCCACTAACTAATATACACATTTGAGTGGTTGTTTATGTGTTTGTTGCTTGTACAAGTAAATTTAATGTTGCACACTTTAGTTTAAGCCCATTAAAGTACACGCTAACTGATTTGCGATTCAAAGCCTTTTTTATGGTAAAAGAACAAAATTATTTTTATCATATTTTCACAATGGCTCAGATTTCAACTATAACTACAACGCTTTTTTTGTTTCTGATTTATGTATATTTTTTAATAACGACAGCTGCTCATCAAGCTGTGTGTTAATAATTTATTTAACTACATATAAAAAATATTGTATATCATTAAAAATTATTAGCAATAAAAAATAATGCATGCCAAAAATAATTAGGTGCTTAAGCCACAGCGCCACTTACGCACACTACATTATTAAGAAACCCAGCAGGAAAATGTAAACAATTTGCTTTTATTAAAAAAAAAACAAAAAACACTTTTAATGTTGTTAAAAAATATTTCATGTGAGTGCTTTATAATTGCCAAAAAATTTATAAATAAAGAACATTTTTAATATTTGATGAACAGAGCTAAAACAACTTTCAAACAACGACAAGCAAACTACGATGAGAGCAAAAATAATTTTGCTCAAATACTTCAATTATCCTTGGAGAAATTTTTGAATTTTTTTTTTTTATTATACTCTTACAAACAAAAACATTTGTTTGAAGTGAAAAACAGAAAAAGTGAAAAACATAATATAAAAAATCTCTAAAAACATCGCTTATCAAGTCATCGGATTTTTTATTACAAAATTCAAACGTGTTCCCAGCTGAAAGTGCAATTTTATAGACCAAATGAGAAATATTTCAAAATATGTGAAGGTTAGTTTGCACAGCAGTAGTAATTTTTTGTGTTACTACTAATTAAATCCGTCCTACCATGAATAATTTTTACCTCGAAATTGGAAAAGGGAATTTCTATTTTTAAGATTTAAGATCAGGACATGATAATTTTTTTTTGTACACTCATAAATATTGACAGTTGATGAAAAATTTTGCATTTAAAATTTTCAAAAATTTCTTTTGCTTTATCTTAAAGACAAAACGCCCCTTTCAACTTCCGAGGCAAAAACTTTTCATGATTGGACTGCAGTCTATCTGGTCGAATTTTTTGTAAAAAAAACGAGTGAAAAATACTGTTTTTTTAATTTTGCTCTATATTGACTGTATTTTGTTCATTAACATAGCATACCATCGGAAAACACATGCATGAAACCATATAATTTTGTTGCTACGTTCATTTTTCCTATGACGCACACGGAAAAAATTCAAATCGGCGTAAAAAAGTTGAAGGTGTAACGTTAAAGACAACACATTTTGGCTCCTAGAGGTGCGAGAAAACATTTTATTTTCAATATTTCGATTTAAGTCGTTTATTTGATTCCTCTTCTTCGATAAAGTTCTATAATTAAGGTTTTTTATTGCCAATTTCTTAGCAATTGTAATTTTTTTTAATGTAGACCTACCTTGAAAATCAATTCCATACAATGTAACGTTAAAGAACACATAAAACTGGTTATTATTCAAAGCGACAAAAGTAAGAGAGAAGATTTTTCACGTAAAATTGTAGTATCAATATGAACGAGTAACGCTAAAGACCACACATATCACCCCGCGAAGTAGTCATCTCAATCTAGAACTTACCGCTTATAAATATTATATCAAACCTCAATACATTTATGAAATAATTTTTTTCTGTAGGAGTAACGGACGAACAAATTTTTTTTCGCTCTCTTTGAACTACACACCAAACCATCGGAAAACATAAATATCAAAATAGCTTTTTTTTGTCACGCTTCACTGTATACGTTAATTTTGCCTGTGACATGTACGAAAAAAAATTCAAATCGCCACAAAAAAGTTGAAACTGTAACGTTAAAGATCACACATTTTGGCTCCTGAAGATGAAAGACTACTTTTTATTTTCATTATGTCGATTTTAGTCGTTCATGTTATCCCTCTTTTTTGATGTAATTCTATAATTTAGATTTTTTTATTGCCAATTTCTATAATTTTTTAAAATTCAAGCCTACCTTGAAGCTCAATTCCAAAAATTGAAACGTTAAAGAGCACATACAACTTTGTATATCTTCAAAACAACAAAAGTAAGAAGGAACGTTTATTCGAAGTAAATGTAAGTCATTATATGAACATGTAACGTTAAAGACCACACATTTTGACTGATAGTACACAACAACATTTTGTTTTTTATTATTTTGGCTTAGGTCATTTATTTAATATCTCTTCTTCGGTATAGTTCGCAAAATTAAGATTTTTTCATTTGCAATTTAGATAATTTCTTTGAAATGCAGACCTACCTTGAAACTCACTTACAAAAATTGTAACGTTAAAGACCACATAAAACTGGTTATATCTTCAAAACGGGAAAAGTAAAAACAAAAGTTTATTCACGCAAAATGCACGTCACAATATGAACGTGTAGTGTTATAGACCACACATTTGGCCTCCTAAAAGTGCAAGCCAACATTTAATATTCATTATTTCGATTTTAGTCGTTTATTTTACCCTTATTCTTCAATATAGTTCATTAATTTCGGTTTTTTCATTGTCAATTTGGATAATTTTTTAAAATCCAAGTCTACCTTCATACTCACTTCCAAAAAATGTAACGTTAAAGACCACATTAAACTAGTTTTATCACTAAAACGACAAAAGAAAGAAAAAAAAGTAAGAAGAAAAGTTTATTCACATAAAATTCACGTTTTTATTCGACAACATTTTCTTTTTTTATTATTTTGGTTTTAGTCGTTTATTTCATTTCTCTTCTTCGATACAGTTCATTGCCAATTTAGATAGTTTCTTTGAAATACAGACCTTCCTTAAAACTCACTTCCAAAAATTGTAACGTTAAATACCACACAAAACTAGTTATTTCGTCAAAACAACAAAAGTAAGAAAGCAAGTTTATTCACATTAAATATAAGTCATTATATGAACTTGAAACGTTAAAGACCACAAGTTTTGGCTCTTAGAAGTGTAAGAAAACATGTTGTTACTTTTTTTTCGATTTTAGTTCTAAAATTAAGTTTTTCATGGCCAATATCGTTAATTTTTTTTTAATGCAGACCTATCTTGAAACTTACAAACTTACTCCCAAAAAATGTAACATTAAAGACCACATAAAGTTAGTTACATCTTTAAAATGACAAAAGTAAGGAGAAAAGCTTATTCACATAAAAAAAGTCTTGAGGCTTTCTTACATTTACAAATGCAATATTTGTTAGTTTCATGAATATATTTTCGATATATTTGCAGAAATATGCGTTCCAGTGTAACGTTAAACAGAAAACAAATTTATCAAAACAAATATAAACATATTGGCCATTTCAGCCCTTGCAAAGGACTTTGACCGAAATTCTTATCAATATCAATGTGAAAAAAGTAAATTATCTATATAATTTATAGTCAAACATTGTTATATTTTAATATTAACACGTCTAAAGCGAAACGGTTCAAGTGTTTTGAAACCTGGTCACTAGTTGACAGATTCTTCTGTTAGGTGAGTGAGTTGAATATGTCAAAGATACTCTGCTGGCGAAGTGTCGCAAGATAAATATTAGTTACTTTGAAAATAAAGTTGCTAAGACATCTCAGGATCAGAGCAGCTGGTGATACCGATTGGTTGGTACAGAGGTATAGAGATAGGTACAGAGATAGCTTGAGAGAATACAAGCAGTTGTAAGTCTGCATTAAAGAACAGGATGGGAGGGATTTTGTCAAGGGAGAAAAGAGATGACCCGAGGTGCGTCGTTCTACATAGCGGAAATATAAAAGGCGCTCCTAGAAACACCGTCTTTAATCCGCATTTTTGGTTGGCTTTGAGGCTTCGCTCTTCATATTATAGTTGTCGAACGCCTTAGATTTCAATACAGTGAAAGCTCCCATAGACGGACGCTCTTATAAGCGGACATTTCCCATAAACGGACATATTCTTGGGAACGAACAATTTTTGATTTTTTTCAAAGAAAATGCTCTCACATATATGGACTTTCCTATAAACGGTCATGGACATACAAACATATATATTTATGAGAAACAATCTCTTATCAGCGGACGCGAAGCTCTAATAAGCGGACCATTTTGTTTTTTTTTTATCCCAAAAATTAGTGTTTTTCTTTTGATTTTGGTATTTTTGACAGTTCAATGTATTTTTTTTTTTTTTTCTTTTAACGAACTTGTGGGTAGATCATTGAAATTTTTCTGAGAACAATACAGTTTAACGTTGACTCCTGCACAATGTCATTAAAAAAGAAGTATTGGAAAAAGTATGGGAAAAGTATTAAAAAGTATTTAACATTGAAAATGGAAAAAATGAACTCTTATGAAAGTGAACAAGTTTCTGATCGAACTTTAGCAAAATGGTCGAATTTTGGCAAAACACAAGCCAATTAATATTAATATAGTTTTTTTACAAAATTCAAATAAGTGGACATCCCTATTAAACGAAATAACATTGGGTAACTATTGGTGTCCGCTTATGGGAGCTTTCACTGTATATCTCGGTATTATTATTGTAAAAAAACTGATTCGCGCGATTGTTTGTTTTTTGTTTTTTTTTTTAATATTTTAATTATTTGTATTTATTATATTATACTTTTACATTATATTATAGTTTTAAGTGTTTCAGCGTTATTTTTGGCCACTGGGTGTGGATGTTAGTGGTATTAGTCAAGGTGGTACTGTTCAACAGAATCAGCCAACAGAATGGCGGGTTGGTGTGCATATGGCTCTGTTGAAATCATTTTTTCCGAGGATGGATGGTCAGTCCTCTTTTCTTTTTATCACAGCCGGGTTCCCCCGGCTGTGGAGTTGGTTGAGATAGAATATGGCATGATGCAATTCAGGGAAAAAATCTCCAGCTATGAATGGTATGACTGGAGAGATGAAAAAAGACATCTGAAAGGTCATTTCTGAATACCTGGAAGCTAAATATTACCAAACTATGTAACTTAAAATAACTTAAAATAATTTTAAATTTTATTAAAATTGTTCGAGTAACAAACTTTCGATTTTGACTAACTCTTTAGTGTTTAATTTGAAATTCATGCAATCTTTTATACTCACCAAAATTTAATACAAGTACATATCGGTGATTCCGTGTCACTAGACACACTTTTCTGACATCAGTATTTTTTTAAACTTTTATGGTGGATAGTTGCGTTCCTTTTTTTAAAAGTTATTAACTTACTTTTTGCAAATTAAAACACTGTCAAAAATATTACAAAATATAAAAAAATAAAATAGCTCTATCTTCTTAACTGTTAGTCATGCAGAAAAGAAACTTGAATTTAGTTTATGTGCCTTGAATGAATCTTTCTGGTTGTCTCATCTTTTTTTATAGTCAAAAAACTTTTTTCTTATCCCGGAATGTGCCACCGTATTTTTCACAACAGTCGGCACAACTATTTTTCACCTTTGTAATAAATATAATGTCGCATTTATTCTAAAGGTTTATGAAAAAAATTTTAATTTGAATTTACAACCTACCAAAGTTTTCCTAATTTTGTATACTCAAAATTATATTCTGATATAAAAAAATGTGTTTTCCTTTTTTCAGTCTACAGTTTAGAAGATTAACTCAGATTTTGCTAAAAATTTGTTGAAATAATATTGAATCACCGATATAAGTGGCGATGTGACATACATAGATGATGCGTTTACGTGATCATAAGTTTTTATTTAAATGTTACTTTATTCGAAAAACTACAAAATCTTTATATGGCTTAGTTCATTTTACGTCAGATGGTGCTTGTTTTTTTTTAACTGCGAATAAAGTTTGCTACTGTAGGGCGTCCAACAAACTGTAGAAGTGCAAATGTTATTTGGCTTAAAATATATTACAATATTTGAAATAATTTTGATATAAATTAATTTATTTGCTTTAAAATCGGACTGACGCACCCAATAAGTCAAAAGTGGAGCCTCAATCTCAGTGAAAAGTGTTTTAAAGTTCAATTTCTGGCATATATTTCAGTGCTTAATTTGTAAACTCAAAATCGATTTACATACATTACACTCGCGCTTGTCTCTGCGGACGTGTCACTCCCCAAATTTCATGCAACCTCTGTCAGTTAGTTTAAAATTTAACTTTCATTCTCCTAGCGTACTGCGGCTTAAGTTTACTTACATTTCATTTGCTGAACTTACATATATTCGAACCACAACAAGTTTCACCACAATATGTATTTGAACATTTTTCAAGAGTAAATCTTAATTTTCTATTTTCCCTTGTCGTTCCGTTAATATAACTATCCTTAATACAACGGACGCATGACAAGCTGCAAAGAAAAACTTTCCGTTCAACTTATCATCAAGTTAAATAATTGATTTTCCTGTTACTTTACTATTTCCCTAAATGAAAACGCAAAACCGAAAACTACAGTGGAATATACCAACCCTCCCTCTTTTAGCACTACACAGATTCATTAGATATCATTCTTCTTGTCTTTCAATTTCAACAACCACCACTAGAGGAATTCTAGAGCAAATTCTTAACTTGATTAACCGTGCTTCACATACCAAAGCAGACAAAGACACAGCAAGCGGCATGCTTTATAATGCTGCGAACCCCGGGTTCAAAATTGCAAACAAAGGCAGGCAGTAAATCGGCAAAAGAGAAAGAAAGAAAAGTAAGCATCAGCAAGGTTTTGCTACGCTTATACTTCAAGAACATAAAAAAAAAAACAAAAAGAAAAATTTGGGCAAAAGACTTTGAATAAAGAAAAGCAGGCACACTTATACAACCATACAAAGAGGAATAATGCATCACTAGACAGACGCAGGATATGATATTTTGGCTAAAAAACTTTTACTATAAGTAGAACTGGCAAGCCGCGCATTGCATTTAAGTGTGTTTTCAAATGTGTATGGGTGAGTGTTTATGTGTGTGTGTTCCAGTTGCGCTTGTTAGTGTTGTTCTCTTGGTGTTTATGACTCTGAGTGCTTGCATAATAAAGTGAAATATTTCTTTAGTGTGCATTTTACTAGAATGCTGCAATAAAGTTTGCTTTCTACTAAATCTTATCTTAAATATAATGATTTTTGTTTAGCTGGCATGTTATGTTTACTATATCTTTATCTATAATTGCACTATTAAATTTTCATATGCTTATGGCGCACTATTCCACTTGTTTAGAGACGGTTATGATGGAGTTTCACTTAAAATTTAATGGAACACAAAAAGCTCAAGAACTGAGGAATTCCCAGTAAAGCAAAAGTGCTATTTTGACTTCATTTATGAATCTTTTTGGGAAGAAAAGTTCGATTTTGACACTCACCTCAATTTTTTTATTAATAGTCGGACTAATAGGCCTCCTAAAAACCATTTCATTAACAAGTGCGAAGAAGACTCAAAATTATAATTATAACACGTATAATTATTCAATACGTTCTTCAAGCTTAAAGCGATCCATTTTATACTACAGAAATATTATGTTTTTTGGTTGTACTGAGTTTAATCGGTAGACCCGAGTTCGAACCTTCATCTGACACCAATTTTTTTTTATAGAAATTAATTTTTCTATTCTTCCGTCACCTCTCTGCATAGAGACGATAAAATGTTATTTTTTAGAACAAAAACATTAAACCGACCCAAAGAAATCGTCGGTATCAAACATATAAGTTCAAAGTATCTTTTTGAAGTGCTCTTCGTTTTTTTGGAATCCCTTACATTAAATTAAATTGTTCATGTTTTTTAAAAATTGAAAAAACGATATTTGTACTTTATAAACGGAAATTGATTAAAAATGAAAATGTTATCAGAGGTTCAATTTTTCATGTGTTTTGGTAACCATTTGAGACATATTGCGTTATGAACTAATTGCCGGTTAAATGAAAAGAATTGCTCATTAAATTTTATGTTAGGAACAATTGTATCATCGAGTTAGTAATCCAAATAACTTTTTATATCTATTATTTGTTATACTTGACCAATTTTTATTAAAATATCTTCTTTGTCATGTAAGTCTATGGAATTGCTCACTCATTTTAACATTGGGTACTATTGATCCATCGAAAAACTTGATTTTTAAATCGTTTTTTTCTGCCATATGCTTAAACAATTAAACAAAGTATTTTTTTAAAATTTCTGTTGAAAGATTCTTTCCTTTATCATTTCGACATATATTTAATTGAAATTCACTTAAATTGTGTATTCATATAAAAGTTGGGTACAATTGCTCCAACGTTTATGTAGCTCAAAAACTTTTATTTTAAAAAAATTACGACTTGCTTTATCATGTCTATTGATAAGTCTAAAATGGAAAAACTGGCAGTTGAACCTTGATTTCCTGGATGGGTACAATTGCTCTTTGGAGTATAAAACCAATAATGTTTTTAATACTTGGTTTCCTCTTAACGATCGCTATTTAAAAATGTTTTGAAATTAAACTGCAAAGTATTCTCTTATTCGCTTTAATGTTGGGCACAATTGCTCCATCAAGTTAGCAATAAAAAACGCCTACGACGTTAATGGGAATAAAATATCTGCTTTGATATATAAGTTTATGGAATTGCTCAAATTGCGGTTTAATTTAAAAGTTGGGCGCAATTGCACCAACGTCTATGTAGCTCAAAAATTGATTCAATTGAATGAAATGGCTATATGAACTTTTACTTTCAAATAATAATGCTTGAGATTTCTCTTGTTTATTGAAAAGGTCTTTAAATTTTTTTCTTAAAACGAAAACAGCAACAGTTGTACCCTTATTTTCTGTTTGGTTACAATTGCACCCAATTGAGTATAAAATCAAAAATGCTTTAATAACTCAATTTCCTCATGAATTTCGTAATAAAAATATGATTTCGTAATAAATTCATAAGAATTACTCATTCACTTTGATGTTTGGCACAATTGTTTCATCGAGTTAGCGATAAAAAAGCTTTTTATAACTTTTATTTGCGTGTACCAGCGACGTTAATTGCATAAGTCACATAAATCATACATAAGTCTATGCTTTGAATTAAATTTACACAAATTTCGCATTCATTTGAAAGTTGGGAACAATTACTCCCAACTAATTTTATTGACTAAATGGCTATGCAAACTTTGACTCTCAAATAATTATGCTTCAGTTTCCTTGTTTATTGAAAAAGGTCATAAAAATGCCTTCGTAAAACGAAAAAACCAACAGTTGTAACCTCATTTTCTATTTGGGCACAATTGTTCTATTGAGTATAACATCAACAATGCTCTTATAACTTCATTTCCTCTTGCAAAAAAATAATTATGCTTTCGTTTCCTCTCGTCTATTAAATAGGTTTTAAAAATGTTTTCTTAAAATAAAAGTACCTACGAAAGTACCTCATTTTCTATTTAGTTACAATTGCTTCTTTGAGTATAAAACCAAAACTGCTCCTTTAACTGGGTTTCCTCATGTTTATCGTTATAAAAATATAATTTCATAATAAATTTATAAGAATTACTCATTCACTTTGATGTTGGGCACAATTGTTCCATCGAGTAAGCAAACAAAACATCTTTTAAATCTAAAAATTAAAAAGTATATGAAATGAAAACTATTACTTCCTTATCTTTTTCCAGAAAATATATTTAAACTTTAATATTTCCAAAATTAAGCGTTTAGCTTAAAGTTGAGTACAATTGCTCCAATTTTTACGTACTCCAAAAATTGATTGAATTGAATGAAATGGCTGTGTAAACTTTCACTCTCAAGTAATTATGCTTTAGTTTCCTCTTGTCTGTTGAAAAATTGCTTAAACATGTCTTCTAACGAAATTATCAACAGCTGTTCCCTCATTTTCTGTTTAGGTACAATTGCTCTATCGAGTATGAAATCTGAAATGCCTTTACAACTGCGTTTCCTCGTGAATATCGTTATAAAAACATGATATCACAATAAATTCATAAGAATTACTCATTCACTATGATGTTGGGCACAATTGTTCCATCGAGTAAGCAAACAAAACATCTTTTAAATCTAAAAATTAAAAAATATATGAAATGAAAATTATTACTTTCTTATCTTTTTCCGAAAAATATGATTTTATTTTAATGTTCCCAAAATTGAGCGTTAAGTTTAAAGTTGAGTACAATTGCTCCAAATTTTATGTACTTCACAAATTGATTCAAATGAATGAAATGGCTGCATAAACTTTTACTTTCAAATAATTATGCTTTAGTTTCCTCTTGTCTGTTGAAAAATGGCTTAAACATGTCTTTTAACGAAATTATCAAAAGCTGTTCCCTCATTTTCTGTTTAGGTACAATTGCTCTATCGAGTATAAAATCTGAAATGCCTTTACAACTGCGTTTACTCGTGAATATCGTTATAAAAATATGATATCATAATAAATTCATAAGAATTACTCATTCACTTTGATGTTGGGCACAATTGTTCCATCGAGTAAGCAAACAAAACATCTTTTAAATCTAAAAATTAAAAAGTATACTAAATGAAAATTATTACTTTCTTCTCTCTTTCCAAAAAATATGATTTTACTTTAATGTTCCCAAAATTGAGCGTTAAGTTTTAAGTTGAGTACAATTTCTCCAAATTTTATGTGCTCCAAAAATTGATTAAATTGAATAAAATGGCTGCATAAACATTTAATTTCAATTAATTATGCTTTAGTTTCTTCATGTCTATTGAAAAAGAGCTATAAATGTCTTCTTAAAACGAAAGTAGCAACAGTTGTACCCTCATTTTCTGTTTGGGTACAATTGCTCTATCGAGTATAAAATCGTTATAAAAATATGATTTTATATTAAATTGCACAGGAACACTTCATGTTTGCCTTAATGTTGGGCACAATTGCTCCATAGAGTAAGTTAGAGATATAGCTTTTTAAAATATATATATATATATTCGAAGTTGGGTACAATTGCTCTATCGAGATCGCAAAAGAGACTTTAAATAATTTGTGTCAAGGTTTTTCGTTTTCTTTTAATAAGATCAACATAAATGAATGAACTTAAAAATACCTTCTTTACTTAGAGATCAAAAACTTGCTCATTGCATTTGAAATTGGGCACAATCGAGATCTTTGGACACAAAAAGGCTTTAAATAATTTGTGTCCATGTTTTTCGTTTTTTTAATGAAACCATCATGAATGACTGAACTTAAAAATACTTTTCGTTCATGAAGACAAACGAAATTGCTCATTGAATTTGAAATTGAACACACTTGCTGCATGGAATATATAACAAAAAAATACTTTTTTAATTTTTCATAACTTTTTTCAATAGTTGTTCAAAACGACCATCAAAATTTTTATCATCAAAATTAAAAATTGTTATATCAAAAGTTACAAGAATTGTTCATTAAATGAAGCTGGAAGCAATAACTTCTTTACATCAGAAATACATTTTAATAATTACATTTTAGTTGAGTCTTTTCTACGAAAAGAGTTGTACCTTTAATTCAAAGTTGGGCACAATTGCTACATTGTGAACTTAAAAAATTACTTTCAATAATTTTTGTTCAGGGTTTTCTTTTTCTTTTAAATAAAATTGCTCATTTCATAAGAAACTGAGCACAATTGCTCCATGGAATTCATAATAAAAAATGCTTCTTAATTTTTCTTTGCTTGTTTGTTTAGTTTTTTTATAAAGACCTTTACAATTGTTATTTAAAAATATCAAAAGCCGCAGGAATTGTTCATTTATTAAACTCGGGAACAATTGCTTCTTTACATTATCAGAAAAACTTTTATGCTTATGATCCTTTTCTATTAATGACAGCAAGAAGAGCTGTTCTTTAAGTGCGAAAATGAGCTGGTAAAATTGTATTTGATAATAAAGGCACAAGAATTGCTCATTGATTTGAAGTTGAGTACAATTGCTGCCTTACGCAATTAAGTTTACGCTATTTTATACATGAAATCAACTTAAATATTTCCATAATTGTGAATTTGGGTGCAATTGCTCCATGAAGTTTAACAAAAAAACTATATAGCTTATATTGAGATCACAAAAAATATGTTTTATTAAATTTCAAATTGAGCACAATTGCTGCAGGTAGCAAACAAACAAAAATGCTTGGGAATACTAGTTTTTAAGTTTTATTAAATTTTTCTTTTAAGAAAAAACAATATTTTTAAATCTATGTCGACAAGAAATAACAGCTAAAGTTGAGTTAAGACAAAATAAGGCTATCACTTTCAAGACATTCTTCGCAACAGACTAGTGTATTCTACGCACATTTTTATGGTTGTACCTTGAAAATAAAATATTTGAGGCTATCAAATCTAAATGGCAAAAGCCAGTGTTCTCTGATTTTAGGTAACAATTATAATCTTTAAAATGCTTTCCTGTAATCCTCAAAAATTACTTTAACTATTATTCCTTGTCAGAAATATCATTTGATATTAAAGTCACAAGAATTGCTCAATGATTTTAAAATTGGGTACAATTGCTTTTTTTTATTAGAAAGACGAAATTTAAAAATACTTTTAAGTGGTTATGCTTTGGTTACATCGTTTTTATGCACGAATGAAATAAGAATTGTTCCTTAATTCTGAAGTTGGGTACAATTGTTCCCTAGATTATATTTTCAAAAATGCATTTTTTTATAACGAATTATTTTTTATATAATTTTTTCTTATTTTTTAATGAAAGTGATTAAACATAACTTTTATATAAATAAGTCACAAGAATTGTTCATTCATTTTAAAATTGAATTTTAAATGAAAAAAAAAATTTTTTAAATTTTCAACTAGTTTTGTTTTTTTTTTTTTGCTATTTTTATGAAGTAGGAGGATTTTTAGAAAGAACTTTCATACATTCAAAATCATAAAAATTGCTCATTTATTATAATGTATGTAACTTTTATGCATTTAAATCATAAAAATTGCTCATTTATTATGAAACCGGGTACAATTGCCTGTTGACTTCACAGTCAAAAATGCTGGTTTTCTATCATAAATTTTTGTTCTCTTATGTTTTATATAATAAGATTAACAACAACACTCTCTTGACATTGAAGTCGCAAGCATTGCTCATTCATTTTGAATAAGGGCACAATTGTTCCTTAGAGTATTTAGTCAAAAATGATTTTAATTTATAGTTATAAAGTTTTCTGTTGGTACATTCCTAAAATAGGTTAAAAAAATAACTTTGGTTATTTAATCACACAAATTGCTCATTAACTGCCTAATGCCTTTATCTATTAGTACACATATAAATAATTTTTTAACTTAAGATTTTGTTGTTAATTCGTCAGGTTTAGTTACTTATTCTTAAAAACTATATTTTTTTAAGGGTAACAGTGGTAAAAATTTATATGTGTTATCTTAAAACAATAACGTTACTAACTGTTTAGTCAGGAAGGGACATTTTTATAACATTTTTAGCAATTCAAAACTTAAGGTGGCAATATTCAAAATGTCGGCTCAAAGGGTCGAAATTTATGTTGTTTCCAAAAAAAATTATAAAATAAAAATTGCTTAGATCAATCAAAGAATACGTTCTAATTTTTTTTAAAATATTTTCAAAAATTTTTTAAAAAAATTATTGTTTTTTTATAATAAATTATATATATTAATAAATTATATATTTATTAGCTATTTCGGGCTACATTTTTCAGAACAACGGATTCTGTAAGTTCAGCTTTTGACAAGCGCCAAACAAATGTGCTTTCAGCACTTAATAGGTTGAAGCAATCGCCTTCATTAATAACTGATAGTTTATATGTTAATTTTTTTATCATTTACTAACATTTAAATCTGAAGAAAATTGAAACATACTTCAAAATACCCACTGAAATAATTAAGGAGGGACATTACATTCGTGGCAAAGAAAACAGACCT
This sequence comes from Tetanocera ferruginea, assembly GCA_958299015.1. Lineage (NCBI taxonomy): Eukaryota > Metazoa > Arthropoda > Insecta > Diptera > Sciomyzidae > Tetanocera > Tetanocera ferruginea. Next base: position 39,034,766 of record OY282643.1, read on the forward strand.
TTTTTTAAAAATTCATTACTCAGTCAAAAACAAACATTTTTCCAAAATTTTTTTTTATTATTGTAGAGAATTGAACAAATTACAAAAAAAATAATTCAAAAAAATATATTTTTCACTCCAACATGATTTTATAGAGCTCCAAGCTGGCGGCAGAAAAAAAAATCGCAAAAATTGTCCGATCTAGAAAAAAAGTGACTTTTTTAAATCTTAACAAAATTGGTTATCGTATGACAGGAGCTTTTTTTAAATTTTTTTTTTTCAATTATTGTTGATGTTCCAAATTTGAAAGTGTGTTTTTTTCGAAAAAAATATTGACTTTAAAAATTCATAAATATTCGAAAAAAAATTTAAAAAATAAACTCGTATCATACGATAGCAAATCAAGTTTAAAAAATACAAAAAAAAAAAAAAATTCGTCAAAAAATGAACCCGCTAGTGCCACAACCAGGACGAAAAACATAGTTTCGAGATAAACGCGTTCAAAGTTTGTGAACAAAGAAAAAACACCCGTAGGAATTTTTCCATGAAAATTCTTCGAATCTTAAGAATATTTACTAAAATACAAAATTATAAAAAAAAGTCGATTTAAAAAAACGACCAATGTCATGTCCCCCTTAACATAAATTTCAATTGGTTTTTTAATAATTCCGCACTCCTTAACTTGCTGTTGAAGCTAACACTGACGTCTGATGAATTCAAAATAATCCTAAAATAAACTATCACATACCCCGCATTATCCTCAACCTTATTAAATCAATCTCATTAATAAAACATCATATATAGCGGTGAACAAAAACCACACAAAAATTGAAAACCGTGAAATCATTGAATAATCACTCAACTGCATTTTCCACATGTGAGCACATCACCTCTTACCCTACTCTCTTACCCTACATAAATAAGCAACATCCGGCAACACCACACTATAAACTCAACATTTTCTGCCTAATTGACAATTTTTTACAAGTCAGCTAGCCCAACCGCTACATACTACATCCACTAAATCCTCATTGATGTGCATAACTGCACACTTAAACGTGACGTAATTGATGGATATAAAATTGAATAAAATAGCATATCGCCAAATGCATTTTGCTGCAAATGTTTGCATAAAGAATTTAATACAATTGCCATCGTCGTCAAATCCGTCAGTCAGACTGAGTGGTAGTGGGCAGAGGAGTGGGAGGGGAAGGGGGGGGGGGGGGGGAAGGGAAACTTTAATGGCACAAATGCCATGCAACTGAAGGACATTTTAATTTGTGCAGCGTGTGTATAATTGTCAAGGAGTGGCAACTGCAGAAGAAAGCTAGCAAGCAAGCAACATTTATGTGCTGCAGACAAACCGATAAAAGTATTGCGGAATATAATAAGAAAATCGATAGCATTACGTTTTTGCATTTGTCTGTTGTTTTTTTTTTTTTTTTTTTTTTTTTGTTTTTGTTTAGAATTCCTACTGTTTGCTGTTTGTTGTTTGTTTTGCAAAGTTTTCAAAAGTTTGCTATTTTCGTATGCTTCATTCTCTTGACTTGTTAGGAGGATAGAAAAGCAAAACTTTGTATGCTGCACTTAGCGTAATGTTGATTTTAAGTGCAGCATATTTGGCTTGTTTCATTGTTTTTTTTTTCTTAATTATTTTATTGGTCTTATGCAATTGAAATTGCCATTGGATTTGAGTTTCTTGAAATACGCAGTTTAAAAGTATTTGTAATGGATAGAATATGGAAAATGGGCTTTTAGGGTTATCTAGCATAGCAAAAAATATGGGAATTTCATATTATTTTAATTGTCTTAAGATTATTATTTTTCTTTTTAGTTTTAAATGTTGTCAATAGTTTCTTCAAACTTTTTTTAATAACATGTCTTTAGATAATTTTTCAAGCTTAATTTATTAAATCATTTCATAATCATAAATATTCTCAGTATTTTCAAGTCTGATTGAATGCTTCCTTTCCTTGGTTTGTTTTCATGCTACATAATTACAATAAAAATTTCAATCCTGAAAATGCCTCTCATATATATTCTCTTATAATATAATTTTTCGAAGTAAACATATTGAATCGTATGCATATGCAATTGAGATGTTTCTTAGAAACCTATCTACAGAGGCTGACAAAATTATTCACACATCATGCAATTATTTATTTAATCAAGTTTATATTACAAATAAATTATTGTATTCAAAACTTTTATTCTAGGAAAAACATATTTCTTTATTTTATATTTAAATCTAACAAGTTAACAGAATTGTTTTCTATTAAAAAACCTTAATATAAAACATATGCATCTTCATATTTGACAGGGACTAAATTGCTCACTCCAATTTATTCAAAAAATATTTGTTTCAGTAAAATATGAATGTTTAGTTGGCATCCTTTTTGCCTGATATTTCGTTTAGGCTATTTTAAATGGAGTAAACCAATTTGTTTTGTCACACTTGAATTCATATCCTGTCATAGAAGTTGAAGAACTTGTTTCAATTGGGATTTGCTAGTTATGTCAACTTCAGCAATACGCCTTCCGAGTTATTTTACCAAATATTCGATATCATTTAGGTCTAGAGATCGTGGTGGTCTTGGGAGAATCCACATGAGCACATCATTAGCTGTGTCTTAGAATCTTTATCTGTTGGAAATAAAAGTTGTTAACAGGTTTTTTCTTCCTTTCTTTCTTTAAATATCTAGCAAATTTTCTTCCGAAATATTGAGTTACACCAAGTTTTCCATAAAACCGTTCATAAGTACAAAATTTCCAGCACCAACCGCTGATATACCATAAGTCTTCCACCAACATAGTTCACTGTACCAATTGAACGGTTTTTTTTTTTAAGTGAAACTTCTTTGGCGGCGAGTGAAATTTCAAGGTCCTTTTTCGTGACGCTAGGCTAACGTTTTCAATTCATATGAAAATTAAAAAAGAATTTCTGCCGCTGCCGAGAATTGAACCCCAAACATCGTTGCTTAAGAGTCGGAATCTATATCATTATGCCATGTAGACACGTAAAAGTTGTCAAAGAAAATGTAATTAAAACTAAACGCGTAACATACTGAAAATAACATAATAAATATTAACATTGCATTAACATTAACATTACATTATTAACAAAACCGTAACATTAATTTTCATCCTACAAGTATGCACGAAAAAAAAATAGAAAAATAGCTAAAACAGGAGCAGAACGCGTTCGTGAATATAGAGAGTGAATTAGAGCTCTTAAGAATACAGCCGCAGCTGGGTCTGCAACTAATGATGAAGGTTAGGTGATTGCAACAACGGCTGAGTTTCAAAATGCATTTTTACGAAACATCAGTGTATTTTGGTGAATCTACAAAGAACCAATCCCCAAAAAACACACGAATGCATGCATCTCAACTAAATTTTAAAGCCAACCATCACTCAACAATCAACGTTCGCTGCTTTATGAGGCCCTCTATCAACATAGCAATTATTATGATCAGGAAGCAGGAGGTAATAATGAACAAGATTTGCCTCTGCTTTCGGAGGCTCCTTCAAAGAGTACTATGCAAATGCAATCCAGCATTCAAAAAGTAACAATGTTGAGAAGACATTCGAAAGCAACTATAACACCAACTGAACTAAAACAAGTACCGAAAATAACAGTTATTTTACAATTTTCAAATGCAAAAAATTATCGAAAGACTTTTTCAAATATACCATTATGTTACAAATGTCCTCAGCCTCACGAATATTAAGTCACTTTTAAATTTGAAACTGATTCTTTAAAAGTTAATTTCTTGCCTAGTATATTTCGAGGAAAAATAAAGATTACTTTTGACTATTATTTTATCGGTCAAAAATAGCAGTTATTTTGTGACTTTAATTTTTTCGGTCAAAAATATCAAGCAATTTGTGTTTTCTTAAAGGCCGCTTGACAGATTGAACTGTTGACACCATGTGTAAAATGTCTCACCGATGAGATGAAAATAATAATATCAAAATTTTTTTATCGATAAAATGACTTGAACAAATATAAATTACCTGATATTTTTGACCGAAAATAAACGGCAGAAAATAACTGTTATTTTTGCCCAAAAAAACTATAAGGCACAAAAAACTGTTATTTTTGTCTGAAAAAATAAAAATTAAGAGATAAAAGTTAATACGTGACACTTTCGACAAAAACCATATTCGGTACGGTCCCTGGATGCAAATATTGAGTCAACAAATTATTATTCCATTTAATATTGATTGAATTTCTTTTCAGATACTTTCTCTCTCTATTTCACACTAAAATCTCTCTTATTTCTTACTGTTAAAGAAGTTTCACTTCTGCCACGTGTACGTTGCTACACGCGAGTTTTTTTTTTTTTTGAGGTCTTTATAGAGTTGTCTTGATACTCGTATTCTTCCATCCGACTGAAAGATGTTATTCATATTCTCGTCGCTGAAGAATACGTTTCTCCAAAAATCGAGTGACTTATTTTTTTATACCTTTGCGAACTCTTGTCACCCTCTTTTATTAATTGGCTTTGCTGATAAGGTTTTTTTAATATAGCTGTTTTATAGCCCAGCAAACTGATTGCACATGAACTACTTTACAAAATTTCTTCTTGAACTTCTGCTGTCAGCTGTATTGAATTGGTTTTTGAAATTTTTTTTTATATTTCTTACTAGCAGATGTTACCCGGTGTTACTCGGAGTTGTACCTTGAACACAGAAAAAAGACGATTTTTAAAACTGCTCTCATTTAAACATTTTTTAAATTATCAATTCAATTTTTAAATTTTTGTAAATTATAGTTTTTTGGGGTGTTGCCCCCTCCCCCCCCTTTTCCGTCAAAGTGTTTAATATAATTTCCGTAAACAGTACCTGCCGGTCATATTTAAGAACAAAAATATATCTTCAACATCTAGATCTGACGTCTGGTTTCTGAGGAAAATGGTCACCCAGTTTGAAATTACTTTCGAGAAAAATGCATTTAAAATTTTTCTTAGCATGCATTTAATATGCCTTTTTATCTCAAAAAAAAATCCAATTTTAAAAATCCTTTTGGCATCAATTCGATTTTTGTACTGTCTTCGTTCAACATCGGTTTTGGTTGATACTGTTCGGTTAATTTTTTTTCATTTTTATATAGCTTAAAATTCTTTTTTTTGTTAGTCTTTGGTTTTTGACTTCGTTTGCCTTCGGCTCATTTCTTAATTTTTGTCGAAAGAACTTTTAAAAGCATAGCATCTATTTCAGTAACAGATACAAATGCCTACCAAGTTTTATCAAAATCGGTTCATCCGATTTGACGTGAATGAGCCAGACATAAACATACAGACTTAGTTGATTGAATAAAGCGCCCTCTCACGGAAGTGTTCTGAAATTTAAATAGCCTCAATTCTGTTGCAGGGTCAAGTTATTTCACGCACCAAATTTTAGTAAAATCGGTCAAGTAATTAAGGAGTTATTGAGTCTTAACAATACACTACTTAAAGCGTACTCTTGCGGAAGTCGTTGGAATTTATTATAGCCTATGTTTTATCTTGGGCGCAGTCGAATCTTCATACCAAATTTCATTGAAATCGCTCCAGGTGCTTAGGAGTTATTATAGAGTGCCACGCCCTCATGCTTCCACCCACTTTTTTGCCTATGTTTTACCTTGGGTGCAATTGAAAGTTTATTTAAAATTTCATTAAAATTGGTGCAGGCGCTAAGGAGTTACTGAGTATTTAAAACGCATTACTTTAAGCGCCATCTTGCGGAAGTCTTTGGAATTCTTTATAGCCTATGTTATCTTGGGCGCAATTGAACCTTCAAACTAAATTTTATTGAAATCGGTCCCGGCGTTAAGGAGTTATTATAGAGTTTCACGCCCACATACTTCCGCCCATTTTTTTACACCCCCTATGAACTTTCTCTCTATGAAACGTACTCGGTGTCTAAATTTCAGATAAATCGGATAAGCGCTGCGCGAGCCTATACAGAACAGACAGACAGGAGGACAAACATTTGTTTTTTTTTTATAAGATTATTTTCCGCTCATCACTGGTGATCAGTTTACACGGTTTACCGGTATGAGGTCAGTTTTGAAGCTTTTCTATTCTGAAGCCTTTAAAACGTGTTTTATTCGAAATATAGTAAATTCTCGATTTATTGTTTCACAGATTTCGGCACAGGATTCATCATCATTTTGCAGATGTAGAATTTATGTATTATTAAAAAATCTAAAAAAATATTTCGAAAGTTTCTGCATGGAATTCTCTTAGGTTTAAGATTTACTATTATTGCTCCTTAATATAGCTTACCTTAAAATAGCAAAAATTGCTCGTCTCATATTGCTTACTTGCAAATAGTGCATATTTATTTTACAATTGTGTGAAATTGCTACATAAATGTTTCAGTCAAATAGTAGTTATGCTTAAGTTTATTGAGAGGCTTAAAATGTCTTCTTGAAATGGCAGCAACTTAAATTGTACAGTTACTTGTACGTTGTGCACAATTGCTCAATGGAAAAAATCAAAAAGCACTAAAGTTGTGCATTTACTTCTAAGTTGTGCACAATTGCACAATGGAGTTAAACATCAAAAATACATTTACTTGGTAGTTGTGCACAATTGCGCAATGGAATAAAAATCAAAAATGCTTTTTATTTCTAGTATTTCTGTGGTCTCCGGATCTCTGTTTATGAAGTGGTTAAAATATAATTTGAAAAATAATTCAAAGTAATTGCTCATTCAATTTGGTGTTGGGCACAATTGCTCTATGGAGTTAAACATCAAAATACATTTATATTACTCTTACTTGGTATTCTTTCGTTATGAATGGTATAAAATATCTTCTTTGGCATGCTCATTACTTAATTGCTCATTCGTTTTGAATATAGAAATTATTGCTCCATCAAAATGCATTAAGTTTTTTAAACAAAATTATTTTTGCTTGTCACAAGATGTCATATGATAAAAGTTTATGTTTTTTTTTAAGTTTTCTGGCATTTTTCTTTGCTATCTTATTAAAAAATATCTTTCAACTTAAAATATACCTCAATTGTGCATTTATTCTAAAGTTGGGTACAATTGCTCCAACGTTTATGCATTCAAAAATTTCTTTTATTGGGAAAAATAGGTAAAATAATTATGCTTTGGTTTCCTCTCAGGAGCAATAAAAGTTATGCCTTCTTTTCTGAGTTTATTTTATTGGAAAAAATAGGTAAAATAATTATGCTTTGGCTTCCTCTCAGCAGCAATAAAGGGAGCAATAAAAGTTATGCCTGCTTTTCTGGGTTCAATTGGGTGCAATTGCTCTATCGAATATGAAATTATCAATACTTTTTAATGGTAGTTGTTTTTCTATTGCCTGCTATTGATGTTGGGCACAATTGCTCTATCGACTTAGAAGTCAAAATAGGTTTTTATATCCCTAACCTGTAAGATCAGGTTATATTAATTTTGTGCAAACGTTTGTTATACCCCAGCAAAATTTTTAATACAAACTTGACATGCATTCTTAGATACACTTCTTCCGGAAGACATATAAAAATCCAATTGTGGTTCTACTCAGCCTTATCGAAAAGTGCTTTCAAGAGATATTCTAATAAACTTCTAAAAGGCTGTTTACAAAGCTTCCATGGCATGGCTTGTGCAAAGCAATGGTTAAATATTTTCTAAGGAGCATTTTAATTGGTTCTGAATCATGGAACGCCTTCTTAAAGTTTTTCTGGAAAATACCTACTAGAATCCTTTCATCGAAGGCCTCTTCCATTGAAAGATTCATGAAGCACTTCAAAAGCAGACTGAAGAAAGCATTCCTGCCAATGACATGCATGTGTTACAAGAATGCATTCCGGATATGAAAGTAGAAGGGATGGAACTCACGGCTTTCCTTTCCACTTTACCTTCTTTGGAAGAGAGTCCGGTATAGAAAAGTATATATATTTTTGATCCGCGTCACCTTGTGAGTCGATTAACATGTCCGTCTGTCCATTCGTCCGTCTATGTGTGTCCGTTAACACAGGATAAGAAGAAGTAGTTGAGATAATTACAACAAACAAACAAACAAATTGGCCATTTCAGCCCTTGAAAGGACTTTGACCGAGCTTCTTATGATCAATTGTGTTGTGTGTGTTATTAAATGTTTGCACACAATTGATCGAGAACTGGACCTACATGTTTTATGCCGACTCCGAACGGCTAGAGTTCATGTTCTCAAGAAGCTTAACATGGCATTATTCACTCTCTGAGGTTTGCCATTGTCTGCAGGGAGTTGGTGACCGATCAGAAAAATTTTTTATTGAAAAAACTTTTCGCCGCGGCTAGGAATCGAACCCGGGCTCCGAGCGTGCTAAGCCACACACTTAACCTGCATGCCACGGTCACCACGTTGAGATAATTGCATGAAACTTATTACACATGTTCACATGAACTCCAGAATCTGCACTATTGAATAGTTTTAGAATCCGCTCACGGACACGCCTACCTCCCATACAACCAAAAAATTGAAATCACTGTATAGAGAGTTTTATTAAAGCTACAGAAATGAAACTAAATATGTATATTTTTATTACCAAAACTAAGACATGCACAACAAATAGGCGTGTTCTGCCCTTAAACACACCTACCTCCCACATAACCCCAAAATTTAAAACTCTATAAAAAAAGCTTATATTTAAGCTACATGAATAAAATTCAACAGATATGTATTTTATATTAACACTAAGATAGGCACACAAAATGGACGTCATCCCTCCACGAAAATCATGAAACATTTTCTCAAGGGAGTTGTCAATGGGAGTTTCCGTTTTTAAGATAAAGTTAAAATACTTTTTGGAAATTTTGAATGCAATTTTGTTCATCAACCGCCAATATTCATTAGTATAAAATAATAAAATGAGATATCTTAAAAACGGAAACTCCCATTTACAACTCCCGGAAGAAAATGTTTCATGATTGGGCTGAATAATGAAAACACCATCAAAAGTTTAAAATATGACCTACAGGGATAAAACTTGGTATGGGAGCATTTTATATTCAGCCCAATCATGAAACATTTTCTCCCCGGAGTTGCAAATGGGAGTTTCCGATTTTAAGATAGCAAATAAAGATATATCATTTTTTTTATTTTACACTCTTGGATATTGGCGGTTGATGAACGAAATTTCATTAAAAAATTCCAAAAAGTATTTTAACTTTATCTTAAAAACGGAAACTCCCATTTATAACTCCCGGGAGAAAATGTTTCATGATTGGGCTGATTAAAACTAAGGTATGCACGCAAAATGGGCTTCTTCCGCTAACGAAAACGCCCAACTTCCATACCCACATAAGTGAAACTTGTTAAAATCTGTAAAGGAATACTTGGATTTTGAAAAAATGAGAAGTTATTTATATTTGTTTAAGAATATCAATATATTTTTAAATATGATTGGACGTTAAGGGTATTCCATAGTCGGGGTAGACTGACTGTAGAGTTTTCTAACTTGTTTTTTATTGAGTTAAATAGAAAAATTTGAAAATTTCTAAAAATGTCTCGTTTATATTGAAAAAATGTTTCAGCTGTTTGTTTTTACTAATTTCTCGCGTTCAAGTGGAATTTTACGCTTTGGTGTGTTCAGAGACTTATAGTAGAATTGTATGGCAAATATTTTAGTATACATTTGCAACCGATATATGTCTGTTTCATGCGTATTTTTTTTATTTTTTTTACAAAGTGACAAAAAATACCCATACATTGAAGAGTTAGAGGGTTAAAATATTCCACAAAAATATTTCTCCATGTATTTTACATAAATGTTTCCAACACAACTTATGCCTAGAATGTAAGGATCACATGGCTTTTCAGGCCGATTCAACATAAAAATGTGCAAAAGGTTCCCCCTAAGATAGCACTCATTATCAGACGTAAACTTTTAAAACGCTGATATGTGTATTTTTTTTTTTTTTTTTTTTTTTTAGTTTCCTCTACCAGAATCTGTTATTGGAAGTTTGTTATTATTTTTTTGTTTTTTTGTTTGTGTGGAACAGTGTTATTAAATCAATAGCAATTTTCATTATTTAAAAAACTTTAATGCGTTACCCACGCATTGCCTCGTATTATGACAGTTATTGTTCTTCAAAAAAAAAATATATCTTATAATTAGACTTACAGTAATTATATCTATTTTCGAAAAAAACACAAATTATTTTTGTATATAACCTTGATAAAAAACACGCAATACACACAAAATATTGTTTTATGAGACTCAAAATAGATCCATCATAATTAATTAAATGCGCACTACCAGTCAGTCAATCGTATAGCTTTCATTTGAGTTAGTATTAAAGAAAAAGTTGACTTCTTTCTACATGTGACCTAGTTTAACAATGAACAACACAGAGCAGAAAACATTAACAGGAAGAACAATTGTCGGAAAAAGTTGAAGCGCAGATTTCATAAATGAATTCGTTAGTGAGCACCATAGTTTCACACACACAAATGCACAAACATACACCGACACAGGTACAAACATAATTGCCAACTATAGTAAAAACAAAAACAAGCAAAACAACAACAAGCAAAACAACAGCTCACAATATCAAATCCCACACAGACACAAGAACAGACACGAGGGTGGTAGACAACGACAGAAACATATAAGTTTTTCATGCTGATTCATGCTGTCTGCCTTGTTTTTCCTGGGAGCAGCATGTGGTTTATCCAAGCACCGCGAACTGTCCACAGCTTAACCGAGTTCATCAATTCTAAATGTGGTGCAAAAGAGCTGAGAAAATCTTGGTTAAATGGGACAAGGCAACGAACGTGTTTAGTTGAGAGCTAGCTATACAACAAATTCATATGTATGCTGCATTTTAATGCAAGGATACTAGTTTAAAAGCTGATTTTGCTTGCAGTTGTTGTTGTTGTTGTTGTTGTTGGTGCTGGTCCACACAAACTAGTGGTCGACATGATTGTGATTTTAATGATGACCAGGTTGTGTGGCACTTGCAAGTGAGAAATCCAGAAATCCAAATGAAAATGTTTTTTCTATGGCAACTGCTGCACTTGCTGCCTGCTCTACATGCAAAAGTCTTTTGAATTGATGCATAGAGTTGAGCGTATGTGCCACATATGTGCCACGTGTGTGGTTGACGCATATATCATTGTCAGCTTAAAATGATTTTAAAATGATTTTAATTGCACGTATTGAATTTATTGTAGTTTTCTGAGAACTTGATTGAATAGAGCCTCAGGGGCAAATATGCACACGATGGGGACATTTTTAATTAAACTGCAATTTTTTTATAAAATTTTTTGTTCAATTTTGGAGATTAAAATTTCAATACAAAAAAAAATTATAGTTTCCTATGTTATGTTGCGTGACGTTTTTAGATATTGATCGATTGATAGGGTTATTTATACAGTTACAATGTTTAAGGTTTTTATCAGAAAACATAAAATATTTTTGTGGTAAGGATTATGTCGTTATGTGACTAATTTGCTGAAGAGGTGTATCTTTCTTACTATTGTTTTCTCTTTCTTTCTTTTGTTTTTTTTTCCTTTTTTTATTTTTAAGCTTTGCAGCATGGATTTAGGTGTCAAACCTATTCAGTCAAGTCTGCCTTGGTTCAGAAATAAAATGGTTCATTTCCTTTGAAGAGAAAAGGAAATCAGGTGAAAGAAATGTAGAATGTGTTTTGTGTGCCTTAGTGCTATATCAACATGCGAATTTGAATCTGAGCAAAGTTGTATGCCTTCGCCTCAATCAATCTGAGCTATTCACTAGTATTGCCTGGGGTCGAAATTCGACCAAATTTTTGATTGCCTATTTATTTATATGCAGAATAAACGAGTTTGCTAAAATAACTTTCAGGCTATTATTTTAAATTGATTGCAGATATAAAGCTATTTCATTCAAAGAAATTATTTTTGAATTAATTAATTTTTTATCTTATACAAAAATCAAATGTTTGTCCTCTGTCTGTCTGTCTGTTCCGTTTAGGCTCGCGCACCGCTTATCCGGTTGAGCTGAAATTTGGACACCGAGTACCTTTTATAGGGAGAAAGAACATAGGGGGTGTAAAAAAGTGGGCGGAAGTATGTGGGCGTGGCACTATATAATAACTCCTAAACACCTGGACCGATTTCAATGAAATTTGGTCTGAAGGTTCAACTGCTCCCAAAACAAAATATAGGCAATAAAAAATTCCAAAGACTTCCGCAAGAGGGCGCTTTAAGTAGTGCGTTTTTAAGACTTAATAACTCCTAATCTCCTGGACCGATTTCAATGAAATTTGGTATGAAAGTTCAACTGCACCCAAGATAAAGCATAGGTTAAAAAAGTGGGCGGAAGTATGTGGGCGTGGCACACTATAATTTTGGAATGAAGGTTCGACTGCGCCCAAGATAACATAGGCTATAACAATTCCAAAGACTTCCGTAAGAGGGCGCTTTAAGTAGTGCGTTTTAAAGACTCAACAAGTCCTAAACGCCTGAACCGATTTCAATGAAATTTGGTATGAACGTTCAACTGCACCCAAGATAAAACAGAAAATATAAAAAATTCCAAAGACTTCCGAAAGAGGGCGTTTTAAGTAATGCATTGTTAAGACTCAATATCTCCTAAATGACTTGATCGATTTTACTAAAATTTGGTACGTGAAATAACTTGACTCTGCAACAGAATTGAGCTATTTAAATTTCAGAAAACTTCCGTAAGATTCAATTCAATCAACTATGTTCGGCTCATTCACGTCAAAACGGATGAACCGATTTTGATGAAACTTGGCAAGCATTTGTATCTGTTACTGAAATGGATTCTATGCTTTTAAAAGTTCTTTCGACAAAAATCAAGAAATGAGCCGAAAGCAAACGAAGTCAAGAACCAAAGACGAACGAAAAAAAAAGAAGTGTAAAGAAAACCACCAGAAGCTATATAAAAATGAAAAAAAATTAACCGAACAGTATCGACCAAAACCGAAGTTGAACGAAGATAATCCAAAAATCGAAGCGATGCTTGCAGGATTTTTTAAAATTGGAATTTTTTTGAGATAAAATTGCATATTAAATGGATGCTAAGAAAAACTTTGAACGCATTTTTCTCGCATTTTTCGTATTTTTCTCGAAATGACTTTTCAAACTGCACTCAGAAAAAACTTTCTCGGAAAATGATAAAAATGGCATCATATTTACTGTAAAATGGTATTGACCATGCTCCAGAGAATGTTTTTCTCTAAATGCGATCCTAAAAATTCTCTAAAAATTATACAAACCTTCTATGAAAAAGAGAAATATATAAAAATAATTCGATTTTAGAGAAAAAGACTCTTTATTTTTAAGAAAAAATTTGTTTTATTGAAGAAAATACTTCTCATAGTGAATTTTTTATCAAAACATAAGAAAAATTTTTCATTTTCTATATATTTTTCTCATTAAATGGGAATTCTTTGTGCGAGAAATATATTTGTCATTATAAGAGACATTGAAATATTTCCATTTCCTAGAAGTGAAGAAATATTTCTTCGAAAATGTGAAAATTTATTCTAATTGAAGAAAATTTTATTTGAGAAGAGAAAATTGCTGTTATCGAAAATAGAAAAATTTTTCACCGGAGAAAGATTGTATGTGTTTTTTTTTCTCAGTGTGGGTGCCCCTTTTCATCAGAAACCAGACGTCAGACCGAGACGTTGAAAATGTCATTTTTTATTTTGACTAAACACTTTCGACGGAAAGAGGGGCAAATCTCCAAAAAACGATAATTTAAAAACGTTAAAGGCAGAGAAGTTTTGAAAATCGTCCTCTTTTTGTGCTCGAGGCGCAGCCCCGAGTAACACCGGGTTACATCCACTAGTAATATATATAAAATTAACATTTTAAAAAAAATTAATTTTGTTAAAAAAAAAAATAGGGAAGCCTAGATTTTTTGATGGCATGGAGAGTTTATTAATTATTTTTTATTAACAGTTTATTAATATTAATTTTATTAAAGTGTCAAGACGAAATAAATTTGCCAAATATGCGCTAGAGACGTTGCAAGAATATCAAAAATACAAATTTGAATTTTTGTTTTTTTACAACAATAATAATTTGTACCCCATATTTTGAGAAGAGATCAAATTTTGTTCTTTTTAAAAGGAATAGTTTTAATATAAACAAAAATGTAACGGTAAAATTTTTATAAATTTTTTCAAGTTAATTAGATAAAACTTAAATACATAAAAGAAATAAATGAAATATCCCTGCAAACATTTGGAAGACAATTAGAAGATTAGATCATTTGGCGACGCGCTAGCGATTCGCCTAAGGGATCTTTGGAAGATGGATCGCTTTTCGATCGGCGAAGCGATGAATGCGCGATTTTTGAAAATTTTCAAAATCTTCCTTCGCTTATTCCGGCGATCGTTGGAAGATGGATCGCTTTTCGATTGCCCAAGGGATGAATGCGCGATTCAAAAAATTTTCAGAATCTTCCTTCGCTCATTCTGGCGATCGTTGTTAGATGGCTTTTTAAAAAGCTTTCTAAGTCTATCAATGGAATATGGAGCAAGCTCTTAAAAATCGTTTAAAAACATCAAAAAAATTTAGCTTGTAAGCAACTTCATGGAACTGCTTGTTCAAACTTGCAACAAATTGAAACGTTCAACAACTTTGCAGTAAATCGCAGACGACTTCTAAAGGCCACTTGACATGTCTTGTCAGCAAATCCCTTGAGACCCCTTCTGCCGATTCGTGAGCGAATTCCTTTCGAATCACTTAATACTCTTCTCGGCGATTCGTTGGTGAATCTTCCCGGCGAATCGTTCGCGACTCTTCCTAGCGAATCGCCTAAACCTCATCTCGGCGATTCGTCGGCGAATCTTTTAGAGATATCGCTTAAGACTCCTCTTGGCGATTCGTCGGCGAATCTTCCCGGCGAATCGCTTTATGGCCTCAGCTGCTTACATTCGGCGATACCCGGAAGACTCTCAGAAGAGCTCGCCGGCGATTGTTTTATAATCCAAGCGATTCGCTGGGGATTCTCAGGCGATTGAAAATGTTTGCAGGGATATTCAAAGCTGTCAGAGATATTGACTTCCCAACTTAGAACATTCAATTTGAGAATGTTTTTCTCTCTCTTGGCATTTGGTTGAAGTACACGCTAAATAAGTAACGACAATATTAAGAAAATTCATTCAAAATATTTTTTATTAAAACATCACACCGATTGTTATCACATTTGAAATAAAATTGAACAGACTTTCAGAAATAATTATAAAAATTGAAAAAATGTTAAAATTCGACCAAGATATTGAAATGGAAAGTCGATTTTTTTTTAATTCAAAACACATGTTTTTACAAATCAGACAATTGATGAATGCATAAAACTAAATATTTTGAAAATATTTATACTTTTGAAAAAAACTCAAATTTTACCAACTCAAAAGCTTTCTCCCAACCAAATTTCATATTGATCAAAGAGCGGATTTTTTCTCCAAAAATTTAAGTTCTCTTTTAGAACGCTGGGCAGCCCATTCATCAGATATATCATTTATATAAACATTCTGCACATCTGTATAACAGTACTTTTTGAATGATATAAATTTCATTTGTTTTTTATACCCTAAACCTGAAAGGTCAGGGTATATTAACTTTGTGCAAACGTTTATAACGCATAGAACGAAGTGAGTCCGATATAGAAAAGTATATATATTCTTGATCAGCGTCACCTCGTGAGTCGAGCAATTCATGTCCGTCCGTCCGACCGTCCGTCTGTCCGTCTGTGTGTTGTCCGTGTACACAGGATAAGAAGAAGGAGTAGAGATAATTGGATGAAACTTGGTACACATGGTCACATGCACCCAAGAATTTGCACTATTGAATATTTTTGGAATCCGCCTACGGACACGTCTACCTCCCATACAACGCAAAAATTCAAAACTACATAACTCAGCTCATAATTAGCCTATAACAATTAAATTTGGTGTGTATGTGTTTTATACCAACACAAAGATGTTTTCGAAAAATGGACGTCATCCGCTCACGGACACGCCCACCTCCCATACAACCCAAAAATTGAAAACGCAATAAATAAACCTGTGTTTAACCTAAAGAACTTAAATTTGGCACATATGTTTTTTTATAACAAAAAAAGATGTTTTTGAAAAATGAACATCATACGCCTACGGAAACGCCTACCTCCCATACAACGCGAAAATTGAAAACTGCATAACTCAGCTCATAATTAGCCTACAACAATAAAATTTGATATGTATGTGTTTTATAACAACTCAAAGATGTTTTCGGACGTCATACGCTCACGGACACGCCCACCTCCCATACAACCCAAAAATTGAAAACGCAATAAATATGCCTGTGTTTAACCTTAAGAGCTAAAATTTGACACATATGTTTTTTATGACAAGACAAAGATGGTTTTGAAAAATGAACGTAATCCGCCTACGGACACGCCTACCTCCGATACAACCCAAAAAGTTTTAAACTCAATAAATAAGGTTATGTTTGACATAGAGAAATCAAATTTGGTATGTATGTATTTTATACCAAAACTAAGGTGTGTTAAAAAATTGGGAGTAATGCGTCCATGAACTCGCCCACCTCCCATAACGAAAGCACAATAAAAGCATTAACTGTGAGCTACAGGAATAAAATTTGGTATGTGTAAATTTTTCATCAACATTTAAATGCATATAAAATATAGACTACAAAAATTTTTTTGTTTTTGAAAAGTGGGTTTAGGGTATTTCATAGTCGGCCTAGACCGACTTTAGACTTTCTTTACTTGTTTGAGTTTTAATTAATACCAAAAAAGCGTATGAAAAAGTTTAATGTTCACGTATTAAAATATAAGATTCCACAGGCATCTCTTCCAGCAGCCTAACTACAATTCTAAAGCCGTAAATATTGATGAATTTTGAATTTCAGTTGATTAGACAGAAGGAAAGAATTGAGAGAAGGTTAAAGGGTTTGACCAGCAGTCGAACCCGGGACTTCTGGATTGGCAGTCAAGCACAATTAACACTCGACTACCAAAGCTGCAAGAATCTTGAGATTCACAGAATGAGGTTGTTTTGAGGTGCTGCCTGAAGAGATGATAACCAATACCACAGAACGCTTCTGGTCCTGTGAATGGTGATTCTACTTCCTCTTTGGCTAGAGAGTCAATTTTCTCATTCCCATCAAAGCCACTGTGGGCAGCAATCCACGGTATTCTGTGCAGCCAGGTCATTAAGGTCGGTAACAGTCTCTTACACTAGTTAGATCTAATAATAGGTGATTTCAAAACTTTAAGGGCAGGTTGACTATCAAAAAAAAAAGAACATCGTTTTGACTCTAACATTATTCAAACTTTTAAGTCTTCTTATAATCTAAAAAATAACAAAAATGTCTGCTTGAAAGACTGTGGTATACTGACAGATGCTTAAAAAGTTACTCTCATCGCTGAGTCCTCTACAGATTCCAGCACCTCCATTTTGGAACCGATCGTATACCACACAAGTTCGTTTTTAGATGGAGATAGTTTCTCGCATTCCCAATTAGATCTAGGAAAGATAACTACGATTAAGTTTTCAAGTCATATAATTAGTCATCTAAAGGTATTCAGAAATAATTTTTCCCTTTTAACATTATGATTAAGGAGTGGTATGCCTTTAAGGGAGAGTTGAGAACAATGTTACTCAGATGGAAAATTCTGTGCAGGCTAAGGTACGCCTCCAACTGAATGTGTATTTGAATTGGTGTAAGCTCTAGGATGACATTGAGGGCAGCTGTTGGCCTGTCATACAAATCCCTGAAGATCTTTGAACTACTTCTTATTGCTTGATGGTTGTGGCAGTGCATTTTTCTCTGGAACTTCTATGGAGTTCCTTGAGAAAACCATGCAGGTCGCCTTCAGGGTCTCGTGTCCTCGTAATGGCGGTAGGATGTAAAAATTTCTAAGGAAATTTCCAAAGAATGAAGGAATTTTTTCCTCCCTGTAGTAATGATCTCTCAGTTTTTAAAAAAAAACCGTTAGGAAAACATTAAACAGATGGTACAAGAAAATCCTTAATACTTTCAAGAAAGCTATTCGAGAGTCGAAAAAGCAATCTTGGGAAGAAGAAGGAATTGGCAAAACTAGGTGGCAGAATCTGTTCGCCTACCAAACTCAGTTAGCGTTTTTCAAGCAGAACTTCTTGCAATAAAAGAAGCGTGTCGCAGAATAAGTTGAACCAACACCAACACCAACAATCGTAAAGCAGCTTTTTCTTCAGACAGCCAATCCGTCATTATAGCTCTAGATTCGGTTAAAACCAACTCTAAGCTAGTCAGGCAATGTCAAGAGGAGCTGGCCCGGTTAAGTCACCAGCTGGACATTATTGTAATATGAGTTCTCCCTGCCATAGGAACATTTATGATAATCAAAGAACAGATGAACTGGTCAGACTAGGTTCACCTCTAAAACACAGTAAGAGTGAAACCAGTCACAGTTCCTCTGAACACAGTGAAGTGAAGGATTCACTCTTATTCGTTTGCAATGCCTGGCTGAAGATGGAAAAGACAACCAATCTGTACCACAGTCAATAAACGGTGACCTACCTACAACCCAAAGAGAATACGTGAGCTGCTATTAAAATTCCGTCATGACAAAGCCAGGATTATTGCAGTCATCCCTGGTCATTGGCTTATTGGGTTGTATATCGAAAAAATTGGAATACCACATAACACCCACTGTTGCAATTGCGATGGCCCTTATGAAAAGAAAGTTCAGTTCTGGGAAGTCCTTAAAATTCTCAGTTCTGGGAAGACTAATTTTTTTTCAACAACATAGATGAATTGTCAACAGCTGAATTCAACAAAATTCTTGATTCCTCAACCGCAGCGGATGGTTAGATGGTTGGCATATCAATCCTCTAAAAACGTTACACTCCTCAAACGCACAGGAAACAGATGTTATGGCATCAAAACGGCTGAACAGTAACTAGTTGAATAATACTAGGTAGTACTACTACTAAGTAGCAGTATCATCATCCTAACCAACCAATCAACTAACTAAGATTAATGTTACGTCGTTTTGTAAAGGCCACAATAACTGTAATTTTCGAGTTAACAGAGAGGCCTTCGTTAAAACATTATCTCTTTACCGAGTCAAGGGTCTCAGTAGAACGTCAGACACGGTTTTTCCAAAACTTCCTCGTATGATACTGGTACGTCAGCGTATACCCAACCACATCTACACCAGTTTCTTTGAGGGACCAAAGCAGAGTTGGTAGACCGCCTCTTTAAGGGCATCCTCATGTTGTAGTTGCTTTGAGGAAAATATTATACAAGCAAGACTGAATAACTCTACTAAACTCTGCAACTAAGTGTCGTCATAATCCAACTGCTAACTACTGGTGACATATGAAAATTATTAAGAGGCCTTGTAGGATGTCAATGAAAGCTACTGTCCTTTACTTTGCAGTCGATAGATTCTTCAATTATACTTCAAAGACCATTAAGAACAGACTCTATAGATTAACCCGTCTGGTTGACATTTTGTGCTTCGCATAGGACATATATTAGCAAGGCATTCTCTCTGATGTATTTTTCAAAGATTTTCTTCACACTTTTCAGTAAGTAGGATGTAAGGCTGATAGACCTGAAAGATTTTGTACTACTTTCCGAGCTTCTGCTGGCCTAAGCAAAGTATTTTACAAGCGCTTTTTTTCAAGCTCCAGATATATAGCCAAAGGCCAAACGGCAGCTGAAGGGTTTGTTGAAAAATACCTGCTGAAAAAATACCATCTCCAGCAGTAGATTTTAAATCTTTAAGGAATTTTGTAGTCCAATTAACTGCTGCTAAATTGCATTTTTGTCTAGAGATTATCCAATATTCTCTACTTGGAAGATTTGTCTGTTCGTTGTAGTTAGAATGGTTTAGATAGCGTTTGTTTTGAGTAACTTAGCTTGTGAAATTAGTGTTGGAAGTAGTTCTAAGGTATTTTGCTTGGTTTCTTTCAAGTAAGGTTACCTAAGGATTGTGATCTGACGGTAGCTTAGATCTTATAAAGAATACAACTTGGACTTTATTGAGCAGCTTCTTTACCCCTTTTTCTGAGGTCACTAAGGTGGTTATTAAACCAGAGTTCTTCTCTCTTCAAATTCTTCAGTTTAAGACGACAGTTATTCTCAAATACTTGGATTACAGATGATTTTTTTATTTATTTATTGAGCTTAATACAAGCTTTTGAATGCTTAAGAACTAAACTTACAACTAACAGGAAATTTTAGTTCCTTATATAAGAAGATTAAGTATAAATAAACATAACTTAATCGTAATGAGTTACATTTAAACGAAAGAAAGAAGTGTTAGAGCGAAGAAGGATATATTGGAGTCTTGAATTGCTAATATGAAAATCAAAATCGCTGATTATAACATAGGTCACATGATGAATATTAGATAAACGTTCACCGCGTCCATAATCAGTGCCATGAAAGTTGAGGTGGAAGTGAGGAACAGATCTAAGATTGCATGGGTTGGTATTCAAGGACATTATTTGAAGAACAGGGCAGTGAGAGTGATTCCATCTTGTAGTTGGGATATAAAAATTACATCAGCGACTTTCCTTCTATTTTCAAGGGCTTGCATGTTAATAACATCAGACGTTCAACTCAAGGATCTGAACTGTTAGAACCACGAAGGGCATCCATAAGGCATCGTTTATTGTCAAGCTGAAATATAAGGGACCATAGTGTCTGCCTTGAGGGTCATCAGAATTAGCTGTTAAGGATTCGAATTAAGAAATCTAAGATTAAGATTAGATTTAATAAGACAAGGGTGGTAGCCAAGAGCTTGAAGCTTGAGAGAGATGACAGCGTGCGAATTTTTATCAAAAGCTTCGCTAAAATCAGTAGAAATTGCATAAACTTCAAAACTGTTCTCTAAGGAACATAGAGTATTGGATGCAAATTCTGTAAGGTTGGAGGGTAGTTGACCTGCCTACGAGAAAGCCATGTTAGTTGGCGAAAAACACGGATTTGCATATGACAGTTTTGTTATTGGTCTATAATTTGATATATCGTTCTGAGGCCCATTTTTATGCAGTGGAACTATGAACGATTCTTTCCAAACTTTGAAAGGAAAAACTATAGTGAAATCGAGAGCTGGAACGAGATGAGAGGAAAAGAAAAGAATTGAACATAATCTGCGGAGTATTCCAATTTAGCTATGGTATCAATTTTGAGGGAAAGTGTAACGAAATTGGCCTGACTAAGTTTGACTTATTTAAACTACAAATTTGTCAACACCGCTCATGTAAAAGTTTTAAGTTAAAATTTGAACAATACGCACAAGTGACAAGGTCTGTGTGTATGTGTGTGTATGTGTGTGTGCTCATATGAGTTTTTCTATTTTCATGCGTGTTAAATTTGTGGTATGCTGTTCAAGGTTGCAACAATAGTAATTTTTTTTTTTTAAATTAAATTATATGATTTTTCGCTTTGTTACCTGCCGCTTAGTTGAAGCGGAAAGAAAAAACCCAGCAATGCACTAAATGCAATCCACTTAAAAAAATATGCAAATTCAAGGTTAGTTTTGTCTTGTTTGTGTGATTTTAATTTGTTAAATGGTCTGTAGCTGATGTGTGCGCAAAATTTGCTAGTATTTTGTTTTCTGCTTGGTCTGCTTGGCGTATGAGTAACATTAAATTCTTCACACAAAGGTGGGCTGGCCGGCCGTAGGAAGTTATAACTTTTTTTTCGACATGATTTATTGTTTGCGGAAGTTTATTATAGCTGCAAATTTTTGATAATTGATGGCTACACATAAACAATTCGCAGAAGTACAGAAAATTCTCTTGGTTGACTAATTTTTTTCTACTAATTATAGAGCAAATATTTTTTGTATGCTTAATGAATGTGTGGTAAGCAAATTATTTTTATGACGCTTAATATTTATATATTTTTTTTTTGTTTTCTTCCACTGAAATGCGTTGAAATCGTAGAAGAAAGGCAACAGAATAAAATGTCATGAAAAGCTCTATAAATGTTAATGTTTTTTATTGCCATTAAAAATCAAATAAATTGCCACCATTAAACACAAGCTTTTTATGAGCAGCAGAAAAAAAAACAGCAAAAATTTTTCAGCTTTATGGAAATTTAAGGCACAAACACACAGACACACACATAGATTTGAAAGTCTTCTTAATGCTCACATAAAGACGACAATCGGCACAATACTACAAAGCAATCAATTTTGATTGATTTGTTGGCAGCATTGATGAATATGCTATGCTGCCAGTTCAACATTTTATTTTATTATTTTAAAATTTTTCTGATTTTTTTATGCCACAGAGTTTAAATTTTTTTTTCTTTTTTTATATTTTTTTGCAAATATGCTTCGTTGTGCTTTTTGTGTGTATTTTTTTTTTGCGATAGACAATTCCAGCCAGAGCCTCAAATGTAAACAATAACGACCTCTGTTTTTTATATGCTGTATTGTGGAAGTTATGTTGAAGTGCTGGGCAGCTAGCAGTTTGATGAATGATTTCGGTGTCAGTGAAAAAGATTTAGGAAATGAAAATATTCGATTTGGCATATTTTAAATGAAATATCAAGCATTAAAAAATTGATGCTATTATAAGTAAAAATAACTAGTCAGCTAAGCAAGAAGTTTCGCAAACTTCTTCAATTAAATTGTTTTTTCTTTTTCTTCACATTTAAATGCTGCCTTCATCAGTCTTTGTCTTAATTTGCTTATCTTAAGTATTAATTAATCATAGCTTTCATAGCTAAATTTATGCTCAAACTTCTCTCTCTATAATATAGAAAAAATTTAAAAAAAAACATTAAAAATTAAACTGAGTCTTAGCAGCAAACCCGCTGTGAAGTAATTAAATTCATCAAAATACAACAACGCACAGCAACAATTACTACAGCATCCGCTCTAGCTGCCAAACATGTGCTGTCGACATATTTACAAACATATATTTTAAAACAAAATTAAATTATTGCCAAAAAAAAAAAAAAATTAAATAAAAATTATAACAATTTAAGCATAAGTAAACAGCAATTCAATAAGAGCCAGAACACTAGAAAGTACAAAGCCAAAAAAAAAATGAGTGGAAAAAAAAACCAAAAGTGGAAAATATATAAAACTTTAAAATTCCACTTAAATGTAAATAGTGCCCAAGAGCTACACACAAAAACAACAATAACAACAACAACAACAACAACAACAACAACAACAACAACAACAATTACAAAAAAATGCCATCAACAACAAGCACTACTGCGAGCGAAAATCAAATAAAGCAGAGCAACTCAAGTAGATTCTTATGCACACACACACACACACTACCCAGTAGACAATGACAGCGCTGCTAGCAGGCATTCCTGTGGATTTTGTAGTACTGCCACACTCATATACAATTACACTTTCTTTTTTATATGAAGTGGGAAAATTTCGCAGGCCTTCCGCTCCGATAGCTCAAAAGAGGCCTGATAGAAGCACTTCTTAAGAATGGCTAAAAGAAGGGGTCAACAAAAAGTATTGAAAAAAATATTTTTTTTCTTTTAAACCTTTTTCTTTTTTTATAAATTCTATTATTTTATCTTCTCTCTTATGTTTTTTTATGTCAGATTAATTTCAATCTATAAACTTTGATACAGCAGTAAGAAGGGCCATTATTATGTCATATTTTTAAACAGATATATATTTTGACTTTAAACGAAAAAGTTGACCTGAAGTATATGAAAAGTTAGTCTTTGAAAGGAAAAAAGTTTGTTGTGCAGAAAAAAAAGGCCTTCAAGAAGGGCTCATAAGAGCAGCGAGGAAAGAATGTGTTTGGTCTTCAAAATAAGCAGTCAATGCAGGCCTTCGTTTGAAGAGCGCTGGCTTAATTGGCTATTGGGTACGCTCTTTCATAGCCAACTACATCGTAAACCTGCAATAAAACCATTTTTAATGCTAAAATTTTACCATTTTACAAAGTTGTTCATTACAGCTTCTTGGAATTTTTTTGATCTGTGTATGTGTGTGTGTTTTTTTTTTTTTAAATACCATTTTTGACATTTAGTGTCATTTTTTATGCTTTAAACTCATGCCCAATTTGCTGTAATAATTTGCATTGGGTTATATGTGTAAACATATTTATGCATGTGTTTATTTTAATCTGTGTGCTTTTTTATGTTTATAGTCAGAAATATTATTTTTTTCATTACCTTTATAATTTTAATAGCTCTTTAAGAAATTTTTGTGTTATTTGTAGTAAAATTTTGTTGCTTATCTTAAGGGGCCTGTCTATATTTTTACATGAAATAATCATTAAGGCTGTTTTAATTCGGTTACTGTCATTAGAACCTTACTTACGTCTAGTAGCACCAAAATGGGTCAAAAGAAAAATTTCTTAATAGGGAAAATAAAAGGAATTAATAAAAAGTAAAATAAAGTTGTAGCTTTAGTATGAAAAGCGAGAATTTTGAATTTCAAAAACTTTAACAGTTTTTGGCTGATTTAAAAACTACGCGGTTCACATCATAAATTTTGCACTTTTATTATTTCTTTAAAAATTTTAAATAAAAATATAAAAAATCCGATCCGACATACTATTAAAAAAAATTATTTTCAATATCTTATAAAAACTTATATAAAAACAAAAAAAAAAAACCTACTTCAAAATCACAACAAAGTAAAAAATAATTTTAAATAACTTTTCATTTATTTCTTATTTCTTACAATTAGTCAAATTTAATAATTTTTTTATATTCATTATTATATTGGATATCTTATGATATAAATTATTCTTAATTTGTTTTATTTTTATCATAAATATATTAATTTTTTTTATCAAATTTGATCAAGAAATAATAGGAAAATTAATTTAAAATTATTTCAGTAACTTGGTAGTGATTTTTAAGTAGGTTTTTTTTTGTTGTTAAAAAGTTTTTGATTTCTTCTTTTTTAGAGAAAATGATATTTTTTAGAAAAATTATATAAATTAATTAAACACAATTATTTATGCTCATAATTTAGAAAATGCTTTTCTGTCGTTTCTTATTCTGTACTCTTTTGGATTGTTTGCAGCAATTAATTTTATTTTAAATTATTCTTGAGGAAAATTTCAAATATGAAACTTTGTTCTTAAAAAAATTTTGGTTTTATTGGTTACTGGTTTGTTGGTTATCCCTTTTTAGGATCCCCTGACTCTATTGATCATACTTTATAATAATTCAACCTAGCCCTGTACAAAATTTCAGTTACCAAGTAACAGTATGAACCGATATATAATAGTTCCCTTTGACTCTTAGTGGTTTCGCAGTGTAACCACACATTTTTTGCTCTATATTTCTAGTGGTTGCATAGAAAAATCAAGCGTTTCGCCTGCGGGAAGATAGAGTTCAAGTACCACACCCTATTTATAATCCAGCCCACTTTTTTATGATTTTATCTACCAAATATTAGTACCCTAGTTTCAATATTAACTGAAATGCAGTGTTTTTTCTAATAGTGACACGCCTCTTTGTCGAATTTCGCCCACTTTGTCATAGTGTTTTTAATAATTCTACCCATTCTTACAATGAATTTTATTACCCGTGTGTCAATATTATATAGTTTTTTTTAAACTCTGCCACACCCCTTAATCGAATAACGGCCAAATTCCTTGGTAGTAATTTGTAATAATTGTGCCTACCTCTGTCGTTAATTTTAGTACCCTGGTGTCAATAGTATTCGATATAGTGTTTTCTAATATTTCCACACCCCTTTGTCGAATGACGCCCACTTTATTGACAGTGATTTGTAATAAGTATGTCTACCTCTGTACTAAATATCAGTAATATAGTGACAATATTATTCGAGATACAGTAATAGTCTTCTATTGACACACCCCTTTTTCGAATAACGCCCACTTAAGTGAACGTAATTTTTAATATTTGTGCCTGCCCTTGTTATTTTAGTGTGCATTTTATTACCCTAGTGTAAATATTTACTGAGATATGGTGTTTGTCTTATAGCGACACGCCCCTTTGTCGAATACCGCCCACTTTTTTAAAACGGGCATCTCCGCGTTTATGGTCTCTATATGTTGGAAATAACGGCAATCGGTCAACTACTTTAGAAGACCATGTACAGCTGTGGTCAAAATAATAGCAGTGCTCTAAAATTCAGACATACTTGAATCAATAATACTAGTCTAAAAAAGTAGGATCCGGAAAACCCAAAATAATTTCTATATGACCTTTCAATGCTGATTATATATTTTATAATGATTATTTTTATTATGATTATTATATCTCCGCTAAAACAAAAGATACAAAATTTGGCGATATTTCATTTGATAATCTCTTAATTATAGCTCCGCTACAACACATGAGACAATAAAAGTTGATATACCGTTGGAACGTTTCATATTTTCTCTAAAATACAAAATTTAATTTTTTATCTTATGGTGTGTTGTTTAAATTCTGGATTAATAAAACTAGACAAGTGTAAAAAGTGTAAAACACCCTGTATCTTGAAAATCCTACCACAACAATAAAAATTGAGCACAGATTTGGAATCAGCGTTGAAAGGTCATATAGAAATTATTTTGGGTTTTCCGGATCCTACTTTTTTAGACTAGTATTATTTATTCAAGCATGTCTGAATTTTAGAGCACTGCTATTATTTTGACCGCAACTGTACATACATTTACAAAAAACAAAAAAAAAAACAGAGAAACCAACTTGAGAACTTGAGAAACTTCGTTTTTGAAGTCGTCTGAACAATCAGGTTTTTTGGAGAATTTTCAAATTTCACCAATGGTTTCATTTTTATGCAATTTTTGAAGTGGAACTTCTTTGGCGGCGAGTGAAATTTCAAGATCTCTTATTCGTGACGCTAGACTAACGTTTTCAATTCATATGAAAATTTTCGAAAAATGATAGCCGCTAACGAGAATTGAACCCGGACCATCGATGTTGATCATTACTCAAGAGTCGGAAGCTCTACAAATAATATTGAACGCGTTCTGGTCCGTAACATTAATTTTCATCCTAAAAGTATGCACGGGAAATTTATTAAGAAAATATTTAGGCAAAGAGATATATCGAGCGGGAAAAAATGTACTGCCTGTTCGCTGCATTATGAGCTTAAAGCTTAATTTGGTTCGTTGGTTGTTATCAAAAAAAAACATGCAAAAAACAGTTAATTCATTATAATAATAAAAGCAAAAAGTGTTAGAAGTGCAATATTTAAGATTGCCGAGAATAGTTTTTGACATGCCAAAAAACGTCTCAAAGCTAAGAAAAATAGCTAAAACAGGAGCAGAACGCGTTCGTAAATATAAACAGCGAAATAGAGCTCTTAAGAATGCAGCCTCAGCTGGCTCTGCAACTAATGATGAAGCTAAAGTGATTGCAACACCGGCTGAGTTCCAAAATGCATTTTTACGAAGCATCAGTGTATTTTGGTGAATCTGCAAAGAACCAATTCCCAGAAAAACACACTTATGCTATGTAAAAATGTATTTTAGAACTCAGCCATCATCTCAACAAAATTTTATAGCCAACCAAGTTGATACACTCAACAATAGATGTTCGCTGCTTAACGAGGTCCTCATTCAACATAGCAACTATTATGATCAGGAAGCAGCAGGTAATAATCAACAAGATTTGCTTCTGCTTTCGGAGGCTCCTTCAACGAGTACTATGCAAATGCAATCTAGCATTCAAAAAGTGACAAAGTTGAGAAGACATTTGAACGCAACTAAAACAGCAACTGAACTTAAACAAGCACCGAAAATAACTGTTATTTTACAATTTTAAAATGAAAAAAATTGTTGAAAAACTTTTTCAAATGCACCATTATGTTAGAAATGTTCTCAGCCTCACGAATATTAAGTGCCTTTTTTAATTTTAGACTGATTCTTTAAAAGTTAAAATTTAACTGTTATTTTTTGCCTAGTATTTTTTCGAGGAAAAATAAAAGTTACTTTTGACTTTTATTTTTTCGATCAAAAATAGCAATTATTTTGTGACTTTAATTTTCTCGGTCAAAAATATCAAGCAATTTGTGTTTTTTTAAAGGCCGTTTGACAGATGCAAATGCAATCTAGCATTCAAAAAGTGACAAAGTTGAGAAGACATTCGAACGCAACTGAACTTAAACAAGCACCGAAAATAACTATTATTTTACAATTTTAAAATGAAAAAAATTTTCAAAAAAACTTTTTCAAATACACCATTATGTTAGAAATGTCTTCAGCCTCACGAATATTAAGTGCCTTTTTTAATTTTAGACTGATTCTTTAAAGGTGGAAATTTAACTGTTATTTTTTGCTTTGTATTTTTTTACTTTTGACTTTTATTTTATCGGTCAAAAATAGCAATTATTTTGTGACTTTAATTTTCTCGGTCAAAAATATCAAGCAATTTGTGTTTTTTTTATAGGCCGCTTGATAGATTGAACCGATGACACCATGTGTAAAATGTCTTATCGATGAGATGAAAAAAATGGTATCAAAAATTTTTTAGTCGGTAAAATGACTTGAAAAAATATAAATTACCTGATATTTTTGACGGAAAATATAAAAGGCAGAAAATAACTGTTATTTTTGACCGATATAATAAAAGTCAAAAGTAACTGTTATTTTTGCCCTAAAAACTATAAGGCACAAAATAACTTTTATTTTTGCCGGAAAAAATAAAAATTAAAAATAACAGTTAATATGTGACACTTTCGATAAAAACCATAGCCGGGGCACGGTCCCTGGATGCAAATATTAAATTAACAGATTATTATTCCATTTCGTATTGATTGAATTTCTTTGCAGATACTTTCTCTCTCTATTTCACACTAAAATCTCTCTTATTTCTTACTGTTTAAGAAGTTTTACTTCTGCCTCGTGTACGTTGCTACACGAGAGTTTTTTAAAGTTATGAAACGTTTTTTAAAAATTTTGTGGAAATTTCATGAAAAAATTAAAAATATGTTACCTAAATGATTAAAAAAATTGCCAAAACTTATTCATTCAAGTAAAGGTATATGTTTTTCGACAAAATTTCTCAAAGACAAAGAAAATGTCTGTTTATGCTTGAAATTTAAAAATATTCCGAAATATTTTTTAGTAAAAATTCGATTAAAGCGACCTTTCTATACCTTTTTCTAAAAAAATTTGCAAAAAATCTCGAAAAAAATATCATTTGAGACATCTTAATGTGGGTTGGCATCCGCTCCAATGACAATCGCCTACTATAGCTACCACCATGAATCAGGTTTCGACTAGTATCGACTCATCTTCAATGCCCTTTATCGCCACAACTGTGAAATCATCAGTGCTGAAATGAGACATAAAATTGTTGAAGATAACTTTTCTTGTGAATATGGCTGTTCTTTTTCTACTTACTGTTGCCATGTAACGAGCGTACATAAAATTATGCCACCTCGTTTATTTGCAGAATGTAATGTTGCCCGTCGCTACTATATAATTCCGGCTCAGCAACTTTCAACACTCTCCAGGCGACTAAAATTGATATTTATATAAAATACTAGCAGAGTACTCGATCTTATTTGGATAAAGCTGTTTTCAGTTGTATTGAACTTAGTTTTCGTCATATTTCGTCGTTTCGTATTTTATATTTCGTTTTTATTATCACACAGAGTTATGCTCGAAAGTGTTTCTTTTAAAAAAAATTTCTTTTAACCAAAATTTTATATTGGCACGTATTTAAAGGAAATAGCATCTTGTCAAAAATTGTTTATCACCATCACCGTTCCTTACCGACATTGAACAAAAGATCATTTCAATGTCGCTTGGAGAGTTGAAATATTTACGAAATTGTGGAAAAAAATTTAGTTGATCCAAATATATCTAAAATTTTGTAGATTTCGAGATGAAATAGTTCTTACAAATTTATAATTCATTGTGGTTCAGCTACTTTGACACATATTATTTTTCTACTTCCGGTTTATATGAAATAATTGAATGCTGTTGAACATAAATGTTGCAAAGCTTTTGTTTTTGAAGAAATTAAAACTTAACTATCAACAAAAAAACTCAACATCAAAACAAGCGCTGAACTCAATAAATACAGAATTATTGTTGGATCAACATTTCAGCATCCGAGCACATAGCAGCAATTATGAGTTGATTTTAATTGATTGCAAAGATGGATAGCATCATAAAACAAACATACAAACAAAACTAGATAAATACACATACGACAAAATAGAGCAAAAAAATAGAAAAAACCAATGCAAAGTTGACAAAACTTTCAATTTAACGGATGGCATTGATGTCAATCAACAAAATTTGCAGCAAAACATGATGATGTCAGAAGAAAAAGAGAACAAAATTTTGTGAAAGTTATCATCGTTAAGCTTTTTGTTGAAATTTATGCCAGGCAATAAAAATTAACATACAAATTTGCTAAATTATTATATGACAACTTCAGGTCATGACACATAATGCACAATTTCAAATAATAAATGAAAACATTTTATTTCAAAAATTTCATCAGCTCAACGATTAGCAAAAAATATTTTTTAATACGGCATATGAGAGCACAAATCGGGCACATAGCAGTCAAAATTCTTTTATAAAAAAAATCGAACATGGCAGAGCTAACTTCATGCACTCTCTTTGGAAAATAATGAAAAATTTTGATGAAAATTTGTGCTTGATTTTGAAAATATTTTAAAATTTAGTTAAAATTTTTAATTTAAATTTAATTTAAGTATCGCAAAATATTTTATAAAACTCACTAAAACCATGAAACGTACAATTTATTTACAGGAGCTGGTGGCCATATCACCGGAACGACGCAATTGGCGCGGCATCTTCATAGCGCTGCTAGTTATCGCGGCTGTATTTAGCTTAATTATATTCTCCATATTTCTGCTATCGCCAGGTAAGTGTTAGCTACATACACACACACACACACACACACATGCATTCATCTCCACACACAAATAAACTCACACATAAACATTACATGTTCATAACTAATTGATTAATTACATGATGTGCTCGCTCCAATCTGTTCTCGCACAGAGGATGAAGGAATGCGTATACGTGGACGCCGCATGACGTTGAGCGATGTTTTGGGCAAAAGTCTGCAGTGGCGGCCTTTCAATGGCACATGGAGTAGCGGTAAGTGTGTCAAGTACTTAGATAATGTGCACAAATTATTTGGTTATATCGTTTAATTGATATATCATAACTAGTGCAACGTGACGTATGAGTAACATTTAATTAAAATCAAGCTTAGTGCGCCCTGCAGTTTAGTTTCATGATTTTCATGGCTTTTATTGATAATAAATTTTTGTTTGAATTGTTTTAGATGTCGAATTGGTATTTCGTGACCCAACGGGTGGCCTTTCCATACTCAATTTGGACAACTACACGACCAGAGTTTTAATGACAAACTCAACATTTGTAAGTTGGTTTGGAATAACTTAAAATATGCTGACAACTAATATTTTATTTTTTTTATTTATTATCAATAGCGTCAGCTAAATGCTGAATCGTTTCTAGTCTCACCGGATCAGAAATTTGTGCTGCTGCAGTCCGATAGCAGCAGCGAGGGTTCAAGGTAAGCCACCTGTTCTATGTAACAAATTATTTTATTTCAAACTATTTAGTTAAGGCACTAAATTTTGCAACAACAACAACAAGTTGCACTTAACTTTAGTGTAATGAAATGAGTTTGCTCTTTTTTTCTTTAAATTCAATTTAAGTATCATTACTAACGCATACAAATAGACAAACAAACAGACAGACTTACAACCAGCCAGCCAGCCAGTCAGCCTGCGTAATTTGTGTGCGTTTTCATTCCAGCGCGCCCACATTTGTTTTGGATTTACCTTGACTGTTGCTTTTATTTTATTTGTTTTTCACTTTATTCTAAATTTTTATTGCCGCACATGTTTGATTATAAATGATTATTTGTGCTTTTAGCCAAAGTTGTTTTAGGCTTTTTTGCTGTTGTTTTTTTTTCCTGCTTACCTGTTTGAATCTAAAAACTATTTGTACATATCAGCACTGAGAGCTGAGAGCTTTAATGCAACAAATTTAAAATTATATTTTTGTGAATTAAAATGTCTGAGGAATTCATTTGTAAACATTTACTTATGTTTTGTTTGTTTTGATACATTAACTTAAATCCCAACAGATGTCTGCTGAAGTAGTTTTATTTTGAGTGAATAGCACTTATAAAAAAAATTCGAAGCATTCTACTTTAGGCTACAGTTTAAGTGTAGCGCAGTTTTAACAATTAAATATTAAGAATTCCAAACGTACCATTATATCCACAAGTGGTAACGAAGCAGCTTTAATTGATTCAACCAAACATGCTTTTTAAACTTTATAAATTTTTTTAAATGCCAATGAAACTGTCTACATTATTCGCATTCATTCCGAAATTGTTCATTACGTCAGAAAATATTGAATCAAAATTTGGAACCGATCAGAAGGTTTATCCCTTGCCGCTTTGACTCCAAACGGGCGTTATTTGCAGTTGAGAGTTTAAATTTATCACAGATTCCTATTATATTTTCAAGCCGAACATATCTTCCAAACATACCGACTCTTCTGGCGGTCCTTCTACAAAATTCAGTCTTCTTGATGCACTAAAGTATCACCAACTCCTATTTATTTTTCTTTCCTAGCATTTATTCTTGGCACCTTACCCCTTACGCTACCCTTGATACATCTCTTAGCTTCCACGAGTTCATCTCTAAAGGAATCAAATAAGTCACAAACATCTTTTTTTTTCAATTTCAACATTTGTCATCTCTTTTTTCATAATTTACTATCGATCTTGTCATATCGATGTCATATTTTTTTATTTTCCTTTTTCCAGACACCACGTTTATGAGGTGCATACAGCCAATACTTTTCCTTTGGGACCAACAGAAAATATAGCAGAGGCGCCGCGACTGCAGTACGTTGTGTGGGCGCCATTCAATCCTCCAATACCCACAACAACAACAACAACATCTACACCTGCAAGCACAACAAATAATTTAACGCCTACAGGAGCTTCGGGAAGCATACTATTAAATAGTCTTGGAAGTGGTGCCAGCAGTAGTACTAGTGGTGGTGGTATAGGTGGAAAACCAACGCCACCTAATTTTCAAGCATCATTAAATGTGAACAAGATTGCAGCATCACTCAACCAGGCCATCGCCTTTGTCTTCCAGAATGACCTCTACTATAAGCCGAAAGTTCAAGGCGAACTTGTGTGTCGCATAACAACAACAGGTAAGAAATACATTTTTTTTGGAGCTTACTCGGGGAAACGACACGATTTGCTAGTATTGCGATGTCGATTCTGATGTTGATTGATGTTCATGTCGTTGTCGATGTCGATGTGGTTAGCGGCGTCTTTGTCTTTGTTGAGTACTATGACGATGACGATGACGATGACGATGACGATGACGATGACAATAACAATAACAATGACAATGACAATGACAATGACGATGACGATGACGATGACGATGACGATGACGATGACGATGACGATGACGATGACGATGACGATGACGATGACGATGACGATGACGATGACGATGACGATGACGATGACGATGACGATGACGATGACGATGACAATGACAATGACAATGACAATGACAATGACAATGACAATGACAATGACAATGACAATGACAATGACAATGACAATGACAATGACAATGACAATGACAATGACAATGACAATGACAATGACAATGACAATGACAATGACAATGACAATGACAATGACAATGACAATGACAATGGCAATGACAATGACAATGACAATGACAATGACAATGACAATGACAATGACAATGACAATGACAATGACAATGACAATGACAATGACAATGGCAATGACAATGACAATGACAATGACAATGACAATGACAATGACAATGACAATGACAATGACAATGACAATGACAATGACAATGACAATGACAATGACAATGACAATGACAATGACAATGACAATGACAATGACAATGACAATGACAATGACAATGACAATGACAATGACAATGACAATGACAATGACAATGACAATGACAATGACAATGACAATGACAATGACAATGACAATGACAATGACAATGACAATGACAATGACAATGACAATGACAATGACAATGACAATGACAATGACAATGACAATGACAATGACAATGACAATGACAATGACAATGACAATGACAATGACAATGACAATGACAATGACAATGACAATGACAATGACAATGACAATGACAATGACAATGACAATGACAATGACAATGACAATGACAATGACAATGACAATGACAATGACAATGACAATGACAATGACAATGACAATGACAAT
The DNA here is from genome assembly GCA_958299015.1 of Tetanocera ferruginea. Classification (NCBI taxonomy): domain Eukaryota; kingdom Metazoa; phylum Arthropoda; class Insecta; order Diptera; family Sciomyzidae; genus Tetanocera; species Tetanocera ferruginea. The sequence continues at coordinate 39,068,984 of OY282643.1, forward strand.
GACAATGACAATGACAATGACAATGACAATGACAATGACAATGACAATGACAATGACAATGACAATGACAATGACAATGACAATGACAATGACAATGACAATGACAATGACAATGACAATGACAATGACAATGACAATGACAATGACAATGACAATGACAATGACAATGACAATGACAATGACAATGACAATGACAATGACAATGACAATGACAATGACAATGACAATGACAATGACAATGACAATGACAATGACAATGACAATGACAATGACAATGACAATGACAATGACAATGACAATGACAATGACAATGACAATGACAATGACAATGACAATGACAATGACAATGACAATGACAATGACAATGACAATGACAATGACAATGACAATGACAATGACAATGACAATGACAATGACAATGACAATGACAATGACAATGACAATGACAATGACAATGACAATGACAATGACAATGACAATGACAATGACAATGACAATGACAATGACAATGACAATGACAATGACAATGACAATGACAATGACAATGACAATGACAATGACAATGACAATGACAATCACAATGACAATGACAATGACAATGACAATGACAATGACAATGACAATGACAATGACAATGACAACGACGATGACGATGTCGATGGCAGGTTTGTAGTAAGGATGTAATCGAAAAGAGACTTACGCCGTTGGTGTCTAAGCTTCCCCAGATCACATGACGAGCATTGGTATCGCACCCGATTATCAGGTCTGTGGCTTGTGCCTCCGCTGTGGAGGCAGGTCTTTTATGTTGGGTTGAGGCTTCATGATCGTGGCTAATGTGACCCACAGACTGTTTTGACCCATCTCAACGCTTATGGGCACAGTGTCCTTGTTACTGACATTAGAGAGAGTTAAAACACTCTAATTTTTTTTTATGAGAATACTTGGTTTACCTTGTGATCTGCTTAATACAAGTGTTGGACTCTTAGTTTGCATACCAGGCCGGAGACTACCCACGGATCCTGTATCAAGACAATATCTTCTCTGTTTTTGGTGAGGAAGAGAAAATTACTGGCGGACGCAGCCTTTGAGTGGTGGAGTTTAGTCTGTGCTAGTTTCAGCAACCGACAACCGTAGGGACTGTGCCAGTTCCATGTCTTAGCTAGCGTCGTCTAGTACAGAGGAGCAGGGTTGAGGAGATGGGTCGTCTTTAATTGGTTAGGAAGCCTACTCTGGCTCCAATAACACCTCATGTTTTTTAAGGAGGTGTCAATAGAGGTGAAACCATAATCTACCACATACCCTTTGAATGACAAGATAGCCAGAGACTCTTGTTTGATAACAAAATTTAGCTAAAGTACCCCTTTGGCTTTTCAACCCTTGTCACCTTCCAGTTACCTCTAACTCTAACTCTAACTCTAACTCTAACTCTAACTCTAACTCTAACTCTAACTCTAACTCTAACTCTAACTCTAACTCTAACTCTAACTCTAACTCTAACTCTAACTCTAACTCTAACTCTAACTCTAACTCTAACTCTAACTCTAACTCTAACTCTAACTCTAACTCTAACTCTAACTCTAACTCTAACTCTAACTCTAACTCTAACTCTAACTCTAACTCTAACTCTAACTCTAACTCTAACTCTAACTCTAACTCTAACTCTAACTCTAACTCTAACTCTAACTCTAACTCTAACTCTAACTCTAACTCTAACTCTAACTCTAATTCTAACTCTAACTCTAACTCTAACTCTAACTCTAACTCTAACTCTAACTCTAACTCTAACTCTAACTCTAACTCTAACTCTAACTCTAACTCTAACTCTAACTCTAACTCTAACTCTAACTCTAACTCTAACTCTAACTCTAACTCTAACTCTAACTCTAACTCTAACTCTAACTCTAACTCTAACTCTAACTCTAACTCTAACTCTAACTCTAACTCTAACTCTAACTCTAACTCTAACTCTAACTCTAACTCTAACTCTAACTCTAACTCTAACTCTAACTCTAACTCTAACTCTAACTCTAACTCTAACTCTAACTCTAACTCTAACTCTAACTCTAACTCTAACTCTAACTCTAACTCTAACTCTAACTCTAACTCTAACTCTAACTCTAACTCTAACTCTAACTCTAACTCTAACTCTAACTCTAACTCTAACTCTAACTCTAACTCTAACTCTAACTCTAACTCTAACTCTAACTCTAACTCTAACTCTAACTCTAACTCTAACTCTAACTCTAACTCTAACTCTAACTCTAACTCTAACTCTAACTCTAACTCTAACTCTAACTCTAACTCTAACTCTAACTCTAACTCTAACTCTAACTCTAACTCTAACTCTAACTCTAACTCTAACTCTAACTCTAACTCTAACTCTAACTCTAACTCTAACTCTAACTCTAACTCTAACTCTAACTCTAACTCTAACTCTAACTCTAACTCTAACTCTAACTCTAACTCTAACTCTAACTCTAACTCTAACTCTAACTCTAACTCTAACTCTAACTCTAACTCTAACTCTAACTCTAACTCTAACTCTAACTCTAACTCTAACTCTAACTCTAACTCTAACTCTAACTCTAACTCTAACTCTAACTCTAACTCTAACTCTAACTCTAACTCTAACTCTAACTCTAACTCTAACTCTAACTCTAACTCTAACTCTAACTCTAACTCTAACTCTAACTCTAACTCTAACTCTAACTCTAACTCTAACTCTAACTCTAACTCTAACTCTAACTCTAACTCTAACTCTAACTCTAACTCTAACTCTAACTCTAACTCTAACTCTAACTCTAACTCTAACTCTAACTCTAACTCTAACTCTAACTCTAACTCTAACTCTAACTCTAACTCTAACTCTAACTCTAACTCTAACTCTAACTCTAACTCTAACTCTAACTCTAACTCTAACTCTAACTCTAACTCTAACTCTAACTCTAACTCTAACTCTAACTCTAACTCTAACTCTAACTCTAACTCTAACTCTAACTCTAACTCTAACTCTAACTCTAACTCTAACTCTAACTCTAACTCTAACTCTAACTCTAACTCTAACTCTAACTCTAACTCTAACTCTAACTCTAACTCTAACTCTAACTCAAACCTCTAACTCTAACTCTAACTCTAGCTCTAACTCTTACTCTAACTCTAACTCTAGCTCTAACTCTAACTCTAACTCTAACTCTAACCCTAACTTTTACTCGAAATCTAACTCTAACTCTAACTCTAACCCTAACTCTGCCTCTAACTCTCACTCTAATTTCAACTCAGAGTTTGACCGTTTACTGAAGTTTTGGCACGACTTTGCTTATGTCTCTTCTCTTTTCTTGCAGGTCAGGCAGGTGTTGTTTTCAATGGCATTCCGGACTGGACTTACGAAAATGTTCCAGAGTTAGATAGTCAAGGCAACAGTGTCGCTTTCTCACCAGATGCCTTATTTTTGGCATTTATTACATTTAATGATAGCGATGTGAATGAGTATAAGTAAGTAACCGTAACCTCGAAAGAGGCTTTTTTCGACATACAAATCCTTGTAAATAATTACGTTTCCTTCCTAGATATACCTGGATGGGCGAAGATCTGAAATATCCTGCTGTGCTAACGCAGCGTTATCCCAAGGCTGGCTCCATTAATCCCAATGTTACCGTGAATATTGTCAATCTCAGCGTGCTCAAATACATCTTTCCCACCCAAATCAAGCTGCCGCCTTCACTCTCCAATGGCAGTTATATCGGCGGCCTCAGCTGGGCCTCACCCATTGATCTTTCGGTAACGATAACAAATCGAGATCAAACAAAAGCTCACACGGTGATATGTCGAGCGCCTGATTTTCACTGTCAGGTCATACACACGGAGGTGACCATCAGTGACGGTTGGGTACTGCCCTCTGAGAAACCCATCTTCTCGGCACGCATTAGCGCTCAGCTAAAAAATGCGCCACAAATGCTGCTCAACAATCACAATGCCAACGTTAGCTATCCGAATGTGACCAACGGTCAGACCACCTACGAGATCAACAATGGCGGTTATCTGCTCAAACGACTGCCGGTGCGTGATGGTGAACATGGACACTTTCGACACGTTGTCTTTATATCATCACTCGATCGTCGGCCCGTGCCATTGACCATGGGCCGCTTCGAGGTTACTGAGATTGTCGGTTGGGATGAGACGAACGAAATCGTCTACTTTATGGCTGCTCCTGAGAAGCGTCCTGGCGAAAGACACCTCTACAAGATCAGCCTCAAGTTAAATGTAACCAAGACGAATCGCACGTATATCACCTCAACGCAACCGACCTGTCTTACTTGTGACAATACTGCGTCCACGTTCAAACTAGTCACTGCACCGTCGTCAGCAGCGGCGACAGAGGATCAGGCAGAGGAACACATTGATTCTTCGTCTGAAGAAGAGGAGGATGATTGCTCGTACGATATACCCAAAAACTGTCTATACAACAGGATCTACTTTAGCAAGGACTTTAGTTATTATGTGCAAGAGTGTCTAGGACCGGAATCACCGAGTGTTTATTTGGTGGAGACGCAGAGTAATGAGAAGATTTATATACTTAATGCGGGACATAGTTTAAGACACAAGCTTAATCAATTGGCTTTGCCACAGATACGCACGTTCAGCGTTGAAATACGACACGGTTTTCATGCGCAAGTGCGTCTCTTTCTGCCGCCCGGTATGCGCGAGGACGAGGAGGTCGCATTTCCACTGATACTGCATATGTAAGTAGCTCAAACCATGCAAAGCGTACGGCAATGCTTATAATATTATATATAATATTTCTCTATCTTTCTCTCTCTCCCCTACAAACAGCGATGCCGCTCCTGGCTCACAGTTGGTAACCGAGCGTTTCAGGGTCGATTGGAACTGGTATTTGTGCAGTCAGCGTTCCGTAATTGTGGCGCAAATTGATGGTCGTGGCAGCGGTTTTCAGGGTGAACTATTGCGCACGCAGGTGCATGGCAAACTGGGCACTGTGGAAATCGAGGATCAGCTCGGCGTGCTGACGTAAGTTCAATGATGTAATATTAATTGAATTGATAATTTATTGGGATTTAACTTACAGCTACCTACGCGACAATTTAAAATTCATTGATCCTTCACGCATCTGCGCCTATGGCTGGGGCTACGGTGGCTATGCCACTGCCTTAACACTTATTGAGGACTCACAGCAGGTGTTGCAATGCGGCGTAGCCGTTAATCCTGTCGTCTCTTTTGGCTTCCATTGTAAGTTTTCACAGAAGTGATTGCCAAGTAGTATCTTCCGTATTTATAAACTCTCTTTGTTCACCCTCTTCAGATTCGTTCTTTACGGAACGCTATATACCATTGAAAGGTGATTATTTGCGTGCTCTACAAGAGGCTGATCTCACCATGAAAGCGGGTAACATAAAGGGACGCAACTTGATGCTGATGCATGGCACGGCGGATACGCTGGTGCATCAGGAGCATACATTGATGTTAGTGCGTTCGATGGTAGATCAGCAAGTCAAGTTTCGACATCAGGTAAGAGTTTGAGCGATTATGAGAGGATATTGGAATATAATAAGAATTGTCCATCTATTAACTTGAAAAATATTTATTTCTTTGGTGAAATGTTAGGAAATATCAGGGTTTTTTTAGGTTTTAAAATATCGTAGTTTTATTTTATCATGTTGGAAAGAACCTCTTTCTTGCTACGAACATAGACGACTATGCAGGTTTTCTGAATACTTAGTCATCATTTGATACTTAGTTTTCTAACCTAGCTTGTATCCAAAAGTGCTATAGCTAAGTTTTAGTGGTTTAAAGCATCAGTACTTTCTTCTAAGGCTCACTCTCATCAACACAGCAACTGAACTTTTCTAAAGCTACAAGCGTAGAATGGTTTTGAATTCTTCCAATGACTTCTCAGACACCTCAGATCTTGCACCGGCCTCTATTGTCGAGCGCCTTGACAGGTGCATCAACAGGTCAATATCTGGTTCTTCAAACGGAGATTCGGGCGTCTGTTTCGCGGATGTGGTCACCGCGACTACTCCGTAGACATCTCACTCTTTCGGCCTTATTTTCGATGACATTTTGCAGTAGGGCGTCCAGAATGGCCCGAATCACCGATGTTATATTGCTTTTCTAGTCTGGAACCGTCTTCGTATCATTCACATAGATTTTTTTTCCTTCATTTTAAACCACAGAAGAAAGTCTATTATCTTCAAATCACATGATCTGGGCGACCAATTCACATCATCGCTACGAGAAATTACGGGTTCGGGAATTTGCGACGCAAAAAGTCCAAATTGCGGCGATTTGTGAGTGTTGTAGCGCCGTTCTGCTGAAACCACATATCGTCCAAATCATGAGCTTCAACCTCTGGCACAAAATAGTCCTCCAACATGGCGTGGTACCGCTCAGAGGTGACATTTTCGATGTTTCCGTCCTCATCTTCGAAAAAACACGCCGGCCCAATGATGCCTTCAACCCATAAACCCCACCAAACAGTGACTCGGGGTAGATGCATGGGTTTCTCCATGATCACTTGAGGATTTTCCGAGCACCAGATACGACAGTTTTGCTTGTTAACATAGCTGCCAAGGTAGAAGTGAGCCTCGTCCGAAAAGATGATTTTTTTGAAAAAAATTTTTGGAAGAGGCACTTTCCAATTTTTACTGCTTGTGTTTTTATCCTACGGAGACGTACTCATTTTGCAGAAATATCAAGATTAGAGTAGTTGTAATTGAGATAATTTGTAGTTGAACTATCGAAGGCGGCTTTATAGTCAACAAAAAGAAGGTGTATTTCGATTTTATGTCTTCTCAAAAATTTATTGAAATGTAAATATCTACTCGATGTAGACTTTCCTTGTCTGAAGCTACAATGATAAGGTCCATTCAGTTGGCTTACGATGGCCTTAAGTTTTTCACCTAAAACTAAGGTACCATGACTTTTTCTTTTAAATTTATGGCCTCAAAAACTAATTTTCAAGGTACAACCATAAAAGTTTGCGTACTACAATATTTTGTTGCGAGGAATGCAATCTTTTTCCTAAATCGACTTTAGTGGTTATTTCTTGACACAGATATTTTATGAAGACTTGCTCCATGGTTGACGAAAATGGTGGAGTTACCTTTCTTGTGAATTGGAATTGAAGCGGAATTGTTGTCAGTGCCGCAATTCAAAAGTCTTAGGAAGTGTTCCCCTCACAACATCAGAGTACTCTGCACAGGTATAACAATTTCAAACATGATGAAGATACGTTGATTTAGAAACTCTTATTGGACAAGTAGAGTGTGTGTCGTTTTGTTCCTCTAGGGTCCTATTCAAGATATTTTGTAGCGTGGTGGAGTTTCCAGTTTAGAAGCCGGACCGATAAGATTCAATCAGAAGGTTAAGACGAAGAACGTTCATCCCAAGATAATTGGCACAAAAGGTGAGTTTCATCGTCTTTCTTGTGAGTTGGGCAAAGCAAACTGAGGTTTCATACATTTTTAAAGCATTCTCCAGACCATATTCTGCACAGAAGCTCGTGAATTTTTAGTTCACTTGAAGTTTATTTAAAGTTCTCCTTTTCTGAATAGCTGAGCACGGCGGCTATGGGCTCTCACGACTTTCTTGTTGAACTGTGAAAGATTTTGCGAAGTAAACCTGTCAATAAATTTAAACTCAATACGCACCTCAGCTTTAGAATCATGGGACTTTGTATTAATAATTCCTTTAATGTTAAAAAAGGTTGCAAAAGTAAACTGTCTACAGTAAAACGATCGCTCTTTGGTTGTGATTTTCTCTATATGGCCGTTATAAGAGCGTCCTACTCTTTAAGTGTGAAGTTTAAGCCGGAATGTGGTTGTACTTTTTTCTAAAAAAAATCATAAATATATAAGAGAAATTTTAGATTTTTTAGAGTTTCAGTTTTTTTATAATTACAAGAATCTTTTTGAAACTCTCCCAAGAGATCATACATTTTTTTAAGTCGGAAATTATTTTGAAGGGTTTATTTTTAATATATTGCATTCCAATAAGCTTTCAAATACTTCTTTATTACTTTTGACTTTCCAAACAGGTCTATCCAGATGAAGATCATGCAATGACAAAATCGCTCAGTCATGTTTATAAAACCATGGAGTGGTACTTCGATGAATGTTTCGGTCCAATCGAGGATAACGAATGGGATCCGACGGGATTGTTTGTGTTCAAACAATAATCGATAATGTATGACGATATAGACGATTAACTAATTTAGATTGATTGATTAAATTCGCAATGTAATGATATGATCAAGTAACATTTTATATAACTATATAAATATGTACTTAGTTTAATTTTTCATACATGCATACATACAAACAATCATACAAGCATACATACCAAAAAAACCATTCATAATTGCATACATACACATATGAATTATTCAATTAAGTGATGTTTAAATTAAGTGTAAATTAGTAAAGAAAGATATGTGATTAATTTGCATGACTGATTATAACAGATTTAATTAATTATACATAAAATCATATTAATTATACATAAGTTAAATTATTAAATTAATTTTTGAATACACTTGAATTTTCTGTTATTCAATAGTTTTATGTTTGAAAAACATTACAAAATTCTGTTAGTTGTTAAAGCATAAGTTTTAGTATGAATTAGAAAAAATACACACAATATTTATAAAATATAATTGACTGAGAATTATTTTTTTATATGCAAACAATTAAATTAAATTAAATTTAATAATGAAAAAATGTTATATATCACAAATTTAATTGGTGATAGTATTTTATGAAAATTTAAGATCAATATTTAAGACAATTTAACAAGTTAATTTAAACTAACACATAGTTAAATGCGGCTTTAGAGAGCGATTTTAAAAGAACATTCCAAATTTGTTGCTTTAATTTTAAACAAATTTTCCAAATATTTCACTTATTTTGTCTGTTTGCTTACAACTATTAGAAAATATGATATAAATTTTGTTTTGATCTTATAAAGAAATATAATGCAAACATTTTTATATAGTTGTGCCTAACTTTAAATGTTTTTTATATAATAATTTGAAACTGTGTGTGTGATGTCGTTAATATAAAAATAGTAAAATAAACGAAAGAGTTGAAGAGGCCAGCAAAGCTACAACTAATTAAGAATTGATTGTTTCTTCAATCTGTACGAGTCTTATGTAGGCGAAATAAGAATAAATCAGTCAGCATAACTAACGTTATAATTTTCTTAAAGCTTAAGCTGCCATTTTTGCTTTATTATTAAATTAAATATGTGCTGCCTTGTGCCCAATGTTATAAAAATTATCTACATATAAAAATTATATTCTTATAAATTTGTAATTGTATGCAGCAGATGATTGCACACATTGCGCACATCACAGCACATATTCAGTTAAATAATAAATCAAAAATGGTGTAGCTAACTTTTTGCACTCAAAGTGCTGGCTAAATTTTGTAACTTATAAGTGAAATTTTCTAGAGCCATAAAGTTAGTATTTACTAAAATGTAAAATTTTGTAATTTTTAAGTAAGTAAAAAGCTTTAAATGTATTGCATATGGCATAGAAGAAATATTGGAACAAATACAAACAAGTTCAAGGTGGAGAAAGAATTTCAACGAGTTAACTTATTTAAAGTTTTGATAACAAAATCGTTCAAAAAGTTCTTAATTATTTTTTCGTACTAAATACACAAAATATATATATTTTTTCCATAAAATACGTCAAATACTCCAAAACAAATGGTCTTAATAAAATAGCTAAAAAAATAAGAGTACAAATATTTATGTATTATATTAAAACTTTCCGCATTCAAAAATTATCTCATTTTAATTACATTTTAACATATTTTAAATGGAGACAGAATATATAAAACAAAATCAACGAATTTATTTGGTTTCAAATTGTTTGAATGCATTTCTTCCACACTTAACCATAACAATATTGAACAAATAAACCAACAAACAAATAACATTTAACTAAACTAAATATATATTTAAAATAAAAAACCATTTACTTATAAGTTTCAATAAAACAAAACAACACTTAGTGCGAATTCCAAATGAAAAAATATCTTATGACTTTAAGTGTTAATATAAAATGATATTTAATATATAAAAAAAAAACCAAAGAAATATTTATGTATGTTAGTCTATAGCTTAAGTTAAAGGCGTAAAAAAGAAAAAAATTAAAATTAAGCCAATTATATGTTCAATGATGTATGTGTTTGAACAATAGACAGCAAAAAGATAAACAGTTGGAAAAAGGAAACATTAGCCTAAGTTAAACAATTGAAATAAAACAAGCAAAAAAAAATTTCAAGAATAAAAACAAAAACAATGCAGTTTTATTTCGAAGTAACAATATTAAGTTAAATAACATACAAAAATTATTGCTCTAAATTTCTTTCAACCCTTCATCCACAACTTAAAACTATGAGTGATAACTAGCTTGATATGCATTTAAGTAAATCAATATAAAAAAAATTGCTTTGACTAAGAAAATCCAATATAATACATTTAAATATTGCACAAAATAAGGCACATGTTTGGTTCTAACAGTGATAGCTAACAGTGGCAGCTATCCGTTAAGAAACTGTTCCAGCGCATCTTTTGTCTCTGTATCATCTAAAACAACCTCTTCGAGTGCAAGTTCGTGTGTCTTTTCTTTGTGGTGCTCCAATTCTGTAAAACGAAGAGAATAGAAGATTTTAAGTGCATAAATTTATGTAAGTATTTAAAAATTAAAAACGAAAATGATAAGTTCAGATATGCAATTTTAGATATTAAAGAGTTTGAAAAACTCGATTCATAAAATTTCAAAATTATATTTTATTGAAAAATCTATTAAAAAATCTATTTAATTTGAACTGCCAGATTTTGGAATGATCTGCTTAGAAATTTGAAGAGTTTCTCGGTAACCAGCAACGGTTTAAAGATCTTATTTGTCATGTGAAAATGTTGGTAATAAATTAATTCTATGCACACATCTGAGCGCATTTCAGAATACTCGCAATTCTATACAGAGAAAGCAAGACGTCGACAAGCTGCATTAAAACAAACAGCCGAAGCTTTCGCTACTTGACTCTTACTCTTGCTTTAGGAAAGCACTCCTAAGATCAACGATATTTACGCGCAGTGAAAGCACATATTCCACCCACAGTGATTCACGAAAAATTTTAAAAACTTCACTTCGCTCACTCTGGCAATCTTTGGAATATGGATCGCTTTTAGGCGCCCCAAGAGATGAATCCACAATTCAAGACAACTTTTTAAAATCTTCCTTTAACTTTTTAAGCGATGAATGCGCGATTCACGAACAATTTAAAAATCTTCTTTCGCTGATGATGAATTTTTTGGAATATTTTTAAAATCTATCATTCGAAATATCGTTAAAATTAATCAAAAAGTTGAACTAGCAAAAAATTCACTGAATGGGGAAAGGACGTTCGTCCAGCACACTAGTTTAAACTATAAAACAACTTGTAATGATCAACAACGGTGCTTCGAAACAAAAAAAGCCCCTTTCGGCGATTCGTTGGCAAATCTTCCCGGCTCAGCTTTCTTTTAATGGCTCAACTGCTTGAATTCGGGGATACCCGGATGACTCTCAAAAGAGCACTCGGTGATTGTCTCATTTTCCGAGCGATTTTCTGACGATTTCTTGTAATATTTATAGCAGTTACATTTCAGAATATTTTGAAACATCATCGTTTCTATAGAATATTCTTTTTTATTATTATTATATTTATATATTATTTTTTTTTTATCTTTTAATCTTTAAATCAGATTAAAAAAGTTGCACGATAAGGAATCATCTCAATCTGAAACCTTGTTTGGAATCGAACAGGGGAGAAAGGTTAGTTAGAAGAATAGAGATTAAGAAAAGATTTGGGCGGCGCTTAATTTTGTCTATGTTTGGAAATGGAAAAAGATTTGAACAAATTAAGTTTAAGCCAAGAGAGGCATGTATATCGCTAATTTTGAAACGTTTTTTATGGAAGAATGCAAAACTGATTAAACACATTTAGATTCTAATACAAATCAAAACACAATTACCAAAAGTGTCACCGAAAACCGAAGCAGATGTCAAATGTTTCATATTCAGAAGTAATTGGAAGTTTAGTGTTTGCTGCACTATGTTCGAGACTAAATAAATAATACGTAGTAAACCATCTAAGTTCGTTTAACAACAATCCGGAACGAACGTTTTGGGTTGTAGTTAAACGAGTTCAACAAAAATCAGTTGCAGGGTACATTTTTCTGTTGAAAAATGGAGCAATTTCTTGGAAGACAACCAACAGCGGCACTTTCTTCTCCTAAAACAGAATATATGGCATTTTCAGCCGCGATACAAGAAGTACTTTGGCTAAAGTCCCTCAATCAGAAAATTCGAAATGTTGATGAACATATCAATATTTTATGTAACAACAGTAGTGCAGTTCATCTGGTCACATCAAGCGGCTATCATGCAAGATCAAAGCATCTAGATGTACGCCATCATTTCATCATATAAAAAACGTTAGGTTTTATGTCTTGGAATTGAAATTGAAAATCAGCCGATATTCTCACAAAAGGACTTTTTCGAGAGAAACGTCAAGAACTTCTTATTATTCTCTTGTTATAGTAGAATTATCTAAGCTTTGTTCTATGTCGTTATAATTCAAATATACTAAAAATATTTTGCATTCCATTAAAAACGCTTTGCTATACAATCGTCATTTAATCCTTCTGACGACCATAAAAAGATTATTATTTGCAGACGCGCATCGCAGATGACTTTTTTAGGCGATTGTTTCAAGGCTCGCTTGAAGTAGGAATAAAAGCGTCTTACGCGAGTCTTTTCTACGCATCGTAGACGACTCATATGAACTTGCGCGATCGGAATAGGACATCGTCGACGATTTATTTAATCGCTCAGTCCAATCGCGGAAGATCCGTCTACGATTGAAAATGCTAGCTGGGTTATGACTTAACCATTGTTATGTTAATTGTAATGATTTTTCCGACTTACTAGTTATCGTTCCCTTCTCCTTGAACTCGGCCAAATCGCCACGGAAAGCATCGTCGAACACCGCTTGTCTCTCACGTTGCATTTGTTGCCAGCGCAATTCATGCTGTCGTATTTTTTGCTGGTGCTGCGCTGCCAACTTCGAACGATATGCCTCAAGTTCCGCTATAATAGGAAAAATTGTATAAATATAACGCTAGTGGTAGCACACACTAAAACCCAACGGTCCCTCAACTCAACTTACTCATTTTCATCTGTTTAAACTGTGACAATTCGTACTGCTTCTGCAGCATGAAATCCTGCAGCTCACACTCTTCGCAAATGTTTTCCAACTGCTCTAGCTTTTGCTCAGCTGTTTCACTTAATTTACACATCTCTTGCAGCGTTTCCATGCTGGCATTGAGCTTCTCCACCAAAGCTGGTATGCCACTTAGACAACTGATGAGATCCGTCATCACTAGACGCTGCGCATTGGTGCGCTTATGTATTTTCTCAATTTGGTCGGCTACTCGAGCTGCTTGCTGTCCATTTTCTTCATTAACATCTTGTATGGCCTTCCAGTCATCTTCATACTTTGCCAGTAAACTACAACCAGCTGCCATATTAACTTTTGGTGGAATGCCAAGATCATTGCTGTTGTAGAGATTTGCAGTTGAACTACTACGCCCACTGCTACTTGCTATACTGCACTCATCTAGAGTGGGTGATGTAGGGGGTGTGCTGACACGTTGAAGATACTGTTGCTGCAGACTCTCGGATATGATAAGACCCTCCTGAATGGCGCTGTTTAGTTTCTTCTTGAGACTGCCAAACATGTTAGCAATGTCTTCAATGGAAGATGTGGACAGATATTTAAGAAAGAAATTTATAAAGGCAGTGCGAAACTGTAAATAATAAATATTTTTTGGGAAATGATAAAAACAAAGTCACAACTGTTGAATCAGCTGTTTGGCTAGGGCTGCCATTAGATTTGTTAGAAAATGTCTCTTTCGCCATGAGTGTCTTTTTCCCTTTATGCAGTTTGAACGTCGGCGAACCTGTGTGAAACACATGTTACAACTTTGTATGCAAATTTGAGATCACAGCTTATGAGCAAAATTTCAAGACCTTAGGATACCTTTTGTGGAATTTCAATGGAATTTTACCATTTTGATAGACACTTTCTTTCTCGAGCTTTGTCGTTATTTCTTAGATAAAAGCCTAAATATCGATTTTCATTTCGATAGCTTTAGAACTACGGCTGCAATCGTGTCGACAGGCAGACGTAAATGGGTAAATCAGGTGGTAATGATTATGGAGAACATACATACTTTTCTATACCTGGCACGCCTTCTTATGAGCATTAAGTCGTGGCAAAACTAGCTTCATCAAACATTTTATTATTTTCAATACCTACTACTTTAACCAGATTTGTATATCTTGGCTTGCATCATTTTGGAAAATTTCGAAATTTTTAATATATAACTTTAATAAGAGTACATTTATTTAGATTTCTCTATAAAAATGCATGAATTTCATTCAAACAAGAACTACTATTTACTAACTCCTAACTAAAAATCCAAGATAAAATCCAACAATCTCTATGCTTTGAAGATAGTCTTTAAATGAAAATAAAACTTATTGAGTTGGCAGCCACGTTTAAGCAACAGCCCAAGTGCATAAGGTGATCAGCTTTTCAAATTAATTTCTTTAAATTAAAACAGATAAGAGGCAAAAACAAGTGATTTGAAACCATTCAACCATTTTTATTTTTTTTTCTTTTTATTTTAGAATTCAAGTACCTGCATGTTTCTGTTTTGTTTAACTGTTAACTTTAAAATTAAATTACTCCTCAGTCAAGTCTATCATTGCTTTGGGCAAGTCCGTTTTTGCCAATTTCTCCGTTGGCAGCGATTCAGCTTCTTCACAATTCTTTTCTGAAACAGTGGAGGAACACGAGAGTATAGCAACACTGCTATCAGACTCTTCATTGCCACTTTCAGTTTCTAAGTTTATACAACCATTTTCATCGCTATCCGTGCTGTCACCGCTTGCACTAAAAATAAGAGCCACGGCGGCATCATTTCCATTTTCTAAGCGGCTCTTTAGTGGTTTAACAGTGCTATCTTCATTATCAGAAGATACATTAATAGTTAACACGCCATTTTCATCCTCAACCAAAGATGAAAGCGATGTTGATAGAGATCTAGATATCGATGTGGATGAGGATGAGGATAAAGTAGGCGATAGTATTGGACTTTTGCTTTTACTTTTCTTTCTTCTGCTAGAATCCGCTATATTAGTTGAACTGACAATTGCATTGTTAATAGTGTTGGAAGCTGAGGCCAACATGGTAGAATATTGATACAATTGATGCATTTGATTGTAGGCGGCTGCAAGATTAGAATAATGCAGATTAGCTTGCGCGTAGTAGTCTTGCACGCGCAACTGGTTGTATTGTTGCTGCTCTTCCTCCTGAGCATAGTCTTCGTATTGACTGCGATGTGGTTGCTCTTTTTGATTATTAGCATCGCTGGAACTGTGACTAGATCTTCGCCTAGCTTTTGATTTCTTTTTCTTTTTTTTACTTTTTAATTTCTTTTTCTTTTTTCTTTGCTTTCTTTCATCAGAACTACTGCTGCTCCTGCTGCTGTTGCTACTACTAAATGTTACACGAGAACTTGCGGATTTGCTTCTAGTTCTACTTCGCCGTACTTTTACTTCTTTATTGAAGTATTCATTTTTGAGACGTCGTCGTGCTCTGTCGTCTAGGTCCCTCAATTTTCGACGACAGTTCTCACGCTTTATGTCGTTTTGTCGCTTATTGTGCGTCAGCACCGAGTTAATAGTTCGTCCTAGAAAGCGTTTGTTTGGTTTTCCCAGAGGATTCACTTTCCGCTCTAATGGAATCTGTAATTCCCGCTGTCTGGCTTCGTTCATTTCGCGCACAATTTCTTCGATGGCCATTCTGCAATGAAACGTAATTAAACAAAGGTTGGCAAATATTTTTAACATTCCATCTCATACCTGCTCAAAGTTTCATCATCCATTTCGAAGGATTTAATTTTTTTGTAAATTCCAAATGTGTCCCTTTCGGAATATGTTTAAATTTGTTCCTGATTTTATTTTGAAATGTTTATTTAACAAAATATAATTAAAATTGTGTTGATGAAATGTTTTCACTTTATTGCTGTTTTTATGTCAAAGTTGCGTTGACAGCAGTGAAATGTTTGCTTTACTGAACGTACTCAGCGACTAATGGATTTCTTATAGGTCACCTTTTTACTATGAAATAATAGGTCTGTTCACGTACTTTAGAGGGGATTTATACAGTGAAACTAGTCGCATGAAACTTTCTGAAATTCTCTTTTAAAGTTTCATCTTCAAATTACATGATGAAACTGAGTTGCAGAGACTTTGCTCTGAAAATTCAATCAACGACGTAAATAAAAGAAAATATAAAAAAATCACGCCAAAAAGTTTCATGAAATCGCAGCCCGAGAGACTTTTTTCATTCACTTTCGTTTTCTACTCCGCACCCTCACTTTTGACAGTCTCATGCGACTAGTTTCATTGTATAAATCCCCTCTTACTTGCTAAAACTTGCTGCGAGAGAGTAAAAGAAGAATTGAGGAAAAATATGTACACAGAGAAAATTAGCTGAAAAAGTACGTGAACAGAAAGCAACCAGGCTAACTTGGTGGCTACACGTTCAATTTTTCTTTCAGGTTACCTTTCAAGATGCAACACATTCACACTTTTTTACTAACATACTCAAACTTGTGGAACTTGAAAACCAACTTGATATCAATTTTTCCTCTCAAGTAACACTGCAGCTACACGTTCAAGAAATTGCTTTCAAGTTGATCACACATAGTGCTTGTCAAAATTCATTCGAATTGATAGCTGTGACGTAGGCTGTGCGCAACTTGACAGTCAATTTTATTTTCAAGATGCCATCGTCAAGGCAACAACTCAATTTATTTACAAAAACTGTGATCAGCTGTTTAACTTGACCGTCAAGTTGCCTCACGACTTAAAAGGAAAAATTGATATCAAGTTGGTTTTCAAGTTCGAAAAGTTTGAGTGTGTTAGTAAAAAAGTGTGAATGTGTTGCAACTTGAAAGGCAACTTGATAGAAAAATTGAATGTGTAGCCACCAAGTCATGAGGCAACTTGACGGTCAAGTTAAACAGCTGATCACAGTTTGTAAATAAATTCTCGTGCTTTGTTTTGAAATTTTGAGTTGTTGCCTTGACGATGGCATCTTGAAAGTAAAATTGACTATTAAGTTGCGCACAGCCTACGTCACAGCTATCAATTCGAATGAATTTTGACAAGCACTATGTGTGATCAACTTGAAAGCCATTTCTTGAACGTGTAGCTGCAGCGTTGAAAGTTGAGCGTAACGCTCAAGATTGGTAAAATTGTATGGCATTAAATGCTCTTTTATGCTGTAAAATTCAAATTGCTTCTGAGTGATTTTTGCGTGATTTTTTGTTATGGGTATGATTTTGCGTAATTTTCTTTCTATGTGCGTGATTTTTTTGCTGTGAGTGTCACACGAGTGATTTTTATATATATGTTGTGTGATTTAGTGATTTCGTGTCTAAATTTTGGTTGGCATCTATCTATGCACTGCAGTTACGCATTGAAGATTTTACTTTCAAATTGATCTTACATGGGGTTTGTCAAAATTAATTTAAATTGATGTAGTGTGATGTGTGACGTAGGTTGGACGCATCTTCATATTAAAAGAAACAAATTCTCCATTTCAGCCCTTGAAAGGACTTTGACCATACTTTTTATGATCAATCGTGTTGTTTATGTTATTAAATGTTTGTACACAATTTACCGCGAACTGGATTTATGCCGACTTCGAATTGTTAAAGTTCATGTTCTCAAGAAGCTCTACAGGCATTATTTACCCTCTGAGGTTTCCCATTGGCCCATATGCATAAAAAAAGTAAACACTAGAGTTCGTAGTGAACACTTGATTTCTCGTCATTGATATGCATAAAAAGAAAACACTATATAGTGTTCACTTCTTTTTTTGACTAGACTATTTTCGAAACACTACTTGCTAAACTTTGATATGCATAAAAGGAGTGTTCACTACTTAAAAAGAAGTGATCACTATAATATATTGTAGTGTGGTACTGATTAGACTTCTTTGAAATAATTCGTAACGAATTGGCAATGTTTTTTCATTTTAATCGTAGAAATAGAACTAAATGTTATAAAAAAAGAAGCTTTGTCAACGAAGATAGCTTTCGATTTCTTTATAGAATGTCATGTGAGAATGTTGAATTGTTAGCAAAGTATTTATTGCCTGAAAATTTAGAAACTCGAGAGATCACGTTAAGTAATTTTACTAAAATGCAATGTACTTTTTGGAAACGTTTGCCCAAGCGAAACACTCCAGTTTGGTTTCTCCTGCAATTTCATTGCGACCTTCTTTTAAGGTCCATATTTCTATATCTTCTTATAGTCCCGTACTTTTTTGCTAATATTAATTAATTTAAGTTAATAATTCTTAAAAAAACATTTAGGTTTTTCACAACTTGAAATACACAGTTATATCGTTGTATTCATATTTTCGTCGTATTCACATTGTTTTTGTTTTCTATTTGAAAGATAAATCAAACGTAGGAGCTCAACAAACGTTTGTTTTTTCTTTCATATAGAAAGCAAAAACAATTTGAATACAACTTATATTCGAATACAACGATACAACTGTGTGAAATTAGTTGTGTAATTAGTTGTGAAAAACCTAATTATTTTTAATAAAAATATTTTAAAAATATTTTATTGTCTACCATTGTCTACCATTGTCTACAGGCCATTGTCTACAGGGAGTTGCCCAAGTAACAATTTTCCTCCTATAAAACACCTAAGAACATTCTCAACAACATATTAAAACACAACAGTTACGGATATAATCATTGTATAATAATCGTATAAGACAAAAAAGGCGCACTTTTTTTGTTTGTATTAAACCCTACATCAGTAAAATTATATTCTGTTGAACATATTCTTATCATTACTTTATAGGAGCTTTATATCATTTTTTCAGTCTTATATCAGTGTTTGTTGCTATAGAAGGCATTAGAGAATATTTATATCATGAAAACATTGAAGTTTTATAGCCGTGTCAAATATGTCAAAATAAATGTTCGAAAAAAAAATGTTATTCGAAAAAAAAATAATTTTGAAGTGTTCTATTCCAGTTTTTCTTTTCTTTGTTTTCATGTGACAAATTGAAGTTGACTTTCTCTTTTTTTTCCTAACATTTTTTTGCGTTATAAAAATTTATTTATTGTGTTGGAAGCGGATTCGATCTTGGTACCTCCGTGTTGCCAGTCCGACACATTAACCTCTCGCCCATTTTTTCATATTCAATACTTTGAAAAAATTTTTAATTAAAAACGACTGCGCTGCCTATTGGTAGCTTCAATATTTATATGTGACATTTATTCGAAATCTCAATAATGTCGTATTGAGGTGATGCTTCTTTTATTTTCTTTATAAGAAAAGGGCGAAATTTTTGTTTAACTATTCACTCTTTATTGAGTATTTATAATTCATTATTTATTAACAGGTAATATTTTTCATATTAAGTGAACTGTTATTTTTCAAATTTTTATTGTTTTATACGAATAAGTAAAACATAATTTCCTGGTTCAAAAACATTTTTTATTAAACTTTAACATTAAAAAAATTATAAATAATTATTTTCGGTATGCCCGAAGTTAAAGTGCCCATTCTTGGTAGTAATATTTAAGTATTACCCAACAGAATCGAGCTTATAATTTTTTAGGTTTGTTTTTTACAATTTTTAACGTTTTTCTTAAAAATAAATCCTCGTCTTACGCTTTCATATTACCAAATTATCTCTGTGGAATAAATAAACTTAGTTATAAACAACTTAGTCAAAGTAGCACGCAGCCAGCTCTTGCATAGCTCCTACACGTGTCTACGTAATTATATCAAAAAGATCTATAAAAAGTGTCAAGATTTATTTAAAGAAGGTGGCAGAAGTAGATTGACGTCTATCACATCCACACCGTAGTGCTTTCTACTTCTTCTACCTTCCTAAATATTTCTTGAAAAGTTTTTTATTTTTAATACGAAAGACAAGCAACATCAGCTCTTTGAGAGTGCATTTTTATGAAATAATTATAATTTTATGTCGATAGGTCACAAATTACGGTTGTAATCCTGTCGACCGACAGATTGAAAGTGCTATATTTTGTCAGGAGGTGACTGTTATCAATAAATATAAAATTTAATATATGTGGGCTTATAAGCACATGCAGAATTTAAAATTCCAAATGGTAAAAACTCCCTAATTTTATTATTTGTGTTTACATTACTTGTGATTGACATACATTTTTGAACTACAATTGACGGTGAACTCGCTTTTTATATTAGAAATTATATAAGAATTCGAAGTTTGTCAAATAGGTCGGGTGCTAATGTTTTCATCTTGGAACATGAAGGTCCATGGTTCAAATGCTGCGGGCGCATAGAGAATTTTTTTTTTTAATAATATATAAATAATTTTTTTTTTTTTTATATATTCTGAATGACAAGCTAAGTTCGAAAAAGAGAAAATTTGTGTCATGGCGATTTCTGTATTCGTTTCGAACAGTTTTCGAACTTCGAACTGAGAGGTACAAAGTCATAAACATTGTATAATTTTGTTATGCGATTTTTATAGGAAGAATCACTTCATAGTTATTTAATACAATGAATATAACATCGTTATACAATATTAATGTAGTTTTTCTATAAACCCTGAATAAGTAGATTCAGAGAATGTTCTTGCAATGATTTATACCAGTAAACACTGCTATAACAGCAATTCTTCCAAATTGAAGCACTATACAACGTTTATAACATTAAATCATACTATAAGTTTAAAATTGGAAGGAAAATTGTTAGTTGGGTGGTGATCAGAAAATTTTTTATTGAAATAAAAAATTACCGCTAGTGGGATTCAATCTCGTGCTCTGGGCATGTAAGCCACACACTTAACATATACCACGTTTATCCAACGCTTCAAGCCGATTTGATCGCAGTCGCTACGACTCAGACAATTGCAAAAACAGAACTTCAAACCGTCTTGAAAGTTTCAAAGCGATTCAATAAGACCTCATTTTAAATCGGTTCTTAAAATTTCAAATCGCTCTGGAAGTACGCATAAGCAAGTTTTTATTTTGGAACCTTTCTGAAAATCTTTCGCAGTGTTTAAGCTGTCAAACTTTGTTGAGCACAGGAACAGAATGTACATTGACTTGTCAAATTGTGAAAACACTTCTACAATCGCTTTCACTGAAAGAGACTCAGTGTTTGTGTATAAACACTCTACTTTAAACCTTACTGTGACAAAACGAAACAAATTAATGCGCTTTGACGTGCTGGATAAACGTGGTAAAAAGCTTTTTACGATGTTCGAATATAACCAAAAAGAAGCATATTTTCTGTTTTATGTGAAAATTTCATATGTGCATAGTTAAAATGTGCATGACATTTCTATATTATTATAAAAATTTTCAATATTAAAGAACAAAAATTATTTGAGTTTGAATTGGACCCAACCCCTACAGCAATTCATTGAGTTATCTTTTCGTCAAATCTTTGTTTTAATAAGAAGCATTGAAGCAAAATAACTTAAACATAACACATTTTTTATCCGAATATTCGAAAGTGATAGCTAAAACTGTAATAATTTTTGTAAATGAAAAATCACTTTTCAATCATTAGCGTTCGATGAAACATTCTCAGTGCAGAACATAGTAGAGAAAAACAGATCAGCTGAGACATCGAGACATTTTCAACGCAGAATAGCCTATATAAACGAACAACAATCTAAAGTAAAGAAATTATGGAATAAGTCTCAAAACATGTACTAGCTTATAATAAATTTGAAGGGCTTATTGTAAAAACATGATATGCCACATAAAAAATATTTCGAAATAATTGACCTTATAGTTTTTAAAAAATGTGTACTTGTATGAAATCATTAAAATGCTTACAAGAACTATTACGTACACGGCCAAAATTGATCGGGTAATGGTAGCAATATTTTCAGTGGATATTGATATTGCATCAAGGAACGTAATAAACATGAAATATGAACTAAATTTCATAAATTTTTATCGATGGCTTCTGATCAAACATTAATATTAAAAAGTTTTGTTTGCAAACTAACATGCTGTCAAACGAAGCTTTGTCAGATGAATATACCTTAAAAAATTACCTTTTTCTCGCATTCAATTCTCACAAATTAACACACGTCAAAAATACCTCAAATTACCACAAAATCGCAAAAATTACCTCAAAATACCGCAAGTCAATGAAATACCTCACAATTGCTTGAAATAGCACATAAAGCTGTGTTTATAGTAAAGTATGAAATTCTGTAACGAAAGTAGACATAAATTGCAAACTATTAATTAACATCAATTAATAAAACAGTCATTTTCATAATTATTCAGTTCTAATGTTTTATTTTAAAATTTAAAATAATTATTTTATTAAACACTTTGCTAACGTTCTTTTCTTGATAAATATCGAAAACACAAACAAACTACCAACAAGAATGCACATGAAGAACGCATCAACAAGCGCGTTCACTCAGTAAACCTTTTCTGTACACATATCATTCACTCGTATTTCTACCACTTTCGGTAATCTCTTTTCGGTAATGTGAGGTATTTTGTGGTAATTTTCGGTATTTTTATCTCTTGCTTCGGAAATATCGCATATGTGGTAAATATTTGTTTTTGCATGAATACCGAAAGCACTTCTCAAAAAATAACGAAAGCACTATTTATCGTACAAAACTGGCAATGCTGTGTGAAACTCCTGTTTAACACAGCTGTTATGATTAAATTTGTTGACTGTTGTTGCTCAAACAGCAGAAATGAACAAAAATATTTTTTGTTCATTGAAATATCGTGCAAAACTGGCAACGCTGTGTGAAACTCCTGTTTGAAACAGCTGTTATGAGTCAATTTGTTGACTGTTGTGGGTCAAACAGCAGAAATGAACCAAAATGAATGCATTCAATCCGAAAAAGCGCTCAGGTAGCGAAGTAGCATAAAGTGATACTTTCTGCTGATGGGTTTTTTTGCGAAATGTCAAATTTCTAACAAACTGATTGATCATCTGTCAAAATGAAGTGAGCTTAAATGCTACATACCATTCAGCCGGAAAGTTGTGTAGCAGCTACGTAGCAAATTTTCTGCTGAATGCACTAAATATTTTTATGATTTTTATTAAAAAATTCGATAAGCTTTCAGATGATAAGTGATGACATTCGTCAAATAATAATCCAATTCATAAAAACCCCGTTTGTCAAATGTTTGATGAGTTTTTGATGAATTTGAACGTTTGGATATTTAGAAATGTTTGTCATTACTTTTTACAATAAACGAACGCATCACTTACTATTTCAATTGTATTCACCTTGCTTCTATTCGTGCAACGAGTAGCGAAAACAAAGCTGCCACTTAATTAAAAACCTAGAGGTAAACGAGAATGCAAAGAGGGGATTTATACAATGAAACTAATTGCATGAGATTTTCTGAAGTTTTCTTTTCAAGTTTCATCTTCAAATTAGAGGGAGTTTAATAGGGGATTTATACAGTGAAACTAGTCGCATGCGACTGTCAAAAGTGAGGGTGCGCAGTATGAAACGAAAATGAAATGAAAAAGTCTCTCGGGCTGTGATTTCATGAAACTTTTTGACGTTATACTTTCATATTTTCGTCGTTGACTGAATTTTCAGAGCAAAGTCTCTGCAACTGAGTTTCATCATGTAATTTGAAGATGAAACTTGAAAAGAAAACTTCAGAAAGTCTCATGCGATTAGTTTCATTGTATAAATCCCCTCTATACAGTGAAACTAGTCGCATGAGACTTTCTGAAATTCTCTTTTAAAGTTTCATCTTCAAATTACATGATGAAACTCAGTTGCAGAGACTTTGCTCTGAAAATTCAATCAACGACGTAAATAAAAGAAAATATAAAAAAATAACGTCAAAAAGTTTCATGAAATCGCAGCCCGAGAGACTTTTTTCATTCACTTTCGTTTTCTACTCCGCACCCTCACTTTTGACAGTCTCATGCGACTAGTTTCATTGTATAAATCCCCTCTTACATGATGAAACTGAGTTGCAGAGACTTTGCTCTGAAAATTCAATCAACGACGAAAATAAAAGAAAATATAAAAAAAATAACGTCAAAAAGTTTCATGAAATCGCAGCCCGAGAGACTTTTTTCATTCACTTTCATTTTCTACTCCGCACCCTCACTTTTGACAGTCTCATGCGACTAGTTTCATTTTATAAATCCCCTCAAAGAAAACAATTGACTGCAATCGTGCTAAATAATTAACACGATTAATTATTAATTAATAAACACATGAAAAGTTATCACGACGAAAATGCACTCTTATTTTATTTACGAGCAATTAGACAATTTATAGTATCGATAGAAACGTGAGAGGAAAAATATGGTATATATAACGTATCTTTAATTTTTAAACGTTTCTTTGTTTTTATTTTTGTTTTATTCTAGCAGGGCAGGTTAAGAACGAAGAAGTTCTTAACGGAAAATTTGCTTATATTAAATTGGCAAGTATTGATCACGACAGGAATTCAGAAAGTTCTTATTCCTGTTAAGGGATTTCAGACTATCGATTAAATTTGAACATATTTCGGAACACCAGAACAGCAATTGTTTTGAAATTTTTTTAAAACAGGGTTTTCAGATATTTCACCAGCGAAGTGAAATATAGTTATGTATTGTTCGTGTATGCAAGGTATTTAATGTTTTTTGTAGACATGTAAATTGCAGTTCAATGAAAAATTTCACTGAGCGACAACAAGATATCAGCGATATTTTCAACCGGCTAACAAGCATCTAATGACAAATATCCCACCACAGAGAAAAGGATAATTTGTGGGATTTTCCGGTGACAGTCTAGTTGCTTCGCGAACAATCATGCTGTCTCTGTCATGCGCACGTGTGTGATGCAATTCATGGAATGCTATAACTAGCGAATCAAGAATTGGTAACGCGAATGCAAAAGGGAACGTCAAAGTAACCGTTTCTGCGTGTGCATGTGTATGTGTGTTGCGCGATTTGGCTGTACAACTTCAACGAGTACGAGAAGTAAAATTTACTTGAAGCGTGGTTGAAGTGTTCTTCGCTGCAAAAAAGCTATTTATTTCCATAATTAAAACGGGAAAAATAACTGTGCAGATATTGTTCAAAAATATATTAATGAAAACAGTAAAGCATAATGTGCGTTGATAAAGTAATAGAAATGTGAAAAATACACAAAAACGTGTAGAAAATTAACAGAAAAACTTTTTGCAAAATTCAGTTTCTGTGAAAAAAGGTGAAGTAGAGAAGCATTTAATTCGTCGTTTTATCTGCATCGCGTATCTACCACGCTGCACAAAAGTCGTCAGTGGTTTTTCAACTCACTACTCAACTCGCTACTCGTTAGTTTTGTTGGCTAAACAACGAATCGAATTGACAGCGCTCAGGCGGACTATTATGAACGAGTAACTAATTCTTTGCCTTCGCAAACTTCGCTGTCAGCAGCGGTGGAATATAGAAGAGGTCTTTAAAATCGTTGAAATTAACACATTGCCAATTAATTGCAGCAATTGAATTACATGAAAAATTGTAATATAAACTACAATCCATGCAATAACAAAAGAAAAAAGTAAATTTTTTCAATCTAAAACCATGGATTTCAACAATATCTGTGCCACTTGAACAAACGCAGTATAGGAAGAAAAAAAAAAAGATTTTCCAACCGAACTTCATTCGTTTCCACTGTAGTACGCAACGAACATAGAAGTAGCGAAGAAGCAATAGGAACGATTGAAAGCAGATTAAAAAGAATAAAATAAAAGTGAAAAAACCTTACCAAAAGCGCATAAAAACCCAAAGAAAAAACAAGTTGTGAAAAATTGAAATATTCCGTGATAAAAATGTCAAAAATAGTATAAAAAATACGTAAAAAAAGCTGCAGCGAATTCCCCGTCGCAGGCCGGATTTAAATATTCTTGCCGCCGCAGCACTGCCATTAGGAACGACGTCATCGTCAGCGTCAACCCGAACTCTGACAAAAAAGAAAATAGCGGAGTCTCAAGGAACTCCATTTTGGAGTCTCAGCTGCGAGCAAATTTGTAAGTTTTCCTTGGAAATTTCATGTGCTGCCATATTTTTTCATCTTTTTTGGCTTAATGTATAAATCAAAAAGTTTGAAAATTCTATATTTTTTTGGCTCCAAATTTGGAATATAACCTTGCCTCAATGATTGTTTTATTGCCTTATTAGATTGAGTTTTTTGCGTTTTGCCTGAAACTTCAGAATGCATATATTTTATGCTGTTTGTTGTTTTTCTTTTGCTAAAAACAGGCGACTCGCGTTAATGTGACCAAAAAAAAATGAAGCAAGCACTCATGACAATTGAATGGACAAAGAAATTATTTAAATGCTGATAAGAATGAAATATGTGTAATCTTAGATGGGTTATTGAAATAAAAAAAGTATATATTAAGAAATTTGCAAATGCAAATTTCATTGAATATTCAAGGGCAATTGAATTTGCATGAACAATTTGAAGCAACAAAAAAAGCAATTTTTAAGCAATCTAGGATTAGAGGCTCATTCACAATTGTAAATATTTATGAAGTGTCTTATTTCGGTATATTTTTAAATTAAAAAAAAAAAACATGTTAGGTTATTGCTCTACTATCGCTATTTTAATTATTTGAAATATCATCTCAAGGGCTTGTTTTTTTAATGCATGCAATGTTTTTTTGTATATTTATATTAAGTTAGTTTCTTCGTTTCTTTAGTAGGAAATTAATATGCGTTGTGTTTATTTGATTTAATTTAGCTATTTTGCTACCGTGTGGTATCAATTAATCTTTTTCCATTTAATTTGCCGTCTGTCTGTCTGTCGCTCTGTCTATTGGACAGATGTAACAATCCATACACTGCGGCGGAAAACACTCACTCTAACGCTGCCACCTTGAAGAGTTTCTCACTGCTTAATCAAGTGCTAATTAAGCGATCGGAATTTTTATTGCTTAACAACACTATCTAACGAAAGTTTTTGGAATTATATAAAATGTATTATTATCAGAAATATAACATTTAATTATATTATAAGTTATTCAATAAGTTCATATATAAATGAGCTTCTCACATCTGCTAAGATGTATGAGGGAAGCGGCTAAACAACTGCTAATTTAGAGAAAGCATTAGCGTTTACTATATATTACTCTTCCAATTAATGAATTGTAATAGATATTGTAACTGTTAAGGACACATTTTAAATCTTAATTGTCACAAAGGTAGATCTAATCCAAGGCCGGTCATACAGTGTGACATTGTAAGTAATAGAACCCTAAGTAAGCTAATGATAAAGAGTTTATTAGCTGCAAAAATGGAATGGTGCTTATATTGCACTTCCAGGTGGTCTGCTCCAGGGTTTCAGCAATAGATAGACATTGTTGCATGACCGATGCTTCGAATATATTAGCTGAGTAAAAGTTCAGAGATCATACATTAATTTTTGAATATCTAGAATAATTTTTTATGCTTTGGCAAAGATAAATTAATAAAATGTACTTATAAACTGATGTAGATGATGACTTATGTATTGAGTATGAGTAAGCATACCATACTTTGAGTTTGAAAAAGGAATGAGTTCAATACCGAGTTATGGTTTTTATGATGGAAATAAAATAATAAAAATATGTTCAAAATATAGGAACAATAAAAATGGAAGGAAAAATAAAGAAAAAATTAATGTTAGCTCTGTTTACTATCAGTCAACATTTTGTTGAATGAGCCATTCTTAGCGGCAGTAGATCCACAGACATTTGCCGACATTGTTGCCATATTGTTTTTGGCAAACCTAAAATAAGTACTGTATCTACTTAGTTCTGTTCCAGAAAACAAAGTCCTTTTGTTTTTATTTTAAAGACTGTCACAGAAATAACTGTCACTTTTGTTTGTAGGTTATTTATAAAAAAGTGTTATATTTGGTACCTAAATAAATTATAAATATAGCAGATTAAAAAAAAAATACTCATTAGTAAAATAAAAGAGCTACTGAAAAGATATCGTCTCAACAAGAAGAAAAGCGGAAAGCAATTATTTGCAAATACCTGGAAAATCCAAACACCACGTACAAAAAGATAGTTAAGGAAGTTGGAGTGTGTGTAAAAACTGTCGGAAGGACCATAAAACGATATGTCGGAAGGACCATAAGAACCTTTTTCAACAGCTCAGGTAGAAAAAGTGGTCCAGCGAACCAAGTGGTAGCCCAGAACGTTAAGCGACTGTTTACTCAGAATCCAGGCACTTCGGTTCTTGATATGGCAACAAAAGCGGGAACATCGAAGTCAAGTGTTCAACGGATTAAAAAAATTTTACAACCTAAGGAGCTATAAAGTACAAAAAGTACCTGATAGGTCAGAAGAAAAGGATGCCGAAGCCAAGAGGAGGGCTCGAAAACTGTATCACGATTACCTGTCCAAATTTGATTGCATGATCAAGGACGATGAAACGTACTGCAAAGCGGTTTTCAAGCAGTTGCCTGGACACGGATATTATACTGCGGTTAGAAGGGGTGGAGCATGCTCCAAATTTACCACCGAAAAACATACCAAAGTTCCTAAGAAATACATGGTGTGGCAGGCCATTTGCAAATGTGGCCTTTGAAGTAAGGAATTTGTGACAGATCGCACAATCAACACCGAAATGAACTAGCTTAAATGAAAAGAAATCTTAAGAAGTATTTTTTCAGTGTAAATAAAATTTTCATTTATTTTGTAATGTTCACTTAATAATAAACTGAAAAAATTTTTAAAAAAACATAATTGGTTTTTCGGCACGGCAGCGGGAACAAGCGACATAAACTGTTCTACGGATTAAAAACTTGTATAAAATGAGGAGTTATAAAATACAAAGAAGTTTATGATAGGTCAGAAAACAAAGACGCTGAAGCTAATAAGAGGGCTACAATCATGGTCGATGAAACTTACTACGAAGCAGATTCGAAGCAGTTACCTCTACATAAATGTTATACTGCGATATAAAAGGTTGCAGTATTCTCAAAATTTACAACACAAAACCAAACCAAATTTCCAAACATATCCAAATACAGAAAAATAAATAAATAAATCTGTTGGCCGGCTAAGAATTTGCAGCAGTCTCTTTTATCGTTTACTTGCTGGCGCCAGTTAGAAATTCCATACATTGTCAGGTTATGGTCATCCTGTATACTATAACTGGAGCGTCGTTGTTAATTTTTTCGACTTATCGTTGTCAGCATATAGCTCATACATAGCACCTGATTCCATCGTATGCGATACTCTATATTGACGCAGAATGGACCATAGATCTCTCAAACGATCCCAAAGTTGTTTCATCAGTGCTGTTCAAGCTCAACGTTCAGATTTGTTATGCGATTAGTAGGACGGACATGATTATTGACTTATAGATAGATATAGGTTATTTGCAAATTTGGCCTTCGAAATCAGGAATTTGTGATAGATCGCACCATCAACACATAAATTTACATCAGAAAGTGTCTGAAGTGGCTGGTTTCGCGGAGGGATTGCTGATGAATCACGTTAAATCCTCTCGATTCGTGTTCGACTCCATTCATCGAATCACTTAAGACCCCTCTCGGCAAATCGTTCGCAAATCTACACAGCGAATCACTTTTATGGTCTTAGCTACTTGCATTCGGCGATACCCAGATGACTATCGAAAGTGCTCGCCAGCGATTCCAAATAATTCCCTGACGATTTTGAGGCGATTGAAAATGTTTGCAGGGAGGTTTATTTTATAATGTTTCTTTAATATTAAACAGAAATAACTTTTTAGGAAAAAAAAAACATTGATTTTTGTGCTACATAAAAACGAAAAACAAAAGGACTTTCTTTCTGAGACAAACCTAAAATAAATAAAACTAATAATAACTACAATAATAAATAATAATTATAAAATGCGGTTAGTTTAAATAAATCAAAACCACATAAATAACTTATATTATCTGCTCCATTTTTGGCATTCGTATTTTTATACGTCACTTCATGACTTTAATCAGCATGTCACTTGAATCACGTGCATTTTTTTATATGTCACTTGTATGTATTTTATGTATGTAGGTGTTTGTATTTTTAATATTCACAATCTTATTTGTTATAAATATTAGCATATTTATTTTAACTTGAAAGATATGTGAAATAATTTATTAAATAAAATTTAATTTGAGCTAACGGCCCTTAATACACACACAATTTTTATCATTTTAATTAGTGTTTAGTTCAGCAATGTTTGTTTTAATACCTGTCATCCGCAAGTCATAATAGCTAAAGTTCATTTGATGAATTTGAAGACACATTTAAAAATAGTTAGTCATTAATTTGCTAGTTCAAGAAAAATTTATGAGAAATTTTACACTTTTAAATATTTTAAATACATACTCTTACTTACTTAGGCGGCCATGATAACCCGTGGTTGGGTACGGCCGAATTCTTCGATTTTAAATACTCTGCAAAACTGAAACTGACTGGTTTACCGCTTAATAATCCTTGAAAAAAGATTTTTCTCAAGATTTATATAAGATCAAGATTAATTAGTTTGCTTAAAAGAGAATCACACAATCCAATAGCATTCTAGTAGCCATGTCATGTTGCAATAGCGGACGTTGTGCCGACAATTTTTGCTGAAAAATGATTTATTTGTCGTGTTCATCAGAGTTTGTTTTTATATTCGAAATGTTCAAAATTAAAACAAATATCAAAACGATCATAAAGCCCATCTCAAAATTAACGATATGTCCGGGCATGCAATAATTTTGCTAATAAAAACAAAACAAAAAAGTGCAGTACTAAAAAAATTATGGAAGTGTGTATTAATCAAACATAAATTTGATCAAACTCAGACACGTGCTTGATTCGAAGAATATATTTTCTGAAAACAAGCTGCATAAAACAAGGCAACCGTAAGTTAACCTAACTCATCAGATAACTGAAATTTTTGTTGCATAAACATTATTTGACTGTAAACTGATAGTTAGCCTAACTCTTCGAATTTCATTAGTAACTCTTCCATAAGACAAATAATTTTGTCAACATATTTGATACCATTTTTAACATTAAATTCATTACTTGCGTTTCTATATTCCATAAAAAAATTACTCAAAAAGAGAGTACTGAGCAAGTGATAACTTGTCATTTATTTTATATCTCACAATTTATTAACTTTTCAATGGAAACTCCTATGAAAACAATATTTCTATTAGTTATCAGTTGTATGCAACTAGCTACTTTAGTTAAGAAGAATATATTCCATAATCTTTATTAAGCAGCACCGTGTTTTGACATTTTTTGTTAGTTTATCAATTTATTTTTCATTTCAGTTGGTTTTGAGTTAAAAAAAAAAACTCGTGTTCATAATGTGTGCGTAACCACTTCAGGGGTTTTCTTTCATCTTTCCCAGCAAACATTATGAGTCTTTTATGACTCTTTTAAGACTCATATTTATGAGTCTGAGCGCTCATAATGAGCTCATAAAAGACTCCGATAAGAGTGTGTTTCCCTTCCTGGAAGGGCACACAGATCTGAGTCCGAAATATGACTCTTATAAGAGTCCGAAATAAGTGTGTTTTAAGAGTCAGAAATATGAATGTTTTCGGAGTCTTATAAGAGTCATATATAAGAGTCTTTTATGACTCTTAAAAAACAAAAAGAATAGACCCATTTTCGTTTTATAATTATTAGTCTTTATTTAAAATTCTTAAACCATAACATATAAATTTGCTTTCATCGGAAGTTTCGATCTCTTGCATAATTTTGAAGAATGTCCAAAGTGTTGACTTTACGCTGTGTATTGAAATAACAAATGCTTCTGAAAAATTGTATTTAACAAAGCTGTTTATCGAAAAAGTTGCTCTGAATTATATATGGATGGCTAAGTGATAATATGAGCGCTCAGAAAACCGTCATAAATATGAGCATTTTCTGAGTCATAAAAAACGTTCATAAATAAGAGTCTTTTCGGAATCATAATAATGTGCGCTCATAAAAGGTTCATAAATAAGAGTCTTTTCGGACTCAAAATTATGAGCGCTCATAATATCTTCAGAAAATACCCTCTTTTAAGAGTCATAAATATGAGCGCTCTTAAAAATGTTTATTGGGTTCATAATCAAACGATACACACGAATAATAATATATTTAATTCTAATATGTTTACCATAAATAGTAATTTCGGTATCATTTTGATCTAAATATTTTATTATTTGTGGTGTGCTGGAACCAAATACCATTATGTTATTTATGTTATTAATTAATTATACTATCACTGAGCAACATTAATAGTTTTTAATTGTTAACATAAACTATTAAACCCAGTGATGCACACTGATTCATATATGAATCACAACAATTTGTATAGAATTATAATTATTAATGCTCATTAAAGTAAATTTCATCTTATATCATGCATCATAGAGTTACACTTACATCCGCATCTGTGTAGCTGAACAGATAGCGAAACCTTTGCTCCCGAACACATTCAAAAAAACCTCACCGGTGCATGAAGTGACACCGGACAAATTTATCAACACAAACTTTTAGTTATATGTCCAATAAATGAACATATACACTATATTTCTGTACATTTCGTACTCTCGCAAGCGGATATACAACATTTAACAAAGAAAAAAAAAACTCAAACGAAATTTGCAATGAAATCGAAGATTCCCCTTTTTATGAATTCTTATGCTTTGTGTGAGTCTTTGATACCTCTGAAATCGTTCTCCACTTAGTTTTTCATATGTTTTAGACAAACAAATACATTTTGAGATAGGATAGGAGTTTTGTAAAAAACGAAATAAGATATATTGACTTTGAAATTGGTTGGAACTGTGGACTCAAGTTAATCCTGATAAAACTAAGTGAGTGATCTTTACAAGATAACATAACTTACCCATAATTAGTCCTCCAAAATTGGGAAATGCGGAATTTGGAAAATACCTGGGTCTCATCTTAGATTGAAAACAAAATGCAAAGCCCAACCCGCTCCAGAAACCCTAAAAACCAATTAGCACAAGGTAACAAGTGGAAGCCACCTTTTAATGCAAACTAGGCACACTAGAACACTCGAGCATTATGTAACTATTTCCTCCAATATCCAAGATTCTAGACTACAACACGCAAAAGATTTGCTTCTGCAAAAAGTTTGATGTATCAATTCGATTCTGCAGAAGATACAGAGACAAGGAGGATGGAGAATCTACAATACATCTGCTCTGCAAGAAAAAAAATTTATGAATTTGAACGACGTCGAATCGATACATTAAGGTTTTTCTCAACACTCTTCAACTCATGATAACTGCAAATGCGTGGTTCTACAGACCGCACGATGGTTTCCGATTTTCTTCTCCGTTTTTAAAATTACAAATTGTTATAAAGACAGCGCACGAAAAAATTTTTCTGTATTTTTCTTGAGAACTTTTTCTCAAATCATTCAAATTCAAACATTTTAACGTATTTGGGTTGGCAACTCTGTCGCATCATATTCTCAAATAACGTTCGTTCGTTCCTAAATTTTATTTAAAAATTTTTTCCAGCTCCAACACATCATTGTCCTGCATATACTCTTATAACTTTTATATAAAAATCTTCAAACCATCTCAGTTTCCTCTGAAAAAATGGAATTCCTACAATTTTTTGTGCATCCTTGCTAAGCCATCACATTATTATGAACAACATAACCTCAACCTAAGCTGGCTGTGCAGTTTGCGCAAGTCACAATGGAGCACCTATGATAGCTTCATCTCATCTAATGGATGCTTCAAAACATTCCACTCCAAATGTATCAACATCTCATATAACCAATGGATTAAAATGGTTATGCACCCACTGTTGAACCACTGCTGATTCTTAAAAATTTCTCAAGCCTCAACAACCTAGTTATATACATGGCAAAAACTCACATCAACAAGTATCACCTAGTAAAAATGTTAATTCTTTATATTACTCTCCTTCTACAAAGCAAACCTAATCTCAACTATATCATCAAAGAAGCATTTACGCGGCGCCTATTACCCTAAGTGTTAGCTTGCAAATCCAACCTGCCCATCAGCCTGTAACCCATCAGACTGTAACTACTCAGTGTTGCTTCTCGAATGTTCAACAGTGACAACGCTTATACAAATCATAACTTTCAACCTGATGATCCCGCAAATCAAGGTGGGCCACCGTAATTAACTGTTTTCCCTGAATGACACGAAAATCTATTTTTGTCTCGAGACTTGCGACCGCAACGCCTGTTGATCTCATACATGCATGCCTACATACATGGCAAGATATCAACGCTAACATTGACACCAACCTATTTCAAGCTCAACTCTAAAACGCAACGAGTCAGTGCATCATTCAAGAGCTATGCATCTGAACCTGACCACTCTGTACTGGTTTCCAACGGCTTTTGGCCACAAGGAGCGGTTGTTGGCAACTTTGTCCCTCGTCTGCATACACGACATGCACTACCAGTCAACACTTCCCAAGCAGCCGTATATACCGAGTTGAGTTCTTCAAAAAATACCTAGCGGCGACAGAAGCCTGGAAGGATTAACTTAACTAATTCACAAGTATTCACCATAATATCATAATGTATGTTGGGAGAAAAGGGGTTTTGCGACCAAAATCAGTGCCTTGTTTAAAAAGAAACCAAAGAGATAATTGCTTCAAGAGTTTTGGTCCCAAAGCCGAAAAAATAGCTGGTCTGTTAACTTTTAAGCTGCAAAAAGTTCCAAACAGGAAAGCAAGAAGCACTAGGAGTCTTAACAACGTGCCAACATATTCATGCTGATTAAGGAAAACGGCAAATCGGTTTCGGCGGGAGTTACGCACTCAGACACGCACTCGCTCACTTCAAACAAAAAACTAAAATCCAATTTTTGAAACCGTGCGAGTCCACTGCAATACCTATCCGAACTCTGCAAAACTGCTTTACAACATTAAGTCACGAGTGAGCCGTCAGGACGCATCGCACTAACTGTGTTTTGTTGGTGGGGATGTTTTTTGCATTTGTTATGGTGTTTACTTTGCTCCTGAGTAATTTGCAGCCTTATCTCTGCTGCTCCTGGTGCAGATTCCGATGCTATTTGCTGCTGTATTGGTTCGACGTCGACGCTTATGTTTTTACCTTGGCTGGATACGCTGCTATTATATTTTTTGAATTTTGTTAAGGAAATGGACTAGATTGAGATGTTTTTCGATTCGGAAGGGCGAAAACAGCCGGCAAACGCGACGACAAGTAAGGAATGCGGCGCCATACATAATCCATATTTTCGTTTAGGTTTCATAAAAACTTGAAGCTGAATAAGACACTTTTTAATTATGTGCTGGGAATATTAGAAGCAATAGAAAACATTCCACCAGTTGTTTGTTACTCGTCGCGGACAGAAAAACTAAAGCTGCAAATTTGTTAAAATTTTTAGCTATAAGAAGCTACCAACATGGGACAGGCCAAGATTTCAACATTGGCATTGCTCAATCAACAGTTACGCTGGTCCTTTGCAAGGTGCTTGACATTTTAGAGAAGCATCTTTTTTTCTAAATGTTTTTCTTTGGAAATGAAAACTTTGATAAAAATCATTTTTTTTTTTAAATTTATAAAAAGTTATTTTTGAGTAAAACAAAAATTTCGAAATGTAGTAATATTTTTAACACCGGGTTCAAAAACCAGCAACCTCAAATTTCCCTGAAATCATGTATTGCATTCCTTTTTTTAAATATTTGTTAATAGACAGAACAAATCTGCATAAAAATATTTCTTTAGAAAATGTTAATTCGGAACAATCTTATTTAAATCGGAACAATGCTTAGGCAGATATCTTAATTTTTATAGTGGACAATTTTTTCGTGAGCAGTGCTTAATACAAATTGATATAATTTTCTTACAAATTTAACCTTAAAATATGACAGTCCGTGAGGCCATGCGATCATGGAAATGTGACAAAAATAAAAACGCCTATAAATAAAAGTTAAAAGACATTCCAATTCTAATATTTATTTATTAAGCATTCCGAAATAAAATTTCATGGCAAAATAATACAAACAAAAAAATGAAGACATTTTATTTTTAACAAAACTGAAGCTTTGAAAAAAATTATAGAACGAAACACTTGATCAAGCTTTTGTCTGAGCAACTGTGTGGTTCAAGCTGATGTTGAATTTGACGTCTTTAGTTTTTATTGTTATTTTAATTAGCTTCTTTTAAGACAACTCAAATATAACCAACTCCGTCTATAATAGTTTATAAAAATTTTTGCATAACAAAGTGAATTGAAGAAAATATGCGTCCAGCACAACTTAATAATTTTTCAGCATTTTTAGAAAAATTGTTTTACATTGCTTTTAGAAAAAGTTGTAGTGATATGAATGCAGTAATATTACAAACTTATCAGTATTACAAACATATCATATCTATAGATAAAAACTAGTTTAATATTGAAATAAAAAATTTGTAATTCTAATTTTTCTTCTGCTTTAAATTTTTTATACAGCGCGCTGTTTGGCAAAGCCATAACTTTTTAAAATAAAAATCTTTTCCTACGGCATAAAATATAATAAAACGGCAATCACGGCTTTAGTTACATCTAAAGTTAGTCGTTTCCGGTTCTACCGAAACCTTATTCCAGCAATTTGAATGGATCCTTTTGTCGGTTGGTTTCAAGAGGAACAGGAGGGTCCAGCACTACGCACATGGTATAAAATTTGGGAAACTACTGCGCATGAAATGAGCCAATTGTTGGAAATACAAAATCAACAATTACAACAACAAACGGGAAATAGTAAAGTTAACGGTTCCTTGAACGCACGTGATCGCGATTCCATACAATTGATTTTACAAAATCCACAACTTCGAAACAGCAACAACAACAACGCAAACGCAAACAGCAACAACAATTTAACCAACAATAACAACAACAGCAGCAGTAACGGTAGCAGCGGCACCAACAGTGGCAATACTAGCAGCAACAACTCTATCGATTCCACCACCAACAACGAATCAAACTCAACGCCGGCCACAACACCAAATAACACTCAACAACAACAAGAAAACTTCAATCAAAAGATGCCATCTCACGAGCGTCCCAGCTACTATAATCCATCGCGCAGGAAAATTGGCCGCATTGTGGACAATAAAGCGAGCACCTTTAATTTAAACAGGCATATGGACAAACTGGTCACCAAGTACAAAGGCTGTCCGTGGCGTGCGCCCGATTACATTTACGGGCGTGGCATCATTGGATTGCATGAAGAAATCGAGCAATTTTACAATTATGTGCTGCCCACACCCACCGAGCATGCGATACGCAACGAGGTGGTGCAACGCATTGAACGTGTGGTGCATAAAATATGGCCAGGAGCACTAGTTGAAATCTTTGGCTCCTTTCGAACTGGACTGTTTTTGCCAACATCCGACATCGATTTGGTTGTATTAGGTATAGGCATGTTTCAGGAAGCGCTACTACCAGCGATTCTCTAACTATATTATAATATCGAAGAAAGTTGGGGAACCGCTGGTGTTAGCCATTACAATAAATAGTGTCTTATTAACATTTTCTATTTTTTTGTAGGACTTTGGGATAAATTACCGCTGCGCACGCTTGAAACGGAACTCATAGCTGGGGGCATTGCCGAACCACAGTCGGTGCGAGTTTTGGACAAAGCTTCTGTGCCGATTATCAAACTAACGGATCGCGAGTCACAGGTCAAAGTCGATATATCGTTTAATATGCAGTCTGGCGTGCAATCGGCCGAACTGATTAAGGAATATAAGCAAAAGTTTCCGGTGCTCGCTAAATTAGTGCTTGTGCTTAAGCAGTTCCTCTTGCAGCGTGATCTCAACGAAGTCTTTACTGGTGGCATTTCCTCCTATTCGCTTATTTTGATGTGCATCAGTTTTCTTCAATTGCATCCGCGCCAAATCAATCCCGAGTCATCTAATTTGGGTGTCTTGTTGTTGGAGTTCTTTGAGCTGTATGGACGTAAATTTAACTATATGAAAATCGGCATTTCTATAAAGAACGGTGGACGCTACATACCCAAAGAGGATCTACAACGCGAAATGGTAGATGGACATCGTCCATCATTGCTTTGCATTGAAGATCCCTTAACACCCGGCAATGATATTGGACGCAGTTCATATGGAGCGCTGCAAGTGAAGCAAGCTTTCGAATTTGCGTATCTGGTATTATCTGGAGCAGTCAGTCCGCTCAATAATTGGGCGAGTGATTGCAATGAGCGCTCGATATTGGGTAAGTGCAAAAATTACAATTTTGTTTAGAGGAAAATGAAGTAACATTTAATGTAATGAAATGAATGAAAACAATAATTTTAATGATTTTAATCAAATTAAACAAAATTTCAATAAAACAAGAACGATCTGCATGAATTCCTTCCTTAATTCTTAATTTTATTTTCTTCAAATTTCTCTTTAGGACGAATCATAAGAATCACCGATGATGTTATCGATTATCGTGAATGGATTCGTGAGAGTTTCGAGCATTTGGTGCTGACGCGTCTTTCGCCGGTGGCAGCCATTGGGGCGCCGCCTGGCGTTGGCGGTGCTTTGCCTGGAAAATATATGCAAATTCAAATGTTACAACCTGCCATTTTACCTGCCGGTGCTTTGCCGCCACAAGCCCAACAACAATTGCAGCATGTGCACATGTTGCAACAACAGCAGCTATATCATCAACAACAGCAGCAGCAGCAACAACAGCATGCGGCGATGGCATCTGCTCGTCTTCGGCGTGGTAGCACATCGTCCGGTGATGATTCAGAAGACAGCAAAGAATGTGATGTTGATTCAACGTCTTCGCCGCAGTCCAATTTAGTGCTGATTGGGGGCATGCCTGCGAATTTGGTGCCAACGACTTCAGCAGCGCCCGCTTTGACATCCTCCACAAATATTCACATGGTTCCTCGTATGGATACATGATGAATAGTCGCTGGTCTAGTGCAACAACAACAACAACAACAACAGCAGCAGCAACAACAACATCAACAGCCACCTCCGCCTTGCAGAAGCAATAGCGGCAGCATTAATAATTGCAGCAATAGCGGAGGCAGCAACAGCATTAGGCCAAAGGCAAAACCACAAACGCTGCTACATTTGCCGCTGCCATCACAGCGAACTCAACAACAACCACATCATCATCATCAACAACACCAACATCAGCAGCAGCAAATAACACAGTCACATTTGCAGCTGCATAAACAACAACAGCAACAGCAGCAGCAACAAGCGCATGCACAGCAATTGTTCTCAAACGATTTTCAAAAGTATCAGCAAACATCGTCGCCTCAACGACAGCAGGCGCCAGCAGAACAACCGCAACAACATCAGCAAAAATCAACAACGCAGCATCAACAACAGCAACAACAACAGACGCAAACGCAAAAAGCAAATGCTTCTATAACGCAACAGCAGCAACAACAACAGCAACAGCATTCGCAAGCACCAACTACTTCAACGCAGCAGCAGCAAACACAACCACAGCAGCAACAACCGAAGCAGCATGGCTATTATCGTCAGCAATTTTATGTGCCACCGCCTATGCAACAGCAATATCAACAACAACAACAAGCAAATATGCATACAACGTCCAAATCTTCTGCGGAGTCAACAAATTCTTCGAATGCCTATACCACAAATTCCAACTACAGTGGAAAATCCCGTTACTCACATCGTCCAACGCAACAACAGCTGCGCCAACAAAGACTACAACAGCAGCAGCAACAACAACAACAACAACAGCAGCAGCAGCAGCAGCAACAACAACAACAGCAGCAACAACAAAAGATGCCACTACCTCTAACATCAACATCGTCGTTTAGAAGTGCGACGTTGGTATCTTCATCCTCATCGACATCGATTATTTCCATATCGTCCGAATCTTCGGTAGCTTCTGTGTCGTCATCATCATCATCATCAGCGGCGGCCTCGTCAACATCAAACCCAGGCAAGTTTGAATTTAATTTGAATTTTATTGCTCATTTTGGTAGATTATTTTGCTATTAAAAGTTGAAGAAATAGATAACAAAGCAGAGCAAAGTCAAGACAAAGAAAAATTGATAACCTTTTTAAGGAGAAGAAATGTAGAAATACAGAAAAACGCGGTAATATGCAGTTTATTCTTAAATGCGGACTTAAATGAATGCTTAGATGCAGAATTTTCGAACTTAGCTGAGCTAAAGAACAGATTACTTTTATTTTATTTAGGAAGAAATAATAAATAACCATTATAAATTATTTTTCGTTATTTAATAATACGTCTGTTAGCTTTGTTTTCAGTTTCAAATGTTCTAAATTATAGTTTAGATTGAATGAATTCGTTCAGTTCAGTTAACTCTGAGAATTTCATATCCCCATTAGGAATTCTATTCTTTAGTTTAAATATGTATAGTTTTGATTATGGGTTGCTAAGTGCAATTTCCATCTAAACTTAGAACGTATATTTTACTTATTTATGTTAAATAGCTTGTAACAAGTTTTAACCGACAGTATTGGTTTTAACATGAGCTTCTAAAATATAACTATGAAATCATATCGCTCGTTTAAAACAGAATCACTTGAGGTACCATAATATATACTGTGTGTAATGTTGATAACGATGCCTTCTCTTTCTGCAGGAAAGTCGAATTTGTGATTACTTCACCTCCATATATTTTTAATTTCATATCAAATATGGATAATCTCAATAACATTACAATTATATTCTAGCAGTACTCGTTTATTTTATGTGATAGCCATATTTTGAAAAAAATTAATTTTCTTTGTCTATTCAAAACTTCACGGAGAAAATTAAGATGACTGCTTCGGAGGACAGTATTGTAGTCTTTCCTTGTCATCCGAGTTGAAGTAAATTGAATTTCCAGGGTTTTTCTGCAGGAGCAGGCTCCCCAAACCATCATACTGCCACCACCAAAGTTTGGACGCGAGAAATAACGTGGATCTTTTCGCAGATCGTGTCAGTATCCATTAAAACCATCAAGGGACCGTCAAGGTTAAATTTATTTTCATCGGATAACCTAAACATAAAATTCCATTTCAAAAATTGATGAAACTGTTTCTGAAAACTGATGAAATTGAGTTTTCTGTATCTTCCTCGGTCTTTTGCACATCCATAAATTTCAGGATTGTGCAAATAGCTACAAACAACCTTATGCAACATTAATTACTTTACCGTTAGGCGCTCTCAGCAAACTTTAATGGAAAAGAGTTTATAAAAATTCCATTGACTAGTGCACAAAACGCGCAAATTTTGAGTGGATCTATTATTTTCAAACGGTTTATTAAATATAACTTGCCACCACTTTCTTTATAAAGAAGGTTTCATATGACAACGAAGGATATTTTGCAGAAAGACTTAAAACCAAAATTATAAAATTAAAAAAAAAATGAAAATTACAAAAAATAAAGAAAAATTTAAAAGGTGTGGGTTACAGGCACATTTGTTACTTTCAAAAAGGAGTTTTCTTGCAGAGCCAGAAATAAGAAAAATTTAATACATTCGAGTTCATAGATTATTTTATTACTTCTCAACATCATCAACTTCCACAATATCAAAAATGCGCTCGAAATATTCTTGATTTTTTGTTATACTCGTATTATTATTCGTGTTATATTCGGTATTATTCAATCGATCTCGCCGTTGCCTCTCTCTTCTTTACTACGGCATTCTGGAGCGCAGGTGACGATCGGAGCTAAAAATATCGTGATTTCATGGTCAGGTCAATGGTCAATGCGAGATTTTCAACAACTCTGTGGATAATATTTGGGTTTTAAACATACATGTTTTATGTTCAAGATCACAAAAATTAGAACTGCAAAATTGGAAATTAATATTGCATATTTAAATAAGCATTGCAAAAAACCCTAGTACAGGCTCATACTCAGGCTCGCCCTGCTTTCTTGCATATGATATTTGGATGTCTTAACCAATTTAATTATAGTTAAATGTGTAAAAAGTTTTGTCCATTACTAGGTATGTAGATTTAAGAAAAGACCCGCTTTCTTATTTAAGGGTATGTTTGTTAGATATGTATAAAACTTTATAATATGAATTGTATGACTGATAACCATATATTTGTTATGACATCAATTGTTACAAATTAGAAGTAACAAAATTCCGGTAAGTTTCTTATGCAAGTAAGTGTAGGCTTGCTTCTTGCTCCTTAAATGGCCAAGTTATATATAGAATATGCAATCAGATTACTTTTAAATATTATTATTCATCAATTACATCAATCTTTATTTCGCTTAAGAAGTTCCAAAGATTGATGAAATTTTGCAACAAAATAAAAATTTTTGGTTTTTGTTAAGCAGTAAACTTAAAGCATTAGATTAAAAACAAAAACAAATCAAGAATTCAAATTCAGGATCACTTACAGATTAGACTTTGTATCTTATCTCTTGACTAAGATTTAATAGTTTAATTTTTTGCTCCCTCTCACTCTATAAAAAACTTATGCGCATTATATTGTGTTTTGTATTTTTTTTTTTTTTAATATTTAATTAAAGTTGTTGCTATTCGCAAATTTAGGTAATTGAAATACTAATTCTTCATTCTTTTATTTTTGTCTTATCATAGAAAATGGCAAAAGAGATAAAAGCGATAAGAAGAAGAAGAAAAATAACAATAAGCAGTAAAACTCCAACATAAGCTTAGCCGAGCTAGTATAGTCTACAGACGTTGCCGTACAGTTAGCCAGCTGTTCAATTAAATGGATGAAAATGATGCGATGGATTGCTGCAGCACGCGCTAGTATATATGACAAACGAGAACATCTATGAAAAACAACGAATAGGATTTGCTGTGCACGAAGTAGCACCACCACCACCAACAACCACCAGCAGTTGCAACATAGAGCAGCAGAAGACGCTGCTGAACAACAAAAACAACAACAACAATATATTCATTAAGTAGAAAAAGAATTACTACCCTGTGCCTATTTATTATTCTTATTTGTAATGAAAGAGAAATATTTTCAAACTTCTACTTGCTACCTTAAGAGCCAAATACGCGATGGCAGACGACAGCTTGCAAAATTGTATGCGTTACAAAACAGCACTGACACTTTGCGCTGATGATGTGCAATTTTTATTTTTATGTTAAGAATAAGCAACATAACAGCGACTGCAGATATGCAATAGTTTGAGTTTTTGTTTGAATTTATGCTGACTTTCGCTATTGAGCTTTTATTGAGCACTTTGTATATGCTCAAAGTTTTTATGACTTGCATTATAGTTCTTTTAGTTTCTTAAGATTGATTTTTAAATTTTACAATGCATTTGTTTTACCGAAAGTGAATTTAATTAATAACATTATTGGCTGAACGTGTTTGCAATTTTTTTTTCCTTTTTTTTATATGTTTTAATTTTCGTTTTCTTTTACTTTGCACGACAAAAATGTCTGATGCTTGGTTTTTATTGATGCTAGAATTTTGCAAAATATGCTGTGTATTGGCTTCATTTGTCTGCAATGTGTTTGAAAATGTGTTGAAATTCAAGTAAAAAAAAAAAAAAAAACAATTGCTGCGTTACTGAGAGAACAACTTAAATCTCTTTTTGATGTTTAAAAC
Organism: Tetanocera ferruginea; assembly: GCA_958299015.1. Taxonomy (NCBI): domain Eukaryota; kingdom Metazoa; phylum Arthropoda; class Insecta; order Diptera; family Sciomyzidae; genus Tetanocera; species Tetanocera ferruginea. The sequence goes on from OY282643.1 coordinate 39,112,685, forward strand.
TGGTCTAACATTTTTAACTAGCTTATTATTAAGATTTTTATATGTTTATATATACATATTGTATATATCTACACACATATATATGTATATGTATATATAGATATATACGCAAGCATAAACAAATACGAAAGCAAAACACAAAATGTAAAAAATATATTATTCATTACATATATATACGTTTATTGCTGATTACACTTAAAATATTATTATTATTATTATTATTATAACTATTACATAACGTTATGTTTTTAAGCCATTTTATTGCATTACAATTTTAATTAATTAATTAATTAATAATGATTGATTTTTACAATTATACTTACTTTAATGCCCTATAAAAAAAAACATGTATGTATATGCAACAGATATCAAAAGCAAAATTAGTATAACAGTGTTCTGCAAAGAAACATTTTTTCTTTTCTTTTTGCTATATCTTTGCAACTAAACTGAACTTATTTGTGTGTTACACGCTAAACTCCTTATGTTATTATTATTATTATTATATAAAACAAAAATGTAATTTAAAAAAAAACAACAAAAAACAAAATGAGAATAAAGAGCTAAATTAGGTAAGCCAGAAATTATTTAATACGTTAATTACTTGCTAAGAAATTTTTGAATGATACACATTAATTAAAACATGTAGACTTAAAGCTCTATATGTCAGATATGCATATATATATATATATATATATATGTATATAAATATATATGTATTTAAAATAGCAAACAATGAATGATAAATTTTCTAGCATATAACTTCAATTAAACTTGGCGACAAACAATGCGTTGTTTTTCAATTTAATTTCAATTTTTTTTTTTTTTGTTTCCTAGTGCAACTACCCAGTGAGCTTATTTATTAATTGAACATTTTCGAGCAGAAAAATAAAGTTCTTTTTACTTCACTTGCAAATAAATAATTTTGTTTAAAAAAAAAACTCTAAAAAACCTCTTAGAAATTAAAGTTGTTTGGGAGAATCAGTTTGCAAAACATTCAAAAAGTATTGCTTCTTTTGTTTAGTAGTTCAAAAACTACTTTTTGTTTGGTAAAAAATTTATAAATGATTTTCGGACATTACTTTTAGCTATATATATATATATATATATCTTGCTAAGTGCGCTTTTATGTATTTGATCAGCTAAAATATCATCATAAATGAACAGCAAAGTATCATTTATGACTGACTCTCTTGCAAACTTGTTTATGACAAAAAAGAAACTACTTTTCTTTTTAAATATATCGCAAAGCAAAAAGTTGTGAAGTTGAAAACGCGCCTACATATTGAGAATACAAAGTATCACAAAGAAAAAGTATCATTTATGTCTCTTTTGCAAACTTGTTTATGATAGAAAATAAACTATTTTTCTATTCAAGAATGTTGCAAACGAAAATTTTGTGACTGATGCAAACGAGCTTAGATTTTTGATTAAAAAAGTATCACGAAGTTGTGTGTTTTTGTGAAAACTTTGAAATCTAATGAGCACAATATAAGCAAGCAGCTTTAAATTTGAGAATAGAATTTAAAATAAATAAATTTGTTTAGCTGATGTCAGAGTGAACGCTACAAGTGAGGCAATGCTTTAAAGCTATTCGAAGCTACAAGCCTTTGCCTGTGTTTTTTTATGTGATATCAAAAAAGGTGTCTGAGTAAAAGCGATGCTATAAGTTACATGAAGCTATTTTGAAACCTTCAAGCGTTCGATGGATGTTTGAAATGTTATGTAAGAAATTTGAAATATAAAATTAAATTATTCAGCTTTTCAAATAAAAAAACGCTCTCACTCGGAAATTGAACAGCAGTGCTTATAGCATCTAATAGCATAGCTGCAAGTAACGCTGCGCTTGTAGCGCTCACTCTGATATAGCGCTCTGGCTTAGGCCGAAAATGTTCGCAAAACGGCACTCAACAAGTTCACTTCGTTTGACAAAACTTTGTTAGTAGTTCACTGGGTAGTAGCTAGCTGTTTAGCATTGAAATTTCGTACAAATTGCGTGCTTAATATTGTTGAAGAAACCACGCACGGAATGCTCTTTACTTTAAATAGTTTTTCTTTTTCTTTGCTCTCAGCAGCACTCTTTTAATTTTAAGTTCAGCAAAGTTTATTTGCCGATTTTATGTTTTTTTTTTAAATAATGAAAAATTCATATATATGTATTTAAATAATATGAATGTAGCAGTTATTTATTAGTTTTCTAAGCAATCAACCCTAAACAGCAAATAATAAGAAATATGTAACAGCAAATGAAAGGCAACAGAAACTATATTATCATTATAATTATAACATAATCATTATTATTAATTATGACATTAGTTTATAGTGTACATTTGTAAGAACACACACACACACACATACTCACATAAACTCATGTGAAATTCTTTGAATTTTCAATGGTAGTCAGAATATAATTCAAAAAGCAAAAGCATGGTACAGTGGCGCGTAAATGTTTAAATGAATGAATGAATGCGATTAAAACAAAAAACGATAATTGCACTTGTATTTTATAAGACGTTGAGAATTAACTGCAATTTTTTTTTTATTTTTCTTATCAAGAAGCAATTCCAAGTTCTACATTCTTGTCAAAAAAAATGTATGTATATCAGAAATGTTTCAATTAGACATTTGAATAAGTCACAAGTAGCAGCAGTCTTTTTGTTTTAAGACAGCAAGAATTACTATTTTTTTACCTCTTTTTTTTCTTTTATTAAATAGCATGCTGGCGCTGCTATTAACTAAAGCATATATAAAGCAATAACACTGAATTTCAATAGTTAGAACAGAAATAAAACGCGCTTATTTAAAACTCTACATAATTCCGTCTTCAAGCGTACAAGCAACAGCTAGCGCGAGAATAAGCAAAAGCTTATAAGTTTAACTGTTTAAAATTTTGCTGCAATTGTATTGCCGAGGAGCACCCTTCTTAACTGCCATTATTACTTGCTCATAAGTTTAGTTGAAGTATATGTGCTGGCAAGCATAAATTTTAAATTTTCTAATTGTTAAAAGAACAATTTTTTTAACTAATTGGCATTTTTTTTGTAAATATTTTTAGGTTTAATAAATAACCGGGAACTTAAGCAAGCACTTAAGCAGAACATGGCTTGTTAATTCTAAAATAATATCTTTTTAAGACTAAGAAATAAACTTCATCGTTCTATGTTTGTTAAGTTTGCCAAGCAATGGCTAAGAATTGCATATAAAATATTTGATTTAATTTTATGCTTTAATTTTTCTTTACGCTCAAATTTAATTTCCTTGAAATTCAACGAAATAAATAATAACTGCATAAATAAGCAAAATTATTGCGCATGTGTGACATAGCCAAGAAGATCACGCATAAAAGCAACAAGCATCAAAGTATTTCAATTAAATATCAAACTTTTGCTTTAAATATCAGACTTAAATGAATTTAAAAAACAAATATAAAATTTTTATATATAACATTTTTTTAACTCTTCAATTTCAAACATTTTAAAACAAGCTCTATTTCATTAGCTTAAGTCAGCTCTTAAAATTCTAAAATTTTTAAATCGCTCCAGCAGCTATGCTCGCTTTAGCAATTGTTTGTTTTTAGCTTGTAACACACACATACACACACACACACACACATGATGATATACTTAATTTATTTTTTTTAGTTTTGCTTTGTTCAATAAGCTATTATTCCTCATATGTTGTTATTTGTAATTTTCATTACATACTTATTCAGTTTGCTTAACAAATTGTCTTGTTTTATTATTGAAATGTTTTTCTTTTCTTTTATTTTATTTTATTTAATTTAACTATTTTTTCTTTTCATTAAGTAAGCTATAACTTGTAAATATATATATATAGATATACAATTGAACTTCACCTTAGTTGCTCGCTATTATATATTTATATAAATCTATATATAAAACAGTTGAAATAATGTTTTCTCCATAAAAGTAATATTTTGTATAAATTAAAAAAAAGAAAAGCCAACGATTCAATTTAAGTCATGAAAAATCAAAATATCAAACCTCAGACACAGAAACACACACACACAATGTTTAACTAACTACTGCTTTAAATCAAGCCAGCAATGTATGAAAAATTAAGACAACTAGGCAGGCAAAAAGCTTTTTGATAATGTTTAAATACCTTTGCTCACTTCTCAAAACATGATAATTCCTAGAAAATACTTCTACAAAAGTTGTGGATTAAATCTCTCCCAGTAATAGTTTTAAAATTTGATTGAGTTCTTTAAAACTATCATCTTTAAAATTTTCATAATATAAACAATTCTAAATATTAATATTCGAAAACTTTCTCAAATGTAATAAACATTTTATTGAGTTTTATGAAAATCATCTCTCAAATTTCCCAATAACACTTTTTCCAAAATTTCATCTTCGAAAATTTACACAGACTCCCAGAAGAACCAGCTCCCATGAACAGGTTCGTTGAATAAAAATGCCCCATTATTAATTCCCTGAACAATTAAATTTGTTTCTATTTCTTTTTAGTCCGCAGAAGACTAACTCCCATGAACAAAAGTCTCCCATTAAAAGTCCCTTAAAATAAATATATCACCGTGAATTCGAATGTCGAAGAGAATCCACGGGAATTCTTACAAAACAACCCGATTCTTTCAGTCTCTTAGATACTCCTAGAAGGCTCAACTGACGAAATTTTTGTTCTCCCAACATTTTATTCGTCCCATGATGAGTTTCCAGTAAGTAAAATATGTGAAGGGGAGAATTCAAATAATATTTATTTATTTTTAGTATTCCAGGAGATTCAATTTCAAACTTTTTCGTTCTCCCATGATCCCCATATACAGAGATATGACTATGGCAGTTCGAACAAAACCCTTTTAAAGTCCTAATAGACACCCAGAAGACCCAGCTCTAAAATGTTCGTTCTCCCATGAAGAAAATTGTCCCATTGTGAATTTCCAGAAATAAAATATGTGAATGAAGGAGATCGAACAAAATTTATTTATCGTTAGTCTCCCAAGACACTCGATTCCAAAACATTTTTTTTTCTCCCACAAACAAACTCCTCCTATTGTGAATCCATAGAAAGAGAAACAGATATGAGCATGCAAATTCGAAACAAAATTCTTCATCTCTTCAAGTCCACATAGACATCCAGAAGACCCAGCTACAAAATTTTCGTTCTCCCATGAACAAAACTCTTCCCATTATGAATCAAAAGATAAAGAAATGGTCAAAACAAAATAACACGATTCCATCAGTCTCTTAGAAACTCCCACAAGACTCTGCTCACAAAATTTGTGAATGGGAGAATTCAAAGAACACTTATTTCTCTTTTTAGTTTCCCAGTAGACTCGGCTCCAAAAAATATTTTCGTTCTTCCATGGGCACAATTCTCCCATTCTGAGCCTAGTAAAAGATTTGGCCATGGAAATTCGAACAAAGCCATTCGAGTTTTTAGATATGATTTAGATATGAGAATGGGAGAATTCGAACTAAATTTATTTATATTTAGTCTCCCAGAAGATTCGGCTGCAAAACATCTTCGTTCTCCCATGAAAACTCCTCCCATTATGAATCAAAAGATAGGGAAATGGCCTTGGGAATTTGAAAAAATATCTCGATTCTTTTAGACCCTTGGAATTCACCCCATTATGAATTCACTGAAATTAAGATGTGTGAATGAGAGAATTCGAACAAAATTAATTTCATTTTAGTCTAGCAGGAGACTTGGCTCTAAAAAATGTTTGTTCTGCCATGACCAAATGCTCATTATGAGTCCCTAGTAAAAAATTTGGTACAAAGCCACCCGATTCTTTAATAGTCTCTCGGAGACTCTCAGGAAACTCAGCTCGCTAAAATTTTCGTTCTCCCATGAATACTCAAAATAAAAATGGCCACGGCAATACGGAATACCGGTAGACTCAGCTCGCAAAAATATTAATTGTACCACGTACTAAACTTTACCATTTTATTCCCTGATAACAAGTTTTTCCCATAATGAATTCCCAGGAACAAAAATTTGAAAATTCGGAAAAAATGTACTCGATTCTTCCAAGTTTAAAAAATTGTCATTCTCAAATGGTCAAAATTTTTTCAAATATCCATTCCTTCATAATGACTATCCGGAAACAAGGTTGTGGTTAAAATTTACTTCTCTTGTAGACTCCCAGGAGCTGCAGCTTGGAAAAGTTGTCATGAAAAAATTACCCCATTATGAATGTGGCCTGATGCAAACATATGTAAATGATGCAATTCGAGCCAATATTAGCTACTTACAGTGTTTTCACGTGTATCCAACTCCCAGCAATAAATTTAAAACTCCCACGAACAAATATTGGTGTTCGAACAGAACTTCTAAACCGCTAATCAGCTGCATTTAACAGTAGTAATTTTTCCGTGAGTTAAATTTCAAAATGCCTTTTTCCCAAAATTTTGAAGAATTCCCTCATTTTAGAAAATAGCTAGACACAAAGTCATAATTTTTCTGGCATTAAAAATTAACTTTATGATTGGGCTGCTTATAAAACATTCAGAGATGAAAATTTTGTAGAACTCATTAACAGCTGAAGAACTGTATAACATTAATTTTGGGATCAGATCGCATCATGTAATTTTATTCACATGATGCGACTGATCGATGTTCATCTGAAATCGTTTTAATTTAAAAATTTTTTACCATTTTCGTATTTTAAATTATAAAGTAAATTTGTCAGCATTTTTTATGATTAAACTTCGCGTTACAGTTTCGTATCTATAGTCACTTCGATGCAAATATCTATAAATCTATGAGCTAAGCTGAATAGAAATGAAGAGGAAGGTGGTTAAAACGCCATCACTAAAAGCACTGTATGAGAACCATTGAATTTTAATTAGACTAGATTAAGTCATTTTTTTGTAATGAGAACGGAACTTAATGAAGTAGCCCACGAACGCGTATTCGTCGTAACTAATATAAAATTATGTCGCATTATAAGTAACTCAATGCAACTGCATTAAATAAGTGTTTAGCGCAATTACAACAAAAACATTTGAACAACAAAAAAAAAACATTAAAAATTCAAAATACTTTGGTAACAACTTTTCGTATTAAGAGATAATGTATAACAAACAACAACTATAACAACAGTTGCTGCAAGAACCATAATTTATAGTATGTATGAATGTCGTTGACGTATCCAACGTAAACTTAAATAAAATCTTGATTAGTAAAGAAACATTGTGTAACTTATATTAGTTGTACAGCAACAACAATATTTAAGAGCATAAAACATGTGTGAATTTTTAATAATAATAATTTTTTTCTAAAATATTGCTGTTCAGTTACTTTTCATATACATTTATATATATATATATAAAAAAAAATTGAAATAAATATATAACTAGTATATAGTAGGTTTATTTTTTTTCTCGGCTAGCAATAAAATAATAATAAAATACATAATGTACCCAAAATCCTCTTAAACAACAACAACTACAACAGAATAAGATGAATATTATTAAATGAAAAACTTAATATATAGTTGTATAGTGTGCAGCAACATAAGCTGATAAAATAAGAAGCAGCATCATAAGAAGTAAAACTTGTAATTAAAAAAAAAAAAACACAAACTTATACATATGTATCTAATATTGATTTTTATTTAACATTTAAAACAAACAAAACAAAAAACAACAAAAAAACGATGTGAAAACATTATTGAAAATATTTAAAAAGAACAAAAAACTCGATGAAAAACTTACAAAAAAAATAATAAAATTTTTGAAAAATCACCTAAATGTTTTTTTAGGTATACGTAAAAAACTGAAAAAAAACCAGTAATGAGTGTTTTTATTCATTTAACAGCAAATATTTTGACTTAGAAAAAAGAACTTAGCTAGGGATTGAATAGAGTTAAGATGAACCTGAGCCATGGATGGATAGCCAATTGACAGCCACCACTTTAGACATAAGTGGCTAAGTAAGTAGTTGAAGATGCTCTTTTGAAATATCAATAGCTTGGAGTATCAGTTACGATAATTTTGAAAACTATACACGATCATATTGACATAATAAGCTAATATGAGTTCAAAGAATGCTCAAGTTGCTTCCAAAAAATCAAGAAACCCACACTTAAAGCACGGTTTTTATATCCAGATCCAGATTTTGGAGCGAATTGTTACTCGGGAGGACATATAGGTCCAACCTGATGCAAAACGGGAGTCGATGCAGTGTCACAATAATTTTGCAGACCCATCAAAGAAATATAAGGTTGCAGAACCGGTGAGCAAGCTGATAGCTAAAGTTGTTTTAAGGATTGTGAAAGTATTTGATAAATAGATTATCAGCCCTATCATGAATAGAATCGTCTGGCGAGTTTTCTCTTCTTTACCTTTCCTCCTATTTTGAATTAAAACTCTCTGGAAATTTTTTCTCTTTTTTCCATTTCTTCCAATGCTAAACAAACTTTGAAAACATAGAAATTCCTAAGGTTGGTTTTATGAATGCTAAAAAATTGGGGAAATGAAATGACATTCGATGTAAGTTTTTGCTTCAGTCATCAGTAAAGGAGTTTATAGAAAATTGTGTAAGTATTTCACTATTTTAATAGTAATAGTAAAAATAGCCTACTTTGTTTGGCAAAAACAAATAAAAAGCAAAAAAATTTCAATTTTATTGAACTCTATTTAACTCAGTGGAATCACCACAGACTCAAAAATATTGCTGAATTTAAAAAGGTTTGATATAATGACTTTTTGACTAATATTATGACTTTTTGACTAATTTGTGTTAATATTCTAGGTATGAGCAGATCAGAGGATTTTACAATTTAAACTGACACAGGGGGATGTCTTAACAACGAACACAATTCTCTCCTACTCGACCTGGTTGCTAACCAAATGGCAGCTTGTTCAGCAATTAGGCTAAGAAAACTCGGGGTAATGACAAGTAATGGAAATGCCAGGAATCAGGTCATGCATCCATCCATACTGCAGAAATATAACTTAATTCTAATAAAAACTGATTACTGTTAACACTTGCTGTCCTTTGACGGAAGCTATGGTACACTTATACCAACCAGGTCATACTGGAAATTATCATAAAACTATCTGTGTCTATATTTCTACACTGTCGCGTGAAAATAAAATGACAATGAAGGCTGCTGGGACTATTCGAAGGAGGAGCTAGATGTATAATTTGCCTGTAGGCTGCCTGAATACAGTAGTGTTTTCCAACTGAAGAAAGGACTTTGGAAGTGTTCGAGAGAAAAATCCTTCACAAGAGCTATGGTCCAATCTGCGTCAATGGCGAGTACCGAATACGATGGAACCACGAGCTGTATGAGCTATATGCCGACATCGATATAGTCAAGCGTATTAAAATAGAGCGGCTTCGCTGGCTAGGTCATGTCGAGAGAATGAACGACGAAGCTCCAGCGATAAAGATATTGGATTCGCACGGCCACGTCCATCTTTCATACAACCCAAAAAATTAAAACTCAATAAATAAGCTCATGTTTAACGTGTTGTGTGTGACCGTGGCATGCAGGTTAAGTGTGTGGCTTAGCATGCTTGGAGCCCGGGTTCGATCCCCAGCCGCGGCGAAAAGTTTTTTTCAATAAAAAATTTTTCTGATCGGTCACCACCTCTCTGCAGACAATGGCAAACCTCAGAGAGTAAATAATGCCATGTAAAGCTTCTTGAGAACATGAGCCGTTCGGAGTCGGCATAAAACATTTAGGTCCAGTTCTCGGTCAATTGTGTGCAAACATTTAATAACACACACAACACAATTGATCATAAGAAGCTCGGTCAAAGTCCTTTCAAGGGCTGAAATGGCCAATTTGTTGTTTGTTTTGTTTAACGTACAGACATAAAATTTTGTATGTATGTATTTTATATCAAAATGAAGACGTTATCGAAAATTGCATGTCTTCCGCTCATGGACACGCCCACCTACATATTTTGTTTTTGTAATTTTATAATACTTGATGAGTGTTTTTGAGCTACGGGATAAAAATATTGATGCCAACTAATAATGCTAGTTATGAAAAGGTCAAAAAAGGTCGGTTGGTCCCATTAAAAGGTCAGTGATAGATAAGTTTTTATGAATTTGTTAAAAAATTTTCAAGGTCATGCAAATTTTGGCACTAGGTACTGTGCAAGTAGAAGTAGAATTAAAAAAAAAATTGATATACCACCAGAAAGATATTAAAAAGGTAAAAAAATGTCAGTTATCTCCAGCCAGTAGTAGCAAATTTTTTATGAATTTTTTTAGAAAATTTCAAGGTCATACACAATTTGCCCCATTGTGCAGCTCGCAAGTAGAATTTGAAAAAAGTGCATATATCGACATGGAAAAAGTCAAAAAATTATAATTGGTAAACAATGGATAATTTTGTTTGGAATTTTAAGTTTTCTTATATCTTACAATTTAAACCCATTGTGCAGCCCACAAGTTGAATTTTAAAAACTAATGATCCCACCTGAAAGTCATGAAAAAGATTAAAAAAGGTCAGTCATGTTCATTAATTGGTCAACTATGGATAGTTTTTTTGTTTCAATAAAACATTTTTCTGATCGGTCACCACCTCTCTGCAGACAATGGCAAACCTCAGAAAGTAAACAATGCCATGTAAAGCTTCTTGAGAACATGAACTTTAGCCTTTCGGATTCGGCATAAAACATGTAGGTCCAGTTCTCGATCAATTGTGTGCAAATATTTAATAACATACACAAAGCAATTGATCAAAATAATCTCGGTCAAAGTCCTTTCAAGGACTGAAATGACCAATTTGTTTTTTTTGTTTCTTTTTTTTATGGATAGTTTTTTAGAAATTTTTTTAAGTCTGCTTATTTTTTTCACAATTTTATCACATTGTGAAGCCCATAAGTACAATTTGTATCGATAACATAAGTGCATGTGTAAGCATGGTAATGGTCATGGTCATGGTCATATTTGAATATATTTTATAGTTTTTTTTTTATGTTATATAACAGCACATTTTTTCGCTGTGACAGAGAACAGCAGTTCATCACTTCAAAAATATGCTTACAATCGATTAAAGATTTAATCTTCGCACAATGAGTTATTCATTGAATTTTAAAACAAACATTTACAGCCAACGAACGATCAGTAGTGAACTAATGGACGACGATTGCAGTGAAGTTTTTACGTTCGTGATATGTACGAACATTCCTTTGCTTGTCAGAGATCGTAACTGCTGTTTTTGCGACGTTATTTTTCACTCATGAGAATTTTAGAGCAGGAAATTATAAGAGCTGATTTGATGTGAGAACAATTGTATTTTGATTGTTCTCCGCACCCTGGTAAATAGACAAAATTCGAAAAAAACATTTTCAAAACAATACTTTTTTATTTATTTATGAACAATACTTGTACATAAATATATTTATTTGCAAAACTATTATTTTTTGTAAACTATTAGTCGAATTAATTTGGAATTAATTTAATTTTTACTGGAAGTTTTTATCTTAAAATCAAACTCTTCTCCTAACTGCAATAAAAAACAGGATATTGTTGTTCTCCACCATTCTTTTCTTTCATTTTCTCAACAAACTGTTGACATTTATTGCAGCTCAAATCAAAAATCAAACATCATCACGGGCGTTAAAAATATTTAAACTTGCTATCCATGAGAGCATCTATGAAACCAACTAATTTTCCAGCCATTTGGGTTTTGTTAATTTGCATATCGTTCATGCTTGCGACACCAGCATCGACGAGTGCTGTACTAACCATCATATAAGGGTTGTTCAAAAGGAAGTATTTTACTTATACTTGTGCCGGACATATTTCCGTGCTCTTGTCGCCAGAACAATAAAGAAATTTCTTTGTTCCAAATTAAAAAAAAAAATAATAGAGAAAACTTTGTGTTCCTTGCTTGCAGCTGTTATGTTATGTCGAATTGTATAAAGCAAAGAAACTACTCAGTTTGGAAAATGTATTGCTTTTCCTTGGGTGCGTAAGAAATGCATTCAAATCATGCTTGTTCAAACTTTTTTAGTGACTTTCTTTTTTGCCCCCCCCAACAATTAAGGGAGGTTTTCAGTGCTACAAATTCATTGGCCCTTTATGTTGAAAAAAAAGTTTAATAAATTACGACAGGATGTTGTAAATTTTATTGCCTGTTTATAGGACATTAAATTTTTGATACAATAAATACACAATGGAAGAAATATTAAAAACAAGCACTAAGTCTAACCATGCTAGGGATAAAATTTGTAATCCGAAAAGTTTTGATATAAGCTGTTCCATATTCCAATTTTATTCTTTGAATAATTTATATTGTAAAAAACTGTAGAAAAATGTTGTTTTAATAATAAGTATTTTTCAAAATAAGTATTTGTAGTTCACATACAAAAAAAAATATAAATATGTAAATTGCATTAAAAAAAACAAAAAAACAAATTGGCCATTTCAGCCCTTGAAAGGACTTTGACCGAGCTTCTTAGGATCGATTGTGTTGTGTGTGTTATTAAATTTTTGCACACAATTGACCGAGAACTGGACCTACATGTTTTATGCCGACTCCGAACGGCTCATGTTCTCAAGAAGCTTTACATGCCATTATTTACTCTCTGAGGTTTGCCATTGTCTGCAGAGAGGTGGTGACCGATCAGAAAAATTTTTTATTGAAAAAACTATTCTCCACGGCTGGGGATCGAACCCGGGCTCCGAGCATGCTAAGCCACACACTTAACCTACATGCCCCGGTCACCACATTCAATTGCATTCAAATTTTATATAAAAATATATATTTAAATCTTCCGATAAATAAGAAAAAACACTTAAAAACATGTAAATTTTATTCGGTTCATGGAGCCGAAATCTGCTCCTTAAGGTTTTAGTTGTAAAGTTCAGTAGCGATGTGTTAAAAGTAATAAATAAGTATTAATGAACATATATCAAAACAGAAAATTGTTGGTATATTTTGTAAATTTGAACGTGGTGTTTCAATCTTCAATCTTTCAAAACTCAAAACTTTCAAATTTCTTGAAATGACTTTTGATCATAGAATAAATAATAAATATTTGTCGTAATCTCTTAAATGAAAGCTCTCTTAAACTATATATAACCAAAGTCACAATGGTTAATATTACACTTATAAAGAACGCGGCCAAACAATATCCTCAATCCAGTCAATAAAAGCGGATGTTCTTGTATAAATACTGGGCGGTTCACCAGCGCAACCTCGACCGAATGAGGTTATGCCAACAACATAAGAATAAAGAAAGTCACGTTCAACTTTTATTATAATTGGTCCACCAGAATCACCCTATATCGAAATATTTACTTTAAAGATGATCGTTCAGTGAATTTAAAAAGGAAATACCTGACAAGTATCCCTGAAATGCATTGGATCACCGGCACAGATATGCGAATCCTCGATGCCCGTCTGAAATTCTCGTCCATCGAAAGGAAAGAATTTACTGCACTCATCATTGGATACAATAAATAAGGGCGCTTTTAGCAGTTGATTTGACGAAACACCAGCTGTGTGAACAAGAAAGATCAAGAATTAATGATAGAGAAATTTAGAAGTATAGAAAAGAGAATAATCAATAAACAAATGTAATAATTTACCAAATTTGGTCTGACCATAGCCTATAGCCGTTACATTATTGTGCTCAACTTCATCACTACTCCAGACACACGCGGGCGTTTCGCTGAAAGAGTGAATTAAATTTCAAGTATAGTTTTTCTCACTTTGAAATCAACTTACCTCACTTCCTGCTCCAGTTCTATGAGCGCGATGTCATTTGCCGTTGTAACATCATTGTATGCTGGATGCACTATGACCCGTTTAATGCCAACATCTCTGACAGTGGTATCTGTCAGATTGACTCCACCTATTCGCACAAATGATGGCCAATCTCTAAAATGTAAAAATAGGTTTATTTGTTTCTTGCGATTCTACGGTGAATTGTAGTTTATTACCCGCCCAAACGACTGCAATGCGCTGCTGTCAAAACGAACCTATTTGATATCAAAACTCCACCACACATATAACTTATGCCAGTGCCAAAATTTGGTTTCCAACCGAGAGCTGCCTGAAAATTAGCAAAAAAAATTTTAATTTAAAAAAATTTATTTAAATTTTTTGTTAGAAATATTATTATTAGTAAGTATTATTGAATATTATATGATTAAGAGTACTACTACACCATATCTAATTTTTATTCAGAAAATATCAATTGATAATTTAGAAATAATCATATGATAAAAATTCTGCTCAGAAAATACATTTGAAATTCAGAAAATATGAATTGAATTTCATAATTTTCAAACGAAAATTATAAAAAATGCATTTGAAACTCAGAAATAATTGATTGAAATTCATGAATTTCTTTCGAAATTCAATAAAGATCAATTGAAATACATAAGTTTTATATAAAATTCTTAAAAAATCATGAGAAATTAAAAAAAATCAATTGACTTTAAAAAATTGCGTTTGAAATCCAGAAAAAATATTAGAAATTCAGAAATTCCAATTTGAAATTCAGAAAAAATCATTTGAAGTGCAGGAAAGATTAATTGAAATTCATAAATTTCTTTCGAAATTCAGAAGAGATCAATTGAAATTCATAAGTTTCATTTAAAAATCATTTGAAATTCAGAAAAAAATCAATAGGTTCAATTTAAAAATCATATAACATTGAAAAAAGACCAATTGACTTTAAAAATTGCATTTGAAATTCAGAAAAAAACCATTTTGGAATTCAAAAATTCCAATTTGATGTTCAGAAAACATCTAGTTATTGAAATTCAGAAGATATCAATTGAATGTCAAATATTCACTTTAACCCATGGTATGGTAATACCATTGTAATGTACGGTTTATGGTATGGAAATTGTTTGGTTAAGATATGATAATGTTGTGGCAATGATATGCTTATTGTGTGTTAATGGTATGATTGGAAATGTGATCATAAACAGTTATAATATATGTACAGTAAGTGTAGCACATAAGCACAAAAAATGTTCTAGAGGTTGATTTCAATTTCTGAATTTCAGTTTACGTTTTCTAAATTTGAATTCCTTTGAAATTTCAATTCATGTTTTCTGACTAACAAATGGTATTTTTTGAATTACAAATAATTTTTTCTGAATGTCAAACAAAATTTTTAAAGTGCAAATTATATTTTCTAAATTTAAAATTAAGTTTTTGAATTTCAATTGATCTTTTCAATTCAGTTTCAGTGGTTTATAATCTTTTCATTGATTTAAAATTTAGTTTTTATCGCAGGTCAACATTTAGTTTGAAAAAAATACCTGAATCTCTTAGGTACACAAGGGTTTTCGGGGCCGTTAATTCTGATGTCGAGGTCAGTTAAGCTCTATTACGGCAGCTTCAAGGTCATTTGAAGGTCAAACTATGAAAGGTGATTGAAAAAAATCTGAAGAAGTTCATGCAAAAGAACCAACGAAAATTTTTTAAACTTACCCGATAGGGTTAAAATACCCCTCGAATTCGAGTTGAGCGAGTTCTGCGAATCAAATTGTTCAAAGTCAAAAATTTAAATTTATTAGATTTACTTTTGTGGAATTCAAAGAGATGTTATCGTTTTGATAAAATTACTTTGCATGGAAGGTAGGTGTGGTTTTCATACAATTTTGCTCTTTTTCAAACTTGCACATTATTTTTACAAATATCGAATTTTGTTGCGACAGCTAAAAAATTATGTAGTGTACTTTAGAATTCCGTGTATAATTTTTTAAAAATAAAAAATTCGTGATGCTGTATAGCCTCAAATATAGGCGAGAACAGTGTTTTTTCACATATAGGCAAGATTATCTCAATAAAATGTTGCGACAGAGTAATTCTGAGGATGAATTCGGATTCAACGGTACAAAAGCCTTCGAAAAAGTATAGCCTCGTTTTTGGATAAAAATTGTAATGTCAGCTTTTGTAAAATTAAATTATTTATTAATTTTGCTTATTAAGAGGTTCTTTTGGGCAGATTTTTTAAAAATTTTGTCGAAATTTTGTAGAAATATTTTTGAATCTTATTAAGTGACTGCGAAAAGGGTCTAATTTATATGTACATATGTTCAGCTTCAAAATTTTTTCTGAAAATATAATATTTCAAAAATACTGCCTCAAAAATACACAATCAGACCAAAACTTATAGAGTTTTAGTTCTTGTGTCTTCAATGCATTCGGTTGGTAGCTTAAAACTTAAAAGGCCGTTTTATTCACTTTTATAATTTGAAAGTATTGAATAACTGCAATTTTTTCCATTCAAAACTTGAATATCCATCAAAATTATTGATAACTCTCGAGTTATGAAACTGTATAAGATATCCCTAAAAGAGTTTATTTCAAAACTAATAATTTTTTCTGAGTTCGCAGTTACTTGAAAACTCTTAAGGCAATTTTTCTAAAAATTTGCGTATACTTTTTGTTCCAAGAAAAAAGCCCGCTCCTTTGAAAATGGAATCCTTTGTTTTTGATTTATTTTTAGAATCTCTTAAAATTATATATTTTTCAGGGACCGAAAATAATAATTATTTTTCAAATTTGAATGAAAAACAATCAGAATGTTCCAAGTTTTTTGGGAAATTGGAAATTGTATGAAAATGGTTTTTTTATTTTTTAAGCGTTAAGCATAAAAATTTAAAATAGTTATTATAAATTGATTTTCTAATTGCTCAGAAATAAAAATTATTTTTGATTTTTATTTTTTTGCCCACACAAAACAAAATCATTTTTTTAATTTTTATTTTTTTTTTTTCAAAATTTAAAATAATTTTTTGATTTTAATTTTTTACTTAAAACTAAAACTCATTTCTTGCTTTCTATGTTGCTCAAATATAAAAATCCTTTTTATGCATTTTCTGTCTTGTAAAAAGAATGTTCACACGCATTTAATTTAATTTCTATTTTTTTCTAATTTAATTTAATTTCTATCTGAGAAAAAAAAATGAAATCTTAAAATGAATGTATCTTTAAAAAAAATTTAAAAATTAATGAAATTGAAAAAAAACAAAATAAAAAATTTATGATTGAAACTGATTTTTATTTTTGATTTAAAAATTAAAAATCAGAAAACCTTTTTCTATATGTTATTTCTTAATTTTTTGATCATAATGATTACGGTCCTTGATATTTTTAATTCGACAATCTGAAGGTGTCTGAGAAAAACTAATATTTGTAAGCTTTGGAAATTTGGTTGTAAAATCATTAAAAATGGCAAACTTTGTACAACAAAATGAATTCTTAATTACACATAATTACACAAATTCATAATTACACTGAAAGATTTACTTTGGCATGGCATTATTGTGTAGCTTATAAGCAAAACGGGTTCAAGTCCAAGTTCAAGTTCAAGTTTTAAATAAAGAAAAAATATTTAAAAATGAGGTTATGTTTTTCTTCTACAATTGATTCGATTAGTGAGTAAGTCCTTTAAGAAGAAAGTACCTACATTTCATATATAAAATCTACTTTTAAAATCTTTATTGGCTGCAAAATCGTTCTATTCCCTGTTGAGCATCAAAACGAGTCCAATTCGTCTTTATTTTTAAAATCTTATTATTCGTTTGAAAGTCAATTTTCGAAATTTGTGAAAAACAGTAGAAAATAATTTAATTTTTTAACGAAAAACCGAGTAAATGTTAGAAACCAAAGTAATTTGGGATATTTATTCTTTCTAATTTTTATAAATGATACGACATTCTCAATGCCTTGATTTTGTGGAGGATTTTTAACTATTGCGTCCTATAAAATCTAATGCTGATGTTATCTTCTTCAAATTGAGATTGAGTAAATTTTTACTTATACTCAGAAAAAAGTTTCTCGGTATATGATAAAAAAGGCATCCTATTTAGAAAAAATGGTATGAAGTTTGCTTTTCTCTAAATTTGATCCTGAAAATTCCATAAAAGTGTTAAAAAGCTTCTATGAAAAAGAGAAATATATACGTTTTTAGAGAAGAAGACTTATTTAATTTTGAGAAAAGATTTGTTTTTATTGAAGAAAATACTTCTCATAGTGAATTTTTTAACAAAATATAGAAAAAATTTTTCATTTTCAATAAATTTTTCTCTATAAATGATATAATTTTTTTGGGCGAGAAAAATACTTATCATTATAAGAGAATGAAATATTTCCATATCTCACAAGTGAAGAAATATTTCTTTGAAAATGTGAAAATTTATTATAATTGAAGAAAATTTTATTTGTAAAAGAAAAAATTGCTATTATCTAAAATAGAGAAATTTTTTATTGGAGAAAGATATGCGTTTTTTTCTTAGTGTGGCGTGAGTGGAATAAACTATCGCTTAACATTTCCAAATGTCTTTCTAGACCTTCATCTCTGTTATAAAATCGAAATCTTTTTTGCCTAACCAAAGCTTATTTCTTGTAGAGAAAATTGAATGGACTTCAAGACATGATATGGTCCAATGTGCTTTTATATGCATAAAAAGCATCATAATATTAATGATTTGTTTATAGAAATTCATATGTATAGAATTTTTCATAATATTGATGATCAAAGAGCCAAAGTTGATCAAGGTTGTGTCAATTGGTCATGGTTATGAATCAGGGTCTGATCGGTGTATTTCATCATATTGAAGTAATTTTTTTTTTTCTGAGCGAAATGTTACTTTAACTTTTTCTATGATGAAATAACTTGAAGCCTAACTCCATAGCTCGAACATACTCTAGTAATCATATTAATCACACAATTTAAATAATTTAAATTCCTAAAAATTTTACCTCATAACATCAAATATTACCATATAAGGAAACTCCCTCGGTGCCGTGGGTATGCCATTTACCACTTGAATCTTGAAATAATAGTACTTTTCACACTCTATAAAAAAACGCAAAACAAAAAAAAAAAAATATTTAAAGTGACTTTTGCAGAAGTAAGATACTTTCAACCCACCCAATTCACTGCGACGCTTAGGCAGCAATGTTGGCGCATCCAAATCCACCGGTTCGAACGGTTCCTCCTTTTCGCAACAAACAAAATGTTCGGATTTATTAAAATAACAAGTTTGTGGAGCTATATTTTGTTTGTTCCACAGATCAAGTGCCTGTGGACATGCGGCTAGTGTTTTGCAGATGCCTTCTTTGGTGTGTTGCGAGTCAACAAAACAATCATCGTCTTTATTGTCCGAAGGAAAGATGATGCTTGCATGTCTTGCTCTAAATTGTGGTGTTGCCGCTGGGGGCAGAGATAATTAAGTTTAACTAATGAATTTCAAGCTATTTTAATATAGCTCACCATAACAATTGATTAAGGCCAAAAAGACCAAAGTGGTGCTTAATATTTTACACATTTCTTGAGATTATTTATTGTATCTATTTTTTTTTTCACTAATTACACTTTGATTTGATATTGAACTTGAACTTAAACCTTCTTAGAAGAATAACAAACTGTAACTAAGAAACATCCTGACTTTGAAGCCGTAGCAGCTTCAAAACAAGCTAGAAACTTGGCTTAGCGGATTTAATAACTAATACGTGTTTAAATTTAAGCTGGTTGTGGAGAAAAGGTTATTCACCACACTTTAAGTTATACTGCTCTCAACAGTGTTGGAGTTAAGAAGGTTTTAACTTTATTGGAGGTGTAAGTTATGACGCAGCTTTGTTTTATAATAATAAATCTTAGTGCTATATAATTAAGTTGCAATGAGTTCTTTCATAAAATTTATGTAAACAGTTTTAGTGCCAATTATATTAATAATCACAGACGTTTCCAGCAATTTTTTGTTTCTTTTTAACTAAACTGGTTTATTTCTAATTTTAACTTATTGTTAGTTTGGTATTAAATTGTTTGCTATCTTATTATGCCGCCAGTTATTCACTCTCATTTCAGTTTGATTTAAAGTGTTTTGCTTTTATGAGTTTTGTGTTCAAAAGTTCAATTTGAATAGAGCTTAGCTTACGGGAGTCCCCAAAAGTGTTGATAAGAGTCTCTAATATTTTGATTTATGCAAAGTATCTGGTTCTTTGAGGCAAATTTTCTTTACCTCACTTTGTAGTGCAGCTCAAAGATTGTTTTTTAATGCTTTGGAAAAAAATTAATTTTTGTGCTTTTTATAAATTGTGAAAATTTAGCAAAAAGTACATATGTAGGTACATATGTACCCTGAGGTACATATGTACCCACTAACAATATTTCGCGTTTTAAAGTGCTTTTCAAAAATACATTATTTTTTTTTTAAATAAAATATAAACTAAAGACATTAAAAAGTACTACCACTTTAAATTAAAATTACCAGTGAAAAATTTGTATTTTAAGTGAAAATCAATAACGTTAAATAACTCATTTTAGAGCTATTGATAATGATATTTAACAATATTTAATATAATGATCCAATACTATTTTTCAACTGGGTTCTTTTGACAGCTTTTAAGTGTAAAATGGCTTGTATTCGATACGACTCAATCATGAATAGACTTAATCTTGAACAGCGTTTATTAATTGTGGAAACTCTTACTACCAAAATCAGTTGTCAGTTAGAGAACGTTATAGAGTTCCTTAATATAATTTTGGTTGTTATGAGCATCACCTTAAGAAATGGTCCCGTTAATTGGTCACCAAGATCATGTGATTTGGTGCCACTGGATTATTTTCTTTGGAGACATATTAGGTCTGTCCACGTACTTTTGGACTAAAAATGGTAAAACTGTCAAAAGTCTGAGAGTAAGAAAAAATCTCTCGAAAATAGATAAAAACTCAAAAATGTACGGGAACGCTTTTCGGACTAAAATTGTAAAAACTGTCAAATAAGAATGTTTGTGCAGCGTTGGCTTGATATGGAACATCGGCAGTGCAAGCGAAATGCTTGAGATTTTTAATAATATTGAAATGAGTTCTGATGTTTAGCATTTATATTAGTTTTTACACATTTTCCCATGTTTCTGGTTTCCATTTTAATAGTTTCAAAGAAGTTTTGATGTATCGCAATTTCTTAACTAACCTGAATAAATTTATCGGACTAAAACTAGCAACTTTTGACAAGGAGGGGAAATGTTTTACTCTCTCGATTGCACCCTCTTTTACAATTTTTTCCAGTACGGGAACGCTTCTCGGACTAAAACTGGTAAATTGGACTAAAACTTTGGAGTACGGGAACAGACCTATTAAATCACTTGTTTATGTCGACAAACCCGAAACTATTGACGCTTATTGATCCGAAACCAACTTCACTTGTGCTATTCAAGGAATACCGGCCGATAAGCTCGAAAAAGTTGTCGAAAATTGGACCCACAGAATGGTCTATTTAAGCGCTAGTCGTGGGGAACATTTGAAGGAAATAATTTTTAAACATTGAGTTATAGGAACCGAACTATCATTCCAAATAAAGATCTGCATCAATACATTGACTTTTGTGTATGTTTTTAGAAAACATATATTTTTTTCTGCTCTTATTAGATCACCCTTTATATAAGGGAGCTCCGCATTCTTATCCGTGGAGCAATCTCAAAAATTTGGCATCTGCATTTGGATCCGCATCCGCTTTTTTATTTCTTTTATATCCGCATCCGCATTAAGGATAAAGAAATATTAAAATCTTTGAATTTCAATACATGAATTAATTTCTTTAGTTATTCTATTAATTTTTTTTATTTTTAATGAATAGAATTTGTTTATTTATTTATTTTATATCTTATTATTTTTATTTTATTATATACTTTATTTTATACCTTAAACGGGTATTTCCGTAAAAACTAAAAATGATCAATTCTTAAAAATATCTTATTATTTTATTGAAAACATTCGTATCTGCATGCACGGCTCTGAATTTCGATTATCCGCATCCTCAAGTTTAAATTCTGAAACACACACGCTACGAGCCTAACTTTTATTTATAGATATATGCGAATGCTAAAATAGACCCCAATATTGTCTGAGTTTGGCTATATCCGGTTAGCCATAATATCTACACACATAAAGATGAGGAAGATTATGGAACAGGATTAAATTCTGATTTTCCATAGTGGACCTACCACCGTTTGCAAATCCATCATTGTCTAGATTTTTTACGAAAAGGCATTCGGCATGTTGTGGTCACTATTATCGACAAATATAAAAGTAAGGTCCATATGGATACCCAAGAACAAGCTAAAAAAAAATTCCAAGATAAAGCTTTTCCCGAAAGTGATTTAAGATCCCGCCAAGAGGAAAACACACCATTTCCAGACTAGAGTCAAATTCGAATCAACATACAAGAAGGGGAAAGACAAGTTGTTCTTCTAGAAGTTGTACTTCTAAGGGGTCGTTCTTAAACTTCGTGACTGATTTTTATAAAACTAAAAGCTTTGTGGTGACCGTGGCATGCAGGTTAAGTGTGTGGCTTAGCATGCTCGGAGCCCGAGTTCGATCCCCAGTCGCGGCGAAAAGTTTTTTCAATAAAAAAATTTTTCTGATCAATCACCACCTCTCTGCAGACAATGGCAAACCTCAGAGAGTAAATAATGGCATGTAAAGCTTCTTGAGAACATGAACTTTAGCCGTTCGGAGTCGGCATAAAATATGTAGGTCCAGTTCTCGGTCAATTGTGTGCAAAAATTTAATAACACACACAACACAAAGCTCGGTCAAAGTCTTTCAAGGGTTGGAATGGCCAATTTGTTTTTTTTTTGTTTTTTAAAAGCTTTGTTAAGGATTCTTCGAAATCGAGTTCTTCAACGGATTCTATGTCGACCCATTCTAAATGCAAATAAATTCAACCGATATTTGAAAGAGTACCCGTAAGAGCAGCGCCCTTATTGTACCAAGTTCAGTGTTTTGGTGAATATCCTTCCTGAATATTGGTTTATTTATAATTTTAATTATAACTGTAATTGATCGGACACACTTAAGGGGATCAATGCACCGAAAAGCGCGAAAAAGGCAATTTTTCTGAATTTTTTTTAAAGGAAATCTATAGCTGTAATCAAACCGATTCTTTTTATAAATCAGAAAAGACATTTTTAAGAATAATTAAATTTTTTTATTTAACCCTCGAGGACTATCGTCTGGGTGGAATCCACCCATAAGGCTGAATTTCTTGGAGAAGTATATAATTTTTCATGAAAACCATCACTAAATTATAATGTAATCCTCATTTGAATGTTTATTGATGTTAAGAAGCATTATTTACTCGTTTAAACTAAGGTGATATTTACATAAAGCCAGTTTATTAAGGTACTATTACAGTGTGTAAAAAATGGAAATTTTTTTTTTTGTTTTTTTTAGAATCTGGTTCCTTAAGGTCTTAAGAATGCATATACGAAATTTTAGAAAAACTAGTAAGGTATATCTTCGACTTGGCCGAAGTTAAAATACCCCCACGGCCGATTCTTAAGGGTAAAATAATCTTAAATTGGAGAGCTTTTTGTATGAGATTTTGAGATATTTTATTATTTTTATGTGTCTTAAATACATATATATCAAATTGTTTTCCTGGAGCTTTAATATTAGCCTTTTTATAAAGTTTTCAATTTTGGGATTGTATGGGAGGTGGGCGTGTAAGTGGGTGGGTGACGCCCATTTTTCTAACACACCTCAGTTTTGACATAGAATACACAAATACCGAGTTTCAGTTTTGTTACTTTAGTATTAGCCTCTATATAGATTTTTCAATTTTGGGGTTGTATGGGAGGTGGGCGTGTTAGTAGATGAATGACGCCCATTTTTCTAACACATCTCTGTTTTGACATAGAATACATAAATACCGAATTTCAGTATTCTAGCTTTAATATTAGCTTCTTTATAGGGTTTTCAATTTTGGGGTTGTATGGGAGGTAGGCGTGGTTTTCATCCGATTTAGCCCATTCTCGAACTTGATCTTAGTTTTTTAAAAATAAGCTTAAATATCGAATTTCAGCACGATAGCTTCAAAATTACGGCTGTAATCGTGTCCACAGACAGACGGACAGACAGACGGACAGACGGACAGACGGACAGACGGACAGACAGACGGACATGGCTAAATCAACTCGGGTGGTGATGCTGATCAAGAATATATATACTTTTCTATACCTACCACGCCTCCTTGTGGGCGTTACACACGTCGTGACAAAATTAATATACCCCTTACGCAGTACGCGTGGGGGTATAAAAATAGGAAATGAAAAAAAAGATATAACATACATTATATTCGTATGTCGCGTATTATTCATATGTATCTGAAAATCTAATCGCGTTTTTCTCGAAACAAGTTTTTTAGAATTGGTTTCTAAGATATCTCGAGTTCTGCTTGATCGATTTCGATGAATCTTGATTCATTGTATCTTCATAGACTCTGTTAAGCACTCTACCTATAAAAAGCCGAGAAACTTTTATATTTTGTTTTTTACGGCTAAGAATTTCTGCCAAAAACAGGGGTTTTTTGTAAATTTGTTTTTCACCGTATGGCATTTTTTTTGTTGAGCATTAGAGTGCTCAACTACAACCCTTAACTGAAGAATGCACTCTGATTTTTGACTTTCAGACGTCTTGAAAATGCTGGAGACGAGAAACCAATTTACAACCTTTCTTTAAACACGCCAAATTCAACGACCTCTAGAAAAGAAACAACAAATACAAAAACAAAAAAAAATATTTTTTTTATATCTTCGACTTTAACTGTACATAATGTAAATAAATTTTTATTAAATAATTTATTAATACTATGTAAAAAAATATAATAAAAAAGGTTTTGCTTTTAATAACTCCACACTATAATAGTACCTTAAGAGGCTTGGGTGGTTTACACTCACGATAGTAATGGCGTTTCAAAATAGTGGGTGTTTTTCACCCACGATAGTAATCAGTAATAAAATATTGTTTGTTATTGCCAATATAAAATCAAAAGAAATCACTTATATTTGCAAAACTTTGCCAGATACGAACTAATCTATGACGATATGTTTAGTAGATGTAATGAGTAACTAAAATTTGTAAGTATTTAGCTCACTTTTGAAAAAAAAATTGTACTTTGTGCCGAAAAAAATTATTAAATAACTTTTTCTTATAAACATTTTCAGCTTTCCAAATCAGTTAACCAAAGATCCATGGCGTGAAAACTAAAAATGTTACAACTGATTTTCCAGAATGCATTTTTTATTTTTTTCTCTAATTGCTATGTTCCTAAGTAAACGATTATATAAAAAAAAAAAACAAAATTAATTACATATAAAATATTCTTGTTTTTCAGTAGTTGGGTATTCATTCTTTAAAATAAATTGATTTTTTTTATAGTTTCATTTGACAGATGAGAAACGCAGATACTAACTGAGTATGGGTGGATTACACCCAACGATAGTACTGACGTTAGTGAAATAGACGATAGTCCTCGAGGGTTAAAAATATCCAATATTCACCGAGTAATACTGTGGTCCGTGAAATACCACATGAAAAATGATAAGCATTTTATGAAAACGGTAAGAATGAAAATGTTTCAAAGTCAAAATATCTGAACCCCCTTATCGTAGTGGTGCCCCCTCACTCCCTCTAAATTAGTAGCGACGTTTATGGATGACCCTTAAGGAGAAGCATGAGAAAATATGAACACGTGAGTGCATTTTTTTACTTTTACTTGCTGTGGTTTGCTGTATGGAGGACAGTTTCAAAAAGATAAACCCTTAATTCCGTAAAAAATTCCAAAGTGGGCAGTAGGAATGCAATATTATCTAGCTCTCGATTTAATTTGCTCCATTCATTGTTGTTTTAACATCTTTCTGCTCCTCATAAGCAACCTATGTTTGTATATTTTAGTACTAAATACTTTTTATTAAATTGAATAGTTGTTATATGTTAATAGTTATTTTTCTGATTTGAATTAAGTTGCATTAATTTTTCTCAAAAAAAGTAAAATAGCAAAATCTTGTAAAATTTTTGGCAACTTTTTTTTAATTTTGCCAACTTTTTTAAATTTTAATGATGAATTTCGACGAAGAGGTTTTAATACAAATCCACCAATTAATCAAAATAAATTTTTATTTTATTTTCATCATTTTTCGAAGAGTTTCCACAAATTTCATATTCAATAACGTTATAAAAAAGTGCTTTTTGAGTGCATTTGAAAATATTTCAATATATCTAAGAAAAATTCACAAACTCATCTATAATTTATATATAATACCATTGCGGTTGGTGATTAATAGCACGATCAACGTGCTGATTAATTTAATATCATAGTTATAACGCCAATCAATATCAGCAGGTTGAATCATCTTGTTGTTCCTCATAAAAGATATTACAATAAGATAAATACTAGTAAATATTTTAAAAATTTTGTTGTAGAACAATTGATCACAATAGTGCATAACAGCGATTTTTAACAATTCTACTTTATGTTAAAATTCATGGTGCAAAAAATGACACTGACGTTTGATTTTTGGTTTTTATAAAATTGTATAAATCGAGGCAGCTCAGTGTGAGTGTTAATCAAAACATAACAAAAAAAAATTTTAAACATATACTCTTGCGAAAGTATTTAATTCTATACTTTTTTTAATATTCATATGAAAAACGCATAGATTGCCTCTTGTGGTTTTGTGATAAAAATATAATTATATGAATACATCTGCTCGACAGAAAATTGCAATATGACTTAGATTAATCCACGTCATACATTTATTTCACATGCTCTCGAAACTCATTATTTACTTAGGTTTCTTCTAACAGCAGCTCTTGATGCGGCATGCATTCTTTCGACGACAGTCTTTCATTTAATGAGTGCAAATATTTTCCTACCTCATTGAAGTCAACATATGTGAATGCATAAAAATGAATAAAAACGAAAATAATTTTCTTTTCGTAGCCATGAACGCAGCACCTACCTATAGAAATGAAAAATAAAATGTGCGGTAAGAATGGCAAAGATGATGGCGTTGTTTCAAGCAACACATCATCTGGAGTAAAGTAGACGTTAAATTAAATAGCGTTGAAGCACACTGAATGGAAGTTGCATTAGCGTAGACAATGTCTACTTTTCTGCACATTGTAATTGCATTTTATACCTCACCGCTACTACCAACAGTTAACGGTATTTATAATCACTGTTCTGATGCGTTAATGGTCGGCTGTAAGGAAGATATACAAAAATCAAAATTGTTTATAAAGGAAACCTCGGAGATTTTTTAGGTTTTGTATTGTCTGGCATGTTTTGAATTAACGGCATGCTTGTGGTTGAAATACTTTTTCATTGTAATTAAAGTATTTTTTTCTTATAGTTTGGGTTTAAAACTACTCCAAAAAATTGTAGAAATTATTAAAGAATTGTTTTAAAATAAAAGTTCAGAATTCAAAATTACAAGAAAAATAAAAATAATTCTTATTTCAACCTCGAAAAAACCTTTTGAACAAACCAACTTAAGCTTTAAATACTCATGTTGCCATATTTATTTGAACTATTCAACATAAAAAAGCTCAGCTAAAATCTGATCGAAAATTATTAAACTGTCACACATCTGTACACACAGGTGCGGTAGTGAAAAGGGCATATTTAGAACCTTATTCTGGTGATTGACAATTGTAAATTTATTGACAAGCGCGAGCATTTCTCATTCTGAAATTATATTGAAAGCTCCTTATAACAATTATTGTCAACATGGTTTTGATAACAACAAAAAAAAAAAACTATGTACAAAATTATTGACTTTTTAACTCCATGTACGTAGAAATGCACATTTAAGATAACCTTGTCAATAAATTAACAATTTTCAATCACCAGAATAAGGCTGTAGAATAGAAAAAGAGATATTAAAAAAGTATATATATAAAACCTATTCATTTTACAATTTTCCACTTAACATAAAATGGTTTAGTAATTATTTCTGTTTTGATTTAAGCACAAATTGAATTGATTAATTTATTTTTTTATAAGAAAAAATGTTTTTGTTTGAAAAAAGTTAAAAAGCATAATCTTTTCAAATACTTTTAGTTACTGCACTATGGTTAAGAAATCGAATTTGGTGGCATAAATCTAATTTTTTTATTTCATACAAAAACCATGTGACTTAACAAAAGTTAAAAATTAAATAAAAAAGCCGAACAATATTCAAGTAATGTTACGTTAGCCATTATAGGGGTATTCACACGAACTTGAGTACTTTTGGTAATTGCGAACATTCTAAATTGCAATTGGGTTTGTAGAATAGTTTTGGGTAGTGACTGCATGTTTGATTGATCTCCCCGGCTTATGTCAGAAATTTTCACTATTTTTTTATGCGGGTAATTTATTATTAGGTGGCTACGCTGTGGTAAAAAAATCACATAATTTTGAAAATCTGACAACTTTTTATCTAGTGGTTGCCCCAATACCGAATTCGTAAAACTTAAAAAAATTAACAATAGGTATTAACCCTGTCCGCCATCTTGAATTTCAAATTCTGATTAAAATCCCTCATAATTCACTCCACTACTACCACAATAAAACATTTCTTTGCTAGCCTTGAGCAATTGAGTTCTTCCTATTACCAGCAAAATTTTCAATCCACTATATCTGTATCGACAAGGAATAACCGCTAAAGTCGAGTTAGGACAAAATGAGGTAATTACTTTTATTGGGTTTTTTCGCAACGAAATACACTTGTACGCAAATTTTTATGGTTGTAGCTTGAAAATTTAATGTTTGAGGCCATCAAATCTAAACACTAAAAAGTCAGGGAACCATGCTATTAGGCAGCGATTTAAATCTTAAAAATGCTCTTCTGAAATTTTGAAAATCAGTTTAACTATTATTCCTTGTCAACACAGACATGTTAGGGACTTCTTCTATCGACTATTTTATTAATTTTTTTATTATAAGTTCTCTAAACGATATTCTTTTCAGCAATATTCAATACAATTTCAAAACATTTGCTTATTATCTTATTTCTTGGAGTGTTACAGCAAATTTCTTAGTTTTTAGGTCCGAATTAGCAGCAACTCCAAAATTAACATAATCCTACATTTGTTACTATAATTATAAACGATTGATTGTGAGTACGTTCAGAGAGGTTACAGTGCTGCTAGTAACTTAAATTATTTGGAAATCTTAAAAAAATTTTCCAATAAATAAAAAAATATAAACCTCTACATATAAACCTCTACAAATTTTTTACCTCTACAAAAAAAATATGTCAAAAATGACCACATTTAGAGAAATTTACCTCAATGGGCAATAGTGTCTGAACTCGAAATTTATTGGTCAGAATTTTGTTCGAGCAAAGAACGCAAAAATGTCAAAATTCTCAAAAAGAGCAGAAAAAATGCAGAATTTTTTTGAGAAAAGAAAACGCTATAAGACTCTTAAAAAACTTATTATAAGAAGGCAGTTCTGAAAAATTAAATAATAATGAAATTCTGATAATAGTGAAAAATTAAATAATTATGAAATTCTAAAAATGGATTCAGTGTCCCATTTTTACTTAGTGTTTGTCCAAACACCGATATATATTATATATTAATTTATATTAATATTTATTTTTAGTTTATAATTCTTAAAAAACATATGTTTTAAGAAGAATATAAGCACTTTATGCCAAATACGTGAACAGACTAGACCATAGAAAAAAATTCGATGACAAACATTATCCATCAGTTTAAATTTTAAATTTATTTATAGCAATTAATTATACTCAGAAAAATATCAACTGTGATATTAACAGTCGACCGCTGTTAAAACAACAAAATATTTCAAAATACGGTTAGGTTAAATGATTTGCAATTAAGTCAACAGTTTTCTCTATTCAATGAACGTTTTAAAGTATTTTTGAGCTGTTAAAATCATCTGTTGAAATATTTTTGGTTTTTTTGTTGAAATGTCGTCTTCTCTAAGCAATAGTTTTTAAATGTGTTTTGCTTTATTTATCTTATGGTTGAATATCTCAGTGGAAGTGCTAGACTGTCATGCGGAGGACGTGGGTTCGTAGCCTGGCTGTGTAAGTTGCAAAACTATATAAAATGTTGTTATATAGTTATATATAGCTATAAATAGTTAATATAGTTAATATATTAACTGAAATGCTAATTCTGTTTTATTAACTTTTTGGTCAAAAATGGTTCAGTGAAATAACTCCCAATGAAATAACGCCCAAAATAAAAAAATTAAATAACGCCCAAAATATTTTGGGCTTTAAAAAATGAAATAACGTCCAAAATATTTTCAAAGCAAATCATTTTAAATATTTTGGGTCTTATTTCATAATGAAATAACGCAAGTGCGTTCGTGCGACTTCTTTAATTAAGTTATAGAGAAGAGCATCAGAGCAGCTGATCTGAGGTGCAGTGGCACAATATTCTATAAGAGTGTTATGTTGAAGATATATCAACATATAATATATTGACATCAGCATTCTCCAGGCTAGAAAAAGAGTCGAGTCGAATGGGTCTTGCAGTGAATGCAGATTAAACAAAAGTATCTTGTGTCAACAAACAAACTGCCCTATCGTCTTGGAAACCACGATACTGTCGACAACACCTTTGAGGTTGTTAAGGAACTTCTTGTACCTAGGATTTAGCATTTACTTTTCCAACGATATCAGTATTGAGATTAAACGAAGGATAAGTGCATTTAACCAGCATTTTCTGGCAACACTGTCTCGAACACAGCAAAGCTCATAAGCAAAACTTTTTTAATGGCAATGCTTTCCGCCAAGAGCTTTAGCAACATGATGCAGAGTTCTGCAACATGTTCGCTCTTTGCTCTCAACATTATTTAGTAGACTACTAAAAAGCAGCAATACACGCAACAACTAAATGACGCAGTTATTGTGACGCAAAACTTATGCACTGAAATACTGCCACAAAAAAAAAACAAATAAAACAAAACAAACAATAATATTTCTCAACCAACCAGTGCACAGTGAAAAGCAAAAGTTTTACTTCCTCTCTATTTTCATTGAATTGCCAAACAAAACAATCATTAGCAGCCGGTGTTTGTGTTCAGCGCGCGCTCTTACGCCATTCAACCAAACGACCAACCACTTTCAACGTACCAACAATTCAAATTTAATTCAAAATAAAACTGTTGTGCCTGTAGCTTTATAGCTTGGCGTTTAGTTGAACGCTGGTCCCCCAGTCAGTTGTTTTTCATACGCCATCGTCAACAGTTGTGAGAACGGCAAACTTTATACGGTCTAAACGTGTGCGTGATTAAGAAATTGTGGGCGCAAAAATTGTATTTTTTTTTTTACAGTACACTGTGCAAAAAGTGAAACATAAATAAAGTAATAAAAAAAGCTGTACCGCTGAAGGTAAACTAGTTGTTTTTTTTTTTTATCAACAAGTTCAATTTATTCAGTGGCTTAAGTGCTGAACAAATTACGTATCTAACGACTTAACATTAACTGTTTTTAAAGTTATTAAAGTTATTTAAAGATTGCCGCCTTGAACTAGTGTGAGGTGTGTGTTTTGGCAACATGTTGCAAAAATGTGTCGAGCATTTTAAAATAAGTGTTTATGTTGTGATTTGTTATTGTTAATTTTGCTAGTGATCATAATAATAAAGCTGATGATGGTGATGATGTCATGAATGCGATCGCTTCGATGATCGCATGTGGAAATTGCAAATCAAGAAATTCTAGTTTAATTTTTTTTTCTTAGTGCTTTTGCCTTGAACGAGTTAAATATCATTTAAGTTAAAAAAAGTGGCAACAAAAAAAAAAAAAAACAGTGCTCGCAAAATGACGTCATAATGACGGTTTTAGACTGTTGCTTTTTTGTGTGTGTAGATCGAAAAGAAAGTTGATATCTCGCAGATAACATTCTGCTTCTTGGAAAATATTTATCGAACTCACGAAACAGATTTTTTTATTATTTGGGTAATCTTCATCCACTTGTGTATAACGTTATGACTGATAATATTTTGTTATTCGAATTTGAATTCAGATTTGGATTTGGATAATTTAGATTTGAATTCAGACTTTTTTTCATATAATTGCACTGGGGTACAATTGTACCCCACAGACGGTTAACGTATTGTTTTACCATGGACGGATGGTGGGTTAAGGTTTTTTTTTTCAATTTACTTTCACTGAAAATGGCTAAGATTGCAAAAATGTGGCGACACTTCAAAACTGACTGTAAGTTCTAAAAATCTTCGTCTAAAATTAAGACTCAAAAAAGTTTTGTCAAAAGCTTATAAAAATATAAAAATGTTTTTATGTCAAGAAAGCCATGGAGTTCTTATAACAAAATTGAGTTATACTAAATGATGAATACCTTCTCAAAAGTCCCATAACCAAACAAAAAAAGAATAAATATTGATGAAAGCATCAAAATATCAAAACTTTTTTCAGAACGCTGTCAAATCTCTGAACCCATTCCTTCTCAAGTGGACTTGATTGGGGTCTCGGTTGGGTTTTCGTCTAGAAAGTTTGTAAAAAATCAAATTTTGCAGCGACCAAATATGTTTTCACCAGTTACAAAGAGTTGCTCCTTCAGATGTTGGGGTCAGATTTTAAAATTTTGGAAGTGAATTATAGTTACTCACAAATGACTAATTTGTAATCCCTACCTTGTTCCCATGTACTATTATTAAAATGCCCAAAGTCGAATAAACGCATCAAAATATATGGCAGGGTTCAGGACCTCCATTTACATATTTTTCCCCATAGTAAGATAATGTCAGTGAATGATAGATTCGATCCGAGTTTTGACGTTATATCTTTAAGTCAAGAGCTAAGTCAACGAAACAAATCGGGTTGTATGAGTGGTGCCACGCCCACTTTTATACTCTCTTTTATTTTTTTATCAGTAAGATGATGTTTGTCAATGTTTGCTTCGTACCGAATTTCGATGCTTCATCATGTATAGCTTATGTTTATAGTTCATTTTTATAGCTAAGCCCAATAAACTATTTGGGTTGTAAAGGGTTTTTTTTAAATTTTTAAAATTGACATGAAATTGACTTAATTCATAATATACTTAATCTTCTGACATTATAATTTAAATATGATTTGTGGCATATAACCGTCACGACTGGTTCGAACGTAATGTAATCTGTAGGTCCAATTTTCAATATTTTTTTTCCAACATTTGTGGCCATATATCGGCAATAACGCGGCGAATATTGTCATGCAAGTGATGAATCGGTTCGGGTTTATCGGCGTAGACTAGCGACTTCACATGTCTCCAAAGAAAATAGTCAAAATAGGCCAATTTACGCGTCCGGAACGTGAAATTATGTGGTTACCAAACGTTTTCTTCAGTAAATCAATTGTGGCACGAGCTGTATGACATGTTGCGCCGTTTTGTTGAAACCACAGTTCCTGCAAATCATGGTTCTTCAATTGAGGAACGAACAAGTCAGTAATCATGTCTCTATAGCGGTCACCATTGACAGTAACGTTTTGGCCAGCATCGTTTTTAAAGAAGTACGGAACAATGATTCCACCAGACCATAAAGCACACCAAACACTCAGTTTTTCTGGATGTAACGGTGTCTCAACATTCACTTGAGGACGATCTTCATTCCAAATACGGCAGTTTTGTGTCGCTAAACAAAATTCTCTTATGAAAATTTCGAACAGAACCATTATTTTCAAAATAAATTTGAACAATTTGGAAGAGTCGTTCAGGCGTCAGTCTATTCATGTTGAAATGCCAAACTTAAGTTAACACAAACAACTTGACAGCTGACAAAATGGCCGCCAGTTAAAACAGTGTTCCCACCTATAAGTTCTGTACCTCTTAAAAAACACCCTTTATAAGTGGTGTTACTCATCCTTTCACAATGGCCATAACTTTGATTCAGTAGAATAAGGTAAGTAAACGGTGGCTTTGTTCAAAGTTAACATGATTTATATTTAAAAAAATAAGTCATTTTAACGATTCGAATTGCATGGGAGATGCCACGCCCTTTGGCTAAAACAAATTTTTCTGCAGTCTATATATCGGGTGATTTTTATATATTGAACCAATATTTCGATAAAATTTAGTTATCGATTCATTACAGTTTTCAATGAGAGAAAAAAAATATG
This sequence comes from Tetanocera ferruginea, assembly GCA_958299015.1. Lineage (NCBI taxonomy): Eukaryota > Metazoa > Arthropoda > Insecta > Diptera > Sciomyzidae > Tetanocera > Tetanocera ferruginea. The sequence goes on from OY282643.1 coordinate 39,146,544, forward strand.
TTAGCAACATCCGAAACGTAACGCCGGAACAAATTAAATTGTTAACTGCAACTTTAATAGCACCAATTTTGAGATGAAGTAGAAATTGTACGAAACTTATTTTATTTGTTCCTTCAGATTTTCGGAATGCGACCGATCAGTTCATAGTGAACGCTGAAGCTGAAAACTAAAAGCTCAGATTTCTTTGTTTTTGTAACGTCCAAACGTACGGTGAAATGATTGAAAAGATGCTGTTTGAATGAATATGAAAAGAACTCATTCAAAGCAATTCACATTTAAAAAAAAATGGATATTTCAATATTGTAATTCATATCGAAAATTATCTATGGATTTAATTGAAGACAATGACACGATTACAGCCATAATTTTCAAGCTATCGAAATGAAAGATTAAATTGAAAATGGGCTCAATCGTATGAAAACCACGTCTACCTCCCATACAACCACAATTATGAAAACTCTATAAAAGCTATAAGATTGAAGCTATAAAATTGAAAGTTGATATTTGTGTATTCTATGTCGAAACTGAGGTGTTTTAGCAAAATGGGCATCATCCGCCCACTAACTAGCCCACCTTCCATACAACCCCAAAATTGAAAACTATATAAAGAGGCTTCTGTCGAAGTTATAAAAATTAAATTAGATCTTAATTCGTTTTTTATCAAAACTAAGATGAGTAAGACAAATGGGCGTCATACAACCCCAAAATTGAAAACTATAAATAGGTTTCTCATTAAGCTATAGACAAAGAATTTGATACATTTGTATTTTATATCAAAACTAAATCAAAACTAAATCGTTTCACTAGAACCTAATAGTGAATACTTTATAAAGAGGCTTATATTTCAGATGGACAAAACTGAAACCATCACGAACACGCCAACCTCCCATACAACCCCAAAATTGAAAACTTTATAAAAGAGCTTATCTTTAAGCTACAGTAAAACAATATTATATATTTATGGGCAGAAAAAGGTACTGATAAGTGTTGCTAGAAAAGGAACTTTTCCCGTTTTACGGGAGTTACTAACCTAAAAAGGAAACAGGCTTAAAAACGGTGAAAATTCGCTTAAATGCATTTTTATGTGAAAGTCAAAAAGTCAACCAAACGTTTTATAAATTCAGATTTGTACATTTTAGTATTTTCTGAACCAGCATTATCTTCAAATGTTTTCTTAAATGCAATTTGTGTCTATATTTATTACAAATATTACAGTATTTCTTTGCTTTCTGTATAAAATAATTTTGGTCCATAGCTTGCATTTCATGTCCCATCTTAGGTTATATACAATTAAAATGGATTAAACTAGTGCTACAATAACTCTCAAAGCTTTAATCTCAAAGCTTTTATAAGTAAAGAATTCGAATTCAGGTGGAGTTAAATCGAGGTAACAGGGCTTAGGAGTTGAAAATAACTTTGGAAGTTTAAAAGCCTTGAGAAGAAAATGTAGTTCCAGTAAACCCGTTTTTAACGGCACATCATTTCCTAAGATCGGACATAAAATTCATAAGTAAAGGAAAAAAAATTGTGTCGGTTTTAAAGTGGGTTCAAAAATTGATTTTGAAAGAAATATGGAAAACCGGGGAAAGTTTCTTGAAAAGCATGGACAAAACGGAAATTATCTCTGCTGACGTGTAGCGACACTGCTCATACGCCCAATCTGCTTTTTAACCTCATGCCGATGAGGTTCTTACTCTCAATCTTACCATCGATGTTACGAATTTTCGTTCAACTCTGATGGGACTTAAATTTCTACATATCTTGAATTTCCAATTTAAAAATCTTTCCCAGCAGTTTTGATACCTAAGGATATACGCCAATTCCACGCATAACGCAAAACTTTTTTCAAAAATTGACCTCATGGCTTTCGATTTGTTTTATTTTTGGGCTATAGATTCCTTTTAAAACTCTAAGAATATAAGTTCATTTATTTTTTTTTTTTATCGCCATTCGTTGAAAAGTTATGGACCTCTCAATTCTGCAAATCGTCCGAAAACGCCAGAATCGTGAAACTTTCAATTAATTGTATCTACGTCAAATTTTATCCAATTTTTATAAATAAAATATATAATTTGAAAATTTTGGATGTTGCCAACCAATTTTAAAACAAAATGTATTTGCTAATATATCAAAAAAAGCATAATTTTTTTTTGATTTTTTATTTTTTAAATTTGAAAACGAATGTTGCCTTTAATTCAAAAGCAATGTAATGATGGAGTTTTTATATGTTTTTTCGCAATTTCAATTTTTGTACACATACCTCATCATTTTGAGGCACTTTATCGCCTATAAATGTCATAACGGCTAAGATGTTCGAAAATTTGTTCTGCAAAATGGTTGACCTTGTTAAGACAAATGTTTTATTCATAATTTTTGATGGCCTTACACCTGACCTTGGTATAGAAAACTAGTAAAAACCGAAAAAAAAAATTACAAAACACAAACTATTTTTTTTAACTTTTATTTGTATAAGATAAAACAAACTTTTGACTGCCATATTGCAGATAATTAGATTCTAATTTGTTTTGATTTTGAAAATGAAAAGTTTTAAAATCGGACTTAAAACAAAAAAGTTATGATGGTGACGCTCTTTCAATAAAAAAGTTACAAAGATTTGTATGGGTTGACAAGTGTGAGCCCTACCTCGAGTCTACTTAATGCCATGTCTACACAGAGAGTTTAGTTTGCGTTTCCAGTACAAAGTTGCGTTTTGCCCTTGAACTCAATATAAACGCTGGCGTTTCCAGTACAATTATGCAGGAGAAAACGCAACTAAACTCAACTTGCTGTCTACGTTTACCAAAACTCAATTTGATACATGCCTAAAAGCATACTATTAGAAATGCCAACAACAGCTGATTCTGAATTCTGAATTGTGCTGATTCTGAAAACAAATCGAAAGCCATGAGACGGACCCGTTTTGCGTTATGCTTGGAATGGCCGTATAGTTAGATTTTATTATTTGCTTATTACTTTTTACACCAAATCTTTTACTTTTTTAACGTTATGAAATTTCATCAAAAAATATTCCTTTAAAATTATACCGTAAAAAAGTCCATTTCGACTGTTTTTTCCATTGGGCGAAAATATTTTTTGTTTTGTTTAATCCTCTCCAGGTCATCTCTAGGATGATAAATAGGTTTTTTTTTAAATTTGTTCGACCCACTTTCGATAAATGTATGCATATTTTGAATTTTTTCATAAGAAAAAAATAAGTTTTTTGGATCGAGGCTAATATAATGCTATTGTTTCATAAATTATGAGTTTACTATACGCATATATGGTACTTCAAATTTTTGTAATGAAATTCTCCATCGGATAGAAATGCTAACTTGTTCTCAATTACCTATATGTCCTATATGTCAATAATTATTTTGACATATAGGTCTTCACAAAAAAGTAAATTTTTGTACCTTTTTTCGATCACAACAGTCATATCACTGGTACTATTGGCACGGTATAGGTATAGGTAGGTAATAAGGTAAAAAAATCGCTTTAACTCTTAAGTCATATTTAACTTATTTTCTAATTTTTGCAAAACTTGAATTTTTAACTACTAAAATTGTCTTAAGGATAATTTCTTCGAGTGTACCTTTTTTGCTGCTTATCAGAATGAAGTACTGCTGTATACGATAAGATTAATATTTGTGTTTAGCAATTTCCTTTGTGCCTACACCATTTGTCAATAACGCTCAATTTATGTGTAAAACTTATCTTTTCACATTTTTCCCCCCCTGTTTTTAAATTTTAAATTTTACTGTTTTAAAAATACGTTTTAATTGAAAAGTACAAATATTAAAAAAAAATACTGTATTTTTCAAGTTCCAGTTTGAATAGTTCTTCTATCTGAAGAGTCGGAATATTGAAAAAAATTTTATTTTTAATATTCCAACACGAGTGGAGTTATTTATAAAGTCTTAGTTGAATTTTAAAATTGATATTTAACTTGCTTTTAGCAGTTTTTCATCAAAGCTATAAAATATTAAAATTAGCCCTTTGTGCTGTTGTTACAAATTGACGTTGCCATATTTTATAAACTAAACTTTGCAGTAACAAATTTATACTAACATGTGTTTATTTATAGATAAACATTCTTATCTCAGAGAGCCATAAAATTGAGCTTGTCCAGACATAAATAAAAATACCACAAAAAAGATAATAATTCAATTACAACAAATCGATTACTTGAAAAAATTTGTAAAAAAATTATTTGTTTGCTTTCAATAATTTTTGTAAAAAAAGCAAAAATTAAAATTTCAACTTAATATTTTTAACAGTGTACTCGGCGGATATTAGCACACATACCAAATGAATTTAAAAAAACAGGCTAAAAAAGAAAGTTTAGCCAATCGTAGTGATTGTTAAAAAAGTGAGAAGTAAAAGATCGTAAAATCGGCAAATTTCAAAAAAGATTATGATGTGCAAAAACAAATTTAACAAAAATTGAAAAAAGCTAATTAAGCCCACTTACAAAAAAAAAAAAAATTTTAAAAATAATGAATCGTGAAGTTCTTTTTAAACAACAAAAATTCAACCTCATTTCAGCTATCTAAACAACAAAAAATAAAACCAACAACAACATTAGCACAAACGTGCTCAGACAACCATTTCTGCAACAACGACATATCAAACAATTTATTTGACAACCGGTTATCAAACAACAGCATTAAAGTTACAAAAACAGGTGAGTTAAATTTGCTAAAACCAGAAAAAACCAAGTTGAAACTACGTACGACGCATAAGTGATCGTCATCAAGAATGATCTAATAAGAACTTGAAAAAAATGACGAATTTTGTGCAAAACAATGGCTGTATTTTTATTAACACAGTGGCGCAAATTAAAAAGGCACTAAAAAATTACGTATTGTTAGTTAGTTTTTATTTTTGCATTTCATCATTCAACACTTTTTAATTGCAGCTATTTAAAATTTAAAAAACAACAACTACTCACTTACCTTCAGTTCGTTGAATACGTACTTCAAGTGTTCAATTAACATTCAATTGACTGCAGTTTTTTTTTTTTGTTTTGCTTGAACTTTTAACTACTACTTTGAATAAAAAATAACTACAGGTTTTTCATTGAAGTTTTTGTTTTCTTTGTTTTTTCCCCTTCTGCAGTCAGAGACACCAATACCAATTTAGCATTGGAGTTACACTCTCTGACTGCTTTCATTAAAGTTTTGTTTTTATTATGAGTACGAGTAGCAGAAGAGTCTATAGTTCCTTGAAATTTTTTTTTATTGCTCTAAAGTTTGCTTGAGAAACTTTAAGCTTATTTTAGTGGCTATAAAAATGTTTATAATAACTCACTGTTATAAGCTTAAATTTAGAAAGGAAGGTTATAAAAAGCTTGGTTATAAAGTATAAAGGTTATAAAAGTTTTCTAAATTCTACACATCTTTTCTGTTTCTAACATTTTTAATTTTTTGGTTGAAACGGTTTTTTCATCTCTTCCATTGATCTCGTTCTCGACCTTACTCTTGACTTTTTTTCTAAAAACTACATTTTCTAGAAACTTTCTAGATTTCTATTTCTTCCATATATTTCGAAAACTTAATCTCTTTTTTTTTTAAACTAGTCCCAGTCTCGTCTTAATTCTACTAAGATTTTTGTCCAGTAAAGAGGTCTTCATTTCCAAACATTTTATTAAAATTTTTTTTGTAAAAAAAGAGATTTTAGTTACTTTTTAGAAAAATGTGCCAAATTTGAAATTGTAACAAACTATTTCTAAAAGGTGCCAGCACTTTTCCCACAACAATATACTTTTACATTATTCGAACTGACGTCTTTTATGGGTTGGTTTCATGTGTTCCCATAAACATTTCTTTATTTACCATGTTTGAAGTAATTCCAGAATACACAGTTCCAAACTGGCATTTTTTGCTACAGCCTACAAATCGTTTAACCCTTTTATTTCCTCTCAGTTTCTGCAGAGATAATATTTAGTCCAATTAATTTAAATTCCATAATTTTAAAAGCCTACGCGCCTATGATGGGTTAGTATTGAGACACTTATAAAATAAAGGTAGGCTCATTTCCGGTTCAGTTTGGTTTTATTGATCATTCCTCACTTACCAATTATAAATGTTACTGATTTGGTATCAAACTGAATTTATACGACCGGTTCAAATGTCTATTTTCTATAACAGCTGACTTTGGTGTCAAAATCGCTATACCTGGTTCCACACTTTTAAGACTTTGGGTTTTTCGATTTATGCTCCTTGAAAAATTAACATTAAATTAATTATGTCGTGCCGAACACGCCACGAGACTTTATTTTAAAATAAGTTTTTATCTATTTCTTATTCACAGGCCTAATATCTTACGAAAGAACCTTAGGCTAATTGAATTTGATAAAGTACATTTGAGATAAAGTACAAGAATTTCGTGTGTAGAACTATTTGCCTAAATATTTTCGTTCGTAGCTTTAAGATATAAATTTTTCGTGCATACTTTTAGGATGAAAATTAAATGCTTGAAAGACATGGTTTGTGTGTGTGATATACTAGATACGCAGCAAAACTTGCTCAATATTAATTACATTTTGTGTGCCTATTTGACATAATGGCAGCGCTTCCGACTTTAATTCGATCCTCAGTTGCGACATCCGTATTAAATATTTCATATAAATATTTGTTTTTGACATAAGCTTCTCGAATAAAGCGACCATGAACATTTTCATATTAATTGAAAACGTTACCCAAGCTTCACGAATAAGAGATCTTGAAATTTCACTCGCCGCCAAAGAAGTTTCACTTCAAAAATAATAGGTTTATACCTGAATTAGGCTCATAGTTATGGTATACTGATCGATCGTAACAAGAAAATTGTGAAACAGGAGCAAGGGTACATGATTCGAGATTTCAAAAAGCTGTATATATACATATATAAAGCCCAGATTTAAAGCCCTATGGTCTTTAATCTCCATGTTCGAAGCGGAAATTTATGCTATTGAAGTTTGTGTCTGGGAATGTCTCCGTAGGAAAACAATGAAAAGGAAAACTATTTATATACTCTTAGACAGTCAAGCGGCATTAAAGACCCTTCAAGTATACGAACTTGATTCAAACTAGTATTTGATTGTGTCAAATCACTGAATGTATTGGAACGAAATACTTACTTACTTACTTAGATGGCGCTTACAACCGTTGGTCGGTTTTGGCCTGGTCTAAGAATTTGCGCCAGCCTCTTTTGTCGTGCGCTTGCTGGCGCCAGTTGGAAATTCCAAGCGTCGTCAGGTTATCCAATGCCTGGTCTTTCCAACGGAGATGCGGTCTTCCTCGTCTGCGTTGGCCACCGCTGGGTACCGAATCCAATATTTTTTTCGCTGGAGCTTCGTCGTTCATTCTCTCGACATGACCTAGCCAGCGAAGCCGCTCTATTTTAATACGCTTGACTATATCGATGTCGGCATATAGCTCATACAACTCGTGGTTCCATCGTATTCGGTACTCGCCATTGACGCAGATTGGACCATAGATCTTGCGAAGGATTTTTCTCTCGAACGCTCCCAAAGTCCTTTCATCAGAGCTGCTCAACGTCCAGGTTTGTGATGCGTATAGTAGGACGGGCATGATTATTGACTTATAGAGCGTCAGTTTTGTTCGTCGAGAGAGAGCTCTGCTTCTCAATTGCCTACTGAGCCCAAAGTAACACCTGTTGGCAAGAGTTATCCTTCGTTTAATCTCAATACTGATATCGTTGGAGGAGTTAATACTGGATCCCAGGTAAACAAAGTCCTTCACTACCTCAAAGGAGGTGTTGTCAACAGTGACGTGGTTTCCAAGACGCTGGGACTGTTTGTTTGTTGACACGAGATACTTCGTTTTATCTGCGTTCACTGCAAGACCCATTCGACTCGACTCTTTTTCTAGCCTGGAGAATGCTGCACTGACTTCGCGCGTATTTTGGCCAATGATGTCAATATCATCAGCATACGCCAGCAGCATAACGCTCTTATAGAAAATTGTGCCGCTGCGTCTCAGGTCAGCAGCTCGGATGATCTTCTCCATTACTATATTAAAGAAGTCACACGATAAGGAATCACCTTGTCTGAAACCTCGCTTGGTATCGAACGGAAGGGAGAGGTCCTTCCCGATTTTCACTGCGCTGCTGGTGTTGTACAGTGTCATCCTGCAAAGACGTATTAGCTTTGCAGGAATACCAAATTCAGACATGATGGAGTATAGGTGACTCCGTATTGGACTGTCGAAGGCGGCTTTGAAATCGACAAAGAGATGGTGCGTGTCGATTTGTTTTTCGAGGGTCTTTTCCAAGATTTGTCGGAGCGTGAAGATCTGGTCAATGGTGGACTTTCCAGGTCTGAAGCCACACTGATAAGGTCCAATCAGTTGGTTGACGATGGGCTTCAGTCTTTCACACAATACGCTCGACAGGACCTTATATGCGATATTTAGAAGGCTAATCCCACGGTAGTTGGCGCAAATGGTGGGATCGCCTTTCTTGTGAATTGGGCAGAGCACACTGAGGTTCCAATCATCTGGAATGCATTCTTCCGACCATATTCTGCATAGAAGTCTGTGAATGCATTTAAACAGAGCTTCGCCACCGGTCTTAAACAGCTCAGCCGGTAGACCATCGGCTCCTGCGGCTTTGTTGTTTTTAAGCCGAGCTATAGCTGTTAAGACCTCGTTATAGTCGGGCAGCGGAACTTCAACGCTGTCATCCATGATTGGGGTTTCCGGGATATCATCTCCACTGGCGGTATTGTTGTCAGCGTCGCCATTTAAAAGACTAGAGAAGTGTTCCCTCCATAGCATCAGTGTACTCTGGATATCTGTCACTAGATTCCCATTCTCATCCTTGCAGGAAGAGGCTCCGGTCTTAAAACCATCGGCCAGGCGTCTTATTTTTTCGAAAAATTTTCGAGTCTCATTCCTGTCGCCATGCATCTCAATTTTCTCGCACTCACGCATTTCCGCCTCTCGTTTTTTTCGCCTGAAAATGCGTCTCTCTTCCCTCCTCTTCTCTCGGTATCGCTCCATAACAGCACGCGTTACAACCGACTGCAGGGTGGCTTTGTAGGCGATGTCCTTCTCTGCAGTGGCGTCGCGACACTCCTGGTCGTGCCACTGGTTTCGGCGAGGGCGGTGGTAGCCTATCACCTCTTCGGCAGCCGTACGCATAGAGTGGGATATGTGCGTCCACTGTCCGCATATATCGTCGATCGGAGGAGTGCTTTCTTGAAGCAGGAGTGAGAGTCGATTAGCGAAGGCTTCGGCCGTCCGTTTTGACTGCAGCTTATCGACGTCTAGCTTTCTTTGTGTAGGATTGCGAGCATTCTTAGCTGCGCACAGACGTGTGCGGATCTTGGCTGCGACAAGATAATGATCCGAGTCTATGTTAGCACCACGGATCGTGCGTACGTCTAGTACACTGGAAGAGTGCCTTCCGTCAATCAAAACGTGATCAATTTGGTTGCATGTTTTTTGATCAGGGGACAGCCAAGTGGCCTTATGAATATTGAGATGCTTGAATCTAGTGCTACTAACGACCATGTTTCGTGCTGCGGCGAAGTCAATCAACCTCATTCCGTTATCGGATGTGTTGTCGTGGAGGCTGAACTTTCCGACTGTTGGACCAAATATGTTTTCCTTACCCACCTTGGCGTTGAAGTCACCAAGCACGATTTTTATGTCATGACGGGGGCAGCGCTCGTATGCGTCTTCAAGGCGCTCGTAAAAACTTTCTTTGGTCTCATCATCTTTTTCTTCTGTCGGAGCGTGCGCACATATTAGGCTTATGTTAAAAAATTTTGCCTTGAAGCGGATTATGGCAAGTCGTTCGTTCACAGGAGTGAATCGCAGGACATGATTGGAACGAAATAATTACATAGAATTATGGTGGATACTAGAGCAAGAAGGGTTGAAGACAACGAAAAGGCAGATTGGCTCGTCAAAAGAGGGGCTATCGATCGCTTATTGACCCTAAACTACAGTATTTTGTAGACCGTCAAAAATTTACTTTGTGGAAAATGTTATGATTTGGGAAAACAAAAAGTTCCTATGCCACTGGACGAATTGCAATGGAAGGCAAGCAATGAAGTTTATTCAAATTTAATTGATTAAAATTTACTCAGTAAAGCTAAATCAAAGACTCTTCTCAAGCGAAGTAGATCCAACCTTCAACTTCTAGCAGGTTATTATGCAGGTCACTGTTATCTTAGATGCCATCTCAACAACATAGATCTATCTGAATCTGATATCTGCAGACTCTGCAAGAAGCAGGAAGAGACTCCAGAACACATCCTTTGTGAATGCCCGGAAAACTGCAAACTCAGACTTTTCTACTTTGCTGCGTCAACATTTGTGCCACCATCAAAGATCCGGGATACCCAGCCAGAAACAGAAATAAAAAGCCTACATTTGGAAAATTAATAGAAAGGTTTTGCTTCTCGGTGCACATGGGATAAATAAAACATTCACATTAAGGCATTTTTTACTGTAACGTCAGTTACCTATGTTTTTTTTTTTGTGTTACGAAATAGCAGAACAATAACAGCTAAACGGAAAATATGGAGCTGTTGGCTATCAGGAAGAGGTATGAGGAGGGTTCTCTTGATATGCAAATTGGAAATTCTTTAAGATCTCAGGAGTGAGCTGAAATTCACAATGAACCATCCTAAATTTGACTTTTCCTCATGATCCACTGAGCAACAGAGGCAAAAATTGAATTAAAAGAAATTATTCTTCTGATCGGCCTTCACCTCTCTGTAGACAGTGGAGAACCTCAGAGCGTACACAATCCTAAGTAAACAAAAATATTTTGACATATTTAATTATTTTAAAATAATTAATAACAAAAACCTCCTAAAATAATTAAATATAAACAACAAAATTGACCCAAAATAACAACATATAATATTTTGATCTTTGCAAAGTAGGGTCTTGTACTGCTCGAAAAAAAAATGTTTCAGGGTCTTGTGTAGTTTTCTGTTACACTGAGAAAAAACACATACCTTGCTCCGGTAAAAAATTTCTCTATTTTTGATAATAGCATTTTTCTCTTTTTCAAATAAAATTTTCTTCAATTAGAATAAATTTTCACATTTTCGTAGAAATATTTCTTTACTTTTAGGAAATGGAAACATTTCAATGTCTCTAATAATGATAAGTATTTTTCTCGCACAAAAAATTTCTCATTTATAGAGAAATTTTATTGAAAATGAAAAACTTCTCTTATATTTTGATAAAAAATTCACTATGAGAAGTATTTTCTTCAATAAAAACAAATATTTTCTCAAAAAAAAAAGTATTTTTCTCTTAAAATGATATATTTTTCTATTTCATGGTAGCTTTTTATCATTTTTAGAGAATTTTTAGTATCGCAATTAGAGAATAGCATTCTCTGGAGCAAAGTCTATACCATTTTTCTCCAAATATGATGCCTTTTTTATCATATTCCGAGACACTTTTTTCTGAGTGTATATTTTGAACAGACTCAGTCAGGATGTGTTGGAATTTTGTTTTTTGGCAAAATTAGGAGAAAAAGTGGTCTTAATGATTACCGTAGTCCAATGTAATTCAAGCTTCGACTAAGAAAATATTTATTTGGTCTGTTTTTCTGGATTTTCTTAATTTATATTTCTTTCTTTAAACCTTATTTAAGGTATAATACTGAAATCTTTCAATTAAAATTAAAATTAGGAGAAGATCAAACTCGGCAATAAAAGTACTTAACAAAAATTTGAGTATTCAATTTACCAAATAGGACTACAAAAAGTACTACAAAAAACTACCAAATAGTATTTATTGTATTCAGGCAGCCGTGTGAATTCTTTGCTCAAATTACTACGCTCCTTTTGTTCTCATCTTAAAATAAGGGTGCCGTAATGAGAAAACGTCAAAATGTACGCAACCTTATCTAAATGAACCTTGGGGACCGCCCATTTAAGTTTTTCTTAATATCTTCGGCATTGACAGTAGGAACTTAAGGAATGATATATCAATGTTTTGCTTTGATGGTTCCAACTTTTTTCATTAAAGATCGTTGGGGTCAAGCACCCCGTTTTAGTTTTTACACACCAGTTCCCAGTTTCTATTATCCTAATGTACGAGTGCGGATAATTAGTTCGTGACTTTTTGAATTTCTCGCCTCTTAATTGGAAGGATAACACTGCGTCTGTCAACAAGTACCTGTTAGTTGACTGCTGTCAAATTTTGAACAAGAGAATGCCGCCATTAAGTTCGTTTTCGACAGTCATTGACAGCACACGACCGCGTGAATTATTTTTTGACATTGGACATTATTTTTTTGCGGGAAAAACATTACTCTAGCCAAGGCAAAAAATCCTTGGTTTCCTAAACAAACCAAAATTTTTGTTCCGCAAAAAATAATGCTTTCTTTCTCAAATTGAACAAATTACAAACATATTTTTCACTCCAACATGGTTTTATAGAGCTTCAAACTGGCGGCAGAGAAAAAAACGGGGCCTCATGATTGCAGCGCTGGGAGTCGCAAAAATTGTCCGATCTGGAAAAAAATGACTTTCTTAAATCTTAACAAAATTGGTTATCGTATGACAGTAGCTTTTTTTTTAAATGTTTTTTCAATTTTTGGAAAAAAATATTGAAATTTATAAAAAATCGATACATGCAAATCGAATCAAGTTTACAAAATACAAAAAACAAAAAATAAAAAAATGAAAAATATGGTTTCGAGATAAACGCGTTCAAAGTTTGTAAACAAAGAAAAAAAGGCTGTTAGTTTTATCCGGCTTATTCGGCTGTTAGTTTTGAATCCGTAGGAATTTTTCGAAAAATTTTTTCGAAAGTCGATTTCAAAAACGGCCAATGTCATGTCCCCCCTTAAAGAAATATATAAAAAACAACAATTTAGCATAGATTACACCGTGCAACAGCACTTTTCACAGATGGAAATATCTAGAAGCTATGTAAAGTATCATCAAGTCTTTTTGCAGTACTTTCAATTTATAATCGCTTAAGGCGGTCTTCTTATTCAAAACCCGTTTTTTGGACCCTTTTTAAAAAAATTCTTATTTGAAGACGCAAAGAATAATTGAAAACTTTTTTATTTATTGTATTACAAAAGTTTCAAAGTAAATAATAAAATTTTTTTTGCCTCATACGTGGGCTGTTCAAAAAGTAATGAGACTTCAAAGTTGGTGGTGAAAAAAAAGGTGTCGTCACGGCGGCCACGATTCCGGGTCTCCGGAGCGTCTGAAATGAAAAAAAAACGGGTTTAAAATCAGTATAGATGTAATTCTCGGGTGAATCTCAAGCTTAATTTTGTGATTTTTTTTGACAAAATGGCGGCCATTCAAAAAAAAAAATTCAATTTCGGGCTTTTTTTTGTAGTTTAGTGTAAAAAAAAAATAGCAAAAAATTTTTTAAAATTATGGTCGAGATTCACCCGAGAATGGTGACAAATCTGCGTCGATTCCACTTTGTTTCATGAAAATCGGTTCAGTTGAACTGGAGATATCATGGCCGCCAGTTCGAAAAACGTGGTTTCGAGATAAACGCGTTTAAAGTTTGAAGTAATTAAAAATAGCTCATTTTGACGAAGACCTTGCTTCACAAAAAAGGCTGTATCTTCTAAAGTATTTTGAATTTCTAAAAATCCTTTTAGGGGCATATTCACAACTACCCAAGCTATAAATAAATGCAAAAAAAAATGAAAAAAAAAGTTGCTCAATGAGAAGACCCCCCTTAAATTTTTGAAAAAATATTTTTACACAAGGAAACTCTGAAATATGATTAAATGGGATATCAAATTAGTCTCCAAATGGGATAATTCCTGCCTGAAAATCATGCCTCCAAAGTTTTGAGTTAAAAAAAAAAAATATGTTTAGAAAAAATGTTCTGTTTGACAATCTTCACTGTCAGTTTAAAACCTTCTTTGGTACATATTGTCAAAATAAATAAGATTTTTAAAATTTAAATGTTTTTATTCTAAACTAGTTGTTTTCGCCACAATTTTTTCTTCGTATTCCTCTTTATACAAGTTAGACCTTTTAAACTTTAATAAGCTTTCCGGTTTTAAAAATTTCTGCTAAAACGATAGATTGATTATGACAACTCAACCAGTATTAAGTGACTCATACTAAATGTTGTTCTGTTAATATTATTCTTTTAATGTTTTGTGATAAAAAACTGTTCTGTTCTATAAAGTTGACTTTTATTTTTTTTTTATAATTTTATTCATAATTGTTGTCACGTTCTAAATTCAATATCAGCAATAAATATTTTCCAGTATTTATTCTGTTTTGATATTGTTCTATTTTGATAGTAACGCATAGTTTTATGACTAATTCACACTGTATTATTATGAATTTATAAACAGTTTGTAAGGTTTATTATAGAACTTTATAATAAAACAAAAATAAGCCGGGAAAAAAAGCTGTTTAACAATATTTAGGCCTGAACTTGAGGTTAACAGGTGTTTTAGCAATTCAATGAACTTTGGCACTGAGGGGATGTGAATGAGAATAAGAATCAAATGAAAAGAGTTCATTTGTTAATAATCCGCCAGATCGACAGTTGGCAAATTAAATGTTGATCTTTAAATTTTCCTTTAAAATCGAGTTCGTTAGATTTAAAAAAATGAGTTTCAGCTAATAAATCAGTTCAATAATTGTAAAATAAATATTTTAAGTACAATTTTGTTTTTCTCTAATTTGTTAATGGCTGCACACGTGTTCTCTTGATAAATCATATTTGAAAGCGGTGCCAATTAAATATATTCATAACACCGTTTTCTCTTATTTTCTCTTTTAATATTCCGCTACTGTTTAATTGTTTACTTCAAATAATTGCAATGAATTTGATTAGTTGTTGAAACACACATTTTGAGACTTTGAAATTATATTTTCTGTTTGAACTCATACGAGTTTCAATCAATAAAAAAAAATAACAAAATCCCAAAATTTATTGGAAAATACATTTTTCACTCACATCTTGCAAAAATGCAAAAAATACAAAAATATTGTTTGTAAATTTTTCAAAAAATAAATTTCTTTATTTTAACGGCCTCACGCTAAACACTTTATTTTATTAATGTTGTTCGCTGTACTTCGTTGTTGCTATATATTTTGTTTTGACTTCTAAGTATTGTTTACACGAATTTCTCTATGAAGATATCATTGAAAATAACTTAGTATCTACATTTGGCTTGTTTAAATTAAGCAGATACAGCTGGGAAAGAAAAGATGATTGTTTAAATTTTGGCGTCTGTGCTGAGCATCAAAATTATTTGCTCATTATTTTGGCTTTTGTTTTTGCGTTTTTATTTCACGTTTAACTCATTATCCAATTATTCACAATTTCTCAAAAGACCCCGCACTTCGTGTAATTTGTTTATTTTTCGTACTTATTAGATACAATTTTACTCTTTTCTTGAATCAATTTTGTGTACTTTGCACAATTTTGCAAAATCGAATTATCTTTATTTTTGTATCTTTTTTTTAAGTGTTAAACTGACTGAAACCATGACTGAAAAATTAATAATAAAATGTGCTTACTTTGCTCATACTTACATATCTATAAATAAATAAATGATAAGTTGGGAAAATGTTGACCAAAAATGACTCATTTTGTTTGAGTGAATATTGAATGAAAATAGAAGTAGACGCACTACTATTATCTATACGCTAGTCTTTATAGAAATAAGCAATGAAAACAAAGTAGTTCTATGGTATAATCCTTCCAAAAGATAGTTTTAGCTGTAGCCCAAAAATAACTGTAGTCATTAATATTTCTAATAGAATAATCAATATCATATCTACAGGGCCATTGGCTAGTCTTATTTTAATCATATGTCATTTTGACACTGACAGCAATTTCTTGCTCAAAAGAGTGGTAGAATATTGAACTCATATCATATTTAACTAATATCAACGTTTTAAAAAAAAAAGATAACGAAAACGTACTTCCAAAGTGGTTGCTTCGGTTCCGAAACAGTGCAACTTTCAAAACGAAAGGTGGAGGATCAATAAGGCCGGTTTTTAGTCCCCCTCATACTTGACAAAAAATAAAAGAAAAATGTTTTTAAAAAGTCTGGATCACTTAATAGTCGACTCGACCACAACGGAACCAACCCCAACCCTCATAGGGTAATTATACCCTAAACCTGAAAGGTCAGGGTATATTAACTTTGTGCAAACGTTTGTAACGCATAGAACGAAGCGAGTCCGGTATAGAAAAGTATATATATTCTTGATCAGCGTCACCACGTGAGTCGAGCTATCTATGTCCGTCCGTCCGTCCGTCCGTCTGTGTGTTGTCCGTATACACAGGATAAGAAGAAGGAGTTGAGATAATTGGATGAAACTTGGTACACATGGTCACATGTACCCAAGGATCTGCACTATTGAATATTTTTGGAATCCGCCCACGGACACGCCTACCTCCCATACAACGAAAAAATTTAAAACTGCATAACTCAGCTCATAATAAGTCTACAACAATAAAATTTGGTATGTGTGTGTTTTATATCAACACAAAGATGTCATTGAAAAATGGACATCATCCGCTTACGGACACGCCCACCTCCCATACAACCCAAAAATTGAAAACGCAATAAATAAGCCTCTGTTTAACCTAAAGAGCTAAAATTTGGCACGTATGTTTTTTATAACAAAAAAAAGATGGTTTTGAAAAATGGACATCGTCCGCCCACGGACACGCCTACTTCCCATACAAAGCGAAAATTGAAAACTGCATAGCTCAGCTCATAATTAGCCTACAACAATAAAATTTGATATGTATGTGTTTCATACCATTACAAATATGTCTTCGGAAAATGGACGTCATCCGATCACGGACACGCCTACCTCCCATACGACCCAAAAATTGAAAACGCAATAAATAAGCCTCTGTTTAACCTAAAGAGCTAAAATTTGGCACGTATGTTTTTTATGACAAGACAAAGATGGTTTGGAAAAATGGACTTCATCCGCCCACGGACACGCCCATTTACAATTAATTTTTTTTTTTTTTTTTTGAAAAGTGGGTTTAGGGTATTTCATAGTCGGCCTAGACCGACTTTAGACTTTCTTTACTTGTTTTAAGATCAAATTATGAAAAAGTTGTGATATACAAAAAGATTTTTTTGCCGCTGACTCCGAATCCTAGGATAATTTGCCTAAGTAAAGGTTATTTCAATGTCATTTCAAGGTCAAAATTAAAAAAACAGAGACACGATATCCAAAATCCTGATATATAGGCTTTTTGGGTAGTTGATTACGAAATGGAAGAAAATTTGTCTATCTTTAGGTTATTTCAAGGTCATTTTAAAGTCAAAATTAAAAAAAAACCGAGATACGATATCTAAAATCCTGATATATAGTTTTTTTGGGTCGTTGATTTCGTATACGAAGGCAATTTGTCTATCTTAAGGGGGGACATGACATTGGCATTTCTTTGAAATCGACTTTATAATTTTGTATTTAAGTAAATATTCTTAAGATTCTAAGAAAAAAATTTCATGGAAAAATTCATACGGGTTCAAAAGTTACAGCCGGATTAGTGAGAGTGCATTTTTAATTTTAACCTTTTTATTCTTTGTTCACATAATTTGAACGCGTTTATCTCGAAACTATGTTTTTCGTAATGGTTGCGGCACTAGCGGGTTCATTTTTTGACGTATTTTTTTTGTTTTATTTTTTTAAACTTGATCGTATGAATCGAGCTTTTTTTAAATTTTTCATGAATTTTTAAAGTCAATATTTTTTTGGAAAAAACACACTTTCAAATTAAGAACATCACCAAAAATTGAAAAAAACATTTTAAAGAAAGCTCCTGTCATACGATAACCAATTTGGTTAAGATTTAAAAAGTTATTTTTTTTCCAGATCGAACCATTTTTGCGACTCCCAGCGCTGCAACCACGAGGCCCCGTTTTTTTCTCTGCCGCCAGTTAGGAGCTGTAAAAAACCATGTTGAATGAAAAATATATTTTTTGAATTTTTTTTCTTGTAATTTGTTCAATTCTCTACAATAATAATACAAAATTTTGCAATATGTTTGTTTTTGACTGAGTTATGGTTTTTTCAAAAAAGGTCTGTTTTCTCTGCCGCGAGTGTTATGTCTCACCTTAAGGTTGTTTCAAGGTCATTTCAAGGCCAAAATGAAAAAAACAGAGATACGATGTCCAAAATCCTGATATATAGGCTTTTTATATATATAGGCTTTCGTTGATTCCGAATCCGAGATCAATTTGTATCTATAAAGTACATTTCAAGATCATTCCAAGATCAATGTGAAATAATAAACTGAGATGTGATGTATAACATCCTGAAATATAGACTTTTCGAGTCATTGATTCCGAATCCGAGGTCAGGAATTTCAAGATCATTCCAAGGTCAATATGAAAAATAAACCGAGATACGATTTCCAACATTCTCATATATTAAGATTCCCAGGTCAATATGAAAAAATGATACAATGTCCAATTCCTGACATACTACTGTTGGCACAAGACTACCAGACAATTTTAATTTCAATTTTTCTTAATGAAATTTCTGGTGCCGAATCGTTGCAAATGTTGTAAACGGCCTTCGGTGAGCCAGCGAAGACAAGAGTTTATTAGTGGCACAAAATATTCAAAGAGGGTCCAGAAAGCATTGAAGACGAGGTACGGCTAGGACGACCATCAACGTCAACTGATAAGCTACACGTCAACAAAATCAATGAATTGTTTCTCCAAAATCGTCAATTGAAAGTCCAAGACCTTACTGGCCTTATAACTGGAGATGAGGCTTGGAGCTCGCTTACGTCCCGGAAACAGTCGATCAATCGTGTGTATACCGTGCCAAAGATTAGACGAGACTGAAATAATCACGTCAAAGCAACTCAGAAATCAAGGTCATGTTGACAATTTTCTTCGATTATCGTGTTGTGGTGCATTATGAATTCCTTCCAACCGGCTAAACTGTTAACAAAGAATACTACTTGGGTGTTATTCGTCGTTTGCGTTAATTCGTCCAAAAAGACAAGATTTGTGGAAAGACAATACTTGGTTTATGCATCACAATACTGTACCATCTCACACTGTACTCGTAGTTCGTAATCATTTTGCCAAAAACTCGACCCATATCGTTCCACAACCACAGTATTCGCCTGACTTAGCACCATATGAGTTCTGGCTATTCGATAAACTCAAAAGACCGCTTCGTGGAGACCGTTTTTAATCCAAAGAAACCAAAACGAAGAAAGAATTGAAGGCTTTATCGGAAGAAGACTTTGCAGCATGTTTTGAAAACACATGCTTTTTTAAGAAAAGCAACTTTTAGTTCATCGTATTTGTTACATTCTTTGTAAGTGTGCCTTTTTATGTGCCAAGAATTTGCTATAATTTATGCTTAAACTCTAAGGTTTCCCCAATATTTTTCCCAATATCTTAAAATTTTTTTCTTTTATTGCACCTTTGTCAAGCTTATGCCAAACATTTGTCCAAAGCTAGTGAAGCATGTACCAAGTACATAAAAGAAAAATTCCGCGCCTTGCCCTCGTTGCTGTGTAAATTCTAACAATGTGCAGGGAAGCATGGCGCCAAACATGCTGGTCTAGCAACATGGCGTTATACTTTGCATTTCTACTTGAACTTTTAACCTATTTATTGTGATTTGTTTTTTTTTTTGCTTTGTGCTCTCATGCATTGAAATGTTTAAACGTCTTAACTGCTAGCCGTGCGCTTGCAATATTCGATGTTTTTTCATCAACCAAATCTTTAGCAATTCACTTCAGTAGATCAAGTCAAGTGGCTCAAAATGGCTCAAAAACTAAAGTGTCGTGTTGATTAGCTGCGTCTTGCTCTAATTCTTTCACTCTAACAACAATGTCTCAAATGGATATAAAACATAAATCATGTTCTTGTTTGGCTTTCTTGAACTGACGCTACAAAAATCAACAACTAGTTAATTATTTATTGCCTTGCGTTTTGTTGTTGTGGTGGTAGTAAAACTAAACATTGTTACATTTTGATGTTGCATGTTTTGTTGCAATTTAGGCGTGCCTCTTGTACTGCTCGGTCTTTTTTTTTTTTTTTTTGTTTTAGTCGGTAGTCATGAGGTCATCCAGCTGTGTGCTGATTGCAGTTTCATGCATGAGTTACTTTTTCAAGCAATTCTTGAATTTTACTTTCTTAAGCTTCACTTTTTTTGGCAGTTGTTGCATTAACCAAGTTTTTACTTTAATCAGATTCTGTTGCTTAGAATTTCTTGCGTGACTCTATTATTATAAATTGTTTCGTGCTGTCGCTGTTGTTCGGGTGTAGCAAGGAGCTCAAGTGCAGTGAATGTTCTGCGCTATAGGAAGTGGGTGGGCGATTTAAGCTGATGAGTGGGTGGAGAAATGAGTTGTGTTCGAAATAATGTTGTTCAGTTGGTCAGCAATTGTTGGCAGCTAGTAAGCTTACTTAGTAACACATTGCATACGGTAAAGTGGACCAGCTATGCCGTTAAATTTAAAAAATATCACATTTTGAAGAAAGTTTTAATTTGAACATTCAGGATATATCCTTGTAGATGGCATAATTTGTAAAAATATGAATATTTCCTTTTTTGGGTTATCCAAGCAATATATAAAAATTTTCAGATTTTGTATGAAAAAATAATGTATGCATATTTTATAAGAGATTAAAATTTGTAATAATTCTTAAGATTTTTTTTTAATATTTTTGCTGTTAAAAATTTGTTACGTTTCTAATATAGTTGATCATTATTTGAGAATTGGTGTATACAACAAATCAATCTTTAAAGGGTGAAAAATTAAACTCAAATGGTTGAATTTCTTATCTATAAAGTTGAAAAATCTTTAAATAGTTAAATTATCCAACCAGATGACTTCAATCTTAGACCGTTCAATCTTTAATCTTACACCGTGTATAATTTCAGAATAGCTGGACCGTTTTTTATGATCTTTGATTTATTTTCACCACGAATACCTATTTAAACATCAGAATAACTATTTAAACATCGAAAAAAACGTATGGGAAGAAAATGAAATTTCTTATAAATTTGCATGGAATGGTCTTTATGATGATATTCCGAGGACAGATTGAATTTTTGTTTTAGTATAAATCATTTTTGTTTAAATTTTTTTTTTTAACTTAATTTAATTTTAAATTTTTTTGTTTTTATCCATCTTAAAAACCAGAGAGTCTATGTACAAATCTTTTACAAAATCGTCAAAAACTGTAAATTTGATCATCGAATGGCATGAGAACTTGTGTTTAGCGGTTTTTTTATTACGATGAGTATTTTGGTGCTATCTACTTTGAAACATCTTTAACACTACAGGGCGCTGTAGTAAAAATCTTTCAGATTTGAACAAACTCGAAAATCGAAACTTAAAATGTTGGTTCTATAGGTAGAAATTGTCGAACCCGGTTTCGGGTTATTTGAGAACCCGGTTATTTATTAATTTTTCAGTTTATCTGGTTTTGATTTTTTTTAAATCAACAATTGTTTTTTCGAGTTGAGCTATGAGTATGACATCGTATAACCTATGACACATTTTCGAAAATTTGCTTAGTAAGTTTTCGTTAAGATTTTCTTGTTTGAGCCTAGTACTCTGTTCAGTTTCATGTGAAATCGATATACAAAAAACTATACCTGTGAAATATGTTTGAAATTTTTCACATGATGTTCGAAATTTTTCACAACATGTTCGTCAAAGTAGTACTCCGTTCCGCTGTGAAAAATATTCGCAACATTTCTCTTGCAACATCTTTTCACGACAATTAAATTGAACTGTCTATTAATTTTGTTGTAAAAAGTGACAGTTTTCGTAAATGATTCGTTATTATATATTATTTTTAATAATATATAATATTATATATTATTTTTCTCTATTTTTAGAAGCAAAACATGATTTTCTCAAATTTTTCATTTTCTTCGCAATAAAATATTTGTCAGAATTTTCACACAACAAAACATGAATGTTGCGAGCGAAATTTCACGCGAACGAACAGAGTACTAGGCTTTAACTTAGAAAGTTTTTTTTAACGAATGAAATATAGTTTCAATTTATATAGTAAAAAAAATTTTATTTTGTATAGAATACAAATAAACACTAAATTTTTGTTTCATTTTTATTTTTTTTGATTCTTTATTTCTTCAATTCTATTATTGACACTGTTATTTCTGATAGTTAAAAATATCAAAAAAATAGATAGTTCAGAATTCCAGCTTTGAAAGGAATATTGAAATGTTCAAGCTATCTGTCAAAACTTTCATCATAGTCACAAAAAAAAAGTATCATGAGAACCTACAATTTTAATATACGATTTTTTAAAATTCATCTTTTAAGCCAATTTTTCCGAAGAAACACCAAAACTTATAAGTTTTTTTTTAACAACATAATCGGGCCATACGGAACCCTGTTTATTAAAATTTTTGGTTTTACTTGATTATATAAGTCGTGGCAGTTGTAGAATGCATTAAATTATCTATTCAGAAAGTTGTTATATTTTGCAATCGTTTTAGAAATATCTAAGGTACAGAGTAACACGTAATGACACCCATTGTTAAGGGTTTTTTCCTACTACATAACTTGCAGAGACACCTTTACCGTATCCACCGTACCATACCCATCGCCACCATTTTGTATTCGCTTCATCAAGGGGATCACTCCCCTCGTGGTTGTGCGCTACATAGGGGAGTTCTTGTTTATATTGTATCAAATCTCAACATATTTTTAACATTTTGCATAGTTGAAACTACTCCGATCAAAAAAATTATTTACATTTTTTTCAAAATAATTTTTTGATTTTTTATTTATGTTCCACATTTTTTCATACAATATTTCAATTTTAAACTTTTACGGCCGGTTTGTTCACAGAGTTATAAATATGCTTATAACGCGTTATATCTAAAATCAGCTATAAAATAAAACTTCTTTATAACACGTAATAATTTTTTTCAATTTGTTCATTCAATTCTTTCTGTCAATTTCTAACGCGTTATAAACTGCTGAAATGTTTTTATAACGTGTTGAAATACTCAAAGCATCAAATTTGTATACTTTTTGTAGCGTTTTGATAGAACTGACTTTTAATTCATAACCAGGCTATAAAACTCGTTACAAATTTAAAACACATTTTGTGGCGTTTTAGCACAACAGACTTTTCATTTATAAACAAGTTTAAAGTTTCGTTTCAATTTGATATATAACGAGTTATAGATGGAGAACAAACCAATTTAGTCCCAAAAACAGTTACAGAACAAGTTTTATATTTAGAATTCCGTGAATAAACTGAGCGTAAGAAATAAATTTTTGTTTCTTAGTTATATACATACAATTTCACCAGGTTAACCCGTGTTAAACCGGTTTATTTTAAAAACCGGTTGCTAGAAAATCTCCATTATCGGTTTATTCGAGAAACTGGCCTTAACATTTTGTCGAATGTTTGACCATAAATCTATGAAAATGCTATTTGAAATGAAGTTTCAAAGGACATACTTCCATAATTTTCATAAATTTACAAAACGATTACAAATGAAACAAATTAAGTTTCAAAGGACATTCTTCCATCATTTTCACAAATTCACAAAACGATCAAAAATATTTTTAATGAATTAGGACAGGACAAGTTCTGCCGGGTCTGCTAGGGAATTTTCGATAAAAAATTTCGTATTAAATATGTTGTTTAAAATATGTTTTAACACGGATCAGGAACTTTTTTGACTAAACCCTAAAAAATTATGTTCTAAAGAATGTTAGCGCTGGCAATTGGTAACGCTGTTTTAAAGATATTTTAATATCTTCTCGTCTTGGAAAACGCAGTTTATAAAAAAACGTCGTCTTCAAGCGACTTATAATCTCAATAAAAATATTTTAGAAATATGTGAATGATCTTTTTTGCTGAGACTTTTTTACTCTGAAAGCTATGCATTTTCCGAAAATGTAAAAAATGGAGATATATAAAAAATTCGTTAAGCGTTTTATAAAATTTCTTAGTTGAAAGTGAGTGAAATTCATAAATTTTTTACAATTAATTTTTCTCTCTTTACTTCTTCGAAAAATGTAAAAATATCAACTCAAGTTTAAACAGCGAGTAAGTAACTGATGCTACAAATTTATCGGTGACCCTATTGACAAACGAAAATGGTAAAACATTAATGCATTAAACGGTAGAAATGATTATTAAGAGGACTATTTTATTGTCCAGTTATATCCATTCATGATTGTATAATATTCAATATTACTAAAAAACTAATTGGCTTAAAATTGTTTGAGAGTCTAAGCAATTTATTTTTTCAAGGATTGACATCGAACTTTTTGTTTTTTAAGGTCTACAACATCGTATTGACCATTTTTATCTTCAAATTATAATAATTTTGGAAAAATGTTGACCATCGCGTGCTACCATTTTGTTAAAAATCATATATTTTTAAATAATCCGATGTAAATCCTAGTCTTAATAATTTACTTTAGTAGGATTTTGTATAGATTTCCAAACCTGAGATTGTTTTTTTAACCTGTCTTTTTGTATAAAATATTTGTTTTGATTATTTTTCATATTTGTTGAAAAGATTTCAAAATTTTGTGAACATTTGGCACAATTTTTATTTATTTAACCTGTTCTTTTCTCCAACAATTGACATAAATTTCACAACTTCAAGTGGCTTCTACGGTACAAAGTAAGATCACGTAGAATGTTGATTTGAGCATTACGTACTGTTGTTTTTTCTTTTTGCTGTGTTTCGTGTTTTGCTCGATTATGATATATGTATATCGATTTTTAAAATGCTGGATTTTGCAACTCATACCGTGCATGTGCAGTGCTGGGACTACTGAACCTAATCTTAATTAAAGACACGCGAGGAAAACCTTGAGCTATTGCATAAATCCACTTTTACTGTTGCGCTGGGTTGACGACGTGCCAGCTCAATTGCTAATTTCTTAAGTCATTAAATTGAACTCCTCTGTCTCCCTTTTAGTTTTGTTTTGTTTGTTTTTTTTTCTGACTTCTTCATTGATTTATGTTGGTCCTAATCATGTTGAAATAGCTTTTCTTAACTAAAGCAACCGCAAACAAACAATTTTGTCAGAGTGCGTGTGTTTGCTTGTCAGTGTTGCAATCACAACGCATTCATTAAGAATATTTCGAAAATTAGAAGAATTTTTTCGTGTTTTTTATATATTTTTAATTTGGTTTGACTCTAATGAACGAACATCTTTGCAGTGATGCGAACGCGTAAATCTGCATTAAATACAGACGGCCAAAGAGAGTCCGTCTGGTGAGTCATGTGGTGCAATGGGTCTGCCCCTGGCCGTTCAGTGGCGTTGTAAATTTTGAAGAGCATAAAAAATTGAGAATAAAAACTTCAAAATATTTCAAAACATCTTGAGTGCATTAAATGGTAATAAAATTTCAATATTATTGCTGAGCAATAAAAAATTTAGTTTTGAAAATATTTCAAAACAAGAACTTGAACTAAATTTCACTAAACTATTAACAGTAAAATTATATTTTGTGCTTTTTTAAAAATTTTATTCTAATTTTCTCGTAAAATGTTTGACTTTGTGCAATAAAGTTTTACTATTATTGCCAGGGGTGAGAAAACTAATGTACGATGCACTAAAGTTTAAGAAAATATGTAAGTATTTAAGAATCAAACTTGAAAAAATTTCATTCTACAAAGTTCCCAAAAGATTGGACAGTAATAGTCACGATTTATAATCAAGTTGGAAAAAAAAGGCATGTTGACAAAATCAACAAGGTGTTTTTTATTGGATTTTTATACAACTCGGTCTACTAGACCTTGAAATAGATGGAAAATAATATTTGAATCAATTTTGAATGAAGCATTTACTAAGGTAAAGGCATGCCACTTGGCTCAGATTTAAATTCGCTTGTTGAAATAGCTTTCCGCCAAGCAGAGAACATTATAAACTTGCATGAATTGAGGTTTTTTTTTATTCATTTATTAATCACCCCCATTTTCGAAACCAATTGCGAGGCAACACTGACTAAATAGGTTTAACTATGTTAGAATAAAACTGTCAAACGAATTTGAGAGCGATGTGCCAAACTTTTCAACAAAAACTATTTCATTCTCACGCGTTCTATGAGGTTTGACAATTATGGCTGTGAGAAAACGAGTGCTGTCCGAAATGCATCTACCTTATTTAATTCTGCCATGAGTTCAACACTTGAAACTCTTGTTTATAAGCTAAAAATAATACAAGAGTCTACACGGAGCCCAAATGTCTGCAATTTGGGAGTTTTTGCCGCAGTCAAATTGTAATTATTTTGAAAAATATTGAGTATTATGCCTTCCCTTGTTTACTTTCATGATTCTCTGCATGATATTTATTGCTTTGTAACATGTTTTGCTGCTTAATTTCAATGTTACTCTATCTTAAAAATTTTCAAAAGAGGAAACTACAATAAAGCACACGCGATAAGAGCAAAACAAAACAATAACATGAAGAAATACTTAATTTTACTTTGCAAAAAAAAAAAAAAAAAAAACAAACAGAAATGTTTCCTTCGTGTAAACAGCACTTTGACACATAATTGTTGCCACTAATAGCTGTTTGTTTTTTTTTCTCACTAAAATTGCGCCACATTCAGTTCTTTTTCATGAAGTGTTGCAATTTTGGGCTTATCCAGGGCATACATCTATAAATAGTTTTTTTTTTATCACATCTAACATATTTTCTTTCTCTCTCAAGCGTTCTTCTAATTTTAAAATGATTGCAGCATGTTCGGTCAGCATGACGTTTTAGCTGTCAGCATGAAATCTTTACAACGACCTTGTTACATGCAATAATTGTAATAACAATTACTGACAGCTACTTGGTAGAAAAAAAAATAAACAATACGTCATAATTTTTTTGTTTTTATAACAAAATTAGTGCAATGAATGCTCGTTTTTAGTTGTTGCTATAAAAATACGCCTTAGTTTATGTTATGTTATATTTGTGTGTCTTAATTTAAGTGCGAAATAAGTCAAAATAATTAAATAAAAGCAATGAAGTGAGAGTTGATTATTGTATTGTCACTTTTGTTTTTTTGTTTTTCATTAGTAAATTGCGGTCTATCAGGATGACGCCATTTTTTTCGCTCAATTATCGCTAGTTTATTTGCTCATGTCTTTAGTTTGATTGCTCTATGTTTTATTTGATGTCATCTTTTTGCTGGAATGTCATTTATTGGCATTTATCGCTGATTGATATCATTTAACATATGGTTTAATTGGCCATGATCTGAAAATATTTCCTATAATAGTTGTAAAAATTTGCAATAAATTTGAATATTTCAAAGCCAGTGATGCCATATTACTAGGTAATGCGTAATAAAATTTCGACTAGCGTTTTTATTTCGAGAGATTTCGTGGAAGAAAGGATAAAGTCATTGACCGATGACAAGAAACAAATGAAACTAAAGGACGTTAGCGCATATTTTGTTACCACTTAAGAGAGTCCAACAGGTCTCAAGGGTGACGTTTACGCGAGTAGTTAATGTGACATCAACTTAGCGAACTATATGAAGGGTGATGCTTCAAGGTTATATGAGTCAAACTGGTTGGTTGGTTATTCATTCACTTTCATTAATTTCATTCATATCATATACTTTGATTCACATTTTATTCATATATTTCATTCACATGTCATTGATTTCATTCACTCTTATTTCACTTTCACTCACATTCCTTTAATTGTATACACTTTCATTCACATTTCATTCATATATCTTTCACTTTCATTCAATTTCATTCACTTTAATTTCCATTTTATTCACTTACTTACTACTTAGATGGCGCTTACAACCGTTGGTCGGTTTTGGCCTGGTCTAAGAATTTTCGCCAGCCTCTTTTGTCGTGCGCTTGCTGGCGCCAGTTGGAAACTCCAAGCGTTGTCAGGTTATCCAATGCCTGGTCTTTCCAACGGAGATGCGGTCTTCCTCGTCTGCGTTGGCCACCGCTGGGTACCGAATCCAATATCTTTTTCGCTGGAGCTTCGTCGTTCATTCTCTCGACATGACCTAGCCAGCGAAGCCGCTCAATTTTAATACGCTTGACTATATCGATGTCGGCATATAGCTCATACAGCTCATGGTTCCATCGTATTCGGTACTCGCCATTGACGCAGATTGGACCATAGATCTTGCGAAGGATTTTTCTCTCGAACGCTCCCAAAGTCCTTTCATCAGAGCTGCTCAACGTCCAGGTTTGTGATGCGTATAGTAGGACGGGCATGATTATTGACTTATAGAGCGTCAGTTTTGTTCGTCGAGAGAGAGCTCTGCTTCTCAATTGCCTACTGAGCCCAAAGTAACACCTGTTGGCAAGAGTTATCCTTCGTTTAATCTCAATACTGATATCGTTGGAGGAGTTTATACTGGATCCCAGGTAAACAAAGTCCTTCACTACCTCAAAGGAGGTGTTGTCAACAGTGACGTGGTTTCCAAGACGCTGGGACTGTTTGTTTGTTGACACAAGATACTTCGTTTTATCTGCGTTCACTGCAAGACCCATTCGACTCGACTCTTTTTCTAGCCTGGAGAATGCTGCACTGACTTCGCGCGTATTTTGACCAATGATGTCAATATCATCAGCATACGCCAGCAGCATAACACTCTTATAGAAAATTGTGCCGCTGCGTCTCAGGTCAGCAGCTCGGATGATCTTCTCCATGACTATATTAAAAAAGTCGCACGATAAGGAATCACCTTGTCTGAAACCTCGCTTGGTATCGAAAGGAAGGGAGAGGTCCTTCCCGATTTTCACTGCACTGCTGGTGTTGTTCAGTGTCATCCTGCAAAGACGTATTAGCTTCGCAGGAATACCAAATTCAGACATGATGGCATATAGGTGACTCCTTATTGGACTGTCGAAGGCGGCTTTGAAATCGACAAAAAGATGGTGTGTATCGATTTGTTTTTCGAGGGTCTTTTCCAAGATTTGTCGGAGCGTGAAGATCTGGTCGATGGTGGACTTTCCAGGTCTGAAGCCACACTGATAAGGTCCAATCAGTTGGTTAACGATGGGCTTCAGTCTTTCACACAATACGCTCGACAGGACCTTATATGCGATATTAAGAAGGCTAATCCCACGGTAGTTGGAGCAAATGGTGGGATCGCCTTTTTTGTGGATTGGGCAGAGCACACTGAGGTTCCAATCATCTGGAATGCATTCTTCCGACCATATTCTGCATAGAAGTC
Source organism: Tetanocera ferruginea (assembly GCA_958299015.1). Classification (NCBI taxonomy): domain Eukaryota; kingdom Metazoa; phylum Arthropoda; class Insecta; order Diptera; family Sciomyzidae; genus Tetanocera; species Tetanocera ferruginea. Next base: position 39,175,701 of record OY282643.1, read on the forward strand.
TGTGAATGCATTTAAACAGAGCTTCGCCACCGGTCTTAAACAGCTCAGCCGGTAGACCATCGGCTCCTGCGGCTTTGTTGTTTTTAAGCCGAGCTATAGCTGTTAAGACCTCATTATAGTCGGGCAGCGGAACTTCAACGCTGTCATCCATGATTGGGGTTTCCGGGATATCATCTCCACTGGCGGGATTGTTGACAGCGTCGCCATTTAAAAGTCTAGAGAAGTGCTCCCTCCATAACATCAGTGTACTCTGGATATCTGTCACTAGATTCCCATTTTCGTCCTTGCAGGAAGAGGCTCCGGTCTTAAAACCATCGGCCAGGCGTCTTATTTTTTCGAAAAATTTTCGAGTCTCATTCCTGTCGCCATGCATCTCAATTTTCTCGCACTCACGCATTTCCGCCTCTCGTTTTTTTCGCCTGAAAATGCGTCTCTCTTCCCTCCTCTTCTCTCGGTATCGCTCCTTAACAGCACGCGTCACAACCGACTGCAGGGTGGCTTTGTAGGCGGCGTCCTTCTCTGCAGTGGCGTCGCGACACTCCTGGTCGTGCCACTGGTTTCGGCGAGGGCGGTGGTAGCCTATCACCTCTTCGGCAGCCGTACGCATAGAGTGGGATATGTGCGTCCACTGTCCGCATATATCGTCGATCGGAGGAGTGCTTTCTTGAAGCAGGAGTGAGAGTCGAGTAGCGAAGGCTTCGGCCGTCCGTTTTGACTGCAGCTTGTCGACGTCTAGCTTTCTTTGTGTAGGATTGCGAGCATTCTTAGCTGCGCACAGACGTGTGCGGATCTTGGCTGCGACAAGATAATGATCCGAGTCTATGTTAGCACCACGGATCGTGCGTACGTCTAGTACACTGGAAGAGTGCCTTCCGTCAATCAAAACGTGATCAATTTGATTGCATGTTTTTTGATCAGGGGACAACCAGGTGGCCTTATGAATATTGAGATGCTTGAATCTAGTGCTACTAACGACCATGTTTCGTGCTGCGGCGAAGTCAATCAACCTCATTCCGTTATCGGATGTGTTGTCGTGGAGGCTGAACTTTCCGACTGTAGGACCAAATATGTTTTCCTTACCCACCTTGGCGTTGAAGTCACCAAGCACGATTTTTATGTCATGACGGGGGCAGCGCTCGTATGCGTCTTCAAGGCGCTCGTAAAAACTTTCTTTGGTCTCGTCCATTTTATTCACATTTCATTCAATTTCATTCACTTTCATTTCCATTTTATTCACATTTCATTCACATGTCATTCATTTCATTCACTTTTGTTCACTTTCATCCATTTTCATTAATTTTCATTCGCTTTCATTCATTTTTTATTCACTTTCATTCAATTTACATTTCATTCATATTTCATATATATTTCATTCATATTTCATTAACATTTCAATTAAATCACATTTTATTCACTATCATTTGATTTCATTCACATTTCAGTAACATTTCATTCACTTTCATTCAATTACATTTACTTTTATTCACATTTCATTCTTAAGTGATTGATTCCATTCACTTTTATTCACATTGCATTCACATGTGATTGATTACATTCACTTGCATTTATTTTTATTCACTTTTATTCACATTTCATTCACATGTCATTCATTTCATTTATATTCCATTCACGTTTCATTCACTTTCTTTCAATTTCATTCATATTTCAATCAATTTTACTCACTTGTATTCCCATTTTATTCTCATTTCATTCACGAGTCGTTCATTAAATTTATTTTCATTCACTTACAATCACTTTCATTCACATTTCCTTCACTTGCATTCAAATTCATTCACATTCCATTCAATTTCATTCACTTTCATTCATTTTTTATTAACTTTCATGCATTCAATTGACATTTCTTTCACATTTCATTCATATTTCATTCACATTTCATTTCAATATCATTTCATTCACATTTCATTCACTTTCATTCTATTTCATTCACATTTCATTCACTCAATTCATTCAATTTCATACACTTTCATTCCCATTTTATTCAAATTTCATTAACTTTCTTTCACTTTCATTCAATTGCATTAATTTTTTATTTACTTTCATTCATTTTCATTCCCATTTAATTCAAATTTCATGCACATTTCAGTTACATTTCATTCATACTTAATTTCTATCATTTTCATTCCCATTTTATTCACATTTCATTCACATGTCATTCATTTCATTCATTTTCATTCACTTTCATTCACTTTCATTCAATTTCATCATTTCATTCAAATTCTATTCACATTTCATTCATTGCATTCACTTTCACTCATTTGCATTCACGTACATTCACTATCATTAATTTTCATTCGCATTTCATTCACATTTCATACACATTTCATTCACTTTCATTCACTTTCATTCAATTTCATTCACATTTTATTTACCTTCTATTCACACTTAATTCATTTTCATTCACTTTCATGCTCATTCATTCACTTTCATTCATTTGAGTTTCTTTTTTGACTCACATGTTTCCTATCCACGCACTCCACAATTACCGAATCTAAAAATCTGTGTCTGTTACTGACAGATGAATGATGGATTTGAAAGTGAATAAACCATGATTTATTTTTGCTGGACTGCCACTTTTTTTTTTGTTTTTTAATTTGCTTCAAACAATAGAAAGATGTTCCCATAAGATGTCGATTTAACCAGCAGAACACGTTTCTGCCAAAACATCTTTGCTAAAATTCTCAGAGAAACAATAACAAACTACTTACGACAGTTTTATTACCATATGTTGTAATACCATGTTTTTTTTTTGCAAACTTTTAGTTAACGAAACGTGGGCAAAAATGATCATTAAAAAATTATGAAGTTAAATAAATAAATTTTCTAAAACTTAAGTTGTTGACCTCCCACAAATGTCTTTCAAAAGCACATCTTTGAGTAGAAAATTGTTTTGCTCTATTAAGCTTTGGCTGGCATCCAAATTTATGACTTTTAAATTTTTGAGGAATTGATTTTTTTTCAAAGCTTTCGGAAATAATCTTTTATTATGACTTTTTTGTTTCTTTGATTGTGCCAAACGGAACTGTTAAAAATTCAATGAATGAAAATGATGTTTTAGTTATATGTGTTTTTCGATTTAAAAATTAATTTTGAAAAATATTTTTTGAAAATTTTTCTTTTCTTATCTTGCATTATCTTTCAGCATGTTTAGCAATTGAATTGTTAGTTTGCCAATTTTTGTTTTTTTTTTTTAGTTTTTCTTATATCAAACACATGTTTCAACTTCGACATGTGTGTGCAAGTTGTGAATATCGCTACATTTTTGCGAATATTGAATTGAAAAGATATGAAATGAAATACGAAGATAGGAAAACGACTCTTGGATTTCTTTTCAGATAATAAAAGTCGTATTTTAACACATTGCTTTTAAGTTCAATATATTTTTTGAAGTGATTTTGTCAGGTTTGAAAAGTAAAGTCCATAATTTAAATTTTCTTTTAATTTCAGCTCGACTGAATGGTTGATTTCGACAAAAAACTTTTATTTTTACATACAAAATTTGATTTTTTAGTTCATTTTGGCATGCAAAGTTTTCAAATTTGAGGAATTCCACAGTGAGCACATATTTTTAGAAATACATTTTATGTTATCAATCTTATGTTCGGTTTACAAAAGTAATTTTTTTCAAAAATTTAAACAAATTTTCAATAACCTTGACTTTATTGAAAGGCACTTCCTATTGAAAAAGTTATTCTATATAGATTAAAAATTTTAAATCATAACAAGTTGTCATGATTTATCATGTTGTTGCGAATTGATGCATCATTAATTATGTTGAAAAAATCACTTACACATAAAATGGGCGTTTCAGACAACTCATCACAATTTTAAATTTATCACAAAATCTGAATCTTATCTACTCAATGTGTCCACATCAAAAAATGTTGAACTTATTTCTGGCATAATTATAATTTTTCTTTATTCCGGCAACATGTGCTCAATTGTCGAATTGAATTATTGCTAATTTTAATTTAATTTTGCCATTAAAGTTGAGTTCATTTGATAATCTGACAGCAAAAAATAATACCAATATTTTGCTCAACACTGTTTTGTTGCACTTAGCTTGGACAACACAAAAATAACCCATTTTGTGGTTGTTTTCTTTTTGTGTCACTGATCCCGGAAATTGTCATTTATTTATGTGCATAGAACAAAGAACGGGACAAACAAATAGAACATAAGAACAAAACAAATATTACGACTTTACAATAACAGGTGGCCGCTGCAGTTTGCATTAAATAAAAGTTCTTAACCTTTCATGCACGACGTTGTTGAAATCAGTGACGATTTTTTGGTATGTGAGTTTTATGGAATTTTTACGGCGAATAGCAGATGTTTTACAAGAAGATGTACATGTGTTTTCATATAACTCAGAACAATTAATATGTTGATAATTAATTTAGGGGCTTATGTCGAGATTTTAAGTAATTTGGGGATTTTAATGAGAGGATTACGAAATAACGTTTAAAGATATGAATTACAAATTTTTGGATATTTTTAAAGTATTCACTTTAACAGAAAATTGTTTGTGACTTCATTTTTTTGTCAAAACAAAACCAAAAAAAAAAAGCAGAAAGAAAACAGTCTCCTTTGGTCTAGGATCTTGGTCTTGGAAAACCTATAAAAAGGTCCTGTTTAATTAGATACACACTGAAAAAAAGGGAATAACAAAGAGTTTTTCAAAATACATATAAAAAAAAAATGTGACTTGCAGTCAAAATTTTTAAAAATTATAATCTATATTATAAATCTAAACAATATAAATCTGGGATTATATTGTGTTGAAGAAATGACGTCAGGCAAATATATATGTTTTTAAAATTAAAGCTTATTTTACTGTTCTACTATGAAAAGGGTGATTTTTTAAGGTTAAGTGTTTGGAAATTGCAACAAATTAGAAAATTTACAAAAGTGAATGAAATTTTTATTTACTTGGAGGGAAACATCATCAACGAAATTTACTTTTCAAAGATTATTTCATGTAAATGTTGCTAACAGCTATGGCTGAGGTGTTCCATCCGAAAGCTCCAATTTTGTAATACCTTTTCCAACATTTCGTCGGGCATCTCACTAATCGCAGCTGTGATTTTGTCTTACAGGGTCCCTGTAAACGAAAAACTTCACCTAGCCTAACAAAAAATATTCTAGTGGGGTCAAATCGTAAGATTTTGGCGGCCATTGGAATGCACAAAAAAGTAATATAAATTGCCCACCCAATTCGCCTCTCAACAGCTCCATGTTATTGCGTGCCGTGTGGCATATGGCACAGTCTTGTTCAAACCATTTGTCAACTAAGTCCAATTTTTTTCATTTTGGGAAAAAAAAAAATTCGGTTATTATATCACGTTCTTTGCTCAATTGATTGTAATGCACAAAACAGTGCATTTTTCAGGGTGCATTGGCTGCTCTTGAACTGCTTCTGGCTGCTCTTCAGACCAAATTCGCCAATTCTGTTTGTTGACGTTCGCATTGAACCAAAAATGAGCTCCGTCACTTAAGTACATTTTTGGATTAAAAATTGAATTTTCATCCAACTTTTCCAAGGCCAAATCATCAAACAAGCGACGTCATTCATCAAATCATCAAAGTCATCATCCATATTTGTCCAAGTGCTCCATGAAATCCATAAAAGTGCAAATTACCTGTAACCTCCATAATCCCATTGCATCCGATTGGCCATAGAATCATACAGGTTGAAAATTCCAGTGTAGCGTGTCACGGTTGGAAATTGTCTAGTTAATAATTCAACCATAACATGTCACGCGTTACAGTTGAAAAAACATCATTTGATTTTACACCCTAATATAAGTTCGTTTCATACAAACCGATTCTAAACGGACAAACTCCAAAAAGCCGAGGCTTTAAACCCTTTAGTTCGGTTTTACTCCCCGTGTTCATTCCCATATTGCATTCCCATACGCGGCTAAAGCAGTTTCACTTCAAAAAAGTACGGTCTAAAACATTGTTGATTAGTTCGGCTATTAGTTTGAACTCCAACCATTGTTTGATAATTTTTTTTCCCTCCGAACACCTTATGAATTCTTATTTATAAGTTGTTGCGAACACCTTATTTCGACTAAATTCACCTTAATTGACCTACATTCACCATAATTTGTCTCCGTTTCATAAAAGTGAAATATCGATTTTACTACCCGTTCCGTTCGCCGTATGTTGTGTACGCGTCTTAAGAAGTTTCACTTCAAAATTTTAAAACTAACGAGACACAGTACTTTGTGTAGTTTGTTGTACTGTTATGCTTTGAACAATAAAGCTATTTCTGACCTCGCCTCAATCGTAGTATATTTAAATGATTCCTATGGTCCTTTTTTCTCATTTATGCAATACCTTCGGCGTTTCTTATACGATGCTGAAAAATTATGTATCCAGGTCTATTAGAGTACATCGACTTGTATTGGAATAATTTGACCCCAAAAAACAAAATGCAATATTCGATTCGTATACTTTATTTTGTTCTGAACCAATTTTTGCGTTTCTTAAAGAAAGTCAAGTTTATTAATCAATTTCTTAGATATAAAAACGAACAATTGCAAAATTTCATCGGAGTTGAGAAATGCTCTGACGAGATTTGTGATTTTAAAAAAATATGTGAACACTTTTGTGCCCAATTTTTATTTAACTTTAAAGTAAAGTTTATGAAAAAATATTTCCTGTTAAAACAAAATAAAAAAAATTAGTTTTTTCTAAAAACAAAAACAAAATTTAAATTACAAAAACTAGTAAATTCGGTTTTTAAAAAAAAAGTAAAATCTTGTTAGAACATGTCTGTCGATGGTTAAGCGCACAAAAGTGATAAGTGAAAAATTTTAAATGTTCAGAAACGTCGATTTTGTTTTTAAATTTCAATACATTTCAGTGCAAAACGATAATGTCAACTGAGCAGTTTCCATTGGTTATGCATTTAAAAGAAATGTACACAAGGTAAATATGATATTGATGATTTGGAAAAAATCAGTAAGCCTATTTTTGTCAAAAGGTCATTTATCACTTTAGTGAGCTTAACCATCGATGTGTCAACTATACATTCAGAAAAAACATTTATCTTTCTCCGATAAAAATTTTTTCTATTTTCGATAATAGATCTCTTTCATAATTTCGATATCTTTTTCAAATAAAATTTTCTTCAATTAGAATAAATTTTTACATTTTCGAAGAAATATTTCTTCACTTGTGGGAAAATGAGAAATTGAAACATTTCAATGTCTCTAATAATGATAAGTATTTTTCTCGCACAAAAAATTCTCATTTATAGAGAAGAATTTATTGAAAATGAAAAACTATTCATTTATTTAGATAAACAAATTCACTATGCGACGTATTTTCTTCAATGAAAACAAATCTTTTCTCAAAAATAAATACGTCTTCTTCTCTAAAAATGATATAGTTTTAAAGAGAAATACACTTTTTCACGGAAGATTTTTATAATTTTTAGGATCACATTTAGAGAAAGACATACAGACATTGTTAGAATACCCATTAATTAGATGGAATTTCAAAAGTTAAAATTTTTTTCGCTCTCCGCGAACTTTCCTAGAGAATGGGTGCTTAAAATATGATCTGCAAAAATAAACTTGATCTGGTGTACACAGAAAATTCAATCTCAGATAGCGATTTTTGTTTTTTGTTATTGCAAAGAAATAATAAGAGAAAATTGTAAAAAAATAAAGAAATTTGTTTGAATATAGAATAACGACACGGTCGTTTTAATTTTTGTTTTGTAGAACCAAAATTGCCTTAAATTTCTATTTTAAAATTTTTTAATTTAATTTGAAAACTCATATTTGTTACGATGATTCCATTCAAAAATTTTATAAAACATCAGTAAGTTTTGTTTTGACAAAGTTATTATAAAAACATATTTTTAATATTTTGTTATCATAAAATTCTTTCGAAAATCGCAAAACAACTTTTAACTTAATAGAAGTCATTTACAACAGCTTTCATATTTGACTGATGGCTCTGGGAGGGGTCCAGACCCGTGGGCCCCCATATCTACGCCACTGTATGGAGCAAAGTCTATACCACTCTTCTTCAAATATGATGCCTTTTTATCATATTCCGAGAATTTTTTTTTGAGTGTATTTGATTTGTCCTATTGGATGAAAATTTGTAGTATTTTATTCACTAAATCAACTGATTTTTTTTTATTTGATTTTTCAATCCACCATAAGATGATTTTCACCACAAATTTTCTCAAAAATGCACCAAAATTAGTTTAATCCAAAAAAAAGTTTAACCAATCGAAAAGATTTAATTTTTAAATATTTAGTTTTGGTATCGGCATTAGGGTCAGAATTTCAACAATCTCTAATGTATATATTTGAAAATTTTTATAATTTTTTCCTATAATCTGTTTTTTCGACACTATCAAAGTGCAAAATCAAATAATCAAATAAGGGAATGGGCCAATAGGCCCCACGGAAGCACCTTAACGGGGCACGATCCTTCTGACCTAATCTAACACCGGGTATATTAGCTAGTGAAACTCTAAAAATACCAAATAATGAAAGCTCAAAAAAAAAAATCTGTAAAAACATAGTACCAATTAAAATCGATAACATTTATTTTCGGCGCAGTTCTGACCGATTTTATTCCAAAAATAACACGAAAAATGTAACGTTCATATTTTTTTTTTATTAATTTTCAAAAAGTTTTCGGGATTCGAGCTTGCTGTGGCCATCAAACTGTCTTCAACGTTGGACAAAATTTGTTCCACGATTTTAATCAGTGGCTGTTGTGGCGGACTTGTGAACAATGTGGAAGTAATGTTCTATGTTTTGCGAGTGACAAGGATAGTCTGTTATACAAAGATAAATATAACATATTTTTTGTGATTAGTTTTGATGAAATGCTGTACTGCACACTGTTTCTACTTCAGTTTTGTTGAAAGTTATAGTGCTTGATCTTGCAATACTTGTTTAAAAACATTGCTTTCTACAATGCTTGTTTTGAAATGCTACTGCAGATGTTAAGAAGTATTTGAAATTATAGTAAATGACTCATTAATCATTTTTTTATGCTTGCGCAGCTCTTTACTATCAACCGACTTATATTTAATTTAAATTTCTATATCGTGAAGCACCTTTTATCGCCTCAAACAATTTTATTTTATTTAGACAAAAAAACATATCTATTAAACTTTCTGATAGCAAAGCTTTAATAGTATAAAAATTTATATACCAGCCAATTAAAATTTGTTATCTTCAAGTCTTTTCAATATTACCTAATATGACACATTTTTGTCTTACGTCACACTGCTAGTAGTTAAAAAAAAAAAAAAACTTGTCTCTCTTAGGTCTACTTTATAGAGAAGCCCCAAATTAGCATGAGAAAAGCATTATTTACATTAGCAAAGTGCTTAACTAAACAATTAAGCCGCACACGTGGTTCTTTATCGAACAACTCTATTAAAATAGAATATGACTCAAATGATATTTGTTGAAATAATAAGTTGTCAATGGTTGGGTCATCACTTAACAAACACACATGTTCATTGATCTGAAGCTTTTAATAAAAACTGACAGAGATTTAATGAGCAGCACGTCAAAATTGGGCGTCAACAAAACATTTTGTAATATGAGCCTGAGGCCTAAACTATTAATGGCTTGTTTTGATGATCTTAATGTATTTTTGATCTTGTTATTGTAATTTAAAATTATCATGACGCATTACTAAAACGCACATCTTGTTTTTGCTCTAAAAATGCCCAGCTCATCTCAGCAAGTATCATCAACTGTGTTTACATATTGAAGATTTTTTTAAGAGCATGTTTATGTTTCGGAACTTTTTTACTATTATTTATTTAATTTAAACAATTCAGATTTTTGGTTTTTCTATTTGTTGCCGAAAATGTTTATATTTGTTATACACCAAATATTTTCAGTGTATCTATTTACTTATTTAGCTGTCGATGGTCAAATATAGTTTTAATATTGTTGTTGTTGTTTTTGCTAGTGGTACAAGTACATTTCCTTAGCAGAAGTCATTATTTTGAAGGTTACATTGGAGGTCGCTTGTTTTTTGTGATTTTATATAATTTTCTGACGGCTAAGTTTTTTTTTCATTCCCGCTAATCGCTATTTTTTAAGCTGTTATTTTTATTGCATTAAAGCTCTAGAAAAAATAATGTTGCAAGCTTGAGAGTTTTTTAATAAAATCCGCATGAAATTAAAGTTTATATTTCATCCTTGCAGTTGAATTTAAAACCAGCAGAGGTCAAAAATCTTTTAACTGCTGCTTCAGCAACTAACAGGAAACCACATCTGCAGCCAACACAGACTCCATAATAACGGTGCAAAGTTGGCTGCATAGTCTGGCAAAGTGAGTAAAAGTTTTGAAATTCAGCGCATTACTTGAAGGTGTGCTTTAGAAAAATTCATGCAACTAAACATAAAACCAAAAACAACAATATTACACCAAAGGTGGTTTCATATGCATGGCGTACATAAAAACAGACAGTTGAGTTAAACAAAAAAACACACCAACCCGTTGCCAATAAAGAAAAACTTAATTAAATGCAGCTAGCGGTATATTATTGCACATTTGTATCGTTGCCATAGATAAACTATGCATCAGCCCATCCTCACCATATTCCCACCTCAGCTTGTGGACACCATCAAATTCACTGTCACGGTTGTTGACTTTGGCAACAACAAAACATAAAAAAAAAATAATAAAAAATAAATAAAAAGAAGGAAAACAGATAAAAATTAACCCTTTTCTGCTGTGTGCTGTAACAGAAGAATTTCAAAAGCAATTCCATTTGATGTTTCATGCAGTTAAAAAGTTCGCCGTGTTGCAATGTCTGAAAACTGTTTGCTGTGATAAAACCAGTCAGAGAGAGATAAGATTGCAGCAATTGTTTGTTTATTTTCTTTTCTAATACTGCACAGAACTTTATTATTTGTTGTTTTTATATTTACACAACCTTAACAAATTGCCTTCGTTTAGTATCATTGGTTAATGGTTCGTTATGATGTTAAAGTTTTCTGTTTTTTATATGTACTCCAGAGGCGTTCCTAGGCTTGGTGTCACCCGGGGCGGATACCCATGGTATACCCTATAAGAAATTTCTAAATGCAATAAGAAATCAATTCGATGCGATTTTGTGTTGTCATTATTTTCTTTATGTTTTCCGAAAAAAACAACAGATGACAAACAGATGAAATATTTTATGTCTCTAGTAATGATAAGTATTTTTATCGCACGAAAAAATTCTCATTTATAAAGAAAATTTTATTATAAATGAAAATTTTTCCAATATTTTGATAAAAAATTCACTAGGAGAAGTATTTTCTTCAATAAAAACAAATCTTTTCTCAAAAATAAATAATTCTTTTTCACTAAAAACGATATATTTTTATGTATTTCTCTTCTTCATAGAAGCTTTTTATTACTTTTAGGGAATTTTAAGTGGCATGTGTAGGTCCGCTATACTTGCGGTAATAATGCCCAAAATGATTTTGTGGATTATAACCACTCCTGCAAGAGGTCATACTCCCCAAAACATTTGTAACATCCTCAATAATGTTGTGCGTTATGACCGCCAAAGAAACGGACATAATCTTCAAATTAAATTTGAAAAATGTTTGTTTTTATTGCAGTAAAATGCGATATGATTTTGTTTTAAAGAATTAAGTAACTTATTTTAACTATTTTGGTTGTAAAATATATAGTTAGCAACGCAGGCAAAAATTTTGTATTAAAATCGCGCGATTTTAAATCATTTAATTCATAAAAAATCGCCTGCAGCGAAAAATTTTACCACTCTATTTTTAATAAAAATATTTTATTTTTTATAAATTAAATGATGTATTAAAAGTTATTATCGCAGGCGAAACATTGTTATCAAAAATGTCGCGATTGTTAAATTAAAGAAAAATTGCAAAAATAGTTGAAATCAGTCAGTTCCTAGGGGTACTTTCCTTGGGTACTTTTCCTATATTAATTTTTTACATTATTTTGTATGGGAGCTGCAAGCCAAAGTTGGCCGATCTTAACCAAATTTGGTCAAACAGCTAGACAAGTAGAGAAATAGATGTGCACTGAAAATGGTAGAAATTGATAAGACCTTTGGGGTACCTCCCTAGGATCCATATATATTTTTATACATAATTTGTATGGAAGATACGTACAAAAGTATCCCAATTCTAAAGTAACTCAGTGAGAATGCTAGACAAACAGATAAGAGATGTTTACTGAAAATTATAGAAATAAGTTAGACCTTATTTTTTTATATATTAGTAAGACAAACAAATTTTGTTACTATTTTCGTACCATTTCGATGCATTGTGAGCTGTCTCAAATACTGACATTTCTTACTTTAAGAGTTGCAATATTTTAAATAACCTCATCGGAATCAGTAACATTGATTTCAAGCTCGTTTTCAATGGATAAAATAGCAAGATCGGAAACTCTTGCCTGTCCCATGGAAGACCTTTAGCAAGTCTAAATTAATTTAAGCTTTGAAGCACTCCTTTCGCATGAAGCTACTGATACACAAATTGTTAGAAATAATGTCAATGCTTATGAAATATTTGGCGAAGTTTACAAAGTCACTCTCGACAATGAATGTTAGCATTTCTAATGCTCTATTTCCAATTCTAATTTCTAATGCTCCATTTATGTGCTTACGTAGCATCGGAAGCAATTTCAACAACTAGCTCCTTTTCTGAAATTTCGTCGTAAGCTGCTGCCAAATTTTAAGCACTTAACCTGAACTCATTTGCGTTGTGTTACAATAAGTTTTCGGATTTTACAGCTCGAAGCGTTTCCTCCTCATTGTTCGACTTGCAAGAATAATTATACATTTAGAAACAGCAATAAAATTTTTTACCGTAAAGTATTTTATCATGTTTTCTATCTTTTTGAGAAATAAAAAATAAAAAATCGAAATGGTGTCACCCCTAAATTGGTGGAACCCGGGTCGGACCGCCCAAAATCTGGATTAAACGTTTTCAAAAATGGCACGTTGCTGATAGTTTTATAAAAATGAAACTTTCTCAGTGTATAGTTAACATCACATGAAGCCAAAAAGTACACAATAATTATGAATTTTTACTTGAACTCCATGAATTGCATTCATAAATTGTGGTGCAGTAACAAATTTCATGAGTCACATGAACTTTTCATGATATCAATGTACAAAATCTACAAAAGAATAAAAAACGAGAACTTATGAATATTTCATGAGTCTAGATCATGAAGAGTGTGTTCAATCACCCGGATTTATTTTGTATGGAGAAACAAAAGTCAGACACCGACTCAAAAGTTAGAGACTCTTAAAAACTATTTCTGCATAATTTTTTTTTGGATCGGAGAAATTATCATGGAGCGGTTTTGTTCTCCTGAACTCCTGAAGAGTACCATAAAAAATACGTATTTTATAGGCGTTTAAAAAATAAACACAGAGAAAAATAGTGCCACATAAAATCTATAAGATTTTTTATTAAAACGTGCTTAGAACAAGGGGCATGAAAGACGAAAGAGTAGAGATATTTTTTAAGAAGAAATCTTCTTGTTTTTCAGCAAAACTCTTCTGAAATTTATTTATTTAGATATTTTCTTAATTTCTTCTAAAATCCATATTTTTAAGACTTTTTGAGAACAAGGGGCATGAAAGACGAAAGAGTAGAGATATTTTTTAAGAAGAAATCTTCTTGTGTTTCAGCAAAACTCTTCTGAAATTTATTTAATAAAGTATCTTCTCAATTTCTTCTAAAATCCATATTTTCAAGATTTTTTAAAGTCCTAGATGACGCCAACACTTCGTGTATCGTTTATTCGTTATTTATTAATTCCATGTTGAGAAGAAAAGCAAATAAAAAAAAATTAACTTGAAGTAGCTTGAATGGGGTCTGTTGCAATACCTTTTGAGGAAATTTTTTGTGATTTTACCAAGCAATAACGGCAATAACAAAGCCATAACTAGAGAAATATTACTCGGGGAACTACTAAATAGGAAATAAAAAAATTAAGGAAAGGAAAAAGAAAAACTAAACGAAAACATTTAGAATGTTTTAAAAAAAAATTAATATTTTTAAGTGTTAATTCGATAATTTTTGGCCGATTGGGTTCTTTTTCGAACCAACTAGTTGTTCCTTTGTACCAGGTTCCAGGTGTACCAAATTGCCTAACTCGGGAATGAACTTTTGGGAAAATACACCGGTTAACCGATTTAGTTCTTATGAGAGGTGGATGTATTAGTTGGCCGATTTGGTTCTTCTTCGCACCTTCTAGCTGTTCCTTTAAAATAACTATGCGCACCAAATTGTATTGCTTTGAGATTCTTTTTTGAGGAAATATTCCTGTTTGGCGATTTAGGTTATATGAGAGATGGGGGTATTAGTTGGCCGATTTAGGGGAAAAGTGGCATGAAAGAGCCAAGTTTTGAAAGAGCCATCTTGATTTACGCGGTAGTTTTCATACGAATGCTTCTTAAATTATAATTTTTAAGAAGCAATACTCGCCATATGGCACCCTCGAACATTTGACAGTTCACTGATAATAAACGACGATGGTGTATCGTATTTTGGATTTCTACATCATAAAGTAAGTTTTTCAGAACATTTTATTTGTTTTGTGACGTCTTCACCTTTAAAACTAACAGTAATATTATTATACTATAATTTTATGGATATATTAGGCCTACCAATAACATATTTATTTTGACGGAAAAATCTTGATTTCATACTAATTTTTGAGGTTATGTTTCTTTGGACAATATGTTTTGAAAGAGCTGGGTTGCGGTGGTATGAAGCAGCGTAAAGGAAGTTTAAATTATTTTTGTCAAAATTTGTAAAAATTTTTTGGAAGTTTAATAAATTTTGTAAGAGTGTTTTAAACCTCTTATTTTGTTTTTGGAATAGGTCTTATTATTATAGATTTTCTTCAAAGCGATTTAATTTTTTTTGCTAAAAATATTTTTAAGTTTTTTAACTATTTTTTGTTTTAGTTTTGAATTTTTTTATTTATTTAATTTGTTTTTGTAAAAACAATACTTTTTATAATAACAATTAATTTTTTCAATAACATATTCGTTATTTTTCGTGTTGAGTCTTGTAATAAGAAGATGGCTCTTTCAAAACTTCGGTTGGCTCTTTCAATGCCCATGTGTTATGAAAGAGCCGAATTTCATTTTTTTTATAAATGGCTACAGGTCCAAGAATATTGTTGATTTTGGAAAATATTTCATGGTATTACGTTCATAAATGAATGAGAAAATACTTTTGATACAAGTATTTTAATTTTATTAATTATTTTTGTATATTTTGAAACTTTTTTTAAAACTGGCTCTTTCATGCCACTCTTCCCCTAGTTCTTTTTCGCATCAACAAGTTGTTTCTATAAATGAACCAGGTGTTCTAATTTATATTGCTTTGGGATGATGTTTTGGAAAAATTTACCAGATTATCGATATCGATTATATGAGAGGTGGGTGTATTACTTGTCCGATTTGATCCCACTTTTGGGAGAACTTCTTCTCTTATCAAAAAATAAATTTCCACAAAGTTTCCTGATGCTAAAGTAACTCCTTATATTTTTAGCGTCTCGCTATATGTGAACGTTAAACTGTGCGTCGGGCACGGTCTTTTTGGACACACTTTAAAATAAGTAAATAAAAATGTTCAAGTGTCTTGCAATAAAAAATAACTAAAAATACAAAAATAAATATGCCACCTTAATATAGAAATGACGTAATTCATGATTTTGCGATATTAGATTTTTTGCATTTTTTGTTAAAATACCCTCCATGAAACCAAAAGAGAATGGGAAATGGTTTTAAATACTGAAATTGTTGACGATTGTCATTATAATCTACATTAAATAACTTATAATTACACAATATTTTAAGACGCTATTAAGATTTTTTTATCTTACTATAAAATTATGAGTTACGTCCTTTCTATATTAAGGTGACGATATACATATAATTACTCTCTGATATAAATGTCATGTTTCTCATTAATGTTGATGGCACTTCCCAACAGTCATAACAAGATATTCCAACTAAATTCGCTTACGGTTTATTCACTTGAAGTGCTTTCTGCCCGGTGTTTGATAGTTTATAGTGTCCAATTTCTACCTTTTCTATTTCTTTCCTCAACAAAATCTCCTTTCTTTTTGACAAAATCCTCTTTCTTTTCTAAGCTTTGAGTTGAACTTATATTGCAAGTTGAATGGACTTTTGGGAAGTTCTCATTTGATTTTTGTAACAACTTTTTTAAAAGATCGGTCATCTGTCTCTTTTTTCATTTGACCTCATTAAGCGCTCACTGGCCTTTCTACGTTCGTCTTCTAAGCTCTCTCCATCCATTCTCTTCTTTTCCTAGAGCTTTCATTTTTGTAAAATCAATTACATTCTTATTGTCTGCAAGTTAAATTTTTATTAAATTATTCATTTAAATGATTATTAAACTTGTTTTTATAATTTGTAGCGGACGTGACAATTTAAGATTAACTCCGGAAAAGTCTTATGAGCTGGTGACTGCTTTGTCGCCAACAATTATAAAACAGAGTGTAACACAAGTAAGGGAGTGAATTTCCATCAGATGAAGTGTTTGAATTTTTATAATTTGTAGCAACAGTCTTTCGATCAGGACATCATATAATTTGAAAATTATATTTTGAAAATCTCTCAAGCGAAGTCAAGCTATTCGTACAATTAAAAAAATGCTTGACATATTAATGTCATGATATTTGCCGTTGTTGTTGATGATTTTTAGGGAGCTTCTCTCGAGTCATTATTTAAGGTATGGCTGTTAAATTATGACATCGAGAAAAACAAAGTTAACATTATAAATTAGGGTGTATCTTACAACTTGTTGGCAACTAATTGCTCTTGTTTTTTTTTGTATTAGTTTTTTTTTTTTCATAAACATGCAAAATAAACATAAATTACGTTTGTTATGGTTTGTTGCTGTTAAAAATATATGCTAATGCCTTACAGGAAACGGAAGTGACTTTTGACTGGGGTGGACAAACATTTAAGGCAGGTGTTTTCACTTTTATCTGTTTAGAAACACATAAATTATAGCTTTTAAATATATATACTAATTATATATAAATAACAAAACAATTTTGATTTGTTATTATATCAAATTTATTAACGCATCATAAAAAAACATGTGCTAATTTTCAATATTTTTCACATGTCATGTAATAAACACAACATCATCAAATTAAGCCATCTTTTGATATTTGAATGAACTTTGTATTCATATTATTGTATTATTCATGTATTATTGTATTCATATTCAAATACTACCTATATTTAAAATAAAATTTTTAAATCAGGCCTTACAATAATTACGATTATATATAACTCTAGCGAAATTCTCATTCAAATTATCTGAATGCACTTTTTTTTTGTCAATTGCACTCAAATCAAACTCGTTAAATTGACTTAATCAACTCTTGATTAAAACTGCTCCCACACTAATCAACAAAAATAATTATGAGAGTTTAATCAAAACTTCAACAACTACATCGGCAAAAACAGACAACGCAGCAGAAACAATGGATTACGTTGACTGCAGTTGAAAACAAACAAAAACGTAACAGACACAAATGATGCTGTTGCTGTTGCTGCTGCTCAATTTCCGGCGGCTGCTGCAATATTTTTTCCTTATTCAGCACTCGTAAATCTCAACCACATCATGTTGAGTGGCAATTTGTGATCAGTATGAAATAAGTACGATGGGGCCTGAGCACACTAACGGGGGTCCCATTGGGCCCACCGCACACCTTGACAGTTTCACGAATTTGAAACGAATTTGCTGCACTGTCAGCAGTTCAACGAGTAGCTTGAACATACATTAGTTGCACATCATACCCTATAAGCGGCAGTCTAATCCAATTAACTAGTTGATGAATAACTTTTTATTGCTCTGCTTGTTGAATGAGGGCGCAATGAATGAACATGAGTCAAAAGTTGCCAATTCAAGGGGTTGAATTGTTTTTAGATAGTTGAGTGTTGTATGTAACGACAAAGTTTGAATACCGAATAGTTCGGATATATAAAAAACAAACAGTAATATTTGCAGATTTGGCTTAATAGCATATAAGGCGAGGTGGGTTCAAATATTTTGTCATTTGAAGCTGGTATAAAATACTTTTCAAAATATTTTTCTGACAAAAAAAAATACTTTATGAACATTGGATGAATTTATTTTGGATATCATAATACACCCTTTTAAGATCTTAAAAAATTTTTTTGAGTAGTTTTTCGAGACCATTTTATAGAACGGATGTCTTCCTCATTTTAATCGAACACTTTTCAAATTCAAATGCGATTGTATACGTAAGGCTAAGCAAGTAAGCTAGATAATATAGCTCTTAAATATAGTATTTTTAGTATTTCGATCATGAAGGTACATCTGTTAAGGTACAAAAATTTAAAAAGCACTATTTTTTCCCACAGGTCAAAAAAGCATAGGGTTGAGGCTTAGATACTTTTTTAAATTTTAGAGGTTTATTGTCTCTTCTTTTTTTTTATAATATATCCAAAATTTTCTTATTTATTTTAATCGATGGAGAAGATTTTGATAAAATTGTCGTAAATACAATTTTAACATGCTTTGGAACTAACTTTTTTGTTCTAAAATAATTGGAGAATATTGAAGGTTTTAAATCTCTGTCAATTGCTCTACTAGAGTTTCCAAAGCTCCTAAGATTTTGTGGTCATGTTAAATGAAAAGTTTTTCTCAAAAACGCTGGCTTTATTTTAACTTATAGCATACTTTTGGGGTAAGACAAAAAATTATATGAATTGGAAAAAATCTATGCTTCCTTGAATATTTAATTTTTAATACAACGTTTAATAAAATATATCAAAATTAGGCCTCTGGCCTGTTCAATAAATACAAAAATGTAAATTAAGCCCTTTTCCAAAATTATTAGAAACAGTAGGCGAGAGAACTGACTTTGCATTCAATCCCAAAAACAAACCTGTATCCAAGATAAATCTATTGTACCATTTACATTGACCTAATCATATTTAAGCCAAATGTCTATTTTTTATTATGGACCATATTCCAAATGTTGATTTGTTGTTAAATTTATTCAAGCATATATTTTTTAATTTTTTACGTGATTATTATTTTTATGATTATTATTTCTTCAAAATCTATTTCTTCTGGAATAATACCACGTGCATGATAATTAGAATTATCATTTTGCGTCTTTAGAGTTTAATTGTAAATAAAAATTGTGATAATCTTGGATTAAAAACGGCAGTAAGAAAGTTAAATATTTTTTTCTTGAGTTATGAAATTGTGGCATTTTAATTTGTTAATTTAAGTTAATTATTCTTAAATAAAAAAAATATTAAAAAAAAAATTAAATATTTTTTCTGTTTTTGAGGAAGCCATTATCTTATTTCTGATTGATCTATTGTCCAGATCTAGTGTCTATTTTCGAAAAAAACATTTTTTCATTTGTTCTTCTCTGAAATTTTAGACTTAAGCGATGGTTCTTCTTTTATTTGAAAAATCTTTCCGATTTTTTTTGTCGGAATTATTTTTGTCTATCGGAAACATTTGATATTTTTATATCCTAAATCTGAAAAAAAAGGGTATATTAACTTTGAGTAAACGTTTGTAACGCATAGAAATAAGCGAGCCCGGCATAGAAAAGTATATATATTCTTGATCAGAGTCAGCTCGTGAGTCGATTTAGCCATGTCCGTCTGTCCGTTTTTCCGTCTGTGTGTTGTCCGTAAACACAGGATATGAAGAAAGAGTTGAGATATTTGCATGAAACTTGGTACACATGTTAACATAGACCCAAGGATTTGCAGTGAATATTTGCAAATCTATTGAATATTTTTGAATCCGCCCACCGACACGCCTACCTCCCATACAAGCCAAAAATTTAAATCACTGTATAGAGAGTTTTATTAAAACTACAGAAATGAAATTTAATACGGATGTATTTTGTACAAAAATTATGATAAGTAAAAAAAAAAATCTGCGGCGTGATCTGCTCACAAATACGCAAACCTCCCATACAACCCACAATATTGAAAATTCAATAATAAAGTTTTTATATGACCTACAGAGATTAAACTTGGTATGGGAAGATCTTATACCATAACTAAGGTGTGCACACAAAATGGGTGCCACTCGCCCACAAACACGCCCACTTCCCATACAACTCACAATATTTAAAATACCATAAAAACGTTTATATATGACCTACAGGTATTAAACTTGGTATGGGAAAATTTAATATCAAAACTAAGGAGTACACACAAAACGGGCGTAACCCGCCCACAAACACCTTCCATACAAGTCAAGATTGAAAATACCATAAAAAGGTTTATATATGACCTACAGCGATAAGACTTGGTATTGAATGATTTTATATAAAAACTAATGTGTGCACACAAAATAGGTGTCACCCGCCTACGAACACGCCCAACTCCTATAAAACCCACTTCATTGAAACCTGTTAAAAGCTGTAAAAGAACACATGAATTTTGAAAAAATAAGAAGTTATATGTATTTGTTTGAGTATATCAATAAATTTTTAAATAATATTAGAGGCTTAGGGTATTCCATAGTCGGGCTAGACCCACTACTTTCTAAAAAAAATCTACTACTTATCTACTAATCTACTTTTCTAAAAAATCTTTTTTTGTTTCAAAAAAGATTTAGCATTTTTCATTTTTAGTGTTTCGTTTCGAACACACGGAAAAAATTTTCCGTCCATAGTTCTAATGAACTAATAGCACTCACAACGGAAAATGGAAATGGACAATTTTAATTTCTGAAAACTTTTTCTTTTGTATGTATTCATTAACAACATGTATTCATTAGCACTCCAAATGACGTCTTTCCTCGAGGAATAATGTTTTATGCCTTCTTAAGAGCTTTTGAATAATTAAAAAAATCAACCATTAATATTATTATTAATATGCACCATTTCTAGTCATATTCATGGTTGCACATATAATTCCCTTTTTCTAGGATCTTAGAAAATCTTTACACTAAAGTCCTTTTCTATTTTAATTTACCATCAATGTGTAGCAAATCCAAAAGGAAAAAAGGACTTTTTTAACATTTACTATTACTTTTAAATGTAATTTAATTGTTTAATCAATTTTCAATTTTTTACTTGTTCTGCAAAAAAAGGATAGATTGTTAAGCTTTTAAAAAAATCATAAAAGCCTTTTCGTATGCAAAAAGGGCCATAAAGCCACAAATAAATAAGTTATGAGCACCTTAAGTCAAAAGAAAAGTATTTTTCTTAAAAAATGCAAATTTTAAAGAAAGTTTCTCAAAAAATAAAATTTTATATTGACTCTACGTTTTTCCCTTGAGCTTATAGTTTATTCCCTTGAACACACTTGGTTTTTTTTCTCAGAGCAGCTATTTTTCGTAAAAAATATTTTCCGATCTTACCACTGTGGAGGATAATCACTAGGGTAATAAATGCAAACACTACATCTTTACTTATTTATTGCAATAACTAGTCGTTGTAGATAGGAAAATCGTTTTCTTACGAAAAATAGTTTCTCTGAGAAGAAAAGGCTTGCATGGCAGATGAACCTTTTTAGGGAATTGTTGAGGAAAAAGCTCTCATAAGAAATAAATAATAATTTCGTTTTTTTTCGGGTAAGTAAAATGTTTTAAGAAAAACGCATTTTTTTTACAAAAAATCTTATATTTTAATGAAGTTGGTCATAACTTTTTATTTGTGGTTATATGGCAAACTTTTGAGATAATAACTTGAAGTTAATTTAATTTTCTTTTAAAAACTTTTTAGTTCGGTGATCGTTGTAGAGACATGTAAAGTAAAACGTATTTTCACAAATTTCTTTCCCCCTCTATTTAGCTCACCAGGGGCTTGCGGCCTCCTCGACCATTACAGTTTTTCTCGACTTACCACGACAAATCAACGACTGCATTATTGTTCTCTAAGTATAGGACACCCCGTATATTACAGAGAGTATTCCAAATTTATGTCTACCGGAAAAACTTTGTAAAATATTTGGGTTCCATTTTAAAACTTGATTTGATTCTTTATTTCTATCAAATATCCAAAGCAAATGGATGAGTGAGTCTTAGAAATCTTTTCTATTTATTCTATGAAAATAACTCATATAATAGAAACCTCTATATTTTAGTTTTGATTTCTGGACTGAAATCGATATATAATTTTAGCTTCACGGCACAGGCTTGAGTTCTAAAAAATGATCCTGAAGACTTAAAACCAAAAATTTTGATTTGATTCTTTATTTCTATCAAATATCTAAAGCAAATGGATGAGTGAGTCTTAGAAATCTTTTCTATTTATTCTATGAAAATAACTCATATAATAGAAACCTCTATATTTTAGTTTTGATTTCTGGACTGAAATCGATATATAATTTTAGCTTCACGGCACAGGCTTGAGTTCTAAAAAATGATCCTGAAGACTTAAAACCAAAACCGTGATATTTAGACCAGGAAACATGCGTAAACTTCTTAAAAAGTGATGCCCCACTTCAGTTCTAAAGAGGCGGATATAAATATTAAAAAATCCTTGCGGTTTTTTAGTACTCCACCCTGAACAGTCATTAAACCTTAATTGCATTGTGATGGAAATTTTCATCAAAGTATCAAACAGAAAAAAAAAATAGACACAAAACCATTTGGTTTGATGATTTTCTGCGTATGGCAACTTCTTACTTTTTTTATAAAAAAAAGAAAATATGATTAAAATTAGTGCAGGGAATTTTTTGTTAAGCTACTTGTTTGAAGTTCTATTTCAATATAAAACTAATTTCAACATATTTTTCAAACTGCAAAAAGTTCTAGTTATGTTAATTCACAACCACCTCCTTTAACTCTCTATGTCTTACAAACATGCCAACAAAACTCAAATAATCCGATTACTTTGAATATTGTTTCCACAACACTCACTACCCTGTTACACATGCATAAGGTATGATTTTAAAATGTATTACTTAAGGGTCATTAGCCTCTCGAGAATAATGTTTACACCGCGCTGAGCACGAAGGGGTTTTCAATGTGTAACGAAATGTTGTCATTTGAACTGCTGTCGTTTTCGTTTAACCCCTTTCGGACAACAGACTTACAAACAGACAAGCCGACCGACGAACTACCCAGTGAACAAATTTTGTATATGTTTTTTTTTAAAGCTTTTTGTTTGAGGTTAATGAACACAGCTTTGTGTGTAAGTTTTTGATTTTAAATATTATTGAATAAATTACAGCTTTGTTAACGAATTTAGGAGTTCAATTACTATCTACTTAAGTACGCAGTGGAAATTGCTTAAAAAATTAAAACTGTCGGTATTTAATGTGCACCTATAAATTAAGTCTCATCGTGACAATGTTTTTTAAACGTTTAAAAAACCTTAGAAAACTGTTCATTGGGTAACAAACAGTTCACATGTTCTCTGCAATTCCAGCTAGAGTTCGCCATGTTTTTGGCCGCTTAGAGGTTTGCTAATAGAACTCCCCTCACCATCAGCGACGTGCGTGTTTAAACACTTTGCGAAAGTGCATAAATAAAAGGATGTGCCAGTCATTTGTAGCGGGTGTTCTTCTCAACACTTTTGGTGTGAATAGATTTGGGGTCATCGCATAAATTTTCTATGACATGGGTGAATGTGCAAGAGACATGCACATCAGCATTACAAGCATTTGTGACGAAAGTGCAAATGGATCAATATATATTCGAATTTGATGATGAACTTTTATTTTATGATACTTTTATACCTACCCTAACATATATTTTTATGACCCATTTAAGTTGTGTCGTTGCCATTCCAATTCAAGCAGACTACATTGCGAAGGCGTTTTAGTTTTCTACCCATTCCCGTATGGGAAATCGTTTCAGTTTAACTAGCAAATATTAAAATACTTTCCATATTTGTCGTAGAACGTAGTAGTTGTACTTCCAGTGTTTAGCCAATTGTTAGTTTTTTTTTTCGTGCATGTTGCGCCAAGTAGTACCACTCATTTGATACTTTTGGAATAATTCAATCCTTTTTTATTCGGCACTGGGTGGGCAATCTTTATATTATCCACTGTTTCAATATATTTCAATTAAATTAAGTTAGAGGTGTGCCTTTAATACTTGAACCATGAATTTGTCATAGCATATAATTTCTAAGCAAATAATCAGAACAGAACGGTAGCCAGTGCTATCCGATTTGATAACAGAAATATACATATGTGGCAATATGTAATTGTGATAATTATTTTTTTAGATTATTTCTTAAAACTTTTTTCCTAAAATTAAAAAAAAATTTTTCAACAAAAAATTTTTTTTTTACATTAAAGCACGTATAACTTCTTTTCATAGCACTTTTAAAAAATTTCAAATTTTCTAGAAGAAACGAGTTTCTATGAAAAAAAAAATATATATATTGATGACTTAAGTTTTCACATAAACATTTAAATGTCAGCTCATAAGATTAATTAGTTCGGAAAAAAAATCTTGAACATCCAAGAAATTTGTATTATTCAATTTACTTCTTGGTAAATATTCGAAAAAACTTATTTTTTAATGTAAAATGCAATTTGGCGGTCGTGTACGTGCGAATAACGCGTTTGAAAAATATTTTTAAATGAAAAATTATTTTAAATTTAAAAAATTCTGGTATTGTTTTTTTCCAATTGTCATTAAAGAGTTCGATAACTTATGACAAGATGAAATACAGAGGATTGAAATTTAAATTTCATTGTAATACTTAGGAACTCTTAAAAAATATTTCTGTATATTTGTGATTTTCAAAAATAGTTTTATAAGTCGTTTGAATATTTTAATGGAATCTGAAGTAAATTCAAATTATGTGTTCATAACTTTAAATATAACCATATTTCTTAAAAGACATCTTTCTTTAGATTAAGTCATAAAAGCAAATCCGTTTTAGAAAGCCTTCATCAACGTTTAACAGAGAATTGTTGAGCGTTGAGAGTTTCAATCGTAAATAAGGCATAAATATACAAAATTAGAATATTTTATGTATCGCACACTAAATACAAAACAGTCTCTACTCAAAATTTTCCAAAATTGACTTGCTGGTATACAGTGGCGTACCGAGAGGCTAAGCCGCCCGGTGCGGATTCCAAATTTGCCGCCCCTCTCATATGCAATAAAAAAAAAAATCTTTGATATTAATATAGGGTTTTGTATGCATAGTTTTCACTTTAGAATTTGGTCTTTCATTGTTCTCAATTATATAAAACAAGTTCTAATATACATATCATCAACCTATTTCTAATACGACGCAAGTTTGGAAAAAATGGAGCAAAACGCGCGCATGAGTCTATTATTGCTCTCATTTCTCCCGTGGTTTTGTTGTTCTATCATGTTTAAAAATCTATAGCAAAAAGTCTACGAGAAACTTCAATCCATTTTTGCCTATCTCATTTCTAAACACTAATATTAAAAAAAAAATAAAACAAGTAACTTGAAATGCCTTGATAAGATTAAAATGGGTTACAACAAAACCAAGTTACTTCAGTACTTTTCAGCACTTTACTTAAACGAAGTTAAAATTTATGCGAAAAAATTCACTTCAAAATACCGCAATCGAAAAATTATTTCCAAAATTTATTGAAAATTTTTTCTTAGTCAAATCTTCTTCTTCAAACCTTTCGAATATAATTAAAAACAGCGTACAATGTCGTCACTTGAAAAAAATTTCGATTTAATTGAAAATTTGAAAGTAATAATCTATCAAAAATTATATGATAAGTTCCTTGAATTTTTTTTTGGAAATTATTACAAAAATATAAGTATACTCTCCAGTGATTTTTGCGATAATAAGGGAGAAAGTAAAATTGATTTTAGTCCTGCATCGTCGTACTATGATCCTGATTTTGATCCACAAATGAAAAAGGTGACGAAGAAGAGCTCATGGACAATCATTTCATGGATACTCGATCTGAAAATTCTCAAACAATCTTTTCCAATCGTACTACAAAGGATTCTCAAACATTCGTTTTCAATCGTGCTACAAAGAAAAGATTATTGCATCCAGCATACAGCAATTGCCGAAAAAAATTAAATGCAAAATTTTCAGAAAAACTCGAAAAGGATTATTGTAATTTTTTATAAAACTTCCATCGAAACCGATGCAAAATTTTTTGAATGCACATTAGTTCATCAAAAAGATCTTCTGAAATTTTCAAATATGTACAATTAAAGGAAATCGTGAAAAACCCATCTAAAAAGAAGGATATTATAGATAAATTAATTCCTTTAATACATGATAACACAAAAATTAATTTTTGGGAAGATTTTAAGGAATGTGCAGATTCTAAGGATCTTTCTATTGGTTTTACAAGCCATGAGTAAATACCAACATTCATGAATTTATTTATATGTTCCATTAATTTTGTTAAAAATAGTATCAAAAGATTTTTTATTGAGTTTAATGAATAGATTTATATATAATTTACTTAATAAGATACTTGTGTAGATACTTAATTATAAAAATAAGATACTTAATTAAAATTGTAACAAATGTTCAACTTATTTTCTAAACAATTGTGCTTTAATTGATATTATACAACAAAACCAAGCAACTTTAAAGTTACTTGATTTTGAAAAAACAGCAAAGAATAAAGTGTTCTAAGAAACATATAAATGTTTTATTGGTGTCAAGTAATGAACACGACGATTGTTATTTAACGACTGACTTTATTCAAGTAGAAAGTAAGTGATGGCAAGGTATAGCTATACGTACAATGTACTATGTATACATAGCACATGCATACGTATGTGTGCCTTATGACATCTTCCTTTTTTTTTTTTTTTTTTTTTTTTTGTTTTTGTTGATATTTCATGAAATTCATAAATTTAATAAAGACGAAAATCCGAGAAGAATATATAACAATGAATAAAGGAAAATATTTCATAAATGTAATAATAAAAAAAAAATGATAGTGGAGATAAAGAATATGGCAAACGATGTCAAATCATGGTTCATAGCGTTGTGGTTGTTTCAGTGGTCGCCCGTAGCGAGAGACTGGTGCATCTGGTTGGATTCCTGTTGATTCGTTTGTGACAATCTGTGGCGTTGAAGCTAATGTACTTGTTACATTGTTGCTGCTAGCTGAAATTGGCAATGTTGTATTTTGGTTGTTATTATTTTCAGGGTTAACGGCTACTGTACGCGGTGCTGATATGGTTGCTTTTGTCGGTGCGATGTGTATTGTGTTGCGCCTTAGTAACTTCCCTTGGTCAGTTCTTATCACGTATGATCTTGGAGCGTTTTTGTAATGACTTTCTACCTTTCCGCTTATCCAGTCTCGATGCGCTCGTTGTATTCTAACTCTATCGCCTGGTTGGATGTTTTTTGCTTGTTTTGTTTTTTCGTTGTAATATGTTGTTGTAGAATGTCTTGTTTTTGTAAGATTTTTGTTAACGTTTGCAACCAGTTTTGGCTGTAGAATATTTTTTGAGGTTGGTAAGGTAGATCTGGTTAGCCTACTCATGAGACGTTGGTTTGGAGATAGAAGTTTCTTGGTGAGTTTCGGTAGTTTAAGAGCGCTAAATAGATATCGCTTTTGTCTTTGGCGCACTTCTTTAACATCATTTTTGCCGTCTGGACATAGCGCTCTGCTAGGCCATTTGAACGTGGGTAATTGGGACTTGATGTTTGGTGCTGTATGTCCCAGGATGTAGCAAATTTAGCGAATTCCTTAGACGAGAATTGTGGTCCGTTATCTGATTCTAACACGGCACTATGGGAAATTTTACCCTATTTTGTGGCCAAAATTCGAAAAGTTGAAGTATTAGCTTTAAACTTGATCCATTACTTAAGTTAGAAGTATTAAGCTTGCCTTACAAAAATAAACTTGCCACGCCCACTTTTTTATAGGTGGGAGGTATAGAGTTGAATAATCAGCTTGAATTTTGATCCAGCACTTGGGCTCGAATTAGTAAGCTTCCAAATACAAATATTGACTTGCCACGCCCACTATTTCTACAAGTAGGCGGTAAAAAGTTCAATAAATGTTGTAATTTTTAGGTTAGAAAAATTATTTTTTTTTTAATATCGCACAAAATCGCAATATGAGATGTTGTGGCAATAACACATAAATGATTGCTCTATCGATGTATGATGAGTTTTTCTTGAACTCTCTTGAACTTTTTTTTTAAACTTTAACTAAAATTTTCTTTTAAAATTACACAATTTCTCGTAAAGGTCACTTATAATAAATTCAATTTCTATCAGAAACAATAAATTTAATAGAGATTATTAATTGATATATTATTGAACAAACCATCACTACTTGTTTTCCATTTTTTAGTTATCTAAAGTTGCTGTTAGATTTTGAGGTACATCCATTTGAACACGATATAAAAAACTGCATAAAAAAAATACATTTTTAACTCATTTCGAAACAACATTTTTGGGATGTACCATAGCAGTGGTAAAACACATTATCTAAATACAGAGTGTACATTTGTATGCTTTGGAGTATTCCCTGCTAGATAAAACCAAAAATAGAGAGATTCAAACAAGTTGAAAAATTTACTTTTGGCCTTAAAATGGGGCCAAATTTCCCAATGTGCACGGATGGTATTCCATGTGTAGCAAACCATTTTTTTAATTTGTTAATGACTTCTTCTGATGTGGTGTACTTAAGTTGAGCGAAATCAAAGTACCCGGAGTAACTGTCGACTATCAAAAGGTAGTTGTTGCCGTTAAAATAAAATAAGTCTACCGCTGTTATTTCCCACGGTAACGTTGGAATTGTTTTAATGACCAGTGGTTCTCTTGGTTTAGCTGCTTGAAGTGATTGACACACCGCGCATGATTCAATAAAGTTGTTTAAATCTTTGTGCATTCCAATCCAAAATACTGTTGATCTGGCTCTGCTTAGACAACGCTGAATTCCTAAGTGACCACTGTGTATGGTTTTCGTTATGTAATTTTGCATTGATTGTGGAATTAAAACTTTAGATGCTTTGTATACTAGCCCTTCATCTGTTGTGAGCTCGTCACGAAAATTCCAGTAGGGTCGTATTTGTTGTGGTAAGTCCGTAATACATGAAGGCCATCCGTTTAAAATTTGTTGTTTTAAAGTTTGTAGCTTTTGGTCTTTCGCTGTTTCCGCCATGAGCTTCTGCTTGGTTGATGATTTTAAGTACTCAATTGTGTTGACTTCTATTTCGTCGTCCGGCGAATTGTTATTAGGGTTATTGCAGTCTCTGCTAAGCGTGTCCGCGAGTTTTATTTCTGTCCCTTTCCGATATATTACCTGAGGGGCGTATGGTAGTATGTACATTAAAATTTTTTGAATTCGTGGTGATGTTGAGTGTAAAGGTTTTTAAAAATGGCCTCAAGGGGCTTGTGATCCGATTCTATTATGAGTTTCTTGCCGTATACGTACTCATGGAATTTCTCACAAGCGAAGCGAATTGCCGTTGCTTCCTTTTCGATTTGAGCGTAGTTTTGTTGGGTTTTGGTCAAGGATTTGGAGGCGTAAGCGACGGGTTGCTCATTCTGTAGGAGTGCTGCTCCAACACTTGATTTGCTAGCATCAACTTGCAATTTTACATCCAGGTTGGTGTCATAGAACCGTAATAATAGGGCGGACGAAAATGAATCCTTTAATTTAAGAAACGCATTTTCTTGTTCTGGTGACCAGCACCAGCTGACCTCTTTTTTTAGCAACATTCGTAGCGAAGATGTTATTTCTGACAGGTTGGGAATAAATTTGGCGAGGTAAGTGGCCATTCCCAATAAACGTTGTAGTTGTTTCTTGTTTTCTGGTCTTTGTATCTGGTTTATGGCTGCTGTTTTGTCTGGGTCTGGCATGATTCCGTCTGCTGTTAGAATGTGTCCTAAGAATTTTACTTTATTAGATGAAAATATGCATTTTTCTTTATTTAATTTCAAACCAGCGTTTCTGAGAATTTCTATTACAGCCTTCGTATAACGTTCCAGTTGATTTGGAGTTTCCGCATGTATAAGTATGTCGTCCATTGATACTTCTGTGTTCAGACATCCATCGAGTAGTTGCGCCATCAACTTCTGGTAAACTTCTGGAGCTGATGCTAGACCAAATGGGAGTCTTTTATAGGAGTATCTACCCCATGGTGTTGCCATGGTTAGATATTTTTTGGTACGATTTGACACCTCAATCTGCCAAAAACCCTTTTTGCAATCTAATAACGTGAAGTACTTAGATTTATTGATGTTTGCTGTTATCTCTTCCACGGTTTTAAGTGGGTGATATCGGCGTTGTATGTTTTTATTCACGTCTGTTGGGTCTAAGCATATTCGTATCTTACCTTTTTTTTTAACGATGACCATGGGCGAAACGGCTGGTGTAATTCCCTCTGTTTTTTCTAGAACGTCCAATTTGACCATCTTGTCGATTTCATTTTTTACCTGCTTTTTTATTGCGTGTGGTATTTTTCGGGGTGCGTACTGTTCAAAACTTGGGTTGCTAATTAGGTCTATATCATATATAAAATTTTTTACCTTTCCGAGTCCGTCAAAAATTTCGTTAGTTATGTTTATTTCCAGCACCCGAGAAATTAGTTTTAATTTTTCACAATCGTTTTTCCCCAGTATTGGTTCAAAATTTGGAAAGCTTTCGACGACAATGAATTGTCGATTTGAATTGAATGAATTGACAATTTTTGTTTCGCACAGTGCACGGCAGAAGTGTTTCGCCACGCGTATTTATTTTACCGCCGCCGAATGCGACCAATTTGTGGTATCTTGGACGAATATTTTTCATGGTGGTATCACTTAACAAGCTACATGGAATCACGTTGCACTGTGCTGCTGTGTCGAGTTTAAAGTTAATTCGTTTGTTCTCTATTGTGATTTCTTCGTACTGATATTGAGAGAACGAATAGGTCGCTATCTTCTGTTGTGTCGCTTTGCTCTGACGTGCTGCTGTTGTTGTGTTTGCGGCTGATTGCACTCACTTCTTTGTTTCTGTTTTTTAGGCTAAAGCATAGTTTCGATAAATGCCCTTTACGTTTGCAAATATCACACTTGTTGTTATATGCTAAACATTTGCGAAACTGGTGTGTGTTCCCACATCGCACGCAATCGTATGTTTTTGCATTGTCGTTTTGTTTGTGTTTTTCCGTCTTTGTCGATCGCAACATTTTTGTGTGTTTGTATGGTTTGTATTTATCTAGTGCGTCGATTTTCTGTTCGTCTGTTTTGTGCAATTCTTGTAATTGTTGAGTTGCTGTCTCACTCGCTCTACAAATTTTAATAGCTTTTTCCAGGGCTACGTCGTCTTCTGCCAGCAGTTTTTCTCTTATTAAGTCGCTCTTTATACCAACTACGATTTTATCTCTTAGCAAAGAGTCTTCGAGCTCTTTAAATGAACAGTTTTTTGCTTGATTTCTTGCTTTTGTAAAAAACTCATCAAACGGTTCATTTTCATGTTGGATTAACGTGTTGAAGCGGTACCGTTCAAATGTTATACTCGTTTTTGGAGCAAAATATTCGTTGAACTTCTTTTGTATTTCGGTAACACTATTTTGTTGACTTTCTGTTAATGAAAATGAGTTAAATATATTTATTGCATCGGAGCCTATGCTTGACATGAAGGTTGCCACTTGAATTTGTGCTGGTTTTTTGTCCAATTGTGCAGCGGTCTGAAACCACTTGTATTGTTGCATCCAATCCTTCCAGGCTTGTGATGCATTGTTGCCTACAATTTGTAGTGGTTTCGGTGGTTTCACAAAATTAACGTTGCCAACGCTAGCGTCAGTGCTTCTTGAATCGTCTACCATGCTTTATTTTTTTTTTTTCTCGTTTTTTTAAAAAAAACAACTTCTGACACCATGTCAAGTAATGAACACGACGATTGTTATTTAACGACTGACTTTATTCAAGTAGAAAGTAAGTGATGGCAAGGTATAGCTATACGTACAATGTACTATGTATACATAGCACATGCATACGTATGTGTGCCTTATGACAATTGGCTTTCAAGTAACTTCATAGTTGCCTGGTTTTGTGAAAAAACAAAAATCTTGTTTATATGAAATGAAAAAATATATGACAAAAATGTTCTCAGTATCTTAAGTTCGACTGAATTGTTAAAAAACTGCAACGCAAAATAATTTGGCTAGCACAAGTTTCAAAAATTTCGAAACTTAACTCTTAACTCTTAACTCTTCAATAATTTGAAAACACTTAAAAATCTTATATACGGAAAGATTATATCCTATAACACAATACCCCAATTTCTCACAATTTTCAAAAAACAAGTTACTTGGTTTTGTTATATCACGGGAGATTTCTATATTTACTAAAATATAAATATGATATATTGACACCTGAACAAGTATTTTTTAAGGAGTAACCTGGCATAATAAAATTTTGTCATTGCATACACACTATACTTATACCCTACAGTTGAAAATAAAATTTATTTATGATATATAAAGTGGTGAACAAAACATATAAAATTTTTTAAAAAATTCCATCAGCAGTATATCTGATTAAAACAATAAAAAAATTTTTTTGCGTAATATTTTTCCGAAAAATATATTTGTAATTTTTCAAAATTATATCTATTTTTATTGAACTTATACACATTTTTAAACATTAAAATAAACAAAATTTTTAAGGCGTCAGGTCCCCTTAAACGTTAATAATCGCTATTATTCCAAATGTTGACTTACGCCATATTAGAATTAGGCCAACGATAAAAAAGTTTATTACTTAATGACACCGAAAACGAAATTTATACAAATACAATTTTTTTTTTATATAATATTTTATTAAATTATTATTTTTCTTGTTTTTTTATTAGCAAAATCGGTAATTACTTTTAGGGTGCTCACAGTTCTGTATTATCTGCTCTGTTTATTTTGCCGTTTATTAACTTTAGAACATTTTAGCAAGTGTTAACTTTGATTGTTTTTGTTTTACGTACAAACTTGAGATACCACTTGTTGCTAAAGTTATCTCATAATTCTTCATAATTCTTCTTCAGTTATCTTGAACAAATTTCAAATTTTTGAAAACTATTTTTGCAATTTAGCTCCAAAACACAAAAAGAGGTGCTCACAGTTCGATCTAAATATCTTTCTAAAGTTGTCAGGTGTTAACTTTAGAAGCAAACTGTGAATTCCCTAATTGTCAAAGTCTATTTCATTACTTTACTTATATTCTATAGATAATATGGCATGATTTTGTAGGCGAGACGTACTCATTGTAGTTCTTATGTAGGTTTTTATGAATAAAAGCTTAGAATAAAGCTTAAAAGTATAACAATGTTTGGAACTGCGTTTTCTAGACTTAATTTAAAAATAAATTTTAAAAGTTCAAGTAGACCTTTCATACAAGAATCAGTTTCTTTGTGAGCTATAGAAACAATATGCTGAAGTATTTTTCTCCCAACGAGAAACTCTTCATTGTCAATTTCTTCGTGACAGAATTCATTCAGTTTACATTCCAACTTATCATTCAGGAGAATCAAAGGAGTAAGAATTGCGAATTTTTCAGCAAGAGCATGAAGCTGCTGAAACCTTGTGGTCATTTCTCAAAATCAGTTCTTGAAAACTAATAATTAAATTATTAAATTAGAAAATGACCTAAATCAGTTTAGACCACGCCTAACTCCTCTCCAAAGTGATTTTATTAAAACAGTGAAATCCCTTAAAAAATCAAAAAACATTATAAAAGATACGACTTAAAATTATACGCATTAGTCTTATTTCTTAATATGCACTCTGAACTTACAATTCGCCATAATCAAACGAAAATTCCGCCTTTCTCCCACACACAACACATCAAAGCACAAAACAGCTATTTTTACCAAATATACCTAAATTGAAAAACGTTATTCTGTTAAACCACTTTTCTACTGGGCATTTCCACTGACAAGTTAAAGCACTTAAAAACTCAAAAAACTTTGAGTTACTCGAAAACACCACTTATTCAATGCTTGTTTCAAGTCGCAGCCGAGTTATTCGAAAATTCAACTACTCGCACATGCCTAAATATTATGTCTTTTTTTATTTCTTTGGCAACTAATTTTGAGACTCGAAAAACGATTTTACATTTTGGT
This sequence comes from Tetanocera ferruginea, assembly GCA_958299015.1. Lineage (NCBI taxonomy): Eukaryota > Metazoa > Arthropoda > Insecta > Diptera > Sciomyzidae > Tetanocera > Tetanocera ferruginea. The sequence goes on from OY282643.1 coordinate 39,209,767, forward strand.
TGTGCTCAATACGAAGCTCATAAATATAGTTACATTTACTGTGGTGGCCAAATTTATTCATTAAGTTTAGTTCTTTCTTTTGTTTGTACACCTTAAAATGATAATGTACACATATTTATTTTGTAAAAGGCTTTATTTAGCTTCAGTGCCGCCCCTAAACTATTGCCGCCCGGGGCGGACCGCCCCCCCCGCCCCCCCCACGGTACGCGGCTGCTGGTATAAATCAATTCAAATTACACATTTTCTACACTGAGAAAAAAAACATACTTTAAAATTAAACAAAAAATTTTAAAATAGATATTTAACGCCTTTGCGTTTCTACAAAACAAAATTTAAAACAAGTGTGTTTAATTTTGAACAGCTTATAAACTTCTTTTTTTTTTTAATTTTCTTTCATTATTCTTTGAAAAAATAAACAAAAATTTGAACACAATGAAAATTTTTGAATTTTTTGAATTGGTTTGACAAATGTCGAACTTATAATAAAATAAAAACTAATTAATTATTTATTAAATTATTTCAATGGAAACTTCATCGAATGGAGCTAACAGTTGGCATTCGGAGCGTCCCGGAGGTAGCTGGTTGTGATTCTGATGCTAAGAATTCGGAAAAGCTAGAAGAATGCCACCGAAAAAATATGCGTTGAAATCTTTGTTTTGAATTTTAAAATTTTTGTTTCATATTTGTTTTTCATAACAAAAACATTGTTTTAAAAACAAAAACTTTTGTTTTGAATGTAACTTAAAAAACAGTTGTGTTTAATTTCAATGAATTTGTTTCAAGCTCTATTTCAAAAACAAATTCGTTAGATATGAACACAATTTCATTTAATTTTAACACATTTTTCCCTCAGTGTATCTATTGCAGAAATATCTTTTTCATCACTTTGTACTGGAAAAATTACGTTATGTCTGTTTTAATGATAATTGTATCGCTTCTGCATCCTCAACTAGAGTTTTAGTTTTTTTTTGCTTCTCCTGAAAATTTATATATTTTTTTTAATGGTAACTGTTTTGTATTATGTGTGCGACATACTTTTTTATTAATTTATAAATAAAAGATGACTTTTCCAAAACTAGCTCAGTTACGACTCGAGTTTATCGAAAAAATGTTCAATGCTAAGCCGAATTTTCAAAAATGTTCTATAGGAAATTTTAAACATTTGCTCTAAAAGCCAATTTATTAAGTTCATTTTTTGACACAAGGAAGATCTTTCTTTAATATATTTTCTCTTTATTTTAAAAATATCGATTTTCTCTCTAGAAAATTTCATCTTCGGTCCTGTTTCAAAATTAATAGCTTTAATATAAATTTCAACTATTTCACAAACAATTATTTATTTTTTTTAAACATTTGCCCACCTCTGATATACGTGCAAGTTTACAGACATGTTCATACATATTTTTTTCATGTATTTTATTCATATTTTAATGTATGTCAAATGTCTCGTATTTCATTGTTATTGTAACGTTACTCGTTATTATTTTCACTACAGTAAATACTTGAATTTTTGCTTTTATTTAACCTTTAAGCAACATTTTTGAAAATCCACGTTAGACAAGGTATAGGCACTAAGAGTCTGCAATTGCAATTTAATTAATATTTCTTTGTTATTTTCTAATTCACTGTAATATGAAATATCTAATTTATATAAGTGAATATGAAATATATATATATTAATTAAATCAAACTCGACCAAATTGTTAAAATTTTATATAATTTTTACTTTCAATACAAAAAAGTTTAATAGACATGATACCTTTCGTAAAACTCCAACAATTAAGTCACAAAACTTATTGTTAACGAAATAGGTTTTATTATTAGTCATAAAATTTTAATAATAGGTAAATTTTTTTCAAGAACAAATTACCAAATAATTATAAGAAGGAAAGGAAAAGGAGGTGTGGTACCTTCCATACTTATAATACAATATCTAAAGTTTAGATTCTAAACACTGATTTTAGAAATGTAAGTAAATGTAACCATAACTTCTTACCAAATCAAATATGGGCGTGAATTTAAACCGAATGTATGTGCTTATATTTGAATTTAAAAACGAATATATAAACACTTATAGTTTCAAAATTGACAATAAAGGTTAAAACTACCAAAAGTTATTAAATAAAGAAAATGTTAGACATTGGGCCACACTTAAATTAATAATTAAAAAGTCTATCTTCAAAAAATTTTATTCGTGTATCTGTGTATTTTATCTCAGGCACTGGGCCGAATTACGGCAGTCGTGGTCAACTAAAAACTTTATGAAATAAATTTCGATATGAAATCGAATTCGACCACGAATGCCCCGGTAATTCTGGCCCTGGCGTAGAGGTACGTAAGAAACAGTGATAGCAAGCTACTTATATAAGCAAACTAAAGGGAAACTTAAGACAATGTTAATATTAATTAGTTCTTATTAAAAAACAAATTAATTTTATTAAAAACGTCTAATGCAAATGCAAAATATTTTTAAAAATAAAAATTTTTATATATCACATGCAAATTAATTGATTTCTTGATAAATCTGAGCTCTGAGTACATCCTCGTAAATACTTACTCAGGATTCCCTTTCTCCTGGGATATGGGCCATAAAATCTTTTAGTTATCATGCCTTTATTTTAAAGTTGTCATTTCAAGACTGAAATATAAACAAAGTTCAGGTCTTCACTGCAAAGGTCTGAAATCTACCCGGAAATTAAAAACAAAAAATTGTCGTATAATATCTAGGCCATAATATAAATTCAGACCAGAACCATCAAGTTATTTGAGCTAATATTTAGATCAGAAACTATGCATACGAGAATATTTTACAAATAGGTTTTATTACTTTTAGGTCTGAAGAGGTGAACAGTTGTCTGAAAAATTCAATGCTGTTTTCAAAAAATGTCAGGACTTGATCATGTATACTTTTCCGCTCTGAACTGCTCCCTAAGCTTAAGTCTTTCATATGATTATGTTAAGCCAACATTTTTAACAGTTTTGTGTAAAAACAACAGTACCTTTAATAAAATATTGATATTAGAGGAAAGGAAAGGACATTTTCTTAACTAGATTTCATATTCCATCCTCCCAATATTAAACAAAAAAAAAACAAAAAGCAATTTAGTTTGTAATATCAAACAGAAATTTTGTTTTGTTTAAAGTTTTTTGGCGTAGTTCCGAAAGCTCATTTTTGGCGAAAACTCAAAATATAATTCTTAAAGAAGATGTTTTTAAAGAATTATATAATGAAAGTTCAAATTTTTTTGGAACGTATTTCTCGAAAATTATCGGTCGTTCGGAAATGTTGTGAAGAACCCATGTGGTGTAAATTATCTAATGAATAAATAAATCTGTTTGAGCTTAAGATTTTGCTGAAATAGTTTACGTGATATTTGTAAAAATCTCAATTTTCGCGGCCTTTCCACTGGTTATCTCAAGAAATATTGGTCCTGCAGAAAATTTTGTAGAATCATTTTTTTGTACAATTAGCTGACGAAGAACTCTTTTTTTTAAACTTTTTTAACTTTTTCGCACTTTCTCAGCATTAACCCATTTAGAGCGACGATCCATATCATCAAATCAAATTTAATGTTATGGATACAAGTGACTCAAATCAAGTTAATATGGAAAAAAATCACTCCACCAAATGGTCAAAATTGCCGTAAGACTAGTATTATGTAAAACAAACGCGATGTTTTATTAAGAATATGTTTATGTCTCGACAAATATTGGTTCTATTTTTTTATGTCATTTATCGTATAAAACTACGGTATAATTAATTGCATTACGGCAAATAACTAAATTGTGAGAAATTTTCGACGCATATCTCGATTATATTGAAGTTGTGGACATTTTTTACTGAATCCATTTTGTGAAAATAACCTAACGAAGAGTTATGTATACAGCTCAAATTGGAATTAAGCCATTGGTTAACGAGATATTTTTAGAAAAGCCAATTTTTCCATATATTTCATGATATATTGGTGCTACGGAAAGTTTTTATAGAATGTTGTCTGTGTAAAATTAGATAATGAACAGATCTAATATTGCAGTAAAGCCAATATTTAACGTGATATTAAAAAAAATAAAGTTTTCAAAATTCAAAAGAACAAAAATTATTTTTACGACCTTCTGGCAATATATCTAGAGATATATTGTCCCCATGGAAATTTCTCTTGGACTTATTGTGTGTAAAATTATTTAATGAACAACTTTTATTATGGCTTAAGTTGCATTAAAACTAATAGTTTATGTGTATGAACTCCTTTTGAGTTCAAAGCTCATAACTGTAATTTTATGAAACAAGAGCTTACTGTATTATTTGTTTACAATCAAACACTCACACATATTCTAAATCAAAATAGTGGAGTAGCGCCGCGATTCGTGCACCATATAAATGGTTGCCAAAATCGTTGCCATAACTTTTTGTAGGTTGAGACAATAAATAAAAATACAGATATTTGAACGCGAATTGCACATGTAAACTATTTTGATGGCAATCAGCCAGCTAGCCTACATTCAAATATTTGATTATTTCCAGCCATTCATGTAGTAACATACATATTCCAAATTATTCATGGCTTTTATTTTTTTTATCATTTTAGGTCGCCAGAATAGCAAGAGTTGGAAAAGTTTGTGTTTGTTTTTTCTGGAATACACATTTTGTCGTGAAGACGTAAAAACTCAAGGTTGAGTGTTATTTATATCAACAAATATAACAGGAAATACCAAAACATGTCTGCCAGTCACCAACAAATGCAATCGTCTCCACCACCGCCGCCACCACCCAAACCGAATAAGGCGCACGTAGCGCTTAGCTATGCCAATGGTGATGTACACGTTCCAATGAACGGCGGCGCCAATGGCAACAATCGCAATGGCAGCGTTACTTCGCTATCAGAAACCTATTCGAATCAGAACGGTAATGGCCGTAGTCCTTGCAATACACCGCCGCGCTCCGACAGAGAACAGGTTGTAATGACACCGAAAGGCAAAACTTCGAATAGTACCGTCATATTGATTGAACGCAAATTGGTCGATGAGGTCAACGATCGCGTACATGTGGCGGGTGGCGATCATACGGGCATTATTATCAACAAGGACACAGTGAGCGGACAGAAAAGTGAACAAATCCCTGCGCAACTATCGCTGGAGTTTCGAGTGTTTTTGGTGAGCGCAAACACAGGCAAACATTCGCAGGAGTCGCGAACAATACGTTTTTGGTTTCGTCGTTGGCTGACCAACGAGGAGAAGCAGGCGCATATAGCACAGGACTTTTTCAGGGAGCTAGTCAGTCCGAAGGACTTTCCCAGAGGTTTGTGGTTGCAATACAAATCATAACCATACAATTTATAATTAAATATTTTCCATAGATTATGTGGGCTTCATTAAGAAGATAATGAAATTGCTGCAGCGCGCCTACGATGAAATTCAATCGCTGGAAATTGAGCTGCGCATATTGGAGGAGACCTCAGCACCACCCTCCAGACCACGTAAGTTATAATTCCATCAATTCACGCTATAACTGTATAATTATTTTCAATAAAAAAATTTCCAATTTATTTCTGCCTATCTGATGACGAACATGGTTATGCATTATATAACATTTTGTTCTTTTCCAACATATCAATTATTGCCTTTATCCACCACTCCTTCAACTGTTCCGTTTCATCTTATTTTGTATCTATCTACTTCATCTTGGTGTTACGGTTTTGGCATTCATACGTCAATGTAGCCAGAGATGGTTACATTATTTATTGCTATGGTGACTGCAATCGAAAGTTCGAAGAAGCTCTTCTGGCCCAGCAGAAAACAGGTGATGGTGATGTCTTAATGAAAGCCATTTGGCTAGATATCTATAATGAACAACTAACAGCAAGAAGCTCCAGCGCCACTAGGAAATAATTTTTAATTCATAAAAAAATCAAAAAAAAAAACAAAACAAAAATACACTGTTACTAAAAAGAAAGCCACTTCATGCCATGTAAACATCTTAACTCAAAACGTATTGTATGTTAATTTTTGTTGATTTTGTGTCTGCAAAAACCTTATTTCGCTGCTATCTATTCATATGTTGTGTTTTTTTTATTTTATTCCCTCTGTTATTATTTTTCCCATGGAATGCTTTTTTCACTGATTCAATGTTAGTTTGATCACATTTCCGTTTCCGTTTTTTTTTTTTTGTCTTAAATTATCCTTCCCTTTTTGAAAAATATCTTCAATATGTTGAAATAAAGAATTTGTCAATAAATGCATAATAAGTGTTATTGTGATTTGATTCTCAGCAAAAGTCTGTTGTAGATTAAAGATGCCTTTATTTTCAAAAATATTGTATTTTATAAGAAACGTTAAAAGTTTTCGCGTTTGAGTTCTACAATAAATAAGTCCATTTGTGTTTGCACCCAACTGCTTTACAACTTGTCTCCATGGTTTTCATATCTTGGTGGATTCGTTTATCATGCTCTGCCATTTGGCATGTTTGATGATAAGTGTTAAAGTATAAAAATTATTGTTAATGGCATATTAACACCAATGTTGACATGGTGATGCATAAGTTTTATTATTAAAAAAGTAGTAAATAAATAAAACATTAAAATATGACACGATTTCATACAAAAAGTCAATATTTGATTAATGTCATTTAAGCATTCAATTACACTGGTTTACAAATAACGAAAAGTTGTTTGTACTTTGAATGCCACTATTCTTTTCTCATGTAAAATCGGTCGCTGATTCCGAAAAAAATTTTTTTTTTTTTTCTGTTACTCCGTTTTCGAGATATTGCCCACTGTAGGGTTTTCAACGAAAAAAAAGAGTTGGTTCCACTTAATTGCATATATCTCCTGAACCAACAACAGTAATCAAACAAATGATATATCAAATAAAAGCTAATAAAATTTCTTACAAACAATGCCAACATCATTTTTTGGTCGAGCTGTTAGTTTTGGCGGAATTAATTCAAATATCGGGGAATTTTTTTATTTTTCAGAAAAATTTCCAAAAAAAGACAAAATAGTTGCAAGTTTCAAACAAAGCGACGCACAATTTGTAACGAAAGGAAAAAATAAGATATACTTCAAAATAAAATGAGTAAAAGACTGCGAGAATTCCAGTGTAAAAACTACCCAGATATTTTCTGCTACGTGTGCGGTGAATTTACTTTCGAAAAGAAACGAGTCAATTTTACGAATTTACTCCAAATGTCATATCTACATTATTTTGGTATTGCGGCTGAGGACATTTGTGTCAAAATACGCCAAGTATTTTGTGTCAATCGTGCAAATTAATATTGTCTGAATGGAGCTCGGGTAAAAAACGATACATGAAATTCGATGTATCGTTGGTAGTACTATTACAACTGAAAACACAACTCACCTTTTATCGCAAGCGTAGCTGAATGATTGGATAAGAGATTTGGAACTGTCAAAGGAAAAATCGGAATTGCATGGTTCTCGTTTGCAACAATTCAACTTTTTGAGACCCGATGTTAAGGTGACATACTACAGAAATCGTGAAAAACCGTTTGCTATACACATTACTAAGAATGACAATATCTGCTATTGCGTAGACATTCCTGGCTTATTTAATACCTTTGGTCAGCCGTACATTCCCAAAGAGTGGCGTTTTTTTATTGATGGTAGGCAAGTGAGCTTGAAGGCGGTATTACTTCATATAGGAAACAAAAAGCCATCGATTCCGATGGCACTTGCAGTCAACACAAAGGAAACGTACGAAACAATGGCGAAGCTATTGACATGTATTAAATATGAACAACACGACTGGAAAATATGTTCTGATCTCAAAGTCGTTGGTATGCTTTGTGGTTTACAGAGTGGCTACACAAAGTACTGCTGTTTTCTATGCAAGTGGGATAGTTGAGCACGTGAACACCACTATTACAAAAAAGACTGGCCAGAAAGAATTGAGTCGAAAGTTGGAGAGAGCAACGTCAAAAACGTTCCACTCGTCAAAAAGGAAAACATAATTCTCCCACCGTTGCACATCAAACTTGGACTTATGAAAAACACTGTCAAGGCGTTAGACAAAGAAAGCCAAGAATCTCGGTGACGAGAGCGACGAACATGGGGAAAGATTCCACCAACAGATGAAAGTAATTGAGAATCGGTACCAAGGATTTTGGGACAAAGGAATGATGGGCGACGAATAATGTAAATTATTAAAAGAACAATAAAAATTAAGAATATATGATTTTATAACAACAACCTTTAATTCTCATTTTTTTTTTTATGGCAATAAAAGAAGTCCAAATGCATAAATTGATAATCACACCATTTGGGTTCTTTCGTTCCATTGAACACAACTTTTTCATTTCTCAATAGATTTTCTTCAACAATAGCTTATTTTTTTTGGAAAAATAAAGGTTTTTAGTAAAAAATATCAAAAGCAACAAAATATTTTGATTTCTTAACGAAATTTGCAACTATTTTGTCTTTTTTTGGAAATTTTTCTGAAAAATAAAAATCCCCGAAATTTGAATTTATTCCGCCAAAACTAACAGCTCGACCAAAAAATGATGTTGGCATTGTTTGTAAGAAATTTTATTAGCTTTTATTTGATATATCATTTGTTTGATTACTGTTGTTGGTTCTGGAGATATATGCAATTAAGTGGAACCAACTTTTTTTTTCGTTGAAAACCCTACAGTGGGCAATATCTCGAAAACGGAGTGACAGAAAAAAAAAAAATTTTTTCGGAATTAGCGACCGATTTTACATGAGAAAAGAATAGTGGCATTCAAAGTACATATTGGCTGTAAACCAGTGTTACAATTTCGTTGTATAAATTTGCCACGAACATTTTGAAAAATTTGCAAACAGCGAGTTCTGTTGGTGAAAAAAACATGTTAAACATAGTTTTCCAAATCTTTTTATTGCTTCATATGTTATATTTTTATTTGTACTGGAATAAGAATAGAAAGGAAACTTCAAAGCTCAAGATACTACCCGTTCATTTTGTAAATTTTTTCATTGCCCAGAAATTCAGAGAAAATATTTTTTTATAGTAAAAGGTATGACTTGAGTACATTAAGTTAAACCATTTTTTTCTTTTAAACATACCATAAACATAAAACAATAACAGAGTCCGGTATGGAAAAGTATATGTATATGTTCTTTATCAGCGTTACCTCGTGAGTCGATTTAGGCCTGTTCATTTGTCAGGATAAGAAGCAGGAGTTGAGATAATTAGAAACTTCGAAAGATTGGAATAATTTTGAAATCCGTCTACGCCTAAATCCGGATACGCCTACTCCTGAAGGACGCCCAAATTAAAAATTCTATTAAAAATTTATATAGAGCGATACATCAATGCCTGTCATTTAGATTATTTTATTTTAATGTTACCCGCGGCTGATGGTCCATTCGTAAACTCCAATTTTGGCATACTTTTTCCAGCATTTCGGCCGGTATCTCACCAAGTGCAGCTGTCATGTTGTGTAGTCAGCCAATGTTGTGTGGCTGACTTGTCCCTGTACACGACTTCACGTAGTCCCACAAAATATAGTCTAGTGGGGTAAAATCATATGATTTTGGCACCAAACTCGCTACTTAATAGGTCCATGATATCGCGTACCGTGTGGCTTGTCGTACCGTACAGTTGAAACCACATGTCAACCAAGTCCAATGATTTAATTTTAGGCAAAAAAAGTCGGTACCTTGCTAAAATCATCGTACGGTACCTTGTTCAATTGTCTATCGACTGTAACGTTGCTATTTTCATTATTTTTGAAAAAGAACAGACCAATGATGCCGCCGGCCAACAAACCCCATCAAAGAGTACATATCAGGGTGCATTGATAGCTCTTCAGACCAAATTCAGCAAATCTGTTTATTGTCGTATTCATAGAGATAAAAATGAGCTTCGTCACTGAAGACAATTTTTCAATAAAAAAGTGGATCTTCATCCGATTTTCCAATGCCCATTCACCAAGTAAACGACGTTGTGGTAAGTCACTTGGCTTCAGTGCTTTTACCAGCTGTATTTTGTATGGTTTCATGCCGAGGACCTTACGTAAAATGTTCCAAGTGGTCAAATAACACAAGTCCAATTATTAAGAATGGTGACGAATTGGCTTATTGCTATCTTCATCGAGCAGTATTCTCCTCAGTACGCACTCTCCGTATGAAATGAAACCAATTTTGTTATTGGCTTAAGCACTCCTTTCTATTAACTATTCAATTGATTATTCAAGAAAGATATTAAATTTGATAAAATAAGGACGGAGAATTTAAATAGTACAAAAACTAGATTTTCCAACCATAGTCTGCATAGCTCGTAACGTCAAAAGTGTTTTTTCACTAAATCATGTCTTTAAAGGGCGTATCGCTTATTTCTTCAATTTCTATATAAAGCATTACAATTGATTGATTTCCATAGCTAATGTTTTAACGATAGTTTTGAAAAAACACAAACGAATAACAGTTGAATAATTTATACCAAAAAAGTCTCCTCGGATAAAAATTTATGATTCTATAGTCAATAGCTGTTTAAAGAAACTCTTGAAAAGACATTGGCAAAGCTATTTAAAAAAAATGCATAACTGTGAAATTTTGACAACGGATTTAGCGCCCCCTTTTTACCCTGTGTTCACCTAATCACCGAATTCATAAAAATAAAAACTTTAGATGGCAACCCTTTCCTTTCGTACTTTAAAATTCTGACATTTTGTACGAAATCACCGTCCCCGTAAAACTGATTGTGTGAAAAAATCTTAAAAACACATATTATTAGGTGGCAACCCTATTGCAGAATACTAAGTACAAACTTGCAGTATTTGGTACTGGCACTAGTTAAGATTTCAAAAAGCTCGTGCTATACGATAGCGAATCAAGTTAAAAAATATACAAAAAAAAATTTCGTCAAAAAATTAACCCGCTAGTGCCGCAACCAGTACGAAAAACATGGTTTCGAGATAAACGCGTTCAAAGTTTGTGAACAAAGAAAAAAAAAGGTTGAAAAAGAAAAATGCGCTCTCACTAATGCGGCTGTAACTTTTGAACCCGTAAGAATTTTTCCATGAAGTTTTTTTTTTAATCTTGAGAATATTTACTAAAATACAAAATTATAAAAAATTCGATTTCATAAAACGGCAAATGTCATGTCCCCCCTTAAGCAGTTCTCTGGTTCCGACTTATCAAACTTCTTCGAGTCTATTACATAACTACTGAATTCTTTGCTTGTTTTAAACAATTTTTAAGTCTTTGGAATTTGGAAATCTAAATTTTGATTCTGATCCTCAAATTGAGTAGATCAACAATTACACAGGCCGATAAATTTTTAGCCAAAAAGTAGACTATACTTTTGTTAAGTGTTTTGATGCGCTGTATCCAAATTCGACCTCAGAAATTTGTCTATAACGACAGGTTTTTGAGATATCTAACATAAAAGTGCTCAAAACTGATGTGATTGAGCCGGATTTGGACACATCACATCAAATTGCTTCAGAAAAGTATGGTTTGGTTTCTGTTTGTGAAAGTTGGACAAATTTTTATTTCCTTACGATAATAGATCATTTCAAATATACCAAATTTTAAAATCAAGACAGTAATAATTTTTACTAAGGCGATATTTTGAGGTTCGCTTAAAACAAATATTGTCTTTTTCAGATAGTATCCTTTTTCTAAATACAATATATCATTTGCTCTAACATCATAAGAAAAATGGCTTAAAATACATACCAGAGCTAATCTTTGACAGTGCGTCAAATATTTATATAACCGCATAGCCTGCAACCCGTTAACCGCAGTCAATTGATTGAATTAACCAACAACCACTGCTGCCTGGCCGTTTTCTTTTTTGTTGCTTTCGATATTATAATCTTTTTTTGTGCCATTAACGAATCTTCAATTAATATAAAGTTGATTTAAAATAATTTTTCTCAATTCTTTTTCTTTCAATTTTCTGCAGTTTCTATGGAAGAGTCACAGTTTGAGTCGCCACCATTGACACAGGAAAAAGTGCTTGAGTTAATTGAACAGGCTTATCCGAATCCCATAACACCCGAGGATTTGGCTAAGTAAGTGTTGAAGAATATATATATATGACCAAATATACTCAAAACTAACCACTTTTTTTTAATTATCAAACATAGAGACTATGGCTGGGAGGAGCAGGATGTCATACTTGTATTCAAATCACTGAAGGAACGTGGTCTCATCAAATCTATGGAATATAATTCCTATACCAGAATTCATCATGAGGACAAGGAAATTAAAGTGGGTTTACCTTTAATATATGTTTCGAATAGGTTTTTTATCGATATATTTGATTTTATTTAAAGGTTGTCAAACAAATGCCCACCATTGCCTCTAACAAACAACCAACCATTGCTATTATAACCGCACAGTATTGTGAAAAACTAGCTGTGGACGCCATGTTGGAAAATAAGGAAACCTTTGTGCGTTATACAACAGTTGGTAAGTTTATGCTGTGCATTATTTTTATGAAAATATTTCATCTTCGATTTTGAAAGATTTAAGATTTAAAATTTTGCATTTCAAACTAATATTCAAACTTTCGAAACTAATTTCAAAACACTGAACTAATATATAATATCTTATTTCTCTTTCTCTCCCTCTCAAATCACTCATATGTTCAATGTTATGCGCCATTTTTCGTTATTTGTTTTTTTTTTTCATACACAAAAATGGCAAAAACAAAAAAAAACTAAAACAAAACCTCTAGATTCCGATCCAAATTTAACGAATTCTCTAAAGAAATCAAAAAAGAAAAGAAGATTTGGTAAGAAAAAGTTTGTGTCTTTCAAACAAAAGTTTTCAAAATCCATTTTTTTACTTCGTTTGTAAAAAATTATTTGTGTTTGTGTTTTTCTATGGTCCCGGGTAGAAATAAATTGTCATCAGTTTTTTCCTTTTTTTTAACTATTGGTTTTCTTAACCCTCTTTTCTGTGTCTCTTCTTTTGTGCCTTTAAACTTTTGTACCATATATTTTTCTAACAATTTCGAAAAACCATTTTTTCCATTGATACATTTTGCACACACACACAACCCACTTTTGTAACAATTTTAAAACTTTGAAAAGTTTTTATTTCGCCCAACATATTCACCAAACTTTTTTATATATATTCACCTTTTATCACCGAAAACTCACCACATAACATTTGCTACGTTGCTTTTTTTGCAAGGTTTTTTAAAAAATTTTGATTAAATTTGTTTTGTATAAAAAAAGGTGAATCTAACGTTTACACACTCGGCAATATTGGCGCCCATCGCATTGTCAGCACAAAACTGCCCTCTGTGGGCAGCACCCGTGAGGCCATGACCGCCACTGGCAATACAACAACACGTCTTTTGGGCACATTCCAGAAGGTCGATTACGTTTTTCTAGTGGGCGTGGCTGGTGGTGTGCCACACTATACGGATTACAAGAAACACGTGCGTCTGGGTGATGTCGTCATATCCTATGTAGACAAGCAACGTGCTCTGAACAGCAAGTAAGTGCTTCGAAGTAACCGTTTAAACACCATTTTGTTTTTGTATAATAAAAAAGCTTTATGATTATAATCTATATAATATCTAGTAATCAAAACTTTTTCTTATAGCTCTGAGAAGCCCTATGTCTACGTTTATAGAAGCGGCGATGATGTCAAAATGTATTTCCCCAAAAATGACTGCCTACAACATATTGCCGAGAGTCTGCAGGCCAACATGGAGACCCGACGTCCTTGGGATCATTACCAGAAAGAGGGTCTCAACTCGTTGATGCAAAAAACTGAGAGTGACTTTAATCGTCCGGCCACAAACACCGACAAGCTATTCATGAACATTGGCAATAATGAGGTTATCGAAGTAGCACATCCCATTGCTGCCGACACAGTTGATGGCATGCCCAAGTCACGTCTGCATTTGGGTCCCATTGGCTCAGGTCGTGATCTGGTGCGTAACGATAACCTGCGCATAGATTTTGCCAAAAAATACGCTCTACTCGCTACCGATGTTGAGCTCAGTTCAGTGCTGGACAGCATTATAGGCAATTGCAGGGAAAGCTTTATTTTGGTCAAGGGTAGGTCTTGCCTTTTGCATAAAAATTTAAACAAAACTAACCGTTCTTAATCATTTAAAAAAAGGTATTTCCGATTATAAGGATGGCATGTCAACGCGCAAATGGCAAAATTTTGCTTCTCTAGCAGCCGCTGCGGTCATGAAGTCCATTATCTGTGGCATGGATGCCCCGACCAATGTCTAAATATCAAACACGCAGTTAGTTAATAGGCTGTTGCAGCAACACTGATGAATTTCGTTAGAATTTATATTAGTTAAAACTAAAGAAATTATAAAAATTATTACCTACTTTTTTTGAAGCATTTAACATAAACAGCATTTCAATACCAAACAACAACGCAAATTGTAGAAATTTTAACTTTTATAGTATTCATATTCAACAATAGTGTATGTAGTTGTTTTTGTAACTAATATTTTGTAACATTTTTAAAATTTTTTGTTTTTTAATTGTTTATTTTTAAGTTTTTTTTTTTTTGTAAATGTAAATATTAATTATTTAACTCATAAATAATGTTTTTTATTTTTCTCAAATGATTACTTTATATATTATACAAACATTTATACTATATATTTAAAATTGTACACCATTTCATAAAAATAAATTATTACGTATTATTAGTTTAAACCTAACCAAATTTGGTTTTTCTTGTTAAAATGGTTTTAGGAATGAAATTTCCTGTAATAAGAATAGTTAATCCTGAAAATTCCAAGAAAATTCATGTATGATAAAGTTTCAGGAAAAGTTTGATCAAAAAAGACCTATTTTCAAGAATTTTTTTATAACATATTGTTATTTTAGATTTATTTTGAAAATAAGTGTATTATAAAATGTATCGTATTATGGTCCAATCTGCGTCAATGGCGAGTACCGAATACGATGGAACCACGAGCTGTATGAGCTATATGCCGACATCGATATAGTCAAGCGTATTAAAATAGAGCGGCTTCGCTGGCTAGGTCATGTCGAGAGAATGAACGACGAAGCTCCAGCGAAAAAAATATTGGATTCGGTACCCAGCGGTGGCCAACGCAGACGAGGAAGACCGCATCTCCGTTGGAAAGACCAGGCATTGGATAACCTGACAACGCTTGGAATTTCCAACTGGCGCCAGCAAGCACACGACAAAAGAGGCTGGCGAAAATTCTTAGACGAGGCCAAAACCGACCAACGGTTGTAAGAGCCATCTAAGTAAGTAAGTAAATATATTATAAAACATTGTTTGAAGAATATTTAAAAGAATGTTCGTACAAAAATATACAGATATAACGGATTTAAATGCAGTTCTCCGATAGTGCCTCAACAAAATATTGTTTTCCGTTGACCGCGACTCCTCAGCACTGGATTATATGTTATCAAAAATACAAATTGTTTTGTTTAGTTAATTAGTTTCTCTCGCAATTGACGTCATTTTTTTTTTTTTTTGTTAATTTTATCAATTTTAAATTTCTTGCATGATTTTAAAGTTGAAATGTCGGTTTTTTGAAAATAATTTTTTTTTTGTTTTTTAATTGGAGCGAACGAATACATTTTACTATTAATTTAAAAAAAAAAATAAGACCCCGATTTTTTAAAAAAATTTGATGGTGGCTATATCCCAAGTGCCCGAATGGTCTTTCCATTGTTGCCACTTTCTCCTCTGTCTGATGTATAGTTTGCGATCTACACTCAAATGAATAAATTGTACTACTAATTTAAAAAAAAAAACAAGTAAAAAAGAAATCTAAAGTCGGTCTAGCCCGACTTAGAAGTACCCTAAACCTACTTTTTCAAAAGACAATAATAGTGTTGAAAATGGGCGGTCCATTTAAATTTTTATGAAAAATTTACACATACCAAGTTTTATTCCTGTACATCACATAATAATGCCTTTATAGTCTTTTCGGTATTGTGGGTTATATGGGAGGTAGGCGTGTTCGTGGGTGGATGACATCGATTTTTCGAAGGCACTTTTGTTTTAATATAAAAACCATGCGTACTAAATCTTATATCTGTAGGTAAAACATAAGCTTATTTATTGAGTTTTAAATTTTTTGGTTGTATGGGAGGTGAGCGAGTCCGTGGGTGGACTACACTCATTTTTCGAACACATCTTTGTTTTGATATAAAAGACATACAAACACAATTTTATTGTTTTAGGTTAATTATGAGCTTATTTATGCAGTTTTTAATTTTTCTGTTGTATGGGAGGTAGGCGTGTCATTAAGCGGATTCCAAAAGTATGCAATAGCGTAGATCCTTGGGTTCATGTGAACATGTGTACCAAGTTTCATGCAAGTATCTCAAATCCTTCTTCTTATCCTACTTTTACGAACAACACACAGACGGGCGGACGGACGGAATTAAGCGACCCAGTGCCTTTGGTTACTTAAGATGATGTATCTATCAGTACTCTTTTTATCTCACATTGTTTGGTCAAAAACAAATTAAAATTCTAATATTTGAGCAAGACCTTCAAGGTTTTATTTGGAGCTTTTGGACCGAATTCAAAGTGGTGCGATAGACCTGATAGGTCTTAAAAAGTTTTACGCTTCTTCAACTCTCTTGTGCATCGACGCAGTGTTGGATGCTTAAGCCTTCTGTATGGATGCTTTCATTGTCATGATACTAGTCCTATAATAATATAATATAATAATTATAACCCACACGGGCACCCACAAGATTTCGGTGTCTGCGAAATTGATTCGAGAATACAAAATCATAATTTGGGATGAAAGAACGATGGCGCATAAACGAGCGCCATTGGATACGATTTGGTGGAGCTTTGATTTTGCTCTTCGGAGATTTTTGTCAAACAAGCCGATGAACTTAATTCCTGCATAAAATCTTCGTCTTTGTTTTCGGTATGTCACATTGCGAGAGAGAGTCGCATTGCAGAACGACCAATCAGCCGCTGAATTCTCGTCCTTATCCCACACACTTAAAATTTTTCGAAATTTGTTAACACCAATAATCGCATATTTATTTTTTAAACACCGATAAAATCGGATAATTTGAACATTTTGATTTTGAGAAGTTGTCAAAATGCAAGGACATTTTCTTTTACGCATTATTTTTGAATACCAATACGATAAAAATCTTGAACACCGTTTGGTGGCTCCATTCAGAGTTTATTTTTAAACTCCGCTCAATCGGATTTTATTCACACCGAATGGTATTGGATTCCCTGAAACTTCAAACGGTGTATCAAGGAGTCCAAATTTTTAAGTGTGCACGAATTCCGATTATTCCACCGATTATGACAATCAATAAATTGCAAGGCTAATCGTTGGAAGTCTGTGGGATTAATCAGAGGCGTTCCTAGGGGGGGGCGGAGGGGGCGGTCCGCCCCGGGTTCCACCATTTTAGGGGTGACACCATTTCGATATTTTTTTTTATTTCTCACAGTCAAAAAAGTAAAAAAATACTTTACGTTTAAATATGTGAGTCTCATTTTTTTAGTTGCTGTTTCAAAATTTATAATTCTGCCTGCAAGTAAGTCCAAACAATGAGGAGAAAACATTGCGGAAACGTTTTCAAAGTTGTGCAAAACTAAAATAAATTAAGACTTATTTAAGGTCTTCCATGGGACAGGCAAGAGTTTCCGATCTTGCTATATTATCCATTGAAAACGAGCTTGAAATCAATATTACTGATTCCGATGAGGTTAGCAAATATTGCAACTCTTAAAGTAAGAAATGTCAGTATTTAAGACAGCTCACAATGCATCGAAATGGTACGAAAATAGAAACAAAATTTGTTTGTTATTTTTTTTCTTAATTTTAGAATATTGAACCATATTATTAAGTTATATAAAATTGAAGACATTTTTTTAACATATCTTACAAAGCTTAAACAAAAAAAAAACTTTTTTGAAATCCTACTTGAAGTATTAACTTTTGACTTTCAAAATATTATCTGCACCTTTTCATAAACAAGAAAGTTATGCAGGATAAAAAAATAAGGTCTTACTAATTTCTTTAATTTTCAATAAACATCTTTTATCTATTTGTCTAGTATTCTCACTGAGTTTCGATAGGATCGGAATACTTTTGTACGTACCTTCCATACAAAATTATGTAAAAATTAAATATAGATTCTAGGGAGGTACCCCTAAGGTCTTACCAATTTCTACTATTTTCAGTGAAAATCTATTTCTCTAATTGCCTAGCCGTTTGATTTAATTTTGTTAAGATCGGCCAACTTTGGCATGCATCTCCCATATAAAATAATTTACAAAATTAAAATAGGAAAAGTACCCAAGGAAAGTACCCCTAGGAACTGACCGATTTCAACCATTTTTGCAATTTTTCTTTAATATAATAATCGCGGCATTTTTAATTAACTTGAAGTTACTCGAAAACGTTTCTTTACAAATTTTTCCAGCACGAGAAAGAAGAAGAACAAGCAAAATGTCACTTTTTGTCGCTCTCTATTACTTGAACTTTACTTGAAAAATTTCTTCAAGCACGAATCTCGAGCTTCAAACAGCTAATTGTCAAAGTTATAAAATTAAATTGCTGACTTGTGTTGTGAAAAAAATATATGCAATTGGTTAGCAAATCAATTAAAATAGTTTTAGCAATGTAAGTTTAATTTTATTAAAAAAAAAAACTGGGCCCCACGTTGGGCGCCAGTTTTAGCATTGTAATTTTACACCTATTTTTTAATAAAATTAAACTTGCATTGCTACATAGTTTAAATAACAAATGTGAACTCCTACGAAAGTGTTTCAAATAGAAAAACAAAGAAATTAAATTTTATTGTTTTCAAAAAACAGCTGTTTAGCTTGAAACTTAATTGAAACCGTTTCCGTATTTTTTGGCAAATTTTTTTATTTTGCCAAATAATCAAATTAATCTCTATTACCCGAACTTAACTCGAACTTTACTTGAAGTGCGTACGGAAACACACCTAATAAAGACGCAAAATCTTATCGAATTGTTTTCTTATTGCATTTAGAAATTTCTTATAGGGGTGACACCATGGGTATCCGCCCCGGGTGACACCAAGCCTAGGAACGCCTCTGGGATTAATATAATCCTTTTTTCACACGGTCAGCTGTACGTTGCCTGTCCAGGTTTTGGCAAACATTGTTTATGATATCGCTCATTAGTGATTTCGATTCCATTCAAATAAATCACATTGAAATTTGAAATATCTGTGTTTTATTAACACTTAGCAGTTAATCTGACGCTAGTTTAGCATATTAATTTAAATTCCAATATTTTTTTTCATATGGAGCTAAAAAACCTAATTTTTCGAAGTAAAATTGTATATCTTATATATCCTATATATTATTTTTGAAATGGTGCGAAAAGATTTCGGTTTCTGAATATCTGTTGTATGAACCAATTACGTTTTTATCTTTGGCTTCTCTTTTAGCTTTTTATTCTAACAATTTTCCAGTTAAATAATCTACTCGACCTATTATCATATTTCTGGAGGTGCGTTAAACCAAATACTTCTCGGTATTCGGACAACTCTTAAGCAGATACAGTTTAACAGAACTTTACAAGACTTTTTTAAAATGTTGGACTCAAAAGGTTACTCTTAATAAGCAATTTTGACAGTCGGATCTTTTAATATCGGCTACCGCTTCAATTTTTGCCGGAATATAAATTGGTAATGTATTCGGGACAGACTTTTTTGGGTTCCCAAGTATAGCACAGAGTATAAACAACAGTGTCTTCATTCATATTGAAGGTCAAACCAAAAATATGAATTTTAATATGTATACCTAGTCATGTCATAAGTTCTGTTACAAACTAAATATGATAAACAAATTTAAGAAACGAATTGTAATATAAAGACAAAAATAATCTTTCTAAGAATACAAAAAATTATTAAAAATTAATTCCTTTTGCTTTGATGCATTCTCTTAGACGGTCTGGCGATTGGGCTATAGTGACACGTATGGTTTCCATTGGTTTTAATAACGCTGCTGCAATTATCGCTTGCTTGCGACTTTCTAAATTTCAGTGGCGAACTTTGCAAATCATACTCTTTAGCTCCGATCATAATTTGCAATCAAGAGAATTTAAGTCTGGGTTTCCTGAAGGCCAATCTTCAGCAGAAATAAAAGCTGGAATATTCTGGCGCAACCACTCTTTCGTTGTTTTAGCTTTATGAGCTGGGGCAGAGTCTTGTTGAAAGACCCAGTGTTCTCCATTGGATCAGTAGGTACATTTTTAACAACGCCTTCCAAGACATCTTGGAAGGTACACTTTCACCCCAGTTATTACTCCTTTTTCACAAAAATGAAGGCATGTGACGCCTTTGCAAGATACTCCCCACCAAACCATGACGTATGCAGGATGCTGACGTCTCTAAACCCTAGGTATTGTATATTTTGCTTCTTGAGTTGTTCTAGCATAGACTTTGTCATTTTGTTTATTAAAAACTTCCTCCACCGTAAAAATGTGTTCCTCCACAGTAAAAAGGATATTTTGATTTGATTGGCTTGTATGCCAATGCAACAGCTTCTTGCATATTTCCAACCTTATTTACTTTAACCGTGGAGTTAAAATTTGACTAGTGCACTACAGGCCCTGTCCTCTACTTTTCGCCCACTCTATATTAACGCGATGAAATTATGAACCAAACTGACATAAATTAAACTTGCAATGAAATATTTTAACAACAAAAATTATAACGGGACTTTCGGGAATTTACAATTTCAACTGCATACTGCTTTGAAAGTCTTGTAACAGAACTTATGGCACGACTAGGCAGAATTCGAAATATTCGGTTTCAAAATCTCTCTTGCCTCCGTTCAGTGTCAATGTTTATTCATATTTCTCTCCATATTTATTGTTTTTTGTTTGGATAGGAAAAAAGCGGGGATTTCAGCTTTTGTATCGCGGTATTTTGTAAATGCCTTAACGTGATTGTTGCCCACCATTATATTGACATGTTGGTTTGTTTGCATGCCTGTATATTTATAGCTTGCCGGCACTAACTCTCTCATTTAAAATATTAATACACAATACGCTCTTGTCAATCTATTGGGGCTGAAATCAGTTGACAAATAATCTTATACTTAAGATATAGAGAGCTACAGTTTATAGGAAACGTACAATATTTGCTCTATGTTTTAAGAGTTTTGGTTTTTTTGGTAAACATCTTCCAAAACAGCTGAAAAACTTGTTGAAAAATTAGTCAGGTCAATTAGCAAGAGAGCCTAAGTATGAAAGAATATGAGTTCAAAAAGACTGTATTTCCTCTATTGAAAGCAGAGCGAAGCTATCGAGAACAAGTTTTTCATCGTACCATTAAGAATCGTACGAGTTTCTCATAAGTATCAGTCGTCAAAAAGCGGCCGTTCGAAAAGGTTGATTTTTATTTACGGTTGCTTCTGGAAAAATTCTAAAAGCCACGTGGAAATTATAAAACTCCATATTTTCAGTGAAAAACAGCGAGATTTTAAAAAATTAAACAATCCAGTGAGTGAAAAATAGTTTCCTTTGAATAATTAACTAAAATGTTCCAAATTAATAACATAATTAAAGGAGTTAATATGGTGATTGCAAATAA
Organism: Tetanocera ferruginea; assembly: GCA_958299015.1. Lineage (NCBI taxonomy): Eukaryota > Metazoa > Arthropoda > Insecta > Diptera > Sciomyzidae > Tetanocera > Tetanocera ferruginea. The sequence continues at coordinate 39,231,302 of OY282643.1, forward strand.
TAACGCATATACTATATATGAATTTCCTTTCATATATATATAAAGTATATATATGAGTGCTTTTGTGTAAAATTTTTAAGCCTTACTTTGTCGCTTAATATATTTATAAACATCTTAATTTAAATCAATTTTATTCCATACCTCTTAATGCACAGTTATAATAAAACTACGTCTTTTCAATGTTTTCATTACGGAATATGAGTAGTATACGTCGTATCTGTAAAGAGCACACGTATTTGCAGTATTTGAGATACAGCAAAAATTTTATGGTTTTTGTCGCAAAATAATAAAAAAAGCAACAAATCGAACCGAAGTGATAACCGGTTGCCGCCTAAAACGTTCTTTCCCTTCAGAAAAAAGGTTGTGTTTTCATCGTCTTGCGGCTCACTTTCAATATGTTTGTTTGTTTGGCCGTCCGTAAATTCGTTTGCCTGCCTTTCAGTTCGTTTGCCTGGCTGTTTTCTTAACTGGAATATCTGTGCAGTATATTAATTTCATAGCAATTGATAGATGGCTGATTTTTTGGTTTCTGATGTTTATTTAGCTGTTTATTTATGTATCATAGTTTAAGTACTAGTGTCTTATATTTCAGCCGATATGTTTATCATACATGTGTTATTCTAATGTCAGAGTTTCCGGAAAAAAATTGTCAAAAATTAAAGCATATCTATGCTTAAGTACCCAAAGTTCAAACTTCAAAGGGTTCAATAATATTATTTAGTTTTAAAAAAACTCCTAAAATTTAAAATAAAATAATTTAATTACAGTTATGATATAAAAACAAAACTCCTTAGAAACCTCAGAGAGTAAAAAATGCCTCTTAAAGCTTTTTGAGAACATTAACCCTTCAGAAGCGGCATAAAACATATTGATCCAGTTTTTTTTATCATTTGTCATGATATAATTACTCCAAGGTAGTATTGACGTTTCTGTTGGAAACGAACTTCTGTCAAAAAATATAACAAGAAAGAGAGCGCTTACAATACATCATAGCATACAATTAATTTTCACTGGTCACATTCAGCGTACCCAACAGTTGGCAACTGTTAAGTCAAAACTTGATGCACTTCATATGAAATTGCGCATTTAAAAATAGAAAATTTTTAATTTGTCGGTAAAATTTCCATTCGTATTAGATACAAAGCTTGATATTTCATAAACTTGACAATTTTTCTGAAACTTCAATACCGATTATAGAGCTCCCCGATGTGTTGCTGTCACAAGAGTTGACACAGCTGAATGTGGCCAACTCATATAACAACGAACAGCTGTTTTTGACAAGAGTTCGTTTACTTTTAGCTGAAAGAATCAACATTTGTCAACACTACCTGGTAAAATTATTATATCATGGTCATTTGTGTACAAACATTTATTAAACACGCACAGCTCAATTGATCATAAGAAGCTCGGACAAAGTGGTTTCAAGGGCTAAAATAGCCAGTTCGTTTTTTGAAGCATGTAAGCTAAATGCAAATGTTTGTATTACATTTACAACTCCAACCTATGATACCAATTTTCAGAACGAACATTTATGATAAGAACAACTTTTAACTTACGTAAACTATTTACTTGTGAATCAGAGAATTTACGTAGATCGGAATCTATAAAACACTATCTTGTCACCTCGTTGACAAAAGCGAAGCTCTTAGTTTTTTTTTTTTAATAAATAATATTCACCATCTGTTGATAAGCATTCACTCAAGTTTACATCGGGTCAAATATAGTACGTAATTCATATGTTCAATTATAATAAATTTCAATATTGTTATTAACAATCAAAAATTAAATTATTCAGTGTAAAATAATGATTGTACAAAATCAAGTTAACCTGTAATATCTGCGGCATGCAGAATAATAGCATATCTAAATTATTTGAACTTTTTAGGATTGCATTTTTAAAGTTCGAATCAGTATAGCGCGAATTCAAATCATATGTTTTCATGATGATTTCTAAAATTTGTTACGCATTGTTAACTTTTTCTATTGGCTTTAAAATTGTTTAATATGTTCTTTAACTTATGAAGTTATGGCAAAAACAAGATGATATACTTTAATTCAAAAACAATAATTGAGAAATATCAGGGCTCATCTCGAGTTATGATGTTATTCAAAAATAAATTTTCGACAAACAAAACGAATTTTTTGACACAATATGTAGGTAATCGAGTTCGTAGATTTAGGTTAAGTGAAAAACCATGACCACAGATCAGTGCCGTAGCCAGATAAGTGCTGAACACAGGTAAATATTTTGTGAAGACCCAAATAAAAGAACAGAGGTAATTTAAACTTGTAATGAACATTATTTTTTTGCTAGAAATGATAACAAAAAGTTCAAAAAAATTTTAAAAAAGTGTACACCCAGTTTGATTTTATAAGACAACTCCTCCTTTGTTATAGATTTTAAGTAGAGAAAGGATTTTATTTTTTTTTATCATTTTTTAAAGATTTAGAAAAAAACAAGTAAAGAAAGTCTAAAGTCGGTCTAGGCAGCCTATGAAATACCCTAAACCCACTTTTCAAAAACAAAAAAATTTGTGTAAATATTTTTGTAAATGGTTTTTTATTCCAAATGGTTTTACCAAATTTTATTCCTGTAGCTCACAGTTAATGCCTTTATTGTGCTTTCGCTATGGGAGGTGGGCGAGTTCATGGACGGATTACTCCCAATTTTTTAACACACCTTAGTTTTGGTATAAAATGCATACATACCAAATTTAATTTCTCTATGGCAAACATAACCTTATTTATTGAGTTTTAAACTTTTTGGGTTGTATGGGAGGTAGGCGTGTCCGTAGGCGGATGACGTCCATTTTTGGACCAAACCATTCTTGGACCAAACCTTTTTATGACAAGACAAAACCATCTTTGTCTTGTCATAAAAAGCATATGTGCCAAATTTTAACTCTAGGTTAAACACAGGCTTATTTATTGCGTTTTCAATTTTTGGGTTGTATGGGAGGTGGGCGTGTCCGTGAGCGGATGACGTCCATTTTTTGAAGACATCTTTGTGTTAGTAAAAAACACATACATATCAAATTTTATTGTTGTAGGTTAACTATGAGCTGAATTACGCAGTTTTCAATTTTTGCGTTGTATGGGAGGTAGGCGTGTCCGTGGATTCCAAAAATATTCAATAGTGCAGATCCTTGAGTGCATGTGACCATGTGTACCAAGTTTTATCCAATTATCTCTACTCCTTCTTCTTATCCTGTGTATACGGACAACACACAGACGGACAGACGGACGGACGGACATGAATAGCTCGACTCACGAGGTGACGATGATCAAGAATATATTTCTACTTTTCTATACCGGACTCGCTTCGTTCTATGCGTTACAAACGTTTGCACAAAGTTAATATACCCTGACCTTTCAGGTTTAGGGTATAAAAATAATACATGAAAAGCATACATTGTAATGGAAAATCCAAGTCATTATTAAAAAGGTGAAAATGTTAAGAATTTGTGAAGATGTAGTTTGTTTTTGCATGGATTTCAATTTGGAAAATATTTTATAAAGTACACATCACACTGCCAGGTAAATCCCACTTGTAACTTTGAATTTATTTGAAGAGAAGAATCCGTTACGTAAACGACCGTCTAGTCTGCCGTCTGAAACTTTAAACGCGTTTTTCTCGAAATGAGATTTTTGAAGTTGGATCTGTTTTTGGCAGGCTTGTTCAATACATAAAAATGTACACTCAGAAAAAAGCTTATCGGAATATGATAAAAAAGGCATCATATTTAGAGAAAAATGGTATAGACTTTGCTCCAGAGAATGCTATTCTCTAATTTCGATACTAAAAATTCTCTAAAAATGGTAAAAAGTTTCCATGAAAAAGAAAAATATATCGTTTTTTGAGAAAAAGCTTTTTATTTTTGAGAAAATATTTGTTTTTATTGAAGAAAATACTTCTCTTAGTGAATTTTTTATCAAAATATAAGAAAAGTTTTTCATTTTCAATAAATTTTTCTCTATAAATGAGAAACTTTTGTGCGAGAAAAATACTTATCATTATTAGAGACATTGAAATATTTTCATTTCCTAGAAGTAAAGAAATATTTCTTCGAAAATGTGAAAATTTATTCTAATTTAAAAAATTTTATTTGAAAAAGAGAAAATTTCTATATCGAAAATAGAGAAATTTTTCACCGGAGCACGGTATGTGTTTTTTTCTCAGTGTAGTGTTTAATCGTTCGATTTTTTTTTCCATAAAAAATGTCCGTTTTATAGCCAACAGACGACTGGTTTTTAGTGGACCATTAACTTTGAGTGTCCGCCATTTTGTGAAAAATGGATATTTCTTAAATCTTTCGATCAAATACTAGTTTATACTGTTATTTAACTGAATCCATCGATATTTTTTGTTTCAGATGACCCAGTTCGCCACAAGGTTGATCACCGCAAATCGTGAAAATGAATATAGAATTTTTTTTATATTTTTTTTTATATTTCAATAAAAAAATTACTGAAACGTGTTCAATATATGTATTTTAAGATGATATGATATGTCGTTTAAAAAAGTTTCGTAGTTTTCTCTAAAAGAAATCATGAAAATTTCCTATTTTTTTGCGCGTGGGGGTTATTAACCCCTTAATAAACTCCTGTTGAGTCTGCCGTTGAGTTGGATTTTTGTATTAGAATCAAACGTTATCTATTCTTCTCAAATATTTTAATTTCGGCTTTTAAAGTCGAAATCAATGTATTTATTTTTAAATGGTGATTTTTTGAAAAAAAAACAGAACCATGCCATTAACATTTTCAATATTTCTTCATATAAATGTTGCCTGCGACTACTCTTGAGGTAATCCATCCATTAGTTCCTATTTGTGCATACTTTTCCAACATTTCGGCTGCTATCTAACCAATGGTAGCTGTAATATTATCTTCCATGGCTGCAATTTAGGCTGATTTGTCTCTGTAAGCGAGAGACTTCAAGTAGCCCCACACAAAATAATCTAGTAAGGTCATATCGCATGATCTTGGCAGCCATTGGTTTGCTCCAAAGCGTGAGCTAAATTGCTTACCAAACTCTCTTCTTAATAGGTCCATGGTATCACGTGCTGTGTGCAATGTGGAACCGTCTTGTTGACACCACATGCCAACCAAGTCCAATTCTTTAATTTTGGGCAAAAAAAAAAGACGGTAATCATCGCACGGTACTTTGCTCCATTGACTGTATCATTGCGAATTTCATTATTTTTGAAAAAGAACGGACCAGTGATTTCGCTGAACCACAAACCGCACCAAACAGTGCTTTTTTCAGGGTGCATTAGCAGTTCTTGAACTGCCTCTGGCTGCTCAACACACCATATTTGGCAATTCTGTTTGTTGACGCCAAATATGAGCTTCGTTACTGAAGAAGATTTTTCAATAAAAAGGTTCATATCCATCATACTTTTCTAAGGCCCATTCACCATACAAATGACTTTGCTGTAAGTCACCCGGCTTAAAATGACACAAGCCCAATTGTTGGGAACGGCGACGAAATGATATATCGCGATCTTCATTGACACTGGCCGATACAGCAGCAATATTCTCCTGGGTACGGAGGAGAATACTCTCCGCATACGGGTTTGTGGATTGTTGTCCAACAAAGTCAAACTGGTGCGAAATTTGGTCACACTACCTTGAATAGCCTGTTCGGTAGGTTGATTATGACAACCATAAAATGGATGTGATTTGAAATGGATGTAAAAATAATAAAATGAATTGTTTCCACACCATTTTTTTGTCACTGGGGTGCATATGATACCAGTGTGACGAACATGTCATATGAGATAATTGTACCGAATAACGGTTAAAAAAGTGTCATTTTGGTGCACTTAACGCATTTGTTATGGACATCAAATTCGATCACAGCAATTTGACTTTTATAACAAAAAACGTGATTTCCTTATGAACTCATATATCACACATTATATATAAATAGTACATGCTTTAAAAATACAAACGAACAAGTTTCAAACAATCATTTGTTATGCTCTCTTTTGTTGTGGTATTAATTTTAAAAACCTGCGCATCATTTTAATGCCTCACTGTCTCTCTGACGAAAACAAAAAGAGTAAAATACGTGAGTGTCTTTTAACGTCGTTATTGATAAGAGCTTACAACGGTGTCCAACTCAAAATATTTAAGCGAGTAGTTTAACAAGTATTTTTAGTCTTAATCACGAAGAGTACTTTTATTGATAAGAGCTTACAACGGTGTCCAACTCAAAAATTTAAGCGAGTAGTTTTACAAGTGTTTTTAGTCTTTATCACGAAACTGAATAAAGTCTGTTAATATATTATAATTAAAATATATTAATATAGTCTGTTTAATATATTTTGGAGAGTGAACCAATTTGAGAGTGTCTATGCTGTGAACGTATAAATTTGATTACATAATTATATTCAGCAGTTATTTAAATATACTGTTGTTATAACTGAGAATGTCTACTTTGGGCTCGGTCCTTACATTTTTTATTATTTTCTTGCGATCCAAAAATTCTTGGAACTTGAAATTTTTATAACCTAAAAATAAAATTTTTATTTTTATATCCCTTACTTTGGTTCAAGTTCTAATAGACGTTTTCTTTTCAGATCTTTGCAATTTTGTACAACATTTTTTCATAGCCTTACCAAAAAATCCGATCTATCAGCATGGCACCACCGAACTGTTACCTCGTTCTGCAGGACTCCACCATTCTACCCGGTTTCTCGTTTGGAGCTAAAGCTGCAGTTGATGGCGAAGTTGTCTTCCAAACTGGCATGGTTGGCTATCCTGAGTCTATGACCGATCGTTCATATCGTGCTCAAATATTGGTGCTCACCTATCCACTTATTGGCAATTATGGCATACCCAATGACAAGGAATTTGATGAATTCGGTCTGCCCAAGCATTTCGAATGGATTGAAGGTATTTCGGTAGCTGCATTGGTTGTGGGTGAAATTTGTGAAACGCCATCTCATTGGCGCACGCAACAAACACTCTCCAAATGGATGGCAGAACATCGCGTGCCCGGCATCAGTGGCATTGACACGCGTGCACTGACCAAGAAAATACGCGAAAATGGCACTATTCTCGGACGCATTGTTTATGAATATCCGAATTTTACCAAAACGCCTGCAATCAGCGATCCAAACCAACGCAATTTGGTTGCCGAGTGTTCGGTAAAAGAGCCAATGGTCTTTAACTCTAGTGGTTCACCAAGAATTTGTGCCATAGATTGTGGCCTAAAACTAAATCAAATCAGATGTTTTGTGCAACGTGGAGCACGCGTCGATCTGGTGCCCTGGAATCATCAGCTAGATGAAAGTCAATTTGATGGTTTATTTATCAGCAATGGTCCTGGTGACCCGGTGGTTTGCAAAGATACCGTAACGCAAATAAAACGCGTGCTCAAGAACGGTAAGAAGCCGGTGTTTGGCATATGCTTGGGACATCAGCTGCTGTCGTCTGCCATTGGCTGCAAAACTTTCAAAATGAAATATGGTAATCGTGGCCACAATCTACCCTGCATACATCACGGCACTGGACGCTGTTATATGACCTCCCAAAATCATGGCTTTGCCGTAGATACCGATACGCTGCCATTAGAATGGGAGCCACTTTTCACCAATGCCAATGATGGCACCAACGAAGGTAAGTTTTGGAAGTAAAACTTTCGGATTTAGGTAATTGGTTTTTCTAATACTCCACAGGTATTATACACAAGCACAAGCCCTACTTCTCTGTACAATTTCATCCGGAGCACACTGCTGGTCCCGAAGACTTAGAAGTGCTCTTTGATATTTTCCTGGATACCGTTAAACAGCAGGGAAAATCTGAGCTAAGTTTGCGTGAACATCTGATAAAGAGGCTTTCTTACACACCAAAACCAGGTTCTGTACTTGCCAGCCGTCCACGCAAAGTTCTTATTCTAGGCTCTGGTGGTTTGTCCATTGGACAAGCTGGAGAGTTTGATTATTCCGGCTCACAAGCCATTAAAGCACTGAAGGAAGAGAAAATCCAAACGGTACTCATTAATCCCAATATTGCTACAGTGCAGACGTCAAAAGGACTCGCCGACAAGTGCTATTTCCTGCCTTTGACTCCAGAGTATGTCGAACAGGTCATTAAAGCTGAGCGTCCTAATGGCGTATTGCTGACCTTTGGTGGTCAAACCGCTTTAAATTGTGGTGTGGAGCTAGAGCGCGCCGGTGTTTTTGCCAAATATAATGTGAAAATTCTTGGTACACCCATACAGTCCATTATTGAAACCGAGGATCGCAAAATCTTTGCCGATCGTGTCAACGAAATAGGTGAGCAGGTAGCGCCCTCAGAAGCAGTTTATTCCGTTGAAGAGGCTTTGCAGGCTGCCCAACGTTTGGGTTATCCGGTAATGGCAAGAGCTGCCTTTTCTCTGGGTGGACTGGGCTCTGGCTTTGCTAACAATGAGGCCGAGCTGGAGGCCTTGGCTCATCAGGCTTTGGCTTATTCCAGTCAACTCATCATCGATAAATCTCTGAAAGGCTGGAAAGAGGTTGAGTACGAAGTTGTGCGTGATGCCTTCGATAATTGCATCACTGTGTGTAATATGGAAAACTTGGATCCGTTGGGCATCCATACCGGTGAAAGCATTGTCGTAGCACCTTCCCAAACTCTCTCCAATAAAGAGTACAATATGCTGCGCACCACAGCCATTAAGGTTATACGCCACTTTGGAGTCGTGGGTGAATGTAATATACAGTATGCTCTTAATCCGCATTCCGAGCAGTACTACATTATTGAAGTAAACGCGCGTCTCTCACGCAGCTCAGCTTTGGCCAGTAAGGCTACGGGCTACCCGCTGGCCTATGTTGCAGCCAAACTGTCACTCGGCGTACCACTGCCAAGCATCAAAAACTCTGTAACGGGCGTGACCACAGCTTGTTTTGAACCCAGCTTGGATTACTGCGTTGTCAAGATTCCTCGTTGGGATTTGGCAAAATTTGTGCGCGTCAGCAAGAATATCGGCAGCTCTATGAAAAGTGTCGGCGAGGTCATGGCTATAGGTCGCAATTTCGAGGAAGCATTCCAAAAAGCGCTACGCATGGTGGATGGTGCAGTCAACGGCTTCGATCCTTATCTACAACCAGTCAATAACGAAGAGCTTACTGTACCCACAGACAAACGTCCATTCGTCTTAGCTGCTGCCCTCAAGGCAAAGTATACCATCGATGAGCTTCATCGGCTGACCAAGATTGATAATTGGTTTTTGCACAAAATGCAACATATCATTGATTACTATGATATACTCGAAGCGGCAGGTAACAATCTGTCAGCGGAACAGATATTAAAGGCCAAGCAGATGGGCTTCTCCGACAAACAGATAGCAGCGGCCATCAAGAGTACCGAGCTAGTAGTGCGCAAAGAGCGTCAGGACCTGGGCATCACACCATATGTCAAACAAATTGATACGGTAGCTGGTGAATGGCCAGCCGCAACTAACTACCTTTACGTCACCTATAATGCCAATGAACATGACATCGACTTTCCGGGTGGCTTTACCATTGTCGTTGGCTCGGGTGTCTATCGCATTGGCTCATCGGTGGAGTTTGATTGGTGCGCCGTTGGCTGTTTGCGAGAGCTCCGTAATCTAGGTAAATCTACTATCATGATCAACTACAATCCGGAAACTGTTTCCACGGACTATGATATGTGCGATCGCCTGTACTTCGAAGAGATATCCTTTGAGATTGTAATGGACATCTATGAGCTTGAACATTCCGATGGTATTATATTATCTATGGGTGGTCAATTGCCAAATAATATTGCCATGGACTTGCATCGCCAGCAAGCGAAAGTTTTGGGTACCTCACCTGAGTCCATTGATAGCGCTGAGAATCGTTTTAAGTTTTCGCGCATGTTGGATCGCAAAGGCATACTTCAGCCACGTTGGAAGGAGTTGACCAATCTACAGAGTGCCATACAATTCTGCGAGGAAGCTGGCTATCCCTGCCTGGTGCGCCCCTCCTACGTGCTGTCTGGCGCTGCCATGAATGTTGCCTATTCGAATCAGGACTTGGAAACATATCTCAATGCTGCTTCACTCGTAAGCAAAGAACATCCTGTAGTCATCTCCAAGTTTCTTACCGAAGCTAAAGAAATCGATGTGGATGCTGTAGCCACAGATGGTGAGATTCTATGCATGGCTGTATCAGAACATGTGGAGAATGCAGGTGTGCATTCTGGTGATGCTACTTTAGTCACACCTCCACAGGACCTAAACGCTGAAACACTGGAAAACATTAAACGCATTGTACGTGAAGTAGCCAGCCTCTTGGATGTTACCGGTCCGTTCAATATGCAGCTCATTGCAAAGAATAACGAGCTCAAGGTTATTGAGTGTAATGTGCGTGTCTCACGCTCCTTTCCATTCGTCTCCAAGACACTTAATCATGATTTTGTGGCAACAGCAACACGCGCCATCATAGGCATGGAGGTAGAACCCGTTGAAGTGTTACACGGTGTGGGCAAAGTTGGTGTTAAAGTTCCACAATTCAGTTTCTCACGTCTTGCGGGTGCTGATGTGCAGTTGGGTGTGGAGATGGCGTCCACCGGTGAGGTGGCCTGCTTTGGCGATAATCGTTATGAGGCCTATCTTAAGGCTATGATGTCTACAGGTTTCCAGATTCCAAAGAAAGCTATTCTGCTGTCTATTGGCAGCTTCAAGGTGAGTTGGAATTAATTGTGAAAAATTTATGAAATGTACTGTATGAATGGAATAAATATTATTTTAAATTACAGCACAAAATGGAGTTACTGCCATCAATACGAGATCTGGCAAAAATGGGTTATAAACTGTACGCTTCAATGGGTACTGGTGATTTCTATGCAGAGCACGGAGTTGATGTAAGTTTGAAATAAATAGTGAATTAAGTTTTTCAGTCTTATTTGTGGATTGAATTCAAGGGAAGATTATAGTTCGTTCCGAGTATTCTGAGCGAATGTCCAAATCTACAGAATTGTCAAATCCGAAATACAGTAAACAGATTTTTCAAAAATTTGGTTTACAGAACATTCATAAATAGAAAGGGAGTTCGGCTTATAGGGTACCATAACTTACACATCTTAAATAAGTAAGGGATTCGTAATGGACTTAAAGGCCCTCACAGAAGTATCTTAACGGCACACAACCCTTCTGCTTATCTAACATAACCTTACAAGTATTTTGAAAGGTTTTTCTAGCCAACGGAAAGCGGTCGCCCGAGTTCAATCCTCATATCTGGCAAGACATTTTTACCCTAATTTTGTGGTCCTATTTTAAGATAGAATATGGCATAAACAGACTTCTTTAGACTATAGCACTTAAAACTACTCTTAGTGATATAGAGATAGAACCACTTGATATCCTACCGCAACAGATGGATGGAAACACAGCGATCGTCTTGAAGTCACCTTTCAATGAAGGGGAGGAACCATAGGACACTTCAGCATTAGAAAGTTTTTTCCTCCAATACCCAAAACCGCTAAAACTTTCCATCCAGAAAACGTTTGATGTATTCATTCCCTCCAGAAATGAATGGGATACTGGAAGGCCTCCACCTTCGAAAGCAATGCAATTGAAATTCGATGGATCAAATTTTGATGGCGAATTCGGGAGGAGTTTATTCTAAATCACTAAACATCAATCTTACCTTTAGACTCTCTGACCACTGCAGTGCCCTCCCAGCGGAAGTTACTGCTAGACATGAAGCTGTTACTTGTCTTTAGATGAATGATTTATCAGCTAAGGATATTTGCATTCTTTCTGATAGTCAAGCCGCTTTGAGTGCCGCAGATTTCTAAATGAGATGGCAGAGCAGCTCAAAATCTTCCTATGCTGGATCCCCGGAGATAGAGGCTTTCCAGGAAACTACAAAAGCAGATTCACTCACTTGAACTGGTAATACGAATTGACTTATCGAGAGAAAAGTATATACTTTTTGGATGCCTGTTACCACATAAAAATTACTCACAAATGAGCTTTCCCTTAAAAGAACCAACATAAGGTGGTCTACGGGCAGCACATGCCACACAGAAAAGAATTAATTTCCTTTAGAAGGATCAAATAAATACTGTTATCGGTGTCCTAGCAGGGCACTGCTTAATTGGTAAGCACACCGGAAGATTACACATCCTTCATAACGATTTCTGCAGACGTTACGGAGATGAGGAGGAGGAAAAATCTATAACATATCTTCTCTGCACATGCCCAGCTCTGGCCAAAAACCGCCAAATTTTGCTTGGGTAACTGGTTTTATAATGACATATACGGTCGCTCAAAATCTTCGGTCTACAGACTACTAAACTTTTTTAATAGCTACAACTGGTTCAAATAGAGTACGTATATAACTAACCTCCTGATATCACAACGGGCCTAATTCGCCTATATGTGTCTCTTAAGAGACAGCCGCGTTAACCTTACCTATACCCCACTCCAAGCAGGATAGCCAACCTTGAGGTTCTTTCTTTAGAAATCTTGGAAGAAAGAAATCTTGGAGTCTTCTACTGAAAAGAACACTCTCGACCGTAGTTCTGTTTTGATAATAACTCTGAATTAACTGCGGCTTGTCAGACATTTCTCAAACATTCATGAACGAATAAATAAAAAATCCAGTTCAGTGCTCTTCATATCGCAGGAAACCTTATCAGCTTAATAAACTACAAACTCTTTCAATTAAAAATCAAATAAATACACCGATACTTAATGACTAATAATTAAAACATTTTCTTATCTCATGTAATTTGAGTTCTAATTTATACATCTGGCAAACAATAAATCGTCATCATCATCATCATGACACACTTTATCTTTCTCACGTATCTGTCGATTGATTAAATACCCCTTTGAGCGATATCGTCTTTTTCTTTAGCATAGCACACATCTGGCTACGTTTCTCCTCTAACAGCTTTGAGTGAAGAAGTTTTTCCGTGGATACGGTGAGGTTTGTTATCGGTTTTGAATTTGCCAGGGAAGAATTTTTTAAAATGCCCGCTGCAGTACCAAATGTTTTCTTAATTGCTGATGACGCTGATGATTTATGTTGAGCAGAACTATCAGTGCTGGATTTGATTTTAAAGTTCTTTTCAGTGGATAAAAGTTCAGCAGGTTCAGATGCTTCTTCAGCTATTTGTTCCATATTTCTAGATATGACGCTCGTTTCTTCCTCGCTTAGTTCTGAGCTATCCGCAATATCATCGTAATCTGCTAATTGCTGGATGGAGCAGTCGACAGCTGCTTGTTGATTGATGACCGGGTCTTGTATGGCAGGTAATTTATTCTCTACCTGTGGAGAGTTTAGGTTTCTTATATCCTCCTCGTCGGAACTCTCCTCAAAACCAACACACGCTCTAGCAACGCGTCTTTTGGTATCCTTGGGTGCTATATTGCGAAGTATGCTCACTGGACTGTAGCCTTCCGATTTTCGTATGGCACTTGTTTCCGCTTTGTGCACTTCTACAACATGCTCTGTAAACTTAATAGATTTCTTGGGCTCTACTGGCGATTTCTGTTCCGCCCAATTTGGACTTTTGTTCACTTTTCCCGCCTGAATTTCTTCCACCGCATATTTTGCTCTTTGAAGTTTCTCGTTGGTTATTATCTCTTGCTCGTCCTTGGCTTTATTTTTCACTGTATTCAGCGGTTCCACACTGGTGCGTACTGGTAACGCAGGTGGTGGTATATTGCTGTCTGTCTTATGCAATACCTCGATTTCTTGCTCAATACTTTGTATTCTCTGCTGATACTCTTTAGCACCCATATCGCAGCCGTAACTTTGGTAAAGCTTGCATAGCCTGCGTGCCTGATCGAGTTGAACTTGAGCTAGATGTACGGAACGCAGTTGCGTTGCCTTATCTGCCGTTGCTAGCAGTTGATCTAAGATTATTTCGAGTATGTTTGTGCGCCGTAGATTTTCAACGCCTTGATTGATATTCCTCCCTGGCAACGCTCCCAGATTTTTGCTAAAAAAGAACTGCAAATAAAGAATACGATTAAATCACATTAAAAGCTGACGGAGCACCTTTTAACTTACCTCCACATCTATGGACTCTATTGACACTCGTTTCTTCTCCATTTCCTGCTGTTTCTTAACCTCAATGTTGTGCCGCAGCACTTGTGTGCGTCTGCGCAGTTTGCCCTTTGTTTTCTCCCGATGTTCTTTTCTGCCAACCACTAAGCCCTGAGATCCAGCATCCGTCATATATAGCGTTGCATTCGCATCATCCATGTCTGTTGTGTCCACCAGATTCTTACGTGAATTTTTTGCCTGTGCACGTAGTTTCAACATATCATTCTCTACCAAATTATCAAAGATTTTACGGTAGTTAAACTTTGGAAAAAAATCATCAGCTAAACGCATATTTCGAAATGCTACCAGCAGATGCATCAAAGGATTCGCTATGATATCAGAGAGTATCTGATTGAGACGTAGCAGTGAGAAGTCGGGTACGTTCTCGAACAGATTACGTTCCTCTATAAAGAAATCCTTGAGTCTTTTCTCTCGCAGACGTACCATAAAAGACTTTAGAAAATTGAGCAAAACCTCGCCCAGAAACTCATCAGACCAGCTGGTATAGTTCTGTTCGCACTCCCAAAACAGATGAGTGCGCAAATAGTCGATGGTAAACATAAGCGAATGATTCTCCTTCTCCTGTGGCTCCACAAAACTCTTTATCAGCGCTTTGCACATCATAAAAACTTTAATCTGTGTGCTAGAAAGATGACGTTCCAGAAAACGCTCCGCCTTGGGAAAAACAATGCGCCACTCTAGCTGGCGAAAGGGATTGCGTTGACGCTTAGGCGCAAAACCCAACGGTATGACATGAAAGCCAAAACTCTCGATGCGTTGAATCATGGCTCGGGTGGGCCACTGAGATTGTTCACCTGTGTGAGGATTTGTGCTTATGGGACGCTCACGGCGTTTAAACTGGAAGGCACAATCGGGCCAGTTTTGTGCATTATGTGCAACATGAATTGCCGGTATGATGTGATAGTGTTTGGTGTGTATCGAAGCACCAACATATGTGCCATTTTGCAGCTCCTTAGATGGAAGCTGCAGCTGCTTGCAGAGCTTATGACGCACGAGTTCTCCGAAGTAGCACATAAAGTCTTTAGAGTTAAGATAGCGCTGCTGTAGCAATTGTCTACGACGTTCTTGTTCAAGTCGGTACTGTTTGAGTGCCTCTATAGTCTGGTACTCTGAATGTTGTGTTTGCTTATATTCGCGCTCACTTGCCGCTTCATCATCGCTTTCGTTGCCCTCATCATTGCTGGTAATAGCTTCGTCATCTTCTTCGTCCCGCTCATCATCGGTATCCTCCTCATTCCAAGGTTCTACAAATTGACCCAAGCTAGAGATGCAAGACTCGGGCAAAACGCGCTCGTTAAGCTGCAGCTTATCGCGTGGATTACTCATGCATAGACTAGATAGCGGTTGATGGCTATTCAAGTTGGTGATATATGCATAGTCGTTCTCTTTTTCCCATTTCTGCGCCATTGGTGAGTAGAGCTGCTTGCTCAGATGGCTGGTGGTGCTATAGCCAGAGCTGCCATCAGTGTAAATCTCCTGCTCACCATAGATGGGACGGGTTTTTGCATTCTCACGCAGTTTCAAACGCACATAACCTTTCCATTTGTTCTCACGCAGCATTTCAACAAAGTCCTCCTTAGTTGGCGTGGTGCGGTAGTAGTCAATTTCCATGTCAACCTTACAGATTGGCGTTATGGAGTCATAGTTGGCATCATTGGGACGCGCAATATCAATGTTCTCAAAGACTACAAACATTTTTTGAGTCTGTAAAGGTTTTGAATGGTGTTTATCCGGGCCGTGCCTGGAAAGAGGACGTTAATAAAAGATCTTATAGACTGATGGTATGTTCAAACTTACATTGGTTGATATTTTAACCATCTTTCTATTGCTGCATCCAAGGGGTTGCCCAAGATTATCGAGTGTTCCTCTAAATTTTGATTGATTTCATTCTCTTTGGTGAATATTTCGGCATCGACAGCAGAAATTTCACTAGAAAAAGAAAGAAGATACAAAGTAATTGATAACTTATATGATAGACAAGATAAAATAACACAGCGAAAGGAACACAGCACGACATTGATAAAAATTTCTCCAAGCAAAAAAGTACCCGTAGCAATATTTCCGGAATGTGTTAGTATTTGTGTGGATGTTAAAAAAAGTAAAAATCTTGATGACTCAACGGAAATTTAGTCAAGTAATGAACAGTACAAAAAGTTTTGAATCGATTGAAAGTAGAAAGGAACTAGTTTTCGACATTTTTGGATTTTCTTAAAATTTCCCATTACCTCTCAAAGTGTCCGAAAAACTGTTGCGTCAGCGCAATTTGATTGGTTATGAATAAACAAAGATCCGTTTCCAATTGATTTCTAAGCTTATTCTCCAGATTGCGATCGTATTCGTCCTTGTTGATCTCAAAACGCATTGTTTGATAGTTAAAGTTGCTAATGCGTGGCGTAGTGCTGCGACGTTTTGCATCCGATGCACGTGAATACGATGCAGTTTTCTTCTTGCCATGTTTTTTTAGATGTTTCTTCTGCAATTTGGCTATCTTGCGTTGCTCCTTTTCCAATTTGCGTCTACGTTGCTCACGCTTAGCTTCAAGATATTGCTGCAACTGCAGTGGACTGTTGGGCATGGGCACTAAACGTGAATTGGAGCAGCCCATTTTTGGTTTTAAGAGAAATTTTATTTCCGTTAAAAATGTGCCCGCGTGATTTTCGCACAATCAAACAATATCAACTGATCAATCGAAGGTTGATATTGCGAATCTATCTATCAATCAATCAATTGTACGAAGCAACTTTTTCCTAAGTGATAAAATATTTTCGATAAGCAATTTTCTTTTGCTATTTTTCTGCAATTGTTGGACTGATAAACATTAAAACTATTTGTCAAGTGAAGAGCTACAGCATGTCAAACATGATATCTTATCATTTACGAAGATTACAATCTTTGCTCTACGCTGCGATCTGAGAGATACTGCAATTAAGTAGTTTAATTTGTTTTACTTTCGCTCATTACGGCCCCGGTTTGATTGAACTTGACTTCAATCGCATCGTTCGCATATCAACTGTTATCGTTGGCAACTTTATAGGTGTCTTATCGGTCGTGTATATAAATAATATAAACGTTGCGGAGGTATTTAACTCAAGATTCTTGGAAGAGTTCTAAAGAAGGATATGTTTTAATTAAGGCAAACATTCAAGAGGTGTAAAAATTTCTCACATTTTTATCATTTTTGGCATATTCTAGACATACTTCAACTCAAGTTTATTAAAACTGTTATTAATAAATTTCTTGTTATTAGGTGGAATCTGTTCAATGGACTTTCGACAAACAATCTCCGGAAGATCCCAGCGGCGAGTTGCGTCACCTGGCAGAGTTTTTGGCTAACAAACAATTCGATATGGTCATCAATTTACCCATGCGTGGTGGTGGTGCCAGAAGGTAAGTTTGCAAAATTAAAAGCGACATTCTATCAAATTCTTAACCGAAAACTTCTCTTCACAGAGTTTCTGCTTTTATGACGCACGGTTATCGCACGCGACGTCTGGCCGTCGACTACTCTATTCCTTTGGTCACAGATGTCAAATGTACCAAACTGTTGGTCGAATCAATGCGTGTCACCGGACGTCGTCCAGCCATGAAAACACACACCGACTGCATGACTTCACGCCGCATGGTCACATTGCCCGGTTTCATCGATGTTCATGTACATCTACGTGACCCAGGTGCCACTCATAAGGAGGACTTTGACAGCGGCACTGCTGCTGCCTTAGCAGGTGGTGTCACCATGGTCTGCGCCATGCCCAATACCAATCCATCGATTGTAGATCATACTAGTTTTACGCTCTTTCAAGAGTTGGCCAAAACTCAGGCTCGTTGTGATTATGCCTTATATGTGGGCGCCTCTGATGACAATTGGTCACACATTCACGATTTAGCCGCCCAAGCTGCAGGTCTGAAAATGTATCTTAACGATACATTTAGCACTCTCAAGATGACCGATATGACCATATGGGAGAAACATTTTCAAAATTGGCCCAAACGCGCACCGGTTGTGTGTCACGCCGAAAGGCAGACCATGGGTGCAGTTATTCTATTGGCCCATCTCATGGATCGTTCCATACACATATGCCACATAGCACGCAAGGAAGAGATTATGATCATCAGAGCTGCAAAAGAGAAAGGAATGCGCGTGACTTGCGAGGTTTGTCCACATCATTTGTTCCTCTCCACCAAAGATGTGCCCTCTATTGGTGAAGGACGCGCTGAGGTGCGTCCAGTTCTCTGCTCACCAGCAGATCAAAAGGCACTTTGGGACAATTTGGAGTACATCGATGTATTTGCCACCGATCATGCACCCCACACTTGGGCCGAAAAGAACTCTGAGAAACCACCACCAGGCTTTCCCGGCCTGGAAACTATACTTCCACTCCTTCTAACTGCCGTCGACGAAGGTCGTCTAACGCTTGAGGATATCAACAATAAATTCTATCGTAATCCTAAACGTATTTTTAGCCTGCCCGACCAACCCAATACCTATGTCGAAGTTGATTTGGATGAGGAGTGGATCATTTCGAAAGAATTCATGCACTCGAAAGCTAAATGGACACCATTTGAGGGCACTAAAGTTAAGGGTCAAGTTCATCGCGTTGTACTACGTGGTGAGGTGGCCTATATAGACGGTGAAGTCTTAGTGCCACCGGGTTTTGGTCAAAATGTGCGCCATAACTACAACCGCAAATCGTTGATGCAACAATCTAAGGATTCATTTGAAATTCAAATATCCATGGAAAGTTTGGAGAAAAAGAAACCACTCGAACGTAGCCTTGATTTTGGCTCCGACTTACAGACTAATGAAGCCTTCTCGAAGCTTCTATCCGAATCAGCTCATTCGAAAGTCGGTGTGCACTTTGCAGGTGATCCGAACTTTTTGCGACCCATCTCACCACTGCCACGTGTGCGTTGTGATTCCTCCAGCAATGCAACGCTGCGGGAACTTATACAAAAGAATTCCACGCCTGCCACTGCACCTATTAGCCCCATGACTCACAGTTTATTGGGCAAGCACATACTTAGCGTAGATATGTTCGGCAAGGAACAGCTAAACGATATTTTCAATCTGGCACAAGTGCTGAAGAGTCGTGTCACAAAAGATCGTCCCGTGGACGATTTACTTAAGGGTAAAATAATGGCTTCCATTTTCTATGAGGTCAGCACACGGACGAGCTGTAGTTTTTCCGCTGCAATGCAACGCTTGGGTGGACGTGTAATTTATATGGATCAGACTAGTTCGTCGGTACAAAAGGGTGAGACACTTGAGGACAGCATGTCGGTGATGGCCGGCTATTCAGATGTGCTGGTGTTGAGACATCCCGAACCTGGAGCTGTCACAGTAAGTATCATAAATATTAAGTTGTAAAATATAATTTTCGACTGGAAAGAAAGGCGGTACTTACGATAACCACTTCTCAAAGAGTCATATTTAAGGGAACATTTTTAAACTTATATATTGATGTTTTTAGTGATCTGGCTCAAACAAATAGCCATTTATACTTTAATTTCTAAACATATTCGGAATTCTGGGAGATAGGAGAAGAATAAGATAACATTATCTAGTGCTTAATTGAAGGACTTCATTGCAAATTTTACTTAAAAATTTTTGGAGTTTTCCTTCACAACTCATGAATTTTTCACGTGTTTTCATTATTATTACGAAAGAACTTTTTGCTGAGAGGTGAAGGGAAATAACCTCACAATGGTCGATTTTTCAAAATTTTTAAATGATTATTTTACAAAATACTCATCAAATGTGTTAACTTTGATATGTTTAAGTGTTTAAATGAAATATTTTATATATTAGAAGCAAACTTACTGGTATACCTGGTGTTACTCGGGATTTTATTTGTACGCACATCTTGGTTTTGCAAATGCAATGCATTTTATTAAGAGAAAACCTACGATACCCACCTAACCCTTTCATCAAGAAACTTGATTGTATAC
This sequence comes from Tetanocera ferruginea, assembly GCA_958299015.1. Classification (NCBI taxonomy): domain Eukaryota; kingdom Metazoa; phylum Arthropoda; class Insecta; order Diptera; family Sciomyzidae; genus Tetanocera; species Tetanocera ferruginea. The sequence continues at coordinate 39,251,326 of OY282643.1, forward strand.
GTTTATTTTTGTACTCTAAAGTTATAGTCCAATTTGCCAGTTTTACAGGTTTTAGTCCGAGAAGCATTTCCATTCTTGAAAAAATGGCAATCGAGGGAGTAAAAGATATTCCCTTCTTGTCAGAAGTTGTAAGATTTAATTTATTCTGGGAAATTTGTTCTGGCAAAAATGGTAAAAGTGTCAAATAGCTTAAAATTGGCTGTTTAGAAGTTAGCAAAGAACTTGCAATATATCAAAACTTCTTTGAATCTATGAAATTGGAAACCAGAAATATGGGAAAATATGTAACATACCAATACCAATTAATAACACTGTGCTAGTTGCAAAATCCATCAAACGGGGGCCCAGGGGGATAACATAATTCGAGTGCTTAATTATAATTAACCAATTTAAGATTTTGTAAAAGATTTTTGACAGTTCGAAAAATCTGCTATGATTCATAACAGATTTCATAAAAGAATGTCGTGCAGAATACGAATTTTGGTCTCGGAACAGATTTTTTGACAGTTCCAAAAGTTTTATGGGAAATCATAACAGAATAACAGCATTTTTTCATAACAGATTGTGCCGAATAGGTCTAATCTTCATTTCTTAATTATAGAATCTTACATTTGTCTCCTTTTTTGAGTAATTCTTAAAACAATTCTGAAATAAACATTCATATTTCATTCAAAATGTTCACTTTCTAAAAAATTGTAACGATAAAAAACAAAAAATGTATCTATTATTCTATTGTCATTCAATGCCGATTTTTGGTCTGTTCGAGTACTGATAATTTGTGATAATTTTCAGAAAAAAAAAAACCTTTCAAAAAACTTGCAACATTAGAAAAATTAAGAGCGCAAAGTGACAGATGACTGAGGTGAAAAAATCACACTCACCTTATTATTCCAGAATAGTACTTGTGAAATAAATTTTTGTTACTTCGTTATAAAAATGTGTCGGGGAAAAATAAAATCCTTTCCTAAAAATAACATCTTGTTATTGCCAAAAATAATTTTTTACTTCTAAATAAAAATTTTGTCATGAAAAAAAAACACATTTTTGCCCCTTAAAAAACAAAACAAAATATTGAAAGTCATCGTCTCCCCTTATGTCATCGAAAACCAATCTTACTCCCGTCGGTTTTAAAGTTATAAGCAAACAGAAAAAAACTATATGGACTTCACAATTTATTTGTACACTAATTTCTCGTCTTGTCCTCCCAAAAAGCTGACAAAGGCTGACAAAGTGGATAGAAAAAACAACACTATTCCCCTCCACACAAAATTGTTCCCATCAAACAACAGTAAAAGGCCACCTTCAAAAGTATTCACAAAAACATAGTACTCTTGTATTAAGTAGTATTCCAGAATAGAAAAGTACTCTTTCTCTTAAACTTCAAACTCGAAAAATAAAAACGTATTCCAAATAGTACGAAAGTATTTACTTATGCAACCTTGTCAACAAAAACACAAAGAACAGCTGACTTTGAAAACACGAAAATAATAGAAAAACATAAAATCAAAATAATTAAGTTTCAATCATTTCTAAAAATGTTTTAAAAGAACTTCCACAAATAAGTTATGTGATTCAGAATAGTAAAGAAGCTAAAGAGAAGCCGGAGTGGTTGTCGCCAATGTAGATAAACAACGTTGAGCCTTGTGAAAGGCTGGCAGTGAATTATTTTTTCTGTGTATCTGTTTATAAGGTTTGTGTACGGGATAAACTTCAAAGATGCTTGTTTTCATTATTAAGCCCCCAACGAACATGAGCGTTGATGTCAAACAAATATGTTTATTGGGTTAAAAGAAGTTTCATTTTGACGATATCATGAGCCGTCGAAAAGGTAAAGCTTTTATGATACTGGTTTATTTTATTATTTTTAAATCACAAATTAAATTCGTAGCTAGATCTTAAATCTAGCCACGGATAAAGTGCAAGGAATACTTTGCGATACAGGGAAGTATATCGTCATCTGAAATGCAAAAAGGTGTAACAACAAAACAAATTAAAATTGAATATCTGATTTATTGTAGTTAATTTGACTTAACTAAACCGTCTAGCTATATTTCAAACACATCTTTTCAAAAATAGCTATTTTTTAACGAAATTCAAAACAAAGATTGGTTCTTAAATCTTAAATATGTGCCCTCATATGACATTTTCGTTTTCTCCTTTGAAAATATAAAAAGTTGTTACGTTTTTTTGCATTTTAGGTGACAATATAGTCCAGCTTGCTGTTGCGATATAATTTCTTATGGCAGCGTAAGAGGGGTGGGTAGCAATTGTATTTACTTTTGTGGCTGGAGTATTGTTATTTTATGTGTCGCACAAGAACACTAGAAAACACAGAAGAATTCAACTTTTTCGTAACTTCCAACCACAAAAAATGAAAATTTTACAAAAAAAAATATGCGTTCAGTGTTTATATCATATTAAAGTCAAGTTTTCAGCCTCTAGCAACTGAAAAAGTGAATAATTTTCGACTTTTTCTAGTATTGAAAAGTGACAGTTAAGGATTTTTTGTCACTTGATGTTGTTTCTATTCACGCGTTGAAAAACATATCACTTTTTTTGTGTGCTGCACACTTTGCATTTTTCAGACTCTGAAAAAGCCAGTGTCATAACATCATAACTTTTAGGACATTTATTAAGATTATGTCAAGAGATTGAAATTTATGAGCACTTTACATATAATTATGATTAAGAAAAAGGTCTAATTTTTTTTGTTTTCTTCAAAGTCATAAAAGACTATACAAGATAACTCTCATAAGCATCTGAAAACAATCATAATTCTGACTATTAAAAAAACCTGTGCATGATTCTTATAAGAGTCATACATTGGCCTCAGATCTGTGTGGCAGGAAGGGAAGAAAGCCCTTTAAAGACTCTTATGATCATTTTATGATCTCATAAATTGAAATTTAAAAAGACTCATTATATTTGTTTATTATTATATGTCACAAAAGCCTCATAATTTTTGTTTGACACTTTACTTAAGCGGATATGACAATCTGTGGTCGGGTAACGGCTTTTTTTATAAGAGTCATAAGAGAATCTAAAATATGACTGTTATAATGCGCAAAAAACACTCATAATTCTGACTCTTAAAATACAAAAAATTTTTGAAATCTTATAGCAGTCATATTTCATATTGAAATCGGTGTGCCATTCTAGAAAGAGAAACACTCTCATATCGGTGTCTTTTATAAAACTTTCGAGGTTTACGTGGTGTTCGAGGCGTTTGCGAGCTTTCATGAGAACGACTAATATTAGACGAAGATTTCTTTATATGAGCTGATAAATTCCTCACAATTATGACTTAAAAAAATTTTAATTTAAGGATACTTTCTAAGTCAAAATAACGAACGTTTACAAAATGTTCATATATAAGATGCTTTTTGCATTAGCAATAAATCTTCATATATACGGATCTTTTCTGGCTCATAATAATGAGCGCTCATGATTTTGTCGGATCCTCGTTTAAAAATCTTAGATATATCTGTTATAATATTGTTTGTTGGGTATAGATACTACAAAAAAAAAATAACTTTCCAAACATTTAATACTCTCTGCACGATAAATATATAAAAACCTTTTACAAATAATACAAAAGTACGTTTCATGCAACTCTGTCGCAGCGTTGCCGTTTTCACTTCGATTGAAGTTTTTTACTTCACTTTTATGTCAAACACTTCCACACTTCCTCTTTTGTGAAAACACTTCGATTTTGAGTGATTAAAACTTTTTTTAGTAATTAAGTATATTTGATTTTTTTACTTCATTTCACATCAAAAAATCAATAACATGGCATAACTGTTGGTGTAAAGGAATTCATAACTTGTACCTGGGGATTTTTACGTGCGGTGCACGGACATTCGTACGATTTTTTCTCCCTTTATTTACTTTGGAATTCCGGAATGGGCTTTTGGTGGTTATACTTTTTAGCCTATTCTATTACTTAACACGCCCCGTTTCAAAAACACTAAAAATGTTTGTTCTTGATGGCTTCATTCGAAAGTTATTGCACTTTTTGTCTAGCGTGGCGCACGGACATTTTTAGGACATGACTTTTGAGGTGGTGTTACATTTTTCAAAATTTCAGCTAATTGGTGTACTTTTTAAAAATTTTGAGTACGCAGCCTGATGTATTAAGGTTAACACAATAACATGGTACTCATCTTTTTAACAAAAAGTGATATTTACGGAAGTTATAACTGTTTAACCAGCGTGACGTTACGGACACAAAATCGTGTTGCACGGAAAAAGTACGATTTTGTATACAAATTTGGTGCTTTTAAGCAAAATAGATTTTATCTTTTAGTTCAAAATAAAATATTGTATTTCTTACGTTCATCTACGAATTCAACAGTTGCGGGTTGTAACAATTTAACAGATGCAGGTTGCAAAAAAATGCATCTTTAAAAATTACAAATTGATTTATGGGTTTAAACCCGCATGCTGCCGAACAACAATAGAGCACCCATTCCTAACACGGATATCATGCATCTTTTGTAGATGCATTTTGCACTCTTTTTAACATGGCTACAGCGTTAAGGTAGCTGATCGATACTGCTGTCTTTATCAATGAAAATAACATTTACGTTTGAACAGTATAGTAACATGACTTGAGTCGTTGGCAGTTCTTATATTCTGTTCTTATTTTCAACCACACCGCTCTTTTGACGGTAAATTTGTAAAAGAGCATCTTCTATGCTTGAATTCATGAAATGATGGACAAAAAAATTGAACAACATGAGTATAACTACAGCGTTATATTATGTTATAGTGCTTCCTCCTTCTGAGGATCGTTTAAAACTATTAAGAATGTAGTCACTAAGTGAGCGAAGAGGTCCGCAGATATCATATATTTATACCAACTCATGACCGGTGTTTTCGATTCTCCGGAAATTCTTTCTCTCAATAATTTCAACTCTAACCGTAGAAGCAGTAGAAACGCTTACACTTTAATTTATTTACCTTTTAGTTGAACGAACTATATGTTAACTGCTCCTTTAAACCGCATGAGTACCTTTGCTAATATCTATTTTTGATGTTAACTTGTCAAAAGATCAACTCAAAAGTAGACTAAAAGCTATTCTGTACTAAGAGTATTGTGTGCATGGTAAGTAGTACCGTTCTATGTTGTCCCTGAGCCCAACCCAAACTTTGGTGGATACATTTTTTGCACATTAACTTCGTCTTGAGCCACTGGAATCCTTATCATTAAAATCATTAAAATTGTATTTCAGAAGTATTGTAATTAATTTTATTGACATCTCTGCCGTAGAATTTGATATAATTTTTGAAAATGATCTCAATACTTTTAGAATTAAGCCTTTGTCTGATATATATAGGGCCTAGGATACAAGATCTTTAGCTAATAGTTTGGTTCCCCTCATAAAACTTTTTCCTAATCTCATCGAAGAAAAAGATATCGACTGTCTAGAAAAGGAATGGCGTCTTTTAGTATTAAATGAGTTTTTAGCTGAAAAAGGATTTGAAGAGCTTTGGTTCTACGTTTTTAAATTTAAAAGTGCCTTAGAAGACCTGATGTACCAAAAAATAAAAACTTTTGTAAGAGCGTTGCTAAGCTTACCGTACGGTGGTGCAACAACAGAAAGAGTATTTTCACAATTAAAACTACTTAAAAATACAACTACAAATAAGTTAAAATTAAGCACCGTAAATTCGATAATGCTAATAAAGGACCACTTTCTAAATGATAATTTTTTAAATTGGAATCCCTAAACGAATACTTTATCGAATGTTTGTTATAACCAGTGTGGCCACGACCTGAAAAAAAAAGAAGCTAAATTGGCCAAAAAAAGAAGTCAAAAAAAGCTAAAAATTTTGAAAAAAGAAGCTAAAAAAAATCCAGATTTTTCATACAACTTTAAGTTTTATTTTCGTTTTAACATAACATTAATTTTTAATATAGGTACATCAGTATCGTAGGTACAAATTTGTAAAAAGCAAAAAATCATATGGTATATATTTATGAAACAAAATATTACCAGCCTTTTTAATTCAGAATGAATTAATTTTCTTTAACTAAACTAACTTTTCATTGCATTAACTTTCATTTCATCATTTAAATATAAATGAAAATAATATGTATATTGAATTGATGTATATTGATGTATATGTATATTGAGTCATATTAAGAATAATTTGCTCAAGGGAATTGTAAAAGGGAGTTCTCATTTTTAAGACGGCAGGATACAGACATCACATGTTATGTTAAAAGTTTTTACTTAAAACACTCATGAATATTTACGGTTGATGAACAAATTTGTTTAAAATTTTCCAAAATTTTTTGAGCCTTAAAAATGGGAATCTCCTTTTTCCAATTCTCGGGAGAAATTTTAAATGAAATTGAAGGTTTGAAAAATTTATCACTGTCGTGCTAGGAACTTATATTATTTCAACATGGTTTATATCTCAGATATAATTATTCCCTCTTCATCAGATAAATCGGAGGAACTGCAGCTTGCATAAGTACTACGTGAATCTAACAGACGTATGAGATCATCAGTTACCTCAAAGTCATGACAACATTTTTGTAATCTTTTCAGTGAACATCGAATATTAAGCAACGAGTTCTGCATTTTAATTTTAAATCTATTTCTTTGCTTAGTTTTTACAATTTTCATTGCACTAAAAATTCTTTCAACCTCAACGTTACTAAGTGGTAAAACTAAGAAACTGAAAACCAAATTGACGAGCTCAGAAAAAGGATTTTCAGCCAACGAGTTTTTAAAGTGCTTTACTTCAACCCAAATCTCAATTGTAGAGGACAGGCTTTTTCCATTAACGTGTCAATAGTTTTCGCCATTGAAGCTCAATCGAGGTAACTTCGTCTGTGGAATATTTGGACTTTTCATTTGCAAAATGAGAAAATATATTTGGCTTAACAACGTTATGAGAATTTTCAATAGAAAAAAAATCGATCTAACATTTATCTGCATGTGAAACGAGAGAGCACTAAAGGGCCCAGCGTTACTGCCAGATGCAAGTTTTCATGACTACACACTAAAAAATTTCTATAGAATTTTTACACCGTTCGGTGTTCCAGGGAGTCCTACACCATTCGGTTTTAAAAAAAACTCCGTGTCAAAATGCTAGAATTTTATATCCGATATGGGACATTTTTCACACCGATCGGTGTTAATAACTAAATATCCGAAGGATGTTTGTGTCAAACCCTGTGAGGTGTTTTTTTAGAATACGCAAAATTATGATTTTTTTCAACACCAAAAGGTGTAGTTTTTTACTATTCGGAAATATGTGTTTTTAGAATTTTAATTTATTCATTCAAAATGCTAAAAATAATGTTATACTAAATATAATGGCATTCATGCTCGAAATTTGGATTGGATTTAATTCTATTTAAACTGTTTTTTTTTTATTTAATAACTTTAATGTCAATTTTGGCCAGAACTGTTTTCACGAACATCACTAATAATTCTGGACTCTTATTTTCAGTCTTGTGAAATTTCAATTTTCAATTTGTTTGTCCATGATTTCCATGTTGCTTTTCTTCTATGCCTTTTTTATTTTACACCGATCGGATAAGTTTGTCAGATCACACCGGGTAAGCTGTGTAAATAAACACCGTTCGGTGTAAAAAATGTAAATATTCGCTCACCGGTGTATATTTATTTTGGAAATTTTTTAGTGTGTACTTATTTTTGCCTTACAGTGTCTCATTTAATCGGCAAATTTTTAAATTGTTAATAAATCTAAAAAAGGCTGTTTTCAAAGTAAAAAAAGGCTAAAAAATCACGAAGCTAAATCGTAAATTTCGAGGCTAAACCGCAAATAAAAAGGCTAAATCTAGCCTCGAAAAGGCTAAAATGGCCACACTGGTTATAACAGTGATATTTACTTCAGAACCGAAGAAATAGCTGCATAGAAAATAGAAATAGAAATTAGAAATATATCATTTTTTTTAACATTGTTAATTTATACATATAGTGATTGAAATGTATTTCAGTATTTTCTTATTAAACTTTATTGATTGATTTTTATGAAAATATTTTTATTGATTTTTTCGTTATTAATTTTGAAATGTACCTAACTATGCTTAATAAACATTCATGTTAAAATAATATTAATTCATTTTAACACTTCGAAATCTCTGAAAATACTTCCATCTTGTAGCCTATTTTACTTCGTTTTAAAATTCTCGAACGGCAACACTGCTCTGTCGTACACAGCTGATTTTGAAAAGACGAAAGTCAGTGAAAGAGAAAATTAAAGCAAGAAATGTGCAGTTTGCAAATTTGATAATCCAGCAAGAACTTTTGAACTTATTTAGTATTTGTTTATTTACGATTAAATCATTTGTAAAAATTTCGTTTAAAATAACTTTGATGAATTACTCATGAAGTTGAGCAGAGTAAAAAAGCCGAAGTAACTGTTACCAATCGAGATGTACAGGATTGAATATTGATTTTTATGTCTGCTTGCATTCAATATTTCTACTCAAGATAATGAAACAAACTTTCGAAAGGCTGATGTTTTACCTGCAAAATAAACAGTAGCTATCGGCTATAAAAACTACCTATGAAATAATAATAACTAAGAGATAATAAGAGATGGAAGACATGAAGCCACAATTGATAAAGTCCGAGATCGTAGAACCGATTTGGGAGCCTCACATAGTGGAGGAGCATGAAAATCATGAGATACTAACAAGGTAAGCGAATATATCAATAATCTTTATCAGAAAGTTCGATATTTAACTGCTGATTTGAACATCTAGCGCAATATTTGTGGAAAACAAGCCTGCCATATTATTTTACCACAACGAGTCTGAACTAGTCCCAAGTAAAGAGGAAATCATTCAAAGTATGCATGTGCAAGAAAGCATAAAAGACATAGAAAGTAGCGAACCACCAGAACAATGCGAAGAAGACTTATTGCAGGATCGAGTTGAGAAGGCTCTACAAAGGGCAACTCAAAACGCGGAGCAACGCTTAGCGAAACATGAAAAGCAGAGACAAGCAAGGGAAAAACGTCATGCAACCAAAGCAACAAAACAATGCGATAAACAACCATTACTAGACAAAGTTAAAAAATGTCAGAAAAATAATAAACTAACTCCCGAACAACGCATGAAAAAACACGCAAGGAATAGAATCCGTCAGGATTTAAGAATGAAGAAGGAAAAAGCTGCACGCGAACAGTTAATGCGAGAACGTCTAGAGCAGATAACTTTTCAAGAAGCAGATCCAACCCACCAACCAGAATATATTAAATATTTATATGAGTTTAAGCAAAACAAGTTTGGTTGCAAAGACAAAAATACAGAAAAAAAACATCAAAATAAAACGACACCAACTATTAGGAAATATAAAAACAGGAATAAATAAAAAACATTCAATAATCTTGCAATGTGAGATATATAGTTGGTCATACTCGTAACTGATATTGCACTAATTTACAGAAGAAATAGAAAAACTTCATTACAAATAATATCAAAATCTGAAAATTAATTATATTATATTTTGGCTAAAATATCTACATTCCATGATGGCACGCGATGGAGATGTTCAATGTTGAAAAAAACATCGAAAGCTCAACATCGACTTTTGCTGTTTGTCGAACAAAACACAGATTTTTAATCGATGGACTAAGATCGATATCAACCAACATCGTCATTAGTACAGAAAACTGCAAATTTTAGTTTATTATTATTATTTAGTTTTTAGGATTTATTTGGTACATAATACATTGTTGTTTATTTAAAATTTGAATAAAAATGAATTTGTTTTTAAAATGAATTTTTAATGGGGTGCAAAATGGGGTGCAAAATTTAGCAAAATTACTTTTTACCACATAATTTTTGATTTTTTTAATAAAAAGAACACACCTCAATGACTTCGGTTTTATTTTTGAATATCAAGAGGGTGCAAAAGTGAATGAAAATATTGTTTACCATCACAAGGACTTTGTTTTTATTGGAACAAACTTTAACTTTATATTAAATTTTGTTCAATATTAACGCTCACTAAAACCCAAGTCCATATGTTATTTTTTATTGGTTAGGGGTGCAATTTCCAAACAAATTATATTAAAATTTTCATGATATTAAGATGGAGTACAAAAGGAAAAATGTAAAAATATTTTTTCATATTATATCAAGTTTTATAAAAAAGCACTTTTTTACTTCTTATTCTCAAATTATTATTCTTACTTCTCAAACTTGCTAGCATAACAGACATTTCTAAAATCATTAAGTTTCGAAAACCTGCATGATTTTCAGAGTATGATGAATGAAGGCGTCAGTTGTTTTGTAAGTAATACATAACTCCAGAACTTTTCAGAAAAACATATTCATGTCATAAATGTCAAAAATAAAAATACACTTTATGATTTTTATGATTTTGTGATTACTATCTATGTGACTATATATCAAGAAACAAACCTCATTTACAGCTTTTAACCTGCTAGAACATGTTTTTGGTATACTGTTACAGGAAACTACTAGTTTAAAAATCTTTAATAAACTTTTTATTTGCTTAAAAAATTAAATTGATTTAAATTCATTAAATTTTTTATTTAAATTAAATAAATGGCGTTCTATGACAATTAATGGAGTTCTGACTTTTTTTTTTATAAGATGTCTTTTAAAAACTCTAAGATGGTTTTCTGACTCCTTTATTTTAATAAAACAATTATTATTATGTTCAAATCAACCAACAAACACATCTTATCTTCTCTAAAAAATACATTTTTTTAGAGAAGATAAGATGCACAGTTTCTCAAAAATTATTCTAATTATCGAAATTAAATTTTGTTCTCATTTGAAGAATCAACAGATTTCTTTGAATTTCCAGCTCGTTTTGAGCTATTCATGTCTCTTGACCTTGTCCAACCTGGGCAAGTTTGCTTTGGGAATTATGTAGATAATAAGAATGAAACAAATTTCTGATGTCAATTTGGTATCACTGTAATATTGTGATACTGAAATATTTATGGTGGTATTTATGGTGATATTTATAAAGCTGTCAAATGTTACAGACCTCAATCTTGTCTATAAAAGTCCAAGCGGAGATTAATATTGATACTCTAAAGAAATTGATAAAAATTATGAAAAATGTTTATAAATGAATTTTAATATTTTATTTTAACTTTTCATTTAAATTTTATGTAGAAAATGGGGGTTGATTTCGAAATAATATTTATATTAATAGTTATTCAGGGTCACTTGGGAAAATTTGTCAACGTTTTGCTTCCAGGTCCTATTTTTTCTTCAATTATGAAAAATTTTTATATTAAGTAAATTTTTCAAAGTTTTTATATTAAACTAACTTAAGTTTTTATAACTTCATAATGTTAATTCTTCAATAATTTAAAACTGATATTGTGTGGTTTACTGATAGTAAATTTTTCTCTCACAACTTATAAGCCCGGTAGACAAAAATATTGGAACAATTCAGAGTAAATTCTTTAAGTTTCTGAAAATTTTAGATTCTTACTTCTTTTATCAAATATTCATGATAGCATGGTTTTGTTTATTTTTTGAATCTCTTCTAAAATATGTCATTTTTGTAGAGGTTGAGTCGAAAGTTTGTAGAAAGATTCATCGACTTATTTTATTAAAAAAAAAATCTTCTAAAGGGGTGCACAATTTAGTTTCCGCCCCGGTGATGCTTACATATATCGGCGCAATTTTCTTCAACTTTTTGCAAGTAGCACTAGGCACGTTAATCCAAATTTACTTTTGACCTTTTTTCAAATTAACTAACGAATCTTTAAGAAAATTTAAAATTAAGTGAAATACTTTGTGAAAGCGTTCATAAAAAAATGTATTTCAAAGACGTCGATTGTATGTTCATGACAACGATGCTACGATGTATGAGATATTTTATTGTCGATGTTTCTTAGCCATACTTTTCCAACTATAATTATAAGCATTAAATGGTAACTTATTTTAATGCTCTGCCCGTTAATTTCTAATTTTAATTTATAATCCTTATCAACAACTTTCTTCATACTTGGATTACACCACATTTCGATTCTAAGCACTATATCAAGTCTCAGTACCTGGATGCATTCATATTTTACAGTCTAGGGCATATTTAAAGAATGTATGCCTAGGCTTTCGACTCAAACAGCTTCTTCAATGGAGCTTCAAATTTGAATAAAAAATATTAATTTCGAAAATATATCTGAACATCCCTAAACTATTTCTACCAAAGTTTTTTACTACCTACCTGCAAACATTTGGAAGACGATTGGAAGATTAGTTGATTTGGCGACTCCCTAGCGATTCGGAAGATGGATCGCTTTACGATCTCTGAAACGATGAATTTTCAAAAAATTTCACAATATACCTTCGCTCATTCCGGTGATAGTCGGAAGATGGATCGCCCCAGCGATGAATGCGTGATTGACGAAAAATTTTCAAAATCTTCCTTCGCTCATTCAAGCGATCGTTGGAAGATGGTTTTTGAAAAAATTTTAAATCTATCTATCGAATATAAAGCAAACTTTGAAAAATCGTTAAAATCAATAAAAAAGTTGAACTTGCAAAAAAAATTCATTAAATTAGGATAGAACAACGTCTGTCGAGTCCAATAGTTTAAGCTTACAACTTTTAACGATGAACGACGATGCTTCACAACAAATCGCTATGGACCCCTTAAAGTGATTTGCTTGGCACTCTTGTTGGCGAATCGCTTAAGACCTCTTCTGCCAACTCTTCCTTCGCAGGCGAATTGCTTAAGACCTCTCTCGGTGATTCGTCGATGAATCTTATAGGCGAATCGCTTAAGACTCCACTGGCAATTCGTCGGCGAATCGCTTAAGACTCCTGTCAGCGATGAACCTTCCCGGCTCTCTCTTTTCCCCACTGGGATGGCATTATTTTTTTTTTCGAATAAACAATCAGACATTATTAATTGGATAATTTTGACACAAACTTAGTAGTGCTGAATAAGCTTACAGGAATGCTGCTCTGAATTTAATGAAATTTATAGATTTTTTTTTTAATTTTATCACAAGACTTTGAAATCTTAAACTTGTTATTCAAATCTATTTGTTGAAGTCTCATTTTTATAGTTAAAAGTAAATACGAGTACGAGGACCGTTTGATGATTCCGTGAAAAGTGAAACAAGAAATGATTTTTACGGCAAAAACCCGTTTTATATACCTCAATATAGTGTCCTTTTAATTCGATACACTTCGTACAATGTTCCTCCAATTCTTTTGATCCCATCCGAAAAATACGTTTTCCGAAGGTCTTCCCGTTTCGTTGATGAGTTCCTCTCTGGTGGTGAAGCTCTTTCCGCCAAGCCATTTGTTCAGGTTTGGTAACAGAATATAGTAGCTGGAGAATATGCTGGATTGTCTTGTTGGAAGAACACTTTTTCCGCGCCAAAGGAGAACGTTTCTCTTTCAAATCGTCGTTGATACGGTGCAATTTGGCTGCCACTAGTATGTGCCATTGGTCGTTCTTTTCGGTGGAAGGCACTTGATGCAGATTATTCCGGGTTTATCCCAAAATACTGTCGCAACAATCTTAACAGCCAATAGCACCTACTTCGTCTTCTTCGGAGCACGTTCGGTCGGTGAAGTCCACTGTTTAGACTGTTCTTTTGTCTCTGGTGTGTAGTGCTGGCTCCATGTCTTTTCATCTTTGTTCAACATGGCCAAATACGCCTTTGAATCAGTCACACGATCGCGTTTTTGGTCGAGAGTGAGCACTATTTTTGTGTATCTAAATGTTTTCGCAAAATGTTCGACACCCGTTCGTCTAAGATGCCTACGGCCTCAACCATTGTATTTTAACTCTGTGATCGGCCAACACGATATCGTGAATTTTAGAGACCACTTCTGGTTTGGTGACTTCATTTGGATGTCCAGAACGTTCGGCGTCACTTGTGCTTGTAACATAGCATCGGAATTCAGTAAACCACTCGTGAATCATTCAAATCGATGGGTACAAAGTCCGCATAGTATTTATTAAGGCTTTCCTTGGTTTGGCTGATGGTTTTTTGCGCCAAAATAAATGCTTGATGAGCACACGAAATTCAACTTATTTACTTATTCTTAAAAAATCACAAGATCGCCTGCTGCCAAACACTAACTAAGCGTCAAAGCGAGCTGATATTTTGACAGTAGTCTATTAGCAAATGTCAGTTGACAGAATCAGTGTTGTATTTAAAGTTACTACGCGGCCAATCAAAAAATTCACTATAGTCTGTTTCAAAAGAGAAGAACATTTTCGCACATGTTATGAGAATAAGAAAATAATTTTGAGTGTTCTTCATTCTGATTGGTCGACATTAAAAAAAATATTTGATATTCTCTGAATTTTGTTGTTCATCGCAACTGCGCTGCGGAAGTACTGTATCTTATTTTTCAAAATCAACCAATCAAAATTGAAAACAAAATTTATGTCAGAAAATAATTTGTTAGCCAATTTCACTTCACAATTTTTTCTTAAGAAATTAATTTATTTTTTATGCAATTTACTTTTATTTTCTCTCCCAAGCTGCAGGTTGCTGCAGGTCGTCGGTGCAACACCGTACTTGTACGTTCATTTGTTCTGAATAGTTGCGCATTTTAATATATAATTCAAAAAAAGGATTTCAGACTTCGGGTGTGATATCCTGCGACGCAAAACGGGTTTCGAAATAAAATAATGAAATTTGTCGGTGATTTTTAAAGTACTGTGTCGAAAAACAGTAAAAACACATTCAAAAAACATAAAGTTCAGAAAACAGTACAAAAAGAGCAAGAAATTACGCTCAAAACAATGTTCTAGCTTTAGAAATAATTTCTCACTGCGCATCGAAAAATGAAACTAAAAAATGTTCTTCTCTTTTGAAACGGGCTATACTTCTCAAAATGCCCGAATGGTTTTTATGTAAAATATATTCAATTTCTCTCCTCTTTATCCTTTCAGCGTGCTGCTCATCACTGTCGCAAGCCTCTCATCAATGCTGGAGATGGCGTTGGTGAACATCCCACACAAGCGCTGCTCGATATCTTTACCATACGTGAAGAAATCGGTACCGTTAATGGACTCACAATAACCATGGTAGGTGATCTGAAACATGGACGCACTGTGCATTCCTTGGCACGCCTGCTAACACTCTATAATGTGACGCTACAATATGTTAGTCCCGATAATCTTGGCATGCCAGATCACATTGTGCACTACCTCAACTCAAAGGGTATTAGCCAGAAGACTCTGAAGAGCATTGAAGAGGCTTTACCAACAACAGATGTGCTATACATGACACGCATACAAAAGGAACGTTTTACCAACGAAGAGGAATATCAAAGGGTATGCTTAAAACTATTTTCAGATCATTTTTGGCTTGTATTATTAACTTTTTTGTTTTTATTTTCAGTCATGTGGTCAGTTTGTGATCACATCCAAGCTAATGGCACATGCCAATCGACGTACCATTGTCATGCATCCGCTGCCCAGAGTAAACGAGATTAGTAAAGATTTCGATTCCGATCCACGTGCTGTCTACTTCCGGCAGGCCGAATATGGCATGTACATACGCATGGCTCTGTTGGCCATGGTTGTGGGCTGTCGCAATTGAGTGTGCCGTAACACATGAATCTAGGCTTGATTTGATAAAAGACACCGTGATGTTTTGAGAACATTTTTAAATTATATTTCTTGGTATTTTGAATAAAATGATATTTTATACTTTTATAATATCTACTACAGTATGTGATAGACTAACTTTATATTGCTAATAAACTACAAGTTTATGTGAGACAAAATAAATTTACAGCTGTTGCTTATTTTAATGGGCGCAAATGATTACAATGCCCCAATGTACAATACAGATCGATTTTAAGCGAATTTTTTTATAACAAAAGTATACAAACCATGTTGTCAGAAAGGTTTATATATTTATTACATCATATATGAAGCATATCGTTATTTAATTTTGTCAATTTTGTTCAAAATGTTAGATGTTCATGTTTTTTAGTGTATTAAATATTGAACATTTATTTATGACTAAAGTGCTTATGTTAATACATACAACTGCATATAGATTTTATATATATATATATAAATGTTATAAATAGTGCGTCAAGCTTAAAAATATATTTAAATTTTATATTATTGGCACAAATAATCACACGCATAGGTACAGCTAAAAAGAAATTCAACATTTGCTTAAGATTCAACTAATTGAATTTTCTAATAATAACTTTAATTTTCTAATTTTTTTTTTAATTTACTAATTCGCGCTAGTTTTTTGCACAAACAAAAGTAAAGCAAAACTGCTCACTCGACTTTTGTTTGTTTGCTCAGTCTTTTGGTTAACAATTATCATCAATCATTACTCTATAAAATACATTTAGATACTTAAAACATATCTTTCAATTTTTTTTAAAAACAAACTAATATTTTTCCATATCAATAATGGTTTCTTGGGCTGCTGACGGTGCATTGTTGACAATATCGTGACGTCGCTTTTTTCGCAGACTACCGCTGAGATTGAAGTCACTGGCTGTGAATGCCGTATTAAGATTTCCCTCGAAGTTTCCAGTCGATATGCAGGAGACTGAAACCAGGCGTGGTCTAGTATCAGCATCATCGTTCAGTGTATCTTTGGTTATGCTCGAGCCTCTGCGTAGTAAACTTAAGAGTGAAAAACGTTTGGTGCTCAATCCATCATCACTCATTGTAGATGTTTGCCTCGCAATGCTTTCCTTGGAATGCATTGAGGCAGGGCAATTTTTGCAATTCTTTGATCTGCAATAGAGTTAATTTTTAATTTAAGTTGTTCGAAAGTTTTTTCTTTTGACAAACCTGCGGCTCTTCTTACAGCCTATAATTGAGGCCAAAACCGATAATATAACAATGGCAGCCAGTAGTCCTGATATCGCGGCAATCATTGTCATCATACCATGTGGCTGACCATCTGAGGTAACTTTGGTAACTACAAGAAAGAGAAAAAAAATATATTTAATTTCAATAAAATTAATAATGAAAAAAAAATCTATTACAATGTCAGAAAAAACACTTGCACATGGTTGTGGAGTGAGAAAATGACTCTTAAAATAAATTTTTCTGATAAATTGTTCTGGTTCGAACGATAAATCTTAAAAGGGAATACTCGAACCTTTACTTTTAATTACAAAGATTATTTTTAATATGGGGAAAGTCAGATACGAGAATGTTATAAAGCAACGGAGTCAAAATTGCTCCTTGTGGGCCTCCACAGAAAATGTTACCGAAATCCGATCTTATACGAGGGCAATTTGAGAAGTTAGTGAATTTTTTACGTGTTTCGCGATGTTGAACAATGATATGAAGGATTTTTTTTCGTCAATTAGTAACGGTGGACAGAACATGGATCCATCACTACACACCAGAGACAAAGGTAGTTGAAACAGTGGTCTTAACCGATCGAACGTACTCCAAAAAAGGCGAAGACGGTGCTATCGGCCGGAAAGATTGTGACGACAGTATTTTGGCATAAACGCCATTAGTGGCAAAATTACCAAAATAACCATTAGTGGCAAATACTATGCAGCCGAATTGGACCGTTTCAACTTTTAATTGCAGAAAAATATTGCTCTTTCATCAAGACAATGCGCACGCTAACTCATGCTTAGCTCCCATGGAAAAATTCCATGAATTCAAATACGAATTGCTTCTTCATCCAGTATTTTCTACAGATTTGGCCTCCAGCGACTGTTTTTCCAAACCTGAACAAATGGCTCGGCGGAAAGAGATTCACCACGAGAGAGGAACTCATCACCGAAACGGAAATACCTTCCGAAGACGTGTTTTTCGGATGGCATTAAAAAATTGGAGGAACCTTGTTTGAAGTGAAATGAGCTAAAAGGAGACTATATTGAGGCATATAAAACTGGTTACAAATGGAATACCTTCCGAAAACGTATTTTTCGGATGGGATTAAAAAATTGGAGGAACCTTGTTTGAAGTGTATCGAGCTACAAGGAGACTATATTGAGGTATATAAAACGGGTTTTTTGCCGTAAAAATTATTCCTTGTTTAATTTTTTACGGAATTATCAAAAGGCCCTCTGCATTCATTCATTTCCACAAAAAATGGTCGTCATCAAAATAGGTTTTAAGCAGCTTGAATGAATATCACTTCCAAAACAAAAAGTTTAAAGATAATACCAAATTGATAAGCTCGATTAAGTTTTATTTCCTCATTTCATTTTGACTACCCTCAAAATTGTACGAAAGTTGTCGATATGATAGCTATTTGGGTTCTTAAATAAAGGGTAGATTTTAGCCAACTTCCACATTTTGGGAAAATATCCATTGTTTATACAGTTGTAAAATATTCGGGGGATTCATAATTTTTTATTTTTCAACTTGATTTTTCTAAATGTCTATCCACTTCGCAGTTAATACAATCATTAAACGTAGATAAACTTTCATCTCATCGATATACTTTCATCTCTCTAAGTTTCTGTCTACAGACCGACATAAACTTAAAATATGGTGATGTACATCATTACTAAATTCATCCCAGTTCGGGTTTCCAAAGAATTTAAAGAACTTCGGTGGAGACTGAATAAGATCGAAGTCAAAATATTGCAATATAAAATATTGCAATATCAATTTTTGAAATGACCTGAAAATTATGACCCTCCCGGAAGAGTTGGTGATGTATCATATATTCTTGTTAGAGAAGTATTCGAAAAGCTTAATCAGTCAAAAAAAACGTTGTCCATTCAAGTTGAGGAAATAATCGCCCCCAGTAAAAACACTATCGTAAGACATTAAAAAATTATGAACTGAATCAAGGATTGAACAAAAATGATTGCGGTTTTAATTGATTGGTATATAAACACTGCCCAAAAATAAATTTTTAATTTCTTCTTCAAGAGATATCTTTATTTTAATAAAAATGTTTGGAAAATCACGTTTTTAATGTTGAAAGAAGTAAACTTGATGCTCTTATTTATGAGTATTGCTGATCCTTATTAAGAGTTAACAAGAACTATCTCCTTAACTATCACCGTATAGTTACCAAAAGTAACTCTCGAATTTATTTGAAAATGTGTTTCCTGTATAAAACAAACATCAACTTTATAAAAATTGAGAATTTTGATTAATTCTTACATTAAATGATATAAATATTAGTATATTTCGGACCATAAGTGAATATTACTTCCCTCAATAATACACCATACTCCTTTTCCGCCAACTCCAATGGTTGGGATTCATATAATTCATATAATTCATATAAATAAGAAAATTTAAAATTCTCAACTACAATGATTGAAATTCTTTAAAATAATCTATAGTTTCGTGAGAGTCGCTTCCTCGTTAACGGCTTGACTTTAACTTAATGCAGATTTAACACTATTCTTAGCTTCTTTTCTTCTGTGTTTAGCCCTAATTAAAATATCCTTTTGGTCGCTGGACCAACTTTATCGATTCAGATGTCATTAAGTCAGGTTTAGGCTATAGATGTGCAAACTACTTTTAAAAATTGTGATTTCGCTTCAGAGTAGGCCCAATCTTGTAAAACAGAAATAAAATTTTTGTACAAAATTCCGCTATTTAATCGATTTAAATCGATAATTTGAGGAGAGTTTATGAATTGATCAAATTTTGATTTTTCTCAAAACTAAAAATATTTAGACAAAAATAATCTTTTATGCATTTATAAAATGTCAATTGTGTGAAAATTTCAGATCCAAATTCAAAAATTTCTCTTCCGAGCCAACAAACTCTGTCGAATCTTAACGGTTGTGAAATATTTTTTGTTTTTTTAAATTTTAGCTTCATTTTCTTTGAAATGTGTTGGCAATTATGGTAATTATCTTTCCAGATGTATTTTGAATGAATTATCTTAATATTGTCTTTAGTTGATTAACGTGTATTTTTATAAAACGCCAAGACAGAGAAAACAACTCTCTGAAATTTAAAGTTCTATATTTGGAAGTGAATATCTCTGCCACTTTTTAAAACTGTCATTTATTTTTTAATTGCAATTAATTGACTTAAAAAGAATTAAAAAATTTTACCGTCACTTTATTATTTGTATTTTAATCATTGCCTTTAAAATAAGCTCAATAAATTTAATGTTTTCTCAAAAAATGGAATGAAAATTGTTTTTGTTGTAAAAATAAAAAAAAATAAAATTTGCATTTTTAATTTTCTTTCATCGTATATATAGTTCATTTCAGGCGAATTTGTTTTTGTTTGACAAAAATGTAAATAAATACCATGATTCAATAATTTAAAAGGTTATCCCGATATTTGACGTCTTCTCACGAAAATGGAGATAGATTTATTTTGATTTTTTTTTTAAGCAGTAAAATATTAAAAACACACACTTTTTTATTAAAAAACAACACAACACAACACTGAAACATAAAGATTTTTGAGAAGACCACAATGAGTTAATGAATTGATCAAATCTGAATTTTTCTCAAAACCAAAGAAGTAAAATATAAGGAAATGGTGTTCTTCTCACATACAGTGTACGTGTGATGCGGCATGCGATGAGCGAGACGAAGGGTGTTTTTGACAATTCGATATCCCATCGATATCAACATTGGATATCGAATTGTCAAAGTACAATCATTTCTCCATAGGTGCATTCATTTTCCATAATTTCACACATTTTTAGGGTGCGTTTTTTAAATGAATGAATGATTGAATATAAACCAAGTGTATAAACAAATTTTGTTTTTGAAAATTAATAACTTTTTATATTATTTGCTAATTTTATTCTCAGCTTTAGAGTGAAACCGAACCGAACACCCAGAAAAAAATCGGTAACGCACCAAATTGTGTACCTAAAGGGTGGTGTGGAAATAGTAAAGTAGTACAATATCGTATTTTATTGAACAAAACAAATAATATAGCGATTGCTTTAAACTTGATCACATATTGAACAGTCACGTTGTTCAAGTTTCCGAAATCCGAAAGTTTGGCCCTTTTTTAACGATGCCACCAAATACGACCCTTTGTGAATGTTAATGTATTTGTGAGAACCAACACAAATATGAGAGGTGCCGCACTTTTGTTCAACTACAGCACTTCCTTATATTTTACTTCTTTGCTCAAAACTAAAAATATTTAATCAAAAATGTCAGTTTATAATTTCAGTTCTAAATTAAAAAATTTCTCTTTCTGCGTGTTTTCATAGCATATTTTAGGCATTTTTTGTTTTGTGATTTATTGAAATTTCAAAAACTTCTTATATTTTTTTTCATTTTGAAATTTTTAGTTTTCCAAAAAAATGCGTCGTTTTTCAATATTTCGTCGTATGGTTTCCGTTTTTACTTTAAGGTATTTTAAAGATATTTGGAACTAAAAACTATTATTTGCACAATTTTAACTCGAATATGTGACTATCATTGATTTCTAATTCAGCTTAAAGAGAATTAATATTTCATATTTTTCATTTATTTAAACTGGGCCCGTCATTTTTGACGGGAAAAAACTAGTGTATGTAATAAAATTTTTGAATATATTTGGTTTTTTCCAAATCTAAAAAGTCCAAATGTGATTTTGCAGTCTACTATTTTTTGGATACCAGAGTAAATATTCGAAAACCATTACCAATGTTTATTTTCAAGCAATTAATAAACTAGTTCAATTCAACAAGAATAGCAAATGATAGAACATCATAAAAGATAATTTCTTCAATTATGACAACATTTATATTTAAAAACCGAGGAATTGTGTGAATTGAATAAATAAAAAACGCGTAGAAAAACGAGTGCGTTTAGAAAGTCTACACAAATAATTTATAGCGGCTGATAGAAAAAAAATCGTGCTTGAAATCTATAAATAATAATTATATTTACAAAAAATACGCCTCTCTAGGAAAACAACTTTCACTATTTCACTAGTCACTACAAAAACAAAAAACAAAAATACAGCAACATATCTAGTTGTTGTAAACGTTCTGGAAGACCTTATCAAGCTGGTGACAACAAATATGCAACGGAAGTAAAGTGCGTAGAGTGCGAAAAATTTAACATATTAAACTACAAGGAAAGCGTTATTCTGTCAATATTTATTTATCTAATAAATAGCACATGTTCTTGATTGTTTTGACGAGACTCTCGAATCATAAACAAACCTTGAAGCATGATTTATTTTTTTCTATTTTTTATTTACTCTAAAATATGATTGAAATGAAACACTTGAAACAAGATTATATATTTTTTTTCAATTTTCTATTTACTTAAAGATATGCTAAAAATGGACTAAAAGATTATAAAAAAGAAAAAATAATTACAAGTACAAACAAGTACTATTTATTAGCTTCAGAATTACTGTTAGGAATTCAATAGAAACAAGATGGCCTAAATAACTGTCAAATAAAGCAAAGCTTAACTCATCGACTAGGCATGTTTTTGTGATTAAATGCGCATTTTTATTTCACGCCAATGTATACATTTTTTTATAGGAGTGCATTTGAAATGCTAATTTTCACATAATGACGTCACAGAGACAATAATAATAAAAATTAAATTCAAAACAAAATAAAAATACAAAACAAAACAAACAAGCAAAAACAGAAAAAAAACAATAACAATGTTGTCGCTAGCTGGGAAAGCCGTGCGTCAAGTTGAAGAGCAAACAGTCAATGAACGTTAATGACACTGAAAACTAGAATCACTGACAGAAAGAGCTGTACAAATAATTTGTCGCAAACTGTGGATACTTCTCGAATACAAATATAGTTAGATAGATAGATAGATAGATGCATTGTGAGAAAAATAAACACGGTATAACAATTCATAGCTGGCGTAATAATTATGCAATTATCCACAGTTAATTGACATTGAGCATAACTATAACTGTCAAAATGACAAGCTGTCAGCTACAGCTGGTATTTGTTATTCTGCGATAAAACAAATATGGCGCGCAGTTAAACAATTTAAATAATAAACAAATGTGATAATGCACTGGAAGTAATACGTAAGTGTTAATTGTGGCACAGTTCAGCTATTATAGAATGCGCATTTGCTAATTTTTTTTTTTCGTTTAGCTAGAATAAATCGAACGGTAATCTATAGCCAAGGCTTAAATAATAAACATGTTTGCTCAAAAGTTCAAGAAACCGGAAGAAAGCCACTTCATCACATGTGCAAAAAAAGCAAAAATTTTCAAAAAATAACTTCGCATATTAAGTTATTTAAACAGCATATTTATATTTATACTTAGTGCTTAAATTTTTAATGTTATTTTTATTTTATTATGCAATAAAATTGCATATTTTCGGATTTTTAATGTTTTGTTTATTTTGAAATTTAGGCAAAACCCGCTTGAAGGCTGAATAATTTAGTGCTAGGCGTAGGTGCAGACAGATAATAGCAAGAATTTCCTGAATGTGGAGGCTCGTTTCAATTTGATCTTTATGTTTCGAAGAAGGTTTGTCTGTGGCTAAATATTTAAATTTATGATTGCATTGACCCGTGTTTTGCTTTGAATGCCTTGAATTTATTTGTTTACTACGAATCGATGAGTTTCAAATTAAATATAAGCTGATACATAAAAATTAATGAATGCATCCAATTTCTTAGATAAATAAAAATTTGATGTTTATGGCCGTCACGCATTTTGGAGGAGTAACTTTGTTTGTAATAAAAAATTATTGAGAAAATTGTCTGAATAGAATAATTTTTGCACCACATACTTTAAACTGTCGTTTTCGTCGGTACAAGAATCATCAATTTTACCCAATACCTGTTTTTGTATTTGTTTAATGATCCTCTTAATTCTAGTACCGACAGTTGTATTTTTTATTTTCAAATAAAAAATTGCTTATTACAACCAATGTAGAATAACAAGGTTACTGCAAAACTGACAGTGCTCTTTTTCGCATAGCCGAACGTGTCAAAATCAACTGGCTGCCTAAAGAAACAACAACAACAACAGCTGAAGCAGTTCGCTTTGACAGTGTCGGCAGTCGCGCTCTGAGTGTACCCTGATTACAACTAGCGGTATATAATGATACATTAAACCAGGTAGCATTGACAGCTGCTTATTTCTCATGACAGGGTACTGGCTGTTATCAAAAACGGCTACTCATTTTACATGGCCACATTCAGCGTATTCAACTGATGTGCCAGTGTATCTAGATGAGCGATAAAATATGTGCTAAATAGCCTTATAAACTTGCGATATATAAATTTTTTTTATATAAAGCCTATTTAAGCCTAGTACTCTACACAGTTTCATGTGAAATTTCACTCAAATTTCCATATAAAACCAATAGCTGTGAAATATGCGTGAAAATGATCACAACATGTTCGTCAAAGTTGTACTCTGTTCGGCTGTGAAAAATAATCGCAACATTTTTTCACGACAATTAAATTTGTTTTGAAGTGAAAAATGACAGTTGCCGAAATTTTTGTTTTTATATATTTATTTTTCTCTATTCTGAAAAGTAAAGTATGACGTCCTCGAAGTTTTCAATTTCTTCGCAACAAAATATTTGTCAGAATTTTCACGCCACAAAATAAAATTAATGTTGCGAGTGAAATTTCATGGAAACGAACAGAGTACTTGGCTTTAGTTTGCGTGAAATTCTGCTCTAAAAATAATTTTTTTGTTGCTTAAAAATTCTGACAAATATTTTGTTGCGAACAAATTGAAAAATTTGAGAAAGTCATGCTTTACTTCTCAAAATACAGAAAAATAAACAGAATATAAAAACAAAAAATTAACAACAACTGTCACTTTTCACTTCAAAATAATAGGCAGTTCAATTAAATTGTAGTGAAAAAAAGTTGCAAAAAAATTTACTACTTTGACGAACATGTTGTGAAAAATTTCACATACATTTCACAGGTATATTTTTTGTATGTAGATTCGTGTGAAATTTCACATGAAACTGAACAGAGTACTAGTCTTAAGGAAACATTTTGTGTGCACATTTAAAATTTTTAAGAACTAAAATAATATCTAATATTTTCTCTATCGGGTAAACACTTCTATTGAGATATAGAAGTATTACTGTTATCAAATTGAGAACTTGAATTAATCTTTTTAATGACTTTCATAAAAGACATTAGATTTGAATTATGTACATTAGGGTGCCTCGACCTCTAAAGGGCAAAAAAAAGTTGTCATTGCCACCGACTTAAAATGAATCTTGATCGATTCTAAGACGAATGTACAACATTTCTTGGTTGTTACGATAGCCGCCAGTGAGCTAAACCATTTTGAAAAACCTCCAAAAATCATGTTTTTTGTAAAAATATTAGCTGGTGTAGAAGTTACAAGCAAACAAATGGTGTAAATAGAAGTACTGAAGAAGATCTTCCAATCTGATCCCAAAATTTTCAAATCTTTGTCGCCTGACCAAAGATATTGCAAATTTTGATGAACATTTTTGACTTTTTTTTATTATATAAGCTGCTTTAGCTGCAAAAAAGAAGTGAAGGAGGAGGAGGACGAAATCAACCTTTATCTTGCATATTCCAGCACTGCACTCTCCAAAAATACGGAATCTAGATCTTAGACGCTCCAGAGCCCTTCTCGCTGGATTTGTCAGACCTATATGGTGACCTATTCTACAGGGCATTGATTGATAGACCCATAGACAACTTAACCTTTTACAAAGCTGTATAAATTGTAGGAATGAAGAAAGAGAAGAGGAAATCAATCCTATCTTTTTTTTTATTAATCTGGGTTTCTCCTCTTTCGATTGGGTTGGTGACAAGTCAACAACAAGCGTCTAAAATTTGGAAAATTTCGATCCATTAGAATTGAATGCCAAGTGCACTGTGGATCAAGCTAGCCTCAAATTTAGCGAAGGCTATCTTAATAGTTTTTGTAAGTGCTACCAAAATGTCCTTTTACTCAAGAGTTTGTGATGCTGAGTACGCTGAATGTGCCCATTGTTTCATGATATTTGCTTGTGAAGAGAGCGCTAATAAGCAAACATATATGATCATCTCTATAGTCGACAGAAACGTCAATACTACCAGGTTTATTGCATTAAGTTCGATGCTTTTCCTGTTCAATAAAATAACTTTATTCAATATCTTCATTATTTTTCTGAAATTTAATTTTTAATGAGCCATGAATTTTGTGTCGCCAAGGCAAAGGATGGCCATAAGACAAATATTTTGAGTGAAAATAATACAATTTCTAAATAGAATTGAAATTTTTCGAAAATTGATAAAGGTTCTTATAAGTAAAATATTTAAAGTTTACTCAATATTTAAACAAGTAAAAAATTTGTTCTAACTTAAAAATTTTACTGAGGAAATGGCCTTAGAAATTATAGAAAGCATCGATATATCAGTATACTGACTGACTATTCACTAACTGTTCAAAAAACGGTGTACACGTCATTCACAAGATTTGAGAATAAGCTTTAAATTAAAAAGTATAGAAAATGTAGAAATTTTACTCACTGACATTTGTCCTGTGAGTTTTTTGTTTTTGATGTACAAGGCCCGAGAGTTTTGGGTATTATTTAAAAAAAACAAATTTTCCACACACTAAAAAACTGTTATAGAATTTTTACACCGGTCGTTGTTTCAGGGAGTCCTACACCGTTCGGTGTTAAAAAACAAGTTGTCAAAGTGCTTGATTTAAAATCTAGGATGTGTGTGTTAAACCTTGTTAGGTGTTTTTTAAGAATAAACAATGTTATGATTTTTTAACACCAAAAATGTGTAATTTTTTATTATTCGAAAATTTTGGTTTTTGGATTGGATTAAGTTATTTTTAATCTCTTTTTTATTTTATTACTT
The DNA here is from genome assembly GCA_958299015.1 of Tetanocera ferruginea. Taxonomy (NCBI): domain Eukaryota; kingdom Metazoa; phylum Arthropoda; class Insecta; order Diptera; family Sciomyzidae; genus Tetanocera; species Tetanocera ferruginea. Next base: position 39,278,030 of record OY282643.1, read on the forward strand.
AACTTTACTTTCAAGCGCTTTTTTTTATTTTATTACTTTAATGTCGATTTTGGCCGAAACTGTTTTCACGAACATAACTTACACTGAGAAAAAAACCATACTTTAAAATTAAACAAAAAATTTTAAAATAGAAATTAAAAGCATTTGCGTTTCTACAAAACAAAATTTAAAACAAACGTGTTTAAATTTCAACTATCAACTCCTTCCTTTTTTTATAATTTTTCTTATGTCTTTGAAAAAAAAAAACAAAAAAATAACTATCTGAAAAATATGACAGTTTTTGAAATTTTGGTTTTGCAAGTCACGAACATAAACGATAAAATAATCACTAATTAATGTTTTTCAATATTTAGAAGTCAAACTTCATGGAGTGGAGTTGAAATTCGGTATTCGGAGGGTCCCAGGGGTCGCTGAATACGAATCTCGTGTCGAAAACGCAGAAAAAATGAAAAACTGGCATCGAAGACATCAAGCTTAAAACATTTGTTTTAAATATTAAAATTTTTGTTTTAAATTTGTTTTTACATTTAAAAACAATGTTTGAAAAACAAAAACTTTTGTTTTAAATTAAACTTTAAAAACATTTGTGTTTAACTTTAATGAAATTGTTTCAAGCTCTATTTCAAACACAAATTCGTTTGATATTAACACAATTTCATTTAGTTTTAACACATATTTCCCTCAGTGTATAATTCTAGATTTTCACTTTCAGTCTTGAAAAGTTTAAATTTTTAATATGTGATTTTGATGTTGCTTTTCTTCTTTGCCTTTCTTATTTTACACCGATCGAGTATGTTTGTAAATTCACATCGGATAAGCGGTGTAAATAAACAGCGTTCGGTGTAAAAAATCGAAATATTCGCTGTGTGAATTTATTGAAAATTTGTGAGTGTGTGGAATATTATAAAAAAGATAAAACTTTTACTGTATGACCATTTATTGCCATGTACGGCTCATGTATTATATCATGTGCAACTATCTTCTTATTTGAGAACTCGCTCGTGGACGAATACGGTACACAAGCACAATTTTATATCGTTCTGATGCTCGAGCAAGTACAATTGCTTTGAAGATTTAGTTTGCGATCGTGAGACGTTATAAAAGGTACTCGTTCATATAGCAAAGTGATCTATGTATGGCTTCACGTGCGTAAACGAGCGAGTCTTTCTGTACTCTGCCACATTTCATCGAACTTGTTGCGTAAAGTGGAAAAATATTCGCATGTCAAAATGTATAGAAATAATTTTGACGTTTTGTAAGTTCTTACGAAATACGGCCATACAAGGCGTTTACGAAGTGAGATGATACATCTCAATAATTATTTGTTCTCTGAACAATATCTATTTTGAAAAAAAATTGTTTTTTCCTCATATTTTTCGTTTAAATTTTAAACTTTATGTATAGTTCTTTTTTGGACTGAACCCCGATTGTGACCTAAAACAAAGTATAACAAATATACCAAAGTATATAACGAAAGAAGATTGATAAAAATGATGAGTAAGAAACCAGTTGTTAATTTTTAAATCCTTTTATTTTTGAAATAAAATAATCTGTAATAATGAACATTCTCAACACAAAAGTTAACAACACCAAAACAGCTTTTTTTGTAGGGTATTCAAAGTACAAATATTGCTTATCTTTTTCTTTTTTTGCTCAAATTCGCAATCAACTCATACATATCTTTGATAAAGTTCATAAAACACTGTCGCCAGATAGTCTGCGTTACGCTCTGCGTCACGCTAGCCACACTTTCCCACTCATGTTTGTATATTAATGAAGTAGTATTAAGTGTTGATCGCTAAAACCGCATAAAGGTTAACATCATCACGTTTTAAACGTAAAAACTACGTAGTAACGAAAATAAATTCATACCATTCACAAACACTTAAAAGGCCGTTAAAAGTGCGTCCCGATGTAAATGTTAATAATTAGCTAACAATTTCTTTTTTATTATTATTATTTAAACGTTTCCGCCCCATCTATTTAAGTTGTAAGTTTATGCATACTAACTATGCTAATTTTACACAATAGCAGCACAGTGGCGCATATTTAAAAATGGAATGCAAGAAAAAAAAATTGTGAATTATTATTTTATAATCTATCAATAGTGGCAATTACAACCCACAAAACCAGTTTGTAGGCACTTCGTGAATACCCTACAGGTTGGTTATATGCAAGTTGGATTGATTGCGTCGATCAAACTATCAATCTACGATTTCACGATAAGCATTGAAAACATATTAGTTTCCGATTCACTCTAATTAATTTGAGCCACATATAGATATAGTTTTTCATATTTATGTAGATAGTGGAAAATTACCTACAGACGCAATTTTTCAATTGCATGCTAAAAACACGTAACTAGCTAGATAAGTTTATTACTTGGTTGTAATACGATGCATGCAATGAATGCTCAGAAATGCACTCACTGAGTAGTTGTTGTGTTAAATTATGTTAGAAAAGAAGATACACTCGATTCACATATAGTTTTGTTCGACGTTTAGTGCAACTATAGTGCAACCAACAAATATTATGCATTGCTTTATGTTGCAACAAGCTACAGTGGCAGCTATAGTGAAAAGGCAAAAGGCAAAGCAACAAAAATCTAACAGTGATTTGTTGTATTATTGCTACAAGCATGATATTGACAAACTGCACCTAATTAATTGAAATTTCAAAATAAAATTGTTGTAATTGCTGTTGTTGTCACTGGTTGTCACGTTATCGAGTTAATCACGTTATAATGTTAAATTTCTACATTACACAGATTGTTGCGATGATAAGTAAAGATGTTGCAGATTTTACTGAACATCTTCCGCATTTGCTGAATATTAAAAAAACAACAAAAAAACAACTTCTACAAAATTCAACAAACGTTTTACACAATGTTTACAAATTGATTCGAACACAAAGTTGATAAATGAAAATTGATTAAATATGATATAAGTTTGTTTTGAAGTCATAAGTAAACTAATTAAACACAAAACAGCTTTTTAGCCTTCATAACATAGAAAACAGCTTTTCTTTATTATTTGCTGATTACTTTTAGTTTTAATTTTATTTGTTTTTCTTACAACAACACAGTTATATTTAAAAATATTTCAATTTCAATGTCAAGCTGTTTTGCAAGCTTAAACCTATTTAAGCGTGCCCACTAAGTAAACCAATTCGATAAAGGACATTTTAGAAAAAATACTGAGTTAAGCATGTCAATGATACGAAAAAGTTTTACTTTCATGTGTCACAATTTGTGGAAATCAATAGTCTTATTTACTTATTTTCACTTGAAAATTTTGAATTGACATGGCAATTCATTTAAAATTCTGATAACACAGTTCAACACATAAAACAAAAATTACGCAAGTTTTGTTTTAAAAGTAAACGTCTGATAAGTAAGGGTTCACTGGTATCTGTCACCGATTAAAAGATTTTCTGAAAGGTATCAAGAAGTGAACAAAATTGAACTCTTCTGCAACAAATATAGAAAAGTTGATCTTTTTGCACAAACGAACAGCGCTTGCAAGTCATTAGATATTATTATCAAAATTTATGGTGTGTGAGAAATGTATTTCGCAAATTACTTTTTTTTTATGGTCGTCATAATCAACCCACCGAAAAGTCCATTCAATGTGTTGTGACCAAATTTCACATTAGTTTCACTTTATTGGACATCAAACCCACCAACCCGAATGCGGAGTAGAATTTTGCTACTGCATCGTGCCAATGAAGATCGCGAAATGTCAATGCGTCAACGTTCTTTAGAATAAGACTTGTGTTAATCGACCACCTCGCAAATTTTACATAAGAACCTCGCTATGAAACCATACAAAATACCAGTGGGTCAAGAAACTGAAGCCGGGTGACTTACCAAAAAGTCGCACAGGTGGGCATCCCATTCAAGTTATACGGACAAAATTATTTTATGATCTTAAACGATAGGGTATGCAAAAACAAACGAAAAATATATTAGGGATGTGATGGTCTATTTTTACCCCCTTGGGAGGTATGTTTTAAGTTGGTTAAGGGCGGGGTAAGGGTTTCAGCGTAAAAAAAACACTTTGTTTGCTCATTTTTTTAAATAGAGTATAGATGGAGCAATTTTATGAAAACTTTTTGTACATTATTAAGTGTACTTTAAACAATATTATGTAATTATACCCTAAACCTGAAAGGTCAGGGTATATTAACTTTGTGCAAACGTTTGTAACGCATAGAACGAAGCGAGTCCGGTATAGAAAAGTATATATATTCTTGATCAGCGTCACCACGTGAGTCGAGCTATCTATGTCCGTCCGTCCGTCCGTCCGTCCGTCCGTCCGTCTGTGTGTTGTCCGTATACACAGGATAAGAAGAAGGAGTTGAGATAATTGGATGAAACTTGGTACACACGGTCACATGTACCCAAGGATCTGCACTATTGAATATTTTTGGAATCCGCCCACGGACACGCCTACCTCCCATACAACGCAAAAATTTAAAACTGCATAACTCAGCTCATAATAAGTCCACAACAATAAAATTTGGTATGTGTGTGTTTTATATCAACACAAAGATGTTTTTGAAAAATGGACGTCATCCGCTTACGGACACGCCCACCTCCCATACAACCCAAAAATTGAAAACGCAATAAATAAGCCTGTGTTTAACCTAAAGAGCTAAAATTTGGAACGTATGTTTTTTATAACAAAAGAAAGATGGTTTTGAAAAATGGACATCGTCCGCCCACGGACACGCCTACTTCTCATACAACGCGAAAATTGAAAACTGCATAGCTCAGCTCATAATTAGCCTACAACAATAAAATTTGGCATGTGTGTGTTTTATATCAACACAAAGATGTTTTTGAAAAATGGACGTCATCCGCTCACGGACACGCCCACCTCCCATACAACCCAAAAATTGAAAACGCAATAAATAAGCCTGTGTTTAACCTAAAGAGCTAAAATTTGGAACGTATGTTTTTTATAACAAAAGAAAAATGGTTTTGAAAAATGGACATCGTCCGCCCACGGACACGCCTACTTCTCATACAACGCGAAAATTGAAAACTGCATAGCTCAGCTCATAATTAGCCTACAACAATAAAATTTGGTATGTGTGTGTTTTATATCAACACAAAGATGTCTTTGAAAAATGGACGTCATCCGATCACGGACACGCCTACCTCCAATACAACCCAAAAATTGAAAACGCAATAAATAAGCATGTGTTTAACCTACAGAGCTAAAATTTGGCACGTATGTTTTCTATGACAAGACAAAGATGGTTTGAAAAAATGGACTTCATCCGCCCACGGACACGCCTACCTCCCATACAACCCAAAAAGTTTTAAACTCAATAAATAAGGTTATGTTTGTCATAGAGAAATTGAATTTGGTATGCATGTATTTTATACCAAAACTAAGGTGTGTTCCAAAATTGGAAGTAATCCGTCCATGAATCCGCCCATCTCCCATAGCGAAAGCACAATAAAGGCATTAACTGTGAGCTACAGGAATAAAACTTGGTATGTGTAAATTTTTCATCAACATTTAAATGCATATAAAATATAGGCTTCATCCGCCCTTGGAGACGCCCATTTACAATAAAAATTTTTTGTTTTTTTGAAAAGTGGGTTTAGGGTATTTCATAGTCGGCCTAGACCGACTTTAGACTTTCTTTACTTGTTTTTTCATTAAGAACGTCAAGCTTTTCCCAGAACGTCTTTAGAAAAATAGCAATTTGCCGTGTTTACTATATCTGGGTCGGAAACTATCTGAAATCGAAAACCATTAAAATTTAGACAAAGTATCATCAAATCCTGCCCCTAAGGTTCTTTGATTATTTCTTTTTTTTTCATTAAAAATTTTTCGTGGTCATCAAAAGTGTAAACTGCTATTTTCCATGAAAAATTCAGAAATTTTGTGGGTGGGAAACCACAGATGAAAAAAATTTACCTTAACGTTGGGGGGAGGTATTTTATATGTAGAAAATGTGTACCAAGTTTGAAATTAATCGGTCAAATAATTTTTTAATGGCAGTGAACACGGACTTCGAAAACACAACTTGTGGGAAAATCGCTTTAAAGTTTTGTGCACGTAGGTTGTTACGTTCGAGGTACACTTACTTAAAAATTTATATCTCCGTTAGTTTAACTTTGATCGACTTCAAATTTGGACACAAATATTCTTGAGAAGTTGTGCTTTCATATTATAATGGTTGAAAAAAAGAGTTAAAATCAGGGATCGTACCGGTTATGGTTTTTATCAAAAAAGTCAAATCTTAACTGTTATTTTTTAACTTTTAATTTTTCCGACAAAAATAAAAGTACAAACATAACAGTTACTTTTGACTTTTATTTTATCGGTCAAAAATAACAGTTATTTTCTGCGTTTTATTTTTTCGGTCAAAAATATCAGGCAATTTGTGTTTTTTCAAAGGCCATTTAACTGACTAAAAAACTATCGATACCATTATTTTGGTCTCATCGGTGATCACTTTTTACATATGTTATCAATAGTTTTTTAATCGCACAAGTGGCCTTTATAAAAACACAGATTGCCTGATATTTTTGACCGAAAAAATAAAAGTCACAAAATAACTGTTATTTTTGACCCATAAATTAAAAGTCACAAAATAACTGTTATTTTTGACCCATAAAATAAGAGTCAAAGGTAACCGTTATTTTGTCTGAAAAAATAAACGGCAAAAAATAACAGTAAATTTTTAATTTTTATAGAATCAGTCGAAAATTTAAAAGGCTCTAAATATTTGTGAAGCTGAGGTCATTTCTATCATAATGGTAAAATAACAGTTATTTTCCTTAAGTTAAAAATTCGTTTTTTTCTTAGAGTGTCTTGAAAAATGTTTGTTTTTTTCCAAAAACTTCAAAAGTTTTAATTTTGCCCTCTTGCAGTTAGGGTGCGATAAATCACAAGTTTTAAATAAAATGATTGATCAGAAACAATTTTAATTAAAAATGTTTAAAAAACTGAAAAGGAATAAGTAAGGTTACTAACATGACTAAAAAAAAACAAAGAAACAGTTTCGATAGTGTCGTTAGTGTAGACGTAGAATTCCGAGTAAGTAATAATCTTTTCTTCTTTGTATCTTTGTATCTTCAGAAAATTAACAAATAAATTAATAACACTCAGGTTATGGACTTCTTATCGAGACTAATATACAGAAAAAGTAAGCATGATAAATAATGGAACAAGTTTGATAAACACGTCAATTTGTGCTTAATAAGCATAATCTTGGGCTTGTTTGTAAAAAAATTAATTTAGTTGTTGTGTTTGCACACCAAAAAATGAGTTACCGAAAAACGTAATTCTCAGTTGGTTTTTGTTCCTGTTAGTAATAAAAGTGCAGAAAATTTAATGAAAAAATTGTATTTTCCTGCACGATTTGGATAAAATATATCTATGTAATTTGGATAATGAGTATAATTATTACAATTAAAAAAATATTAATTTGTTTCCTGTCATTGCATTTTTTTTTTTTTGTTCGGTTCCTTTGTTGCTTAAGCCACTTATGTCATAAATTGGGCACAATTGAGCGTATTCAATTTTTATAAACAATTCCAAATTTTCTTAATGAAATTTTAAGCATTGTTTTTGTTATAAAAAAAAAAATTAAAAACCGAAATTGAGTACAGAAATTTGTAATTCCATCACTTATCCATAAACCCTTGTACTCAGTTTTACTTTTCCGTATCATCTACAAAACAAAATTTTAACGTAAAAGTTCTTATTTCACATCTGTGTTCAAAAATTATGCGTTAAGGAAAATTTCTTTGCGTTTTGATGATTTCTCAAAATCAGAAGTTTCAAGTAATCCGATTTTGGTATATCGATGGTTACGCTCACTAAAGTGATAAGTGATCTTTTGACGAAAAGAGGTTTACTGCATTTTCTAATCATCAATATAATATCTTCATTGTGTAAATTTATTGAAAATGCATAGCCAGTGAATGCGTGTCAGTACACAGTTAAAATTGGTGTTTTGTATTGAGATGTATTGAAATTTAAAAACAAAATCAACGTTCCTGAACATTTGAAATTTTTCACTTATCACTTTAGTAAGCTCACCCATCGATATATTATGTTTGAACTCCGTTTGGATAGCTCACAATTTGAGCACAGGTGAATCGTAGTAAGACAACACCTATCGGTGTTTAACAAAGATATGTCGTGTTACCGGAGTTAAAAATTTTCGAAAATTATTAATTGTTTTTTTCAGCGAATTAAAAATAGGCCTTAAAAATTAAGGAAAATGAGCCGAGAATATCCTGTTCCTTTCGTACAAGAGAAGTTTCTAGTGGGAAAAATGTAAACAATTGGGTGCTGTTGCTTCCACTAAATAGATATGAATTCGAACCTCACATTAAACACAAAAAATCAGCCTTTATTTTTCAGGCTAAAACTCAACCATGAGTTCAGACAAGAATCTGATGTTCAGAACAATAATCATTTGCGAATCTTTAAAAAACTAAAATCAAATTCCAGGTCTGAAAAGGAAATTTATATGATAAATTCAGCGCTGTTTTCTAAATTCTACTCTAATCTTCTGGAATAGTAAAACAATAGAACAAATATGTTCTCTCAAAATATAAAAATAGTTAAATTCTAATTAAATAGCACGTATTAAGAACTCAAACTTACATGTATCTTCCACGACGAAACGTTTAGCGCTGGTTGATTTTGCAAAAGAATCCATTGTTGTGAAATAAGCTGATGTTTTTTTGGCAATAATTTAATTTGAATTGACTTATTTAACTCTGCTTAGTTAAAGGTAAAGCTGCAAATTTTTTATATCAACATTACGGCAATTATTGTGCGAAATCTGAAATGAAAATACAATAAATTAATAAAAAAAAATGGATCAAATTTCTGTTTTTCAACTAAAATTCAACGCTTCGCTGCAGCAGCGCGTGTCGTGTGTTTATTATATAATAACAATAAAATTATGAATAAAACAAAATAAGCTTATTGCGATTCGAATAAAAATTTGCATTTTGCAAAACTTTGCTCTGATTAATTTTTAAACGTTATTGACAAGCAATTAACCCATTAATATCCAAAACGGCAAAATTATTCAATCATTTTCGAGACTCGCAAACAAATTCAAAAATTTAAAAGAAAAATTATGATGATATAGTAGGTGTACTTTATAGGTTTCTTGTGTTTTTTTCTATTTATGGGTTTAGAATTTTTTACCTCAGATATTAACTTTTATTGAATTGAATTATATTTGAAAAAATATTGTTGAGTTTGGAAAGTTTTTTATTTCATCTATATTTTAAAATTGTTTAAGAAGTTCAATACGTTACAAACTGTGGAGAAAATAATTACAATTTAAAAAAAAAAATTTGCTTTATTATTTTAGAAATGGTGGAAATGTCTTTCTATGTAATTTTTTTTTCACTTTTTAAATTTTGTTTTTATATATCTGATATCAATTGAACTTGATGCCTTTTATGGCGTAGGCGGAAGAATTGAGAAAATAATAATGAATTTTGAGAAATATATATAAATATAAGCTATACCAGAATTATTAAGACAAAGCACATATGTTTCAAAATTTCTAGCTTGCAGCCATATTTAATATAATTACGTGAATGGAGTTGAAGAAAAACTTTTTTCCTTAAACTGGAACTATTTGGATTACAGTCTGTAACGTATTGACATCCTTTATCAACTTGAAAAAAGACATAATCGCACCTATTCTTTAACCCGCTACGAGTAAATATCATGACTATTTTGGGTAAAAGTCATCGTATAAAAATGGTTAATGGTAAAGAGATGGACAATCACCGGTATCCGTCATCAATAAGACCTCTTTTTTTCAAAAAATTTTGTATTATTTTGTGGCAAATATTTTTGTGTGATATTTTAATCCTCTATGAGCCCATTTTATGGGTTTTTTTTCGTTTTGTACAAAGGCATAAAAAACACACATACATTGAAGTGTTGGAGGGTTAAAATGTTTTACAAAAATGTTCCTCGTAGTTTTTTACATAAATATCTTTAACACATTCTATAGCTTAAATGTAATGATTACATGGTTTCCTATTACGATTGACCAAAAGAATTTTTAAAAAAAGGGGTTAAATTAATTCCCCCGATACACGTAAATTTATTTTTTGTCCCCTCTACCAGAATCCGTTGACAGAATCCTGTTATTTTTTGTCTTGCATTATTTGTTTACAAGTTCAAATGAATCCGCTTTAAAATTTTTATCGACAAAAATTCTTTTACTACGATTTTTCAATAATTGAGTGAGAAATCAATAAGACAATTCGTTCAACGTCGAAATTAAAATTTTTAAAAATAGAAAATATTTGTTTCGGCGCTGTTTTGAGAGCGAGCGCGGATTCAATAATTAGAGTGAATATTAAAGCATGTCCGATTTTCCAGTTTTTTTTTCTAAATAAAATCCACTGTATGTTTTGTTTTGCCAAGATATTGAAGATTAACTCTGATCCCGTTAATCGAAATAAAACACCCAAAATAAGTAAATAAAGTACACTCAGAAAAAATTTTCTCGGAATATGATGAAAAATGCATCATATTTAGAGAGAAATGGTATAGACTTTGCTCCAGAGAATGTCTTTCTCTAAATGCAATCTTAAAAATTCTCTAAAAATGATAAAAAGCTTCTATGAAAAAGAGAAATATATCGTTTTTAGAGAAAAAGATTTTTTATTTTTGAGAAAACATTTGTTTTTATTGAAGAAAATAATTCTCATAGTGAATTTTTTATCAAACTAAAGGAAAAACTGTTCACTTTCAATGAATTTTTCTCTATAAATGAGACTTTTTTGTGCGAGAAAAATATTTATCATTATTAGAGACATTAAAATATTTCCATCACCTCGAAGTAAAGAAATATTTTTTCGAAAATGTCAAAATATATTCTAATTGAAGAAAATTTTATTTGAAAAATAGAAAATTGCTATTATCGAAAATAAAGACATTTTTCACCTGAGAAAGATATGTGTTTTTTTCTGAGTGCAGGTTTGGTCATTATATTTTCAATTTTTCGATTTGACAGTGTAACATGAGCATAAATTTAAAATTCCGCAATTTTAGACGTTAATGGGTTAAAACGAACTATTTTAATAAAAAAAGCCTTTAAATGTCATTAAAAAAATATTTAAAGCACTTAACATATTTTAAGACAAAAACCAAAGAATGTTTAAGCTTTAAGATTTATTGAGCTTTTTACTTAATTGTCTAGATATTTAAGTGCTTTTGTCACTTCATTTTTAAGCTGTTCGAACAAATTCAGATATAAAACAGTTCTTACTTATCAATTGATTTAAATTTTCTGCATTTTTGTCTGCATTTTGTCTGCATTACTATGAAATTGAACATGAGTTTATAAAAGCCCAAAGATAAAAAAAAGCTTTACTTATAAGTAAATTTTTCTAGAAATAATTTTCTCACATATTATATCTGCTGATTGTTGGTTGTTTCTTTCAAAGAAATCATTAGCTATAATTAATTTCAATGTCTATTTTTATTTATGTTCTATAATAAAGATTGTCTGTTTACAGTAAAGTTGAATACATGGCATGCATTATTTATACCTACATATTTGTGTCATAAAGTTAATGGATCTTTTGTTACCTATAGTAGTCAGCTTTTGTTTATTTAAAGCTAATAAAATTATATGTAAAATAAGATAAATGTGTTCGATAAAATCTACAGAAAGCGTAGAATTTTATAGTCCTTAAGTGGTTTCACATCAATTTAAAAATCGAACAGTTTTTTTATGGGCTTAAATGATGTGCCAAGATCTAATAAAAAAATAATAAGTATGAGTTTTTTTTTGGTTTAAAAATGCTAGCTTAAAAATTAATATAAAATTATTTTTAAAATTTATGCAGGGTGTTCAGCAAACTGAGTTTACGGAGGTAAAAGGTAATGTTGAGTTGAGCAAAAAATCTTAAAGGACGAGGGCTATTTTCAGACTCTAAGGAGTTGCAGGGTTAATCAGTATTTCACAATATTGATTCAATCATAATCTTCATGATCTAAAAAATAATTTATGTATCAATTATGTAAAAAAATAATACCCATTAGAGCTATTTTAATAAAAATTCGTTTGAATTAAACAATAAATAAAAAAACACATTTCAGCTGCGCTTTTAAAAGCATGTTTTACTAGCTTATTTTTACTTATTATATGACTCATATTATCTTCTAAATACATTCATCAACTTTCTTTAAGACACATTTTATTTATGACTTATATTTCCTGTGATAATAATAATTAATTAATTTGTTCAATTAAATGTTTCTTCCTTTAATGAATCTTACGAGCTTAACAGCGGAATTTTTAATATTTGTTCGAAATGTACTGATATAAATATTGAACTTTTGAACTTAAAAATCTGAAATTTCTATTTTAATGAAGCAATTAATACTTGATTAATTTTAAATACAGCAATTAAAAAATATTTTATTGTTGTTATACAGTTCTATATATCAGCAGATGTTACTCTAATGTTCATTTTTATTGCGCAAATATTTGAACAATAACAAATTGTGAAGAATTGTAATAGTGAAATTATGAGAATGACAATGATTTTTTTTAACTAAGTACATTTTATACAATAAAGGCAAAAATGGATTCGTGATAGTTTACATATAAATCTTAAACTCCTAGCTGTAAGGACCGAAATCAAAATTCAAGGAACAACTCAATATATACTCAACATATGCCATGATCATATAAACCTCTCTTACTGCCATTGTAATTGCACATGAATTATATGAATTTATGTCACTAAACTCATAAAGTATTTCACGCTTCCCTTGTATATGTATATGTTTATGACAATTATTTTTTTTTTGTGACTTATCTCATGAACTGTTCTTGATTCCCCACAAATTTGTACAATTTTATGCATTTTATTTTAAAAAATAATGAATTATAATGAATAATTATTCATGTTCCCCTTGTATTTTTTCATGGCATTTATAAAATTTTTTATGAACTTTACATACACTTTAACTTTAGTGAACTTTAAGCACTAGGCTTCTGAAATATTCATGTTCCCATGTTTTTCTTTTGTGTAAATCGTACTTTAATTTCGCGAGTAGTTCATGTGACTCATGTAATTGGTTACTTTAACAAAATTTATGAATGCGATTCATGGATATTATGAAAAAATTCATAAATATTGTGTATTTTTTTGGTTCAGTCTGGGTCTCAAGGACAAAAGCTTCTCAAATATCTATAAAAATTAAATTTATTGGTTCATATATCTTGTACACATACTTTATGAGCATACTGTATTAACTTTCAGCACTAGGCTTATAAAGTATTCATGTCCTCGTATTTACTTTCTTTTGTGTACTTCTTACATTCATATCATGAATAGTTCATGTGAGTCATGTAATTAGTTACTGGATCAAAATTCGTGCATGCGATTCATGGAGATCATGTTAAATACATAATTATTGTATACTTTTTTGGTTCAGTGTGGGTCTCCATCACAATAGCAGCTCAAATATGCACAAAAATAAAAATAATTGGTTCATATATCTTCTACACACACTTTATGAACTTTAAACACTAGGCTTATGAATTAGTCATGTTCTCGTGTTTTTGTTTTGTGAATTTCATACATTAATATCATGAATAGTTCATGTGAGTCTTGTAATTGTCTACTGAACCAAAATTTATGAACGCGATTCAAGGAGATCATGTAAAAATGTATAATTATTTTGTACTTTGTGGTTGCAGTGTGGGTCTCCAGTACCTACATAAGCTGTTCAATTAAAAATTTATATCAAATGCTGAAAATTTATATCAAAGGTCGGAGCCTTTTATATCACAACGTGAATGCCACTTGTACATATTATTGATATTGGTTTTTGAAATTACAGATCAAATAAATTATTAATTTTCAAACTTATGTCATTTCAATATGCAACAATTTTTTATATATATAGTCGAAATTAATTATAAATAATTAATAACAATAAATATATTACTAAATAACAAATAATAAATGAAAAACTGTTTGTATTTTTAACCGACTTCAAAAAGGAGGAGGTTCTCAAGTTGGTTGGTTTCTCTGTTTTTTTTTTTTTTTTTTTTTTTTGTGAATGTATGTACATCGATTACTCCTAAAATACTTGCCCGATTGCCGTAATTTTTTGTCATCATATAGAGATTATCAACGCGGAGGTGCCCGTCTATAAAAGAGGGCGGTATTCAGAAAAGGGGCGTGTCTCTATAAGAAAAACACTATATTTCAGTAAATATTGACACTAGGGTAATAAAATTCACAGTAAAATTACAAGGGCAAGCACAAATATTAAAAATGACGATCACTTAAGTGGGCGTAATTCTAAAAAAGGGTGTGGCAATATTGGAAAAACTCTGTTTCTCGTATAAAATTGACACTAGAGAACTGAAATTTAGTAAAGAGGTAGGCACAATTATTGAAAATTTCAATAAAGTGGGCGTTATTTGACAAAAGGGTGTGGCAATATAAGACAATTACTGTATCTGGAATAATATTGACACTAGGGTACAGAAATTTATTACAGCGGTAGGCACAATTAGTACAAATTTTTGTAAAAAAAAAAATGGGCGTTATTCCATAAGGGGTGTGGCAATATTAAAAAAACACTGTATCTCGAGTACTATTGGCACTAGAATACATAAATTTAAAACAGAGGTAGGCACAAGTATAACAAATTACTGCCAATAATGTGGGCGGTATTCGATAAAGGGGCGTATCACTATAAGAAAAACACTGTTTCTCAGTAAATATTGACACTAGGGTACTGACATTTACAGCAAAAATGCAAGGGTAGTAACAATTATAAAAAATTACGGTCAATTAAGTGGGCGTTATTGGACAAAGAGGTGTGGCAATATTAGAAAAACTCTGTAGAAAAGGTGAATTATTATAAATTATGATCAATAAAGTACATAGGCGGGACTTGAAAAAAGGGCGTGACACTTTTATAAAAATTGTAAAAAGGCAGAAATTGAAAATAACTAACAAACCAGAAATTAGTTAAATTTAATTTTTAATAATAAAGTTTTATATTTGAAATTTTCCTTAATAATTCTTGCAAAATTTTTAAAAAATTTAATAGAGTAGAGAATAAGAATCGACAGAAAAAAAGCATTTTAAAAATTATGAGCTTAAATAATTGTGTTTACGTAGTTTGCAAACTACTAAAATTCTCTAAAAAGGAAGAAATAAAAACTTTTTAACAAAAAAAAAATCCTACTTCAAAATCACTACAAAGTAAAAAATAATTTCAAATTGCTTTTTCTATTAATCGTGGTAAAATTTTGTTAATTTATTTATAAACATTATTATATTGGAATTCTTATTATTTTAATTTTTCCTTATTTGTTTTATTTTTATCATAAATATATTTTATTCGGCGCTAATAAAATCAGTTTTTTTGTGAAGCTGCAACACACAATAGCATATTCAATGTCATTTTTTCAAAGTTTTTAAAATTACTTTTAAGCTAAAATTAATAAAAAAAGTTGAAATTAGGGCAAGGATGGTAAAAATATCATGATTTAATGGCAAAGATTAGCGCCGACTACAAAGCTTTTGTTATCATAAAAAAATAATATATTTATGATAAAAATAAAACAAATAAGGAAAAATTAGAATAATAAGAATTCCAATATAATAATGTATTAAATAAATTATAAAATTTTACCACGATTAATAGAAAAAGCAATTTAAAATTATTTTTTACTTTGTAGTGATTTTGAAGTAGGTTTTTTTTTTGTTAAAAAGTTTTTATATTGTTTTAAATTATGCAAGAAATAATTTATTTTTAATTTAAGCATTGAAAAAAAATTAATATTCAAAGTTACACGAAAATTCGGTAAATTACAATTTTTAGCAGCATTTCAGATATCCATCAAATATAAAATTTGTAAATTATTTCACTTGTCCGCCAAATAAATTATTTAAATTAAAAAACAAAAAAAAAAATTTTCAATTTTTTTAAGAATTGATTCTATTTTCAGAATAAGTCGGTCGGAATAAGTCATCCTCCCTGTAACCTGTTTCATGACAATTATTTATCATACTCATCTTTTTTAACAATATTAATTAGGCAATATTTAAATATTTATTAGGCAATATTTCAAATTTTTATTTGAAATTTTAAAAATTTTTTGAAAGCTCTAAAGTAAATAATTTTAAAGATATTGATAAGAACTTAAAAACAGAAAATAGATTCTGAGAACCATATGACACATCAGTGGGTATAAAAAACAAAAAAAAGTTTGGGAAAATAATCTGAAGACGTGATCACTACGGAAAACACATTTATTATATCATCATATATATCATCAATGTCCATTTAATTTCGTGACTTAAGTCAGTTCAGTCTTGAGACGGAACCTGTTAAACTTCACGAGTTTAGAGGCTATTGTTTTATTGAAGACCGTGATTAACATTTTTTTAAGACAGAATTTGCTTTCAAAAATATATTCTTCTTTTACTTTTTACCACCACTCTTATAAAACCAAATTAACTCATTTCGTTACTTATATCCAGCATTTATTTTAAACTTTGATGCTCCTTACTTTTGACCTTATATCGTAAAAACAAAAAAAAAATATAAAATTGAAAGAACAAACAATGGAATCACTTTGTTAATGTCTTACTATGTTTGTGTGCAACCAATTATTTAGAGAAATTCAAAAATATTAAATTAAACATATTCTATTTCCTTTTTTTTATAAATTAAGAAATGCTTAAAATTGTTGCAACCGTCACACAACAATTTATTGCAAAAAGTTTTGATGTGTTTTTTTAGGCTTTTGCCTCTAGTTGCCGAATTGCGGTCCTTCACAGAAACAATTTAAAAAAAATATGTTTAAACATTCGCGCCAAGAATGTTTGCAATATTGTAAAATTTTTTTTTAGCTCATAAAAATAAAATATTTTTATGACAATTTTTTATTTTAGGCATTTTCATAAACTTAAGATTATTTTTTAAATTTTGTATGGTGGTTTTGTTATTATTTCTTAGCATCAATTGAACTGATAACGTAACTAAGCTAGGATTTACACGATATATAACCCTTTTGTTATATAAACAACACATCAAATGGATGCAATTAAAAAATAATTACACTTGATTTATACAGAAAAAGGAAAAATTCCTTGCTTATTATTAAAATTGCAATAAATTTAAATAAATTTATGGATGCTTACATTAAAGAGTTTTATTGTTTTTGGCATTAGTTTTATACTGATTATAATCAGAAGCAATAATTATTGCTTCATAAATTGAAGTTGTTTCTTCCAAAATTGCTTAGTATGGTAGAAAAGATGTATTTTAATTTTTAATATTTTAATTGGATGCATTTGGTTTTAAAAAAACAAAAAAACAAATTGGCCATTTCAGCCCTTGAAAGGACTTTGACCGAGCTTCTTAGGATCGATTGTGTTGTGTGTGTTATTAAATTTATGCACACAATTGACCGAGAATTGGACCTACATGTTTTATGCCGACTCCGAACGGCTCATGTTCTCAAGAAGCTTTACATGGCATTATTTACTCTCTGAGGTTTGCCATTGTCTGCAGAGAGGTGGTGACCGATCAGAAAAATTCTTATTGAAAAAACTTTTCGCCGCGGCTGGGGATCGAACCCGGGCTCCGAGCATGCTAAGCCACACACTTAACCTGCATGCCACGGTCACCACCAAATAACTATACCTAAAATTGTGCATTCTTATTATTGTCGTTATCATTTATCTAATTCTTGTATTTAACCTTGTTATAATCCTTATGTTTGGCCAAATCATAACCCTCATCCTTGTTCAAATTCTTGTTATAATCCTTGTAAAAATCCTAGTTCTTATCTTTTACTAGATATTTGGCCAAAATTAAAATTTAAAGTTATTTTACTTTCAAAAAATTAAGATTTTTGAATTTTAGTTAGAAGTTAAATTAAAACACAAATAATATTCATTAGTTTTTTTTCAATGTTTTTCTTATAAGAGTTATTAAAAGTTAAAAAAAAAAATTTTTATTTATTTAATTTTTGTTTGTTTTTGAGGTGATAAGAAGTATTGAAAATGTCAAAGTTAAAAAATATAATTTTTAACTAGAAATTTGAAATAAAAAATAATTATTAATATATTTTTTTAATATTTATTATTATTATAACAAAATTAATAATAAAAATTAAAAAAGTTATTGATATTTAAAAACAAAAAAAAAACAAGTTTTAATTTTTAATGTTTTTCTATAAAAATAAAGTCAATTTTCAAAACGCAAATCACATATGAAAAATAAATTCATAAAATTTTTCAACAGAATTAATTAAGAATAAAGGAATTCACAATGCAGTATATTAGGTGCTGTGTTGTTTATTTGTAAATTTTTTTGTGTAAATTTCACAAAACACAAAATTCAGAAAGTTCTTAAAACAAACCTTTTTAAAAGAAAGATGCACCGAAAACAAAAACAAATTTTTTTTAAAAAAAAAAAAATTGTTGACATAAAACATAAAAATATCGAAAATAAAACAATTTACTGCAAATAAACACCCAGTCCAGAATTTATGTTGAATATTTTTGATAAATATATCACAAATGCAACACATCATGATGCACCTCATATTTATTTATACAATTTTTATTCAGCTGAGAAATCGTCCTAGAAAAAAATAAGTTTTTATTTTTCATATTTTTTAATTCCAGCAGAGTGGTTTTTAAGGCAGTTGACATTTTTTCAATTGGCTATTTGACAATCAGAAACTGCGCTGTTAAAAAAGCACTTTTAAAAAATATATTATATATTTATTTTCATTAAAACCATTAATTTTAATAAATTTCATTTTTATAAAATCACATATAAAGAAAATTCCAAATACTTACATCATTTCAATTTTACCAAAATAAAAGCTTTATTTCATTTTTGTTTCACACAAATTTTTCTTGGTTTTATCTCATTTAAGTTGCAACATTTAAAATTTGAAATTTTTATTATAATTATTTTAATTATTATTATTTAGAAGTTAATCAATTATTCACCACAGAATAGTTCACTTGAAATTGTTGTGTAAGCGCGGCACCAAAACCACGAAATTTGTTTAATAAAAAAAAACACTACTTATTACCAAACTTTAAGCTGCGAACTCACTTGTTGACTGCGATCGCAATAAAATCTCGCTTAACGTGTCCGCGATTTTTTTTTTCCTTAATTGTTTTGTTTTTTCTTAATTTAATGTTATTTTTGCGTTTTTTATTTTGAAATTTGCGCTCACGCAAATTTAATTTTTTTTTTCTTAAATTTCAATTTTTTTCGTTCATTTATTTTTCGCTTCTCATTTAATTTTTTGTTTTATTTATTTTTTTTTTGTCTTTTGTCATATAATTTTGAGAAAGGCTTGTCTTGAATTTTAAAAAATTTCTAACGTAAAGCTGCAGCGTTTTCAGTAAAACGTTTGTGCACAGAATGGCGCTACTTTCAATAGAACAGCGACTTTTATTTAAAAAATTTTTAAACCGCACAAAAATAAATGTAAAGTTTTTCTTCTGAGGCGATCGCTGATCATACAAGTAGCACGCTTGTCAACCAATACCTTTCCCTCCAGTGCTACCTCACTGTGTCTTCTCCCTTGCACGTTAGTTGGTTGTGTCGGGCTTGGTTTGTTTGTCACTGACTTGGTTTGGCGCGATCAAAACAGCAGCAGTTCGCCGGCTTAACAGATCAACTAAACGGCTAAGCTTAGCCGTTGAAGCTTGTCGGCAGAAGAATTGTATGCAATTATTTGTTTGTTTGTTTTAATTTGTTTTGTTGTTTTTTTTTTAATTATAGCAACTAATTTTATTGGTGTTGTTGTTTTTTTTTTTTTGTTTCTTCCGATAACGATCAATCGAAAATACAGAGTGTTTTCTTGTCGTATGTTACAAATGATCCTTTATCAACGTCGCATATGTGAATTTTGCATGAGAAAATAAGCATGTGTTTTTTATTTTAGTGCAACGTTATAGAATTTGGTGAGCAAAACGAGAAATGTGTTTTTAAACAAAAATAACAGTTCTTTGATATTCAGAACCAGCTTTATGACATGTTCTGCACTTCTTCTAAAACAAAAAAAAAACAGACTATTTAATATTTATTGTAGAAGGTAGAGAAATTATTTCACCATATTTAGACAAATTACACGTTATACACTGTAAATCCAACATAACGTTTTTTGTTTTGCAGTTCATCGAACTTTCTTGTAACCTCCTAAAGCTGAGAATATTTAAATTTAAAATTTTCTTACTAAAATTTTTTCTTTAAAATTTTGTGTATCAAAATCACCTCCTGATTCACCTGATTTCTCAAATTACTCTTGCTGAACTTGTACTCATTTGCCACAAGACGCAGGTAATCGATATTGACATTTACACATTAGAGTAACCTTTCTCAGAACAACAGAATATTTGAAGAAATTTTATGTTTATAGGTACATATGTGTGTATGTATTATACCCTAAACCTGAAAGGTCAGGGTATATTAACTTTGTGCAAACGTTTGTAACGCATAGAACGAAGCGAGTCTGGTATAGAAAAGTATATATATTCTTGATCAGAGTCACCTCGTGAATCGAGCTATCCATGTCCGTCTGTGTGTTGTCCGGAAACACAGGATAAGAAGAAGAGTTGAGATAATTGGATGAAACTTGATACACATAGTCACATGGGTCCAAGGATCTGCACTTTTTGTAATCCGCCCACGGACACGCCTACCTCCCATACAACACAATATTGAAAACTCCACAAATCAGATTATGTTTAATCTACAGAGTTAAATTTGGTAAGCTTGTGGTAAGCTTGCCTACGGACACGCCCACCTCCCTAAATTGAAAACTCATGAAATAAGCTTCTGTTAATCCTACAGAGATAAAATTTGGTACGTATGTTTTGAATAACAAACCAAAGATGTTTTTAAAAATGGACGTCATCTGCCCATGGACACGCTTACCTCCCTTACAAACAAAAAATTTTAAATTGCATAAATAAGCGTGTTTGTCGTACAGAGATAAGATTTAGTGGGCGTTTTCCAGGAAAACTTGAAGAAGGCATTCCATGAAAAACTTCCTAGTAGTTACTTTATGGTGGTCTTTCCGAAGACATAAAATAAAACGATATATGAAACTTAACTGGCTATGAGAGAAAGAAAATGTGTGCTCGCACCTCTCTCTCACTTGCCCCTAACGTAGTATACGAAACGTAACTCTCTCTCTCTTTGTATCTTCACTAACTTATATCTCCCTCTCAACTACCGTTTACCTCGCCCGATCACACTTTTCGTAAAGCTCTCGTCACACATTGACAGGCTTACTCCCTATGTCAAGCGTGCGCAAAGAAGTTTTACTCTAAAAACTTGTCGAGTACACTACTTCATAGGTGGCGTTTAAATGTGTACATATCATGTAAAACCTGACTTTTACAATCGCGATATCTCAGAAATGGCAATTCGTAGAAAAAAAAATCATCAGGACCATTTTTGTAGATCATTTTAAGATTTTGACGAAGGAAGTCCCTTTGGTCTCAGGTAATTCTTTGATAAAACTTATCGTTTTTGGAAGAAATCCAAAAAACCTGAAATGGGGACTTTCAAACTTTCTTTCTTATGGTGAACCCAAGCTCTCCACGAAATTTCAGCTCTCCGGGAGTTTTTGTTATTTCAAATGTCTAAATTGAGCGGGCTATAAGCAAGAAAGTTATGTAGGTTTAAAAAGTGACTTTTTACGAAAAATGGTAAATTTTGTATATAAAATTATTCAACACTTATCAAAGTTCAAAAGAATATTCAAAATAAAAGGATTCTTTGACCCCAGCCGCGGCGAAAAGTTTTTTTCAATAAAATATTTTTCTGATCGGTCACCACCTCTCTGCAGACAATGACAAACCTCAGAGAGTAAATAATGCCATGTAAAACTTCTTGAGAACATGAACTTTAGCCGTTCGGAGTCGGCATAAAACATGTAGGTCTAGTTCTCGGTCAATTGTGTGCAAACATTTAATAACACACACACACAATTGATCATTAGAAGCTCGGTCAAAGTCCTTTCAGGGGCTGAAATGGCCAATTTGTTTTTTTTTGATTTTGACGAAACTTTTTTGTAATTTTATGTGAAGTATTAGACTTTGATTTCCAAAATATTATCTGCACCTTTTAATAAACAAGAAATTTGTACTTTTTTATGGAAACATATTCAAAAATTTTCAAAGTTCAAAAGGGAATTACAAAAAAGGATTCTTTGATATTGTAGTGAGTCTGATGAAGGAGTTAGTAGCGATGAAAGTCAGTAGTGATATGAGTAGTGATCGAATTATTATCTAAGAAGACTCAAAAGTTGCAGGTGGTTGTCAAGATCACCCAAAAAAAAATGTTATGAAAAAAAGGACATCTACCTCTCCAGCAAGGACAAAGTTGTTTTTTGAGAAAACTGGTAAAAAATAACGATCTTAAAATGCTTTGATTTTCGTAAGATAAGTTACATATGGGCATCTCCCAAAAAAGGTTCACCAAAACTGAAGAAAACATTAAAATAGAGCACTCTAACAGCTTTTAACTTTATTTTTTTTTTTTTTTGATAAGTATTACTGCTATGTAACTTGAATTTTACTTATTATGATTATTTTTATTAAAAATCCGTCGCGTCCGTATTCGTGCTATATCTATTTAAAAAAAGGTTAGAGATAATTCTCATATTTCATAAGTCTACGAAGAAAAGTTATCCATTGACCTCCACTAACATGTGTATTAGATAAAAAAAGATCTCAAAATTAGCTAAATTTTGCATATTTTTATACGAGCTTAAAAACAACTTCTATTTTTTGTCACATCCGTTCCATTGTATGACTGCTTATTTCTTTGTACTAAATCTCGCCAATATTTTTATAAAATGTAGCACTCTTTTATCGCGTTAGAACACTTAAAATACATATCGGCTCTTTTTGTTTCTTTCTTGTTTTTCGAGTAATTAAAACCGTGCGAATGTCGCGTCCGTGCCACTAGGAGATGCCCATTAGAGTGGGTCGGCCTCCATACAAAAAAAAAAAGTTTGAAAAAACCACCCCCTATTTTAAAGTTGACCTCGAGAGGATTCCGAAAACAAAAAATTTTTTTTTTTGGACCACCGGAAAAACAGCCAAAATGGTCTTTTTTGCATAACTTAAGCATTACATGTCAGATCTTAAAAAATTATATGTCGTTGAAAAGGGCTTTACGAGCACTACAATGTCTTCTTTGAACATTTTTCTTTTGAGAATCTTAGTAATAATCTTAGTATTAAATTTTCTTTTCTGAGTCTGATAATACCAGCACCTATAAAATCTCCATAATGATGACTCTCGTCTGTATCATCATACAATTTTAGCTCTATTCTGAGTTATAAACGATCATAATACTAGTATCATCTGAAATTCCTCACTAATCAGTGTAAGAGTCATAATATTAGCACTTATAATCATTTTATCGGGAAATGATTAACGTTTTCTATAACAGCATTTTGGGTTGTGCTTTCCTAAAAAGCATACTTTTATTTATTTGCTCTTGAAACATGTATGTAAATTTTACAAACTGTTAAGATAAAAATGCAAAAACCTTACGACTTTTTTTTCATTTTACATGATATCAACCTTCACTTACTTTCGTCATTGTATTATTGTTATCAATATTTACTACATATTTACTTTTTAAGATATAACCATGGATGTTTAATTTTTTGTTTTCATTAAAATAAGTTGTCTTGTGTACAATTCTGTTTTCTACTAATCAGTTACATTGTATTAATAAATATTTATGGTGTTGAATATGTTTGTTTGAGCACACAATGGAGTGACAAACATTACAATGAATGTGATATAATTGTCAGAAGAAAGAATAAAGGTTTTATGCATTGAAATATCATAACGAGTAATAACGAGTATTCTAGTCATAATAAATACCAAAATAATTATCAAGATCAACATAAAACCGAAACTAGGTTTTAGTTGTTATATTTAAATTTAGAACATCAGACAAAAAGTACCCGTAAGTTCTTATGTGAAGTTGTTTTAAATGTGCCGGAACCATTTCGAATAATCTGTAAATATTTGATGGCACTTTAAAATCAATATTCAAAGACATTTTTTTCTATGTTTGTGTTGTAGTAGCCAAAAATAAATTTCTGATTATTTGGCATTGTAATTATCATCAACATCAGCATTACTATTGAAAGTTGTCTTAATAAATTGATAAAAACTACAAATTGTCTACTCAGCCATTGAAGCGAACAACTTTAAAATAGAGCTGATACAAAAGTCTAAACAAAAAATTGTTCGAATCTAAGGCTTTGTTGTTAGACAACAATAACTAATGTACAAAAGCTAGAGATGCTTAAAAAATTTATCGCGACGATACAGAGGTAACCACTTAAAATATTTTTGTATACTTGAAGACTGTCTAAAATTCCACTTCAATTAAACAGATAGTTTTTTTGGTATCAAAAACTTAAAATCATCAAGTTATAGCTTAATATAACTTTTCTTAGTCATGCGTTTTAAAGTTGGTATTTAAGCGTTTAAAGCAGCTTAAATGCGAATAAAAAACTTAAAACACCTTGACTTGATTAATAATTTAATAAATATACAAATTAAACAAAAGACTTATAAATAAAAACAAAACTCTATTTTTATTAAAAACCTGCAAATCAAGGTCAGACATTTTCAGAGATGTATAAATTTTAAAACGTCACTTTAAATGCATTAATTTACAAATAATTTGGGATATTCCAGCCACCGGTTTCAAGTCACCGGTTCAACGAATATTCTAATTCAACTAATTTCGTATAAAAAAAAAAAACAAAGTAGCAATAAAAGTACCGACACAGTTTTTGTGGTGACGGCTTATTTTTTTGTTTATTTTTTATATTGCTTTAAAAAAAAAAAAAAAAAAAACATTCAATTCGGATGACAAAAATTGATTTAAAATCAATCTAGAACTTTTTAAATCAAAAGTCAAGAGTGCAAAGTTTTGCTTATGTTTTTTGTTTTAATCGTTATTCTTTTTAAATAAACATACACACTACATACATAGCTAGTAAATAAGTTCTGTCAACTGGTTCTAAGCTTTTCTCCAAAATGCGTTGTCATCAAATAATGATGTGAAAGATTTAATTGTATCTTGCTAGGTGATACACTGAGAGAAAACAATAAAAAAAAAATCAGAAAATTACGCTTTATGGGTTTTATTTAACCCTACTTCCCTAGACTATTTTTGATAGTATCATTTTGAATATGTCATATGCTCATTTCCGCAGAAAAGTCTACCGTGACCAAAAAAACTTTTTAACAAAAAAAAAACCTACTTCAAAATCACTAGAAAGTAAAAAATAATTTCAAATTACTTTTACTATTTATTTCTTGGTCAAATTTGTATTTTTATAATAAATACAAGCTGGTACCCGGCGCGTTGCTACCGTCCTTGGCCAATGCCTGTTCCAGATTGTCAATAGACAAACTCCACTTTAAGTTTCAATATTCTTTGACCATTATTTCCAAAGCTATTTAATAAAAAAATTTTCTTTTATGGGTGGAGCCACGCGTTTTAGTTTTCGAGTATATTCGAATAGTAGGATATCACCAAATGGTTACTCCAAACACAGTTTATTTGATCTGTGACCGTTATTTCCAAAGCGACTCAATTTAAAAAATGTGTCTTATATGGGTGGAGCCACACCCCCTGTACAATGACCATTCTAGTCTTCCAGTAGCAGAACACCACCAAATAGTAACTTCATTCTGAGTTAAAATGTTATATGAATTTTACTTCCATAGCTATTCTTTATCAAATATTCGAGTTGTATGAGCGTAGCCAAGCCCCGTTTTCCAATGCCAGTGTCTTTTATAATTGAAAGACCTGACCATTCAGTTATTTCAAACTGAGCTTTACTGTTATACGACATCAAGTTCCAAATCTATTCTATATCAAAAAGTTTAATTGAGTGGGCGGTGCCCTCCTTTCCAAAGATCGCTCAAATTTGACAGTCGAAGGGCGCGTGTCAACAGTAAGTTCGTACCGACTTTCATTTATGTGCGATTTAGAACGAAAGTAAAACCGAAAATTTGTTTTCTTGAAAAACTGCCACTCCCCTCATGGGTAGGAATATAAAAAATACTTTATAACCTATTCTCATACCTACTTAATATACAAAAAAAATTTCATTAAAATCGGTCCAGCCGTTTCGGAGGAGTTCATACACTAACACCGTGACACGAGATTTTTATATATTAGATATTTATTTTTTTATGATAATAACCTACTTCAAGGTTTTTTTTTTGTTAAAAAGTTTTTATTTCTTTCTTTTTAGAGAAAATGATATATATTAAAAAAGTGTATAAATTAATTAAACACCAATTATTTGTGCTCATAATATGGAAAATGCTTTTCTGTCGTTTCTTATTCTGGTCTTTGTCAGTATGTTTATCAGTACCTGCTCTTGTATTTTTATCACTACCCCAATGTCAATATTGACTGAAATATAGTGTGTTTATAATATTGACACGCCTCTTTGTCGAGAATATCACACTCTTTGTCATAGTGTTTTCAATAGTTCTACCCATTCTAACAATGAATTCTACCACCCTTAAGTCAATATGATACAGTTTTTTACACACTGCCACACCCCTTAGTCGAATAACACCCAATTCTTCGGTAGTAATTTGTAATAATTGTGCCTACGTCTGTACTTTTTCAGTTAGTAGTGTCAGTATTCGATTTAGTGTTTTCTAATATTGCCACACCCCTTTGTTGAATGACGCCCACTTTATTCACAATAACTTGTTATAAGTGTGCCTACCTCTATACTAAATATCAGTACTCTAGTGTCAATATTATTCGCGATACAGTGTATTTTATATATTGCCACACCCCTTTATCAAACAAGGTCCACTGTATTGAAATTAATTGTTTTATAACTGTGCCTACCCCTGTAGTTAACTTTAGTACTCTAGTGTCAATATTATTCGAGATACAGAGTTTTTCTAATATTGCCACACCTCTTTGTCGACTAACTCCCACTTAATTGACTGTTATTTTTTACCTACCCTTGCATTTTTTCTATGAATTTTATTAACTCTAGTACTCTAGTGTCAATATTTACTGAAATACAGTGTTTTTCTTACAGTGACACGCCCCTTTATCGAATACCGCCCACATTACTGACAGTAATTTGTTATATTTGTACTTACCTTTGTACTAAATTTTAGTATCGTAGTGTCGATAGTAATCGAGATACAGTGTTTTTTTAATATTGCCACTCCCCTTCTCGATTAACGCCCATTTTTTTTTTTACAAAAATTTGTAGTAATTTTTCCTACCGTTGTAATAAATTTCTGTACCCTAGTATCAATATTATTCGAGACACAGTAATTCTCTTATATTGCCACACCCCTTTGTCGAATTACGCCCACTTTTGTTATAGTAATTTCCAATAATTGTACCTACCTCTGTACTTAATTTCAGTACTCTAGTGTCAATTTTCTTTGAGATACAGAGTTTTTACAATATTGCCACACCCTTTTTTAAAATTAAGCCCACTTAAGTGATCGTCATTTTTAATACTTGTGCTTGCCCTTGTAATTTTACTGTGAATTTGATTACCGTAGTGTCAATATTTACTGAGATACAGTGTTTTTCTTATAGAGACACGCCCCTTTTACGAATACCGTCCCCTTACGGCAATCGGGCAAGTACTTTAGGAGTAATCGATGTACATACATTCACAAAAAAAAAAAAAAAAAAAAAAAAAAAAAACAGAGAAACCAACCAACTTGAGAACCTCCTCCTTTTTGAAGTCGGTAAAAAATTAAAAGCTAACCAACATTTTTTTTTACTTGTTTTATTAAAGAGAAATATTCAAAATTAATTTAATTAAAGAGTTCAAATTTTTCACATGTTGCGTTGGCAAGATATCGGGCTATCAAGTTAAAGTTAATGTTTTGGTCAGTTTTGTTTATTTCTATGAGCATTTTCTCTTTACAATTTCCATTTCTAAGAGTAATTGTTCAATTGCACTCTTATGCACAACTTTTGCTGCAACAACAACTACCCACAAAATAAATGCAAAAGAGCAAACAAATATCAATTGGCGGTAAAATTTGTATTTGCTTTTAATGATATTCTGAGGTAACGTCACGCCAGACAAAAAAGCATTTAGTGCTATTTTTTCTACGCTGACGTTCAAAAGTGCGTGAAATTTTTAATTTTTATAACTAAAATAAAAATAAATAATTGTAAGTAATTATTAAAAATATTGATGGCTTTAGATTACCTGGTTAATATTTAGAGGAATAACCTTTACTTTCAATTACGGCTTAACATCTACGAGGCATACTTTTAATCAAATTTTGGCAACGCTCTTTGGGAATCGAATACCAAGCACTCTGTATGCCGGTCCGAAGATCATACAAGTTTTTATATTTATGTTGAGCGATCTTACTTTTCACATCATTCCAGAGGTTTTCAATAGGGTTCAAATCGGGACTTTGAGCCGGCCAGTCTAAAATGCGGATTCTTTCTTCAGCAAACCACTCCTTAACAATTTTTAATGTGTGTTTGGGATCATTATCATTATGAACACGAATGATACTGGCATTTATTCAAAAGCATATGGTTCCATTTGGTTCTTCAAAATATCCAAATACTGATGATGGTCCATTTTTCCGTTTAACTTCACAATAGGGCCAACTCCATGCCATGAGAAAGATCCCCACACCATAATGCTTCCTCCGCCGTGTTTCATGGTTTTCTGTGTGTAGCCTGGATTGAGTGGCTGGCGTTTAGGGCGATGAACTATTACTCTACCATCCGGACCCATACGATTTACCTTTGTTTCATCACTTCAAAGAATTTTTTTCCAGAACGGGAGATCTTTTGATTTATGGGTATGAGCAAAGAGTAACCGCTTTGCAATACTTTTTTTGGAAGGGAGTGATTTCTTTCGGTTTGCGCGCCAAAGAGCTGAGCATCATTGAGGCGTCTTCGAATAAGCCTGTCTGACAAATTTAACCCAAATTCAGAGTTTACTTCGTTGGCAATATCAAGTGATGACGTGAAGGGATCCTTCTTTGACTTCCGGACAATAGCTCGGTCCACTGCTTAAGTTGTTTTTTTCTTACGTGGGTTCTTTTTTTTGTTTTCTATTAAATTTTTTCATTATTTTTACTGGAATACATAATATTATACACCAGTTTCCTTGATCGTTTGAGAATTTTTGCAATTTCACGTGGCTTTTTGCCATCACTACACATATTAAATAAAATGCCCTTTTCCTCTGGCGTACAATCTTTTCCCCGTCCCAAGTTTTAAGAAATTGCACAAAAACTACTGTTAGACAAAAAATACGCCCCAAAACACTTATTACACAGTACGACAGTGGTTGGTACACATGACAAATGTTAACAGAATATGAAAATAGGCTTAAAATAAAGAAATACGTGTCTCGGCGATTTGCTGTAGCACGTCAGAATTTTGAGAAAATCGATTTTAAAGATTCGAAGGATCGTGGAGGTTCACTTGTAACGTAGTACTATTATAAAAAGTTCTATAAAAACAGAATGGGTGAACCGATTTAAGTGCTTGAGCCGGTTTGAAAAGGGAATTAAATTTGGATTTGTTTTTATAAAAAAAAACATTTTTTTCCGCTAGATGGCGGTTTAATTTTCATGTAAAACTAAAAAATATCCAAAAAATGTACGAAATTCATTAAAAATACAATGTTGTTGATTTGAAATCCAATAACTAAAGTAGAATCTTTTTCGCTGGCCGGGAATTGCTTGATTCAGCGATTCGGGGCTCCGAGCCAGATCAAACTAAAAATATTATTATTAGGTATTCAATTTCAACTAGCTTACAGATCGGGGTTTCTGCAATTAGAAAAAATTAAAACAAGTCGTCTGGGATATGGCGGTCGATTGTTTCGAAGATTGTCATTACTTCTTATCTGCGCCTTAACGTTCTAAGCCAACGACCAACCTTTTTACTTTGTCACTAATTGCAATCTTCTCTCATTTTCCTCCTTCTCTCTCTCTCTCACGTATGAATGGTTTTTTTCCATTACAATACGTTCAGCTTTCCTTACTTCACGCACTTGTGCTGAAGTTTTAGAAAGATTCTATTTATAGAAAATTACTTATATTTTAATATTTGTTATTGTTCTACATTTTCGTGGGGATGTACCATATTTAAAATTGATTTTCTCAAAATTCTGACGTGCTACAGCAAAACGCCGAGACACGTATTTCTTTATTTTAAGCCTATTTTCATATTCTGTTAACATTTCTCATGTGTACTCAAAAAAAATTGATTTTGTCGTACTGTGTTATAACTGTTCCGATCACGTTGTGCTAATTTACTGTCCAGAAAAAAATATGTTAAATGCACATTCCGGCAATTAGAACAAAAGTGAATAGAGATAACGGTAAAAAAATTTTATTTGAGAGAAGCTTGATGCTCTCTTGCAACGGTGTAGACCATAATAATTGGTATATATAGTCAAAAAATTCAAAAAATGCTACAATGTAATGTCATACGTCATGTCATATGTCATGTATAAATCGAAAAAATCGCTTTCGTATATATTTACTCCAAATGGGTTCAATCCTTCGAAGTACGGACTTTTATACTTTTAAATAATATTTCATATGACAAGTCTTATTACAACCGATACAAAGAGCTTTTTCAGAGAGCTGAGAATAGAAATTTTCATCAATTATGACTTCTGTGTCAATTGATACTCTGGTAGATTTTGTGACTTTGACTTGCCTATTCAAGCTGGGAAAGACGCAATATATTTTTGAACCTTAGTACCAGAGAGTATCATAAATATCCCTCACATTCCTTCCCTCAATTTTGATTTATCAACGCTTCAACTGTTTTTAGTTAAATAAATAAATTACACAATCATGGATGATACTACAAATTATTCATTCATTGACATGTTTTTTACGCTTGATTGGAAAGTTAATTTTTTTCCTTTCGTTAAATTTAATAAACTTATGTTGTTAGCAAAAACATTAATAATTTATATATTCATTACAAAACTCAATTGTATGTCACAAAAAAAAAAATAAAAGAAATTAACTTGTCAATCGGTAAAGCTTCCATAAAATTATTACGCCAATTTGCTT
The DNA here is from genome assembly GCA_958299015.1 of Tetanocera ferruginea. NCBI lineage: Eukaryota > Metazoa > Arthropoda > Insecta > Diptera > Sciomyzidae > Tetanocera > Tetanocera ferruginea. Next base: position 39,309,204 of record OY282643.1, read on the forward strand.
TACGTGTTAAAACGTAAAAAAAAGTTCGTAACTTTACCAATTGACCAATTAACATTTTATTACATTCATTTGTACAATCTAAATCACTTTAACTGACAAAATCGTGTTGGTAATGAAGTAGTTTGAGAAATAAAGTGACAATAATTTTAATTTAAAGCAAACTTTTTTTTATAAATTTGTTAGAGTTATGACGTCGTTGATGTTGTTGTAATATATGTTAATGTTTATAAACAATAACATCATGTTCTGTTTGAATGCAATGAATGCTGTTTTTGCAAGAAAATATTTTAGCATTTTTAATTCTTGAATTTATAAATTCATTCATTTTTCTTTAACTGACGGAAAGTTTATAAAATAGCTCATTGGCAGGTATTTAAATACAGCATTTTTATCATCAATACTTAATGGAACTGTTTTGATTTTTTAATAATAGCAAAAATTACTACAACGTTATTTTTTTATTTAAAATTTTACAAAGCGTCACTAAATAAATTATTGTTATATAATTAATTTTGAAAGAACCAAAATTTTTGTAATACTGGTCCTGTCTAAACGTGTAAGTTTTCGTGAACCGTTTTATGCAAACAAACTAGGAAATACCGAATTCAAATCACAACTGACAAAAATTTCACTAGAAATTAACTTCTCTGAACGGCCGCAGATACAGGCAGTATAATTGCTCGTATGTGGAAAAATTAAGAACTTGCATATCAGCAATGTAACTCACTACAAATTTTAAAAAAATTTCCAAAAGAAACAAAAGGTATAAAATCAATCCTTTGAAATTTCAAAGGTATTCGAAATTTTCTTTAAATGCCAAAAAAATTATAATCAGAAAACAGACATTTGACATTTTTCGGCAACTCTTCAACTCTTTTTTGTGCTCAATTTAACATGACGTTGTAAAATTTCGTGTTTAGTAGTAGCAAAATTACGCTCCAAACATAAAGTCAACTATTTACTCAAAACAGTGTTACAAACTCGTAAAGCACTGCCAATGTAACAAATAAACTCAAATAAGATCCTCAACAGGGAAATATTTTCGATAACAAATTAAACAATTTTATTAGCTATTAAAAAAATTGTTTTTGGCAGTCCCGGGATTTAAATCGACTAATCCCGGGATTTTCGGGATTCAAAAAAGATCGGGATTGACATCCCTACTTTCTTACCATTTTAAGGCACAATCTATAACAATTAAAAACAAGTAAAGAAAGTCTAAAGTCGGTCTAGGCCGACTATGAAATACCCTAAGCCCACTTTTCAAAAACAAAAAAATTTTTATTGTAAATGGGCGTCTCCGTGGGCGGATGAAGCCTATATTTTATATGCATTTAAATGTAAATGAAAAATGTACACATACCAAGTTTTGTTCCTGTAGCTCACAGTTAATGCTTTTATTGTGCTTTCGCTATGGGAGGTGGGCGTGTTCATGGACGGATTACTCCCAATTTATGAACAGACCTTAGTTTTGGTATAAAAAACATGCATACCAAATTTAATTTCTCTATGACAAACATAACCTTATTTATTGAGTTTTAAACTTTTTGGGTTGTTTGGGAGGAAGGCGTGTCCGTAGGCGGATGACGTCCATTTTTCAAAACAATCTTTGTCTTGTCATAAAAAACATATGTGCCAAACTTTAGCTCTTTAGGGTAAACACAGGCTTATTTATTTCGTTTTCAATTTTTGGGTTGTATGGGAGGTGGGCGTGTCCGTGAGCGGATGACGTCCATTTTTCGAAGACATCTTTGTTTTGTTATAAAAAATATATGTGCTAAATTTTAGCTTTGTAGGTTAAACAGAGGCTTATTTATTGCGTTTTCAATTTTTGGGTTGTATGGGAGGTGGGCGTGTCCGTTAGCGGATGACGTCCATTTTTCAAAGACGTCTTTGTGTTGATATAAAACAAATACATTTTAAATTTTATTGTTGTAGGCTTATTATGAGCTGAGTTATGCAATTTTTAATTTTTTGCGTTGTATGGGAGGTAGGCGTGTCCGCGGATTCCAAAAATATTCAATAGTGCAGATTCTTGGGTGCATGTGATTATGTGTACCAAGTTTCATCCAATTATCTCTACTCCTTCTTCTTATCCTGTGTTTACGGACAACACACAGACGGACGGACTGACGGACATGAATAGCTCGACTCACGTGGTGACGCTGATCAAGAATATACACACTTTTCTATACAGGACTCGCTTCGTTCTATGCGTTACAAACGTTTGCACAAAGTTAATATACCCTCACCTTTCAGGTTTAGGGTATAACAATAGTGCTATTCATACTGACTTGGGTAGTTAAGTACGGGTAGATTGAGTACTTTTGATTACTGCGAGCACCCTTAACTGCAATTGAGTACTTTGTAGAATAAAAACTGATGAGAGATGAGTGACAGCTAGAAAAGAGCTGCCACCATATTATTCATATCATTTTATGAACGCAAAATTTAGGCCATTGCACGTGCGTAAAAAAGTTATTTTATATAGGAATAATTTTTAACGTGAATTTTGTGACATTTAATAATTTTTGCCTCAAAAATTTTAAAATAACTTATTTAAATACATTTGTCTATTTTATGCACTTATGTTTACTTTGTTTTCTTTGTTTTAGTTTTTTGTCAATTCAATTATTGGCTATTTTTGGAAAAGGTGGTTACCCATGAAAAAAGTACTCAATTTGAAAAGAAATCAATCTACCCAAACAAGTCAGGGCTAGAGTAGATTGGTAAATGGGTACTTGAGTAGAATGGCACTTTTACAAAAACAAAATGTATGGCATTTGCCAATCTACCCAAGGCAGTGTGAATACTCCTATGTATATTATGGTGACTCAAAAACTAGTTGATGTGCGGAAAATTTATTTTATCAATTTTAAAAATTTCCTCAATTTTGTAAAAAAAAATTTTTTAATGGAATTTTTCCTAGATTCCACTGTAGATTCCACCTATACACTTAAGAACCAGTTTAATTTTTTGAATACTAAAGTGGGTTGTTTTGAATGATTGGTTGAATTTTTTTTTTATTCAATATCAAAATAATTTTTTATGTATTAAGTTGAGTTAATCTTAAATTAACAATATTTTCATTTTGTTTTTAAGCAAAAATATCAAAAAAGAAAAACAGTTTTGCCTTTCACGTGAACCAACAAAAAGTTTAAAATTTATAAATTAAAAAAAAATTGAAGGGCTTATTGTAAAAACATGATATGCCACATAAAAAATATTTCGAAATAATCGACCTTTAGGTTTTTAAAAAAATGATATTTGTATGAAATCATTAAAATGCTTACAAGAACTATTAAGTATACGGCCAATATTGATCGGGTAATGGTTGCAATATTTTCAATGGATATTGATAATGCATCAAGGAATGTAATGAACATAAAATATGAACTTTTAAAGCAGTGTGGCATATCACGTTTTTTCAATAAGCACTTCAATTGAAAAAATAATAAAATTTCATGAAAATTTTATACACAAAAAAATTTTAAAAAATAAAAAAATGCCGCATAAATGAAATTTTCCAAATTTTTCGTGCCTGAAATAGGTCCTTATAAATAAAAAAAAAATAGGAAAAATATTTTTACGCGGAGCGTATTTAATTATTTAAAAATAAAAAAAAAATGTTTGTGGTAATCGGAGGAATTTGTAACGGCGTTACAAAATCTATCAACGAAATCTGCTAGTTCAGCACAAGGAATACCTGCCAAGAACAACAAAACCATCACCACAAATTAGACGCACACAGCTAACGCATGACAAAAATAGCCAGCATAGTATGCAACAACAACAACATCACAACAAGTTAAACACACACAGCCAACGCATAGCAAAATAGCCATCACTTATAAATAGATTTTTGTATAGCATGCACATAATTCGCATTACGTTCTGTGAATAGATTATTTAAGACTAGCCAATTGTGTCGGCAGTGAGGACGGCTCGAAGGCATAGTGTCTTGTCCGTCTTTTGCTTGGCAACGAGTAAACTTACTTTTTTAAGCAAAACACCAAGAGGCGAATTGCTTGATACATACATTGTAGTTAGATTTCGTATTTTATTTCGGTTGGACTTTACCGCGGCCGTGGTCAGTCGGATATCCTCCCGAATACATTGTAGTTGTGATTGTCGCACTCGGTCGGACTTCACCGTCGCCTTCAGTCGATCGGATATCCCTCCGAATAGTTGGCTTGTCGTGTTTGGGTTGGACTTCCCGCGGCTTCGGTCAGGCGGCTATCCTCCTGAATACTTATCGTTAAGTCGGGTGTATTTCCAAGTCAAACGTACTCTGTCAGAAGCCAAATCGTATAAACTCGCCACGAACGCAATCACCGATATAAACCGAAGCACAGTATACCGAGCATCAATGCACCCGAACCAGTTATCACCGAGGCAGAGTCAGAGAGGGAAATTGTTTGGAAATAGTTAATAAACTATTGATACCTATGAATAATTGTTGTTGTGTATTTGAAAAGACTTATGTACAACATATATATGCATTTTAACATTTTAAAAAATGTCACATTTAATTTTGTCATATCCCAAGCAAACCGTAATGGTATGACCTAGAAAAGATTTTGGATAACAATTTGGAACATGAGCACATGGGACCAATATCAAGTTGTGAACTGAAAAAGGGGCGTCGTTTAACTGCTCTCACGTTACATGTACAGTAGACCATACCTCGAAACAAAAGTGTGCCGTATACCAACGGTTATGACGCATTTTTGCTAGACAATTACGAAAAAAAATTTGGTGTTTTTTAACCAACGTAAGGGTCGCGCATTGACATATTTCTTCATATCTCTGGTGTTTTTGGTCGAATTTTTTGATATATCAATGTTTTTGTCTCAAAGATACCAATATGACCTTTATTGAGGTCATTGACCTCAGGTGCACCATTCTAGTACTTAGCCTCCATGACTTGAGTTCCATTTTGGAGTGAAATTTTTTTTTTAATAAGAAATTTTTTCTTGGAAATTTTGATTAAAAAAAGTTTTAGGCTGTGGCAACCCTGATTATGAGCCTTACAATGCATATATGTAACATATGTTATATATAATATGAATTAAAATATAATCCTTTCAGTAATAACGTTATAATAAGTAAACAGCCATGAGGGAGCGGAGCAGGTAAAGACCTATATCTACCTATTTGTATGCATATCCGTCTGTCTGTTAACATTTTTGCAGTCGTAAATTTGGAGCTATCGTAGTGAAATAAAATTTTAGCAATATTTAAGCGATTACTGATAAAATTAAGATGCAATTCGAAATTGAGCCAATACGAATGAAAATTAAAATTAACAGCAATTTAAAATAACTTTGTTAAAACAGTTAAATTTGTTTAAATATCGCAAAAATTAATCTAATGATTTAAAATTTACGCGGTAGCTTGAGTTCAATCCTCACATCTGACAGAATGTTCCGTTCTTTCAATAAAAAAATTTTTATTTTCTTCTGCACATGTTACTTTCTTGTATTAAAAAGATTAAAAAATCTTCAATTTTACGTTTGGACATTTATTAAATATATTTGAAAATACATACAAGATTAAACCGCTGACATTTGAAAATCCCAGAAAATATATTTTTTATTCATTATTCATTTTTTATTTGTCATTAATTCCAATTTTTTCATTTATTTAAGGAAATTCCATTGTCTTTTTCGAGATATGCATTTAGGGAAGTAAAGGGTCAAAGATTAACTGACCCCTATATTTATTCTTCTTCAAACACTCTTTGATCGTGTACCTATTTGGTCTGATTAAAACAATCTCTCAGAAAGATGAGGACTACGCTGCAGAATTTAAATTACTCTCTTAGTTCTTAACTATCTTTTATGAATTGTGTTTATTTTCTAACAAAAAACCAAACTCCACGATTTATTTTTTTTTTCTGTGTACAATTCCAATTAAACGTCAACAGAAGCGAGTTATAAATTTGACTTGGACATAAAAAATTGCTGTCATAAAAAACAGATTGTTACATTTTAAATTAACTTAAATGCAAAAAATAACAAAAAAAAAAATAAAAACTACGTTTTTTAAAAATTTTAACCCAGACAGAGTTATACTTAAAACCATCATAAAATTAATGCATTTTATAATGACTGCTTTAATACGCAGGGAGTTCAAAAGTGACAAATATGGGCGAAAAAAATTTATGAATATTTTTTTACGTCTTGGATATGTTAAATTTATAAATAATATAAGATTTTATAGATATTAAGATGTAACTATTTATATCTTAAAAACAATAATCTATATAATTAATAGGCTAAGGTTTTTTTTGTGACTTCAACTCCTCCCAGACCAATGGACCGATTCTATCGATTTAAATGTCATTAAATCAGGTTTAGGCTGTATATGTGCAAACCACTTTTAAAAATTGTGATTTCACTTCAGGGGGTTCCCAACCTTTTAAAACAGAAATAAAATTTTTGCACAAAAATTCGTTATTTTATCGATTTGAAATTTAGTTTGAGAAGAGCTTATGAATTGTTTGAATTTGAATTTTTTTCAAAACTAAAAATTTTTAACCAAAATTATCTTTTATGTATTCCTCAAATGTCAATTGTCCTAAAAATCCAGTTCCAAAATCAAAAAATTCCACTTTCCGAGCAAACAAGTCAGTCAAATTTTAACGGTTTTCAAAAAAAAATTTTTTTTTGGATTTTTTGGTGTTTTTTCATCTAAATGTGTCATAAATCGATGTTGTAGGTGTTCTGTAAGTACCTTTTATTAATTTCTGAAATATATCGTAGTATTATTTATTAAATCTATTTTTTAATGCGTTTTTTTTAACATTTGTTATATTTTATAGCTGAAAGAGTTAAGCTGCGATGTTTTCGAATAGTAATAATGTTTTTCTCAGTTGTTATATTAGTGTAAGTCCGTCTTCGTATTTTGACAGTTACATTAAAAAATTTTGTGTCAGATCAAACGTGTAAAGTCAAACCATTCAGATAATGATCTTTTATATCATTATTGAGACTCAATATATCGTTTCTAACAATTAATTTTTATTGAATTGCTCGAATTCGGGCAACAGGTTTACTAGTATCGAGTTATTATGCAAAATAAATACTACTTTATCAATCAGCCGTAATAAAAAAAGTTTTGTAATAAATTAATATTTATAGTTCAGTGTAAGTTCTAGTGATGTCATAAGTATCGCTCCAATTTTAAGTAAGACTGTGAGCTATAAAGAATTCGAGTAGAAAAACAAGTTATATAGTTAAATTATAGTCGGCGAATACCGACAAGTACGAGCCCCTATGAGCTGAAATTTGTTTCTTGAGAGCGAAAAGCACTTCATATAAATAATGGCATAATCTTAATATTTTTAAATAAACTACAATTCATTGGAACTATTAGACCGCAAACAACAGACACTTAATTAACTATAAAACCATTATTATTATGTTGAGTTTCTTGAAGAGTTGAAATTTTTTCAGGCTAAGTAGTACACAGTAGTAGTAGCGTTAGTTTAGTTTTTATATGCGCTCCCATCTGTGTACAGATTTATATGAAAAAAGATAACAAAATATTGGAATGACTTATATTAAAAATTATATAAATTAATTGTTAAGAACAACCACAGCTACTTTACTTGTTATTACTTAATATTCATTATAAGTAGAACGCGTGGCGAGCTTTTGTTAGAGACACTTCAAACACTAGAGAAACTTTAGAATTTTTGAACTTCTACACTCAGAAAAAATTTTCTCGGAATATGATAAAAAAAGGCATCATATTTAGAGAAAAATGGTATAGACTTTGCTCCAGAGAATGCCTTTCTTTACATGCGATCCTAAAATTTTTCTAAAAATGATAAAAAACTTCTATGAAAAAGAGAAATACATAAAATTATATCGTTTTTAGTGAAAAATACTTTTTATTTTTGAGAAAAAATTTGTTTTAAATGAAGAAAATACTTCTCATAGTGATTTTCTTTATCAAAATAAAGTTAAAATTTTTCATTTTCAATAAATTTTTCTCTATAAATGGGAATTTTTTTGTGCGAGAAAAATATTTATCATTATTAGAGACATTGAAATATTTCCATTTCCTAGAAGTGAAGAAATATTTCTTTGAAAATGTGAAAATTTATTCTAATTGAAGAAAATTTTATTTGAAAAAGAGAAAATTGATATTATTGAAAATACAGAAATTTTTCTCTAGAGAAAGATATGTGTTTTTTTTCTGATTGTAGCCGCACTGCAAAAAAAAATAAAAAAATAATCTCAATATTTTTTGAATGCAAGCCTGTTGCTAACACAAAGTATAACGTGGTTGATGTTGTGAACACTGTTGCAAGAAGAGGAATTTTCCTCGTTTTACGGAAAAAACAAAAAGCTTAAACGGAAAACGGGAAAAATATGCTTAAAAATGGAGCAAATGAGGTTAAACTCAAATTTATGAGAAAAATGTTTTTTCTCAAAAAGTCAATAAATATGTTATTCCAATATTCTATTCCAAAATTAATATATGAAATTCGCTCGCTTAGTCGGCCATCGCTGGAAACTTTACTTGCTTATATCAGGATTATCATCAGAGGTTTTGTCTTTGGTTTATTTTTTATGGCAAAGTATGATAAACGGACAAGTTAGATAGAGTTTTAAGGAGTCCGAATTTTGAAAAAATATTGTTTTGGACCGAAAAAACTGTCAAAATTATATATTTTCGATAACTTGCATTTAAAGTTCGATCTTAGGAAATAATATTTATAGTTAAAAAAGACGGAACTAGTACTACATTTTCCTCTAAAACCTTTTGGACTTCCGAAGAAGTGAAAATACTTTTCAGAAGTTTTTTTATAAGGCAAGTATCCGAGTTCAGGTGAGGTTAAATCGGGGTGACAGGGCTTACCAGTCCAATATGGCTACGGAAGTTCAATCCCCTGAAACAAAAATGTAGTTCTACCTTAGCCTTTTTAAACGTCTTTTTACATCTTTTACAGTGTATTGTAAAAAAAAAATTATAAAAAATAAAACTATTTTTTAATTTTGACATATCATTTCAAAAATCTCATAAACTTGAATCTACAATGAACACTGTTAATTGTCTGGCGAATGCAATTAATCAGGCGAATTATCAAATTGCAACTTAAAAATGTGTTTCAATTTTTTTTTCCTCAAAAACAAGAAAAATATACTAGTTAAACAAGGGACTAACAGAACTATTCTGGTCATTGACTGGCAAATTGTTAATTTATTGACAAGCGCAAAACTCCTTATTCTAGAAGGAATTGAAAGTTCATTTTTTGAAAAAGTTATCAATATGATAACAAAAATGGTATTGATGACAACAAAAAACATTAAAAAAATTAATGAATTATCAACTGCTTGTACGTGAAAAAGGAGATAAAAGATTACCTTGTCGTTTTTATGTGTCTTCTTCACTTCCTTATTATTCTTTATTATGATATTATTGAATAAAATTAAATAAAACACTCTAAAAATTAAAAGTTCATAGCACCACCTCATCCTGATTCATGACGGTATCCACTGATTTGAATGTAAATATTTGACTTGGTATTAAGAATAGCATCGTTTCCACAGGGCATAGCCCATGCTATCACATACACCAAGGCGATCAAGAATGCTTCACCTATTCCTCGCGTTGAAAAAATTACATTCCATCTCTTTCACAGCGTATTCTAAAAAGTAAAAAAAATTGTATCGGTAAACCTCCTAATGATAAAAAATTAAATTATTTTTTAATTTTGGTAAGCCATTTTTACGACCTATTCTTAGCTATTTTAATTAAGATAGCAACCTTTTGGTAAAATATCACATAATTTTTAAAATTTTGACAACGGATTTTGATTCAGTGACCCATTTTTACCTACTGTTCACTTCAGCGCCGAATTCATAAAAGTAAAAAATTTAGGTGACATTTATGGTAAGTATTATAAGTACTTTATTTTAAAATTCAAACAACAGGTTCGGATTCAGCAACCTATTCTTACCTACTATTTTAATTTAGATATCAACCTTTTGGTTAAAAATTACATAATTTTTAAAATTTTGACAATGGATTGTGATTCAGTGACCTATTTGTACCCAGAGTTCGTTCTATAACCGAATTCGTACGAACAAAAAAATGTAGGTGGCAACCATATATGGTAAAAACATTACGTAATTTTTAAATTCTGACAACGCAATCGGATTCATCGACCTACGTTTACTTTGTGTTCGCCCCAGCACCGAAAACGTAAAAGTAAAAAAATTAAGTGGCAACTCTATGGTAATAAAACAATATACTTTATAAATTTTGACAACGAGTTCGGATTCAGTGACCTCTTTTTAGGCAGTGTTTGCCCCAGCACCGAATTCGTAAAATAAAAATATTTCTAGGTGGCAACACTATGGAAAAAAACTTACATAATTTTGAAATTCTGACAACGGATGGGAATTCAGCGTTTCATTTTTACCTAGTTTTTACCTGCACCAGCAACGAATTTTAAAAATTAAAAAAAATTTAACTGGCAACCCTTTTTTTTTTTGCCTATAACCATAATTTTATTTAATACTTAACTTCGTATCATAATTATCTACATTTTTAAAGAAAGCCAACTTAATTGGTTGAAAATAACGGACAGCAGAGGAAAACAAAAGCTTTTTTTCACTTTATTTTATATACACTTCACTCGTGATAAAGTGAACTCTGCATTACATAAACACTGTTTAATGTGACCTTTTTGTGCCATTGACTACACTTAAACGATAACAAAGTTAAAAAGCAAAGTAATAAAGCAACAAAGTTACAAAGTTTTTAATGTGAGTAGTCAATAAGTTTTTTTTATTTTTTTTATATTTTTGGAACTTTTATTTTCTTATTTTTTGATTAAATTTTTTTTTATTAATTCTTCTTTGGTTTCTTCAGAAAAGGTTGATTTAATCTTGAGTGTTGCATAAGAAGGCCGATGGTATTTAAATTTTTTTTCCAAAATTTTGACATTCGCGAACGTAAACTCTCTTTCTTTTAACTGCCGGATTCCGGATTGCCGGATAATTAAGCCGAATCGATTTGCACAGAGAAAAAAATTGTCATCCGGATATCGACTCAAAAGTAAGAGTAACTCTTAAAAACAATTTCTCCCTTGTTTTTTTTTTGTACCGAAGAAATCCCCATGAAGTGATTTTGGTACTACTTTTTTGCATAAAAATCCATTTTTTTTTTCATATAACTTATTTTTTTTTCTTTAAAATGCGTACCCAAGATATGCAAAAAAGTAAATATTTTGATAGTTTACATATATTTACTAAAAAAATTTTGAAATTTTTTGTCTTTACAAACACTTTTGAGAGCCCAAAAAAATCGATTTTTCGTAACTTTTGAACAGATGTTTTTTAAACACCTGTAAAATATGTAGTTTTCATGGTATTCACATGCTTTAAAGCTTATTGGAAAATTATTGAACTTTTTTTTCATTCATATACCGTATGGGGTGGTTTACACCTTTGAATACCATAAAAAATACATATTTTATAGGCGTTTAAAAAAATAAATTTTCGAAAATCCTTAATTTTGCACTGGAGCGCCCTAGGCGCACACTTTACCAAAAAAAAGGTTGCCAGATTTCGATTCTGCGTACTTTAAAACGCAGTCAAAAGATTTGCCAAAAACTAACAGTAATTAAATAAATATTATTATTAATATCGATTTTTCACATTTTATATAATTGTGCCACTTAATTAAACCACATCATAGTATATATCAATGGTAAGAAGGGCTAAGTACTTTTCCAATAAGCTAAATGCATGTGAATACCACAAAAATACATATTTTATGGGCGTTTAAAAATAACTAGTTCTTTCCCGTCAAAAATGACGGGCCCGGTTTTTATAATGGAAAAACATGAAATATGAATTTTCTTTATGTTGAATTATAAATCAGCGATGGTCACATATTTGATTTTAAATGGTCCAAATAACAATTGTTAATTCCAAATATTTATAAAAAAAACCTTAAAGAAAAAATGGAAATTATAGTAGATACAACGAAATAAGTTTGAGAATTTTTTGTAAAACTGAAAATTTCAAAATAAAAAAAAATATAAAAAGTTTTTGAAGTTTCAATAAATCAGAAAACAAAAAATGCCTAAAAATATACTATGAAATTTTTCAAACAAATCAAGCGTTCCGCACTCACATTTTACGGAATTATGTTATAGTAATATAATAATATAATATTTTTTTCGAAAATAGTGAAATATCGATTTTTGGAGTCTCAAAAGAGATTATAAAGACAAATCAATTCAAAATTTTTTTGTCAATATTTGTGTACCAACAAAATCTTTACTTTTTTGCTTACCTTGGGTATGCATTCTCCAACAAAAATTATGCAGAAATAGTTTTTAAGAGTCCCTCTTACTTTTAAGTTGGTTTCCGGAGAAATTTCTATCCAGCCTACTGTACATTCAATTTATAGAATCACTGGAAAATTTTTTTTTAGTGTAGACTTTTCTAGACCATTCGTTGCTCTATTAAAAAAAATATAGCAAACATTTAAATTGCTTTTAAATGAGTTTGCATAAAATTAATTTTAAGCACAACTAAAACCAAATGCATCCAATTAAAATATTGAAAATTAAAATACATCTTTTCTGCCATACTAAGCAATTTTGGAAGAAACAACTTCAATTTATGAAGCAATAATTATTGCTTCTGATTATAATCAGTATAAAACTAATGCCAAAAAAAATAAAACTCTTTAATGTAAGCATCCATAAATTTATTTAAATTTATTGCAATTTTAATAATAAGCAAGGAATTTTTCCTTTTTCTGTATAAATAAAGTGTAATTATTTTTTAATTGCATCCATTTGATGTGTTGTTTATATAACAAAAGGGTTATATATCGTGTAAATCCTAGCTTAGTTACGTTATCAATTCAATTGATGCTTAGAAATAATAACAAAACCACAAAGATTTGAATTATTAAATACATAACAACATGTGTTAGTAATAATAAGCAGAGTTCGTTTAATTATCTAAATTAATTCATTGCTATTTTAATAGCTTCTCATTAAAAACAGAAAAGCAAAAATTATTTGCAAATAATATTTAAATCTATGGATTTTCATTAAAGATGACAGTTATAGAGCATTTTATGACATATGCAGTATAGATCAGGATTTTTTTTTATGAAATTATTCTACTGTTGCTGTTATGATGTATTGCATTTTTTCGCCTACACATGTATATATAATTTTAATAAATTATTATAATTGCATAAAAATCGTTATAAACGTATATTTATTTAATAATGTAATTGAAGCATATTTAAGTATGATAATAATTCTATGGCGGGCATTCAAACGACTATCAGTCAAAATAATCAATTGTTTAGCAGCAAGAAAAAAGAAATTAATTCATTTTAGTGTGTTGCATATAGTTGAAAAGCAGAACGTGACTGCCATTAGCAATGCGTTTTTAACGTTTTTATCGAGTTCTAAATGAAACTGATTTCAAATAAATTTTAAAGAATATAAAAACTTTGTTTTATATGCCATTTATGAGCTTTTGAATTTATTTTTGGCAAAAACTGAATTGTACTCATTTGAACTCCCATCATAGAATTGAAAGAAGTGAAGTGTGAATACCAATTATTGCGTTATGCACTTAGTGTGAATTCCATTATTAATTTACGGCGTATTTTAGATTTGGACAAAAAAACAAAATTGGCAACAGCTCATAAAATTTGCACAATATTGCTGTTTTCCGTTCTATTCATTCGCAATTATTGTGAATTATTGAAAATTTGAAGTTAACAAAGCATTAAATTTTAATAATTTCAGTCTTTATTTGATCTTGTTTTACTTTTTCTATATGTTGTTCTTATCTAAAAAAAATGTTGTTAATTCAAATAATAGATAACCACAAGATGTAATCCACGACAAAAAAAATACCAGCTAACTGTACTCATGTTCATTTATGAGACATAATCATTTACGGATTCAGGATGCATTAATTGGTTATTTTTATTGAAATTCAAATTCAACGAAGTCAAAAGTATCTCTAACAACAAAATAGAATTTGTAATTTTCCTTTCATTTGCAAATAATTGACATATTTTCTCATCATAAGTTTCAGTTATATTTAAAATTAATCTGCCTGACACCTTAGCTAGCTATATGATTCATCAGTCAGGTTATTTTGATATTATTTTTTATTTTTCGTTTTCAATCGATAAGAAAAAATGTGGTTTTCTGCAATTGAAAATTGCACAATAAATGTTCTCAACAAACTACGTCACAAAAATATGCTAATATATAACTGTGACTAATTATAATCTATCAACTATTTTATAATTTCAATCAATTTAGAGAATCTTCTGTTATTTTAATTTTCAAGAGCTTACTTGCAGTCTGATAGCAAACAAGCTAATTATACGGTCCGACAGCAGTTTGGCAAATGTTGTCCAATAGCCAATTATTACTGAGGTTGGATACTATTAAGAACAATTTACGTCTTCCAAATCGATATAGAAAAAGCGTTACGAAAAGAAACATAATACGTCAAACAAAAATGACAATGACAATGACAATGACAATGACAATTACAATGACAATGACAATGACAATGACAATGACAATGACAATGACAATGACAATGACAATGACAATGACAATGACAATGACAATGACAATGACAATGACAATGACAATGACAATGACAATGACAATGACAATGACAATGACAATGACAATGACAATGACAATGACAATGACAATGACAATGACAATGACAATGACAATGACAATGACAATGACAATGACAATGACAATGACAATGACAATGACAATGACAATGACAATGACAATGACAATGACAATGACAATGACAATGACAATGACAATGACAATGACAATGACAATGACAATGACAATGACAATGACAATGACAATGACAATGACAATGACAATGACAATGACAATGACAATGACAATGACAATGACAATGACAATGACAATGACAATGACAATGACAATGACAATGACAATGACAATGACAATGACAATGACAATGACAATGACAATGACAATGACAATGACAATGACAATGACAATGACAATGACAATGACAATGACAATGACAATGACAATGACAATGACAATGACAATGACAATGACAATGACAATGACAATGACAATGACAATGACAATGACAATGACAATGACAATGACAATGACAATGACAATGACAATGACAATGACAATGACAATGACAATGACAATGACAATGACAGTGACAGTGACAATGACAATGACAATGACAATGACAATGACAATGACAATGACAATGACAATGACAATGACAATGACAATGACAATGACAATGACAATGACAATGACAATGACAATGACAATGACAATGACAATGACAATGACAATGACAATGACAATGACAATGACAATGACAATGACAATGACAATGACAATGACAATGACAATGACAATGACAATGACAATGACAATGACAATGACAATGACAATGACAATGACAATGACAATGACAATGACAATGACAATGACAATGACAATGACAATGACAATGACAATGACAATGACAATGACAATGACAATGACAATGACAATGACAATGACAATGACAATGACAATGGCACTTTATAAATTTTCTGTACCTCAAAAAAAGCACCTAAGAACTCAAAAATTTGCGAGTTTTTATAAGTTATAACAAAAACAAGTACAGAAAGTCTAAAGTCGGTCTAGCCCGACTATGAAATACCCTAAACCTACTTTTTCAAAATACAATAATAGTATTGAAAATGGGCGAGCCGTGAGCGGATGAAGCCCATATTTTATTTGCATTTAAATTTTGATGAAAAATTTGCAAAAATTTATAAAAATTTCAAGTTTTATTCCTGTAGCTCACATGTCAATGCCTGTATAGTATTTTCGCTATTGTGGGTTGTATGGGAGGTGGGCGTTCGTGACGTTCGTGGAAGGATTACGCCCAATTGGATGCATCTTAGTTTTGATATAAAATACATACTTACCAAATTTAATATAAGCTTATTACGTAAGCTTATTTATTGAGTTTTCAATTTTTGGTTAGTATAGTAAGTGGGCGTGTCCGTATGCGGATGACATCCATTTTTTGAAGACTCTCTGATTTGATATAAGATACATTTGTACCAAATTTTATATCTGTACGTTAAACATGAGCTTATTTATTGAGTTTTTAATTTTTGGTTGTATGGGAGGTGGGCGTGTTCGTGGGCGCAAGGCACTAATTTTTCGAAGATATTTTTTTGTTAATATAAAATACATACATACTTATACTAATACTAATTTTATTGTTGTAGGCTAATTATGAGCTCATTTATGCAGTTTTCAATTTTTGCGTTGTATGAGCGGTAGGCGTGTCCGTGGGCGTATTCCAAAAATGCTCAATAGCGCAAATCCTTGGGTCTATGTGACCATGTATACCGAGTTTCAACCAAGTATCTCAACTCCTTATTATCCTATGTTTACGGACAACATATAGACTGACGGACGGACTTGGATAGGTCGACTCACGAGGTGATGCTGATCAAGAATAAATATGCTTTTCTACACTCGCTTATATTTATGCGTTACAAAAGTTTGCACAAAATGAATATACCCTGACCTTTCAGGTTTAGGGCATAATAAATATACATAGAAGAGCTTCAACTCAAACACGTGTTTCGAACTACACGTGTTCACGAAAGTTCCAACTCCGTGTAGTGCTCAGTATATCTGTGATCATAAGCAATAATCGCCTAACAATGATCTCAATACTTCGAGAAATCTTGCTTTAAAATTCTTAATCGCCATATAAGTTTATAGCTATTTGACTCGAAGAGTAGAATTTATATAAAGCGGAATAAAGATAGCGCATTTTTTAAAAACACCGTACCTATCAAAAACCAACCGTGCATTTAGGTTAGACATTTAAAGGCATGAGAAAATTTTTTGATCTTACATGAGCCCCATGTCAAGATCTACTGCGACTTGATGGCTCGTCAGTTGCTAGTGGGTAGGAACTGGTGAGTAAATAGCTTAATTCATCGACATCGGTAGCAGCGTTGCCAGAATGTGAAAAATTTACCAGAACTGGTAAATTTTTTTTCGATGTGAAAATGTGAAATTAAGTTTCATTTTGGTAAAATTTCTAGTGAAAACGATTTTTATGAAAATTTCCCAAAAGCTTAAGGGCGAAGTAAGGGTTTCAGCGTAAAAAACACTTTTTTAGTGAATTTTTTTAAGAGTATGGATTGAACAAATTTATTAAAATCTTTTGTACATTATTGAGTGTACTTTTAACAATACTCTTTTTCTTCCGGAAATATTGAAACACAAGCTGATGACAGAGCTTTTCCCAGAGCGTTTTGGAAAAATAGCAATTTGCGGTGTTCACTATGTCTCGGTCGAAAATTATCTGAAATCAAAAACCATTAAAATTTAGTCAACGTTGGAGGAATGTATTATATGTAGAAAATGTGTACCAAGTTTGAAATGAATCGGTCAAGTAGTTTCTAAAAGACTGGCAAGTAACACGGACTTTGAAAACACAACTTGTGGGAAAACTGCTTTAAAGTTTTGTACACGTACGTTTGTACGTTCGAGGTACACTTACTTAAAAATTTGTACCTCCATTAGTTTTACTCGGATTGACTTCAAATTTGGACACAATATTCTAGAAATGTTGAGCATTCATATAAAAAAAAATGTTTAAAAACCTTACCGCCCTTAAATGATCGTCTTTTTTTATCTATATATAAATATTCTTAGGGAAAATAGTAAAAAACCATTTTCTCACGTGTTTCTAGCCGATTTTGATTAATTTCTTTTAAATGAATTAAAGTGCGGAGAACGAGTGCACCGACTATTTTTTGAAAAAATTTTTTGCCAAATTTTTATGAAGAAAATTTGTTTTTCACATTAATTTTGTATCGAGAGAATGAAAGTGAAGGGGTCGAATTTCGGCCACTATCGAACTCCAATTAGTTTTAAAAACGTATTAAAATTATTGGCCTTCATCATATTGAAAAGAACATTTTTAAATTTGTACTATCGTAAAACTTAATAATTTAATTACATTTTAGGATTAAAGGATTAGAGTTGCGGTTAAGTGTCATGCACAAAAACAAGATTCAGATTCTTCAGACAGTGACACTGAAAACAGGCATTTAAAATATAAAAATGGGGTAGTACCAAAGACCGTTAAACTCAAACTCAATATTACTCGTTTTCTTCAATATCATCGCAACAAAAATAAAGCGCTTTTCAGAAGTTCAACTTTAAGTTCCAAACACTGTTAAGAAAAACCATTGCAAATTTCTCGTTTAACCATGATATCTGCTACATGTTTAAAATATTTGAACCTGAATACATGAATACTGGTATACAACAATATTAGTTGTGTTCGATGACAAATACTCTGTGCCAAAAGTAAACAAATTAAGAAATAAGCCAGAAAAATTACTTGTTTTCATTAAACTGTTGAAATAGGTAAGCAAAGAACCTATTTAATGCTCTTTATATTTCAAATTTTTCAACAAGAACCAAAATACTTGATTTTTTTAAATGTTTCTCTTACTAACACCACAAAAAAATAAAAGCGTACAAAAGAGCTGAAAGCGTAACTTAGAGCATCTTCAAAAAACAAAGAGCAATATCAAGTTAGAGGAGGTAAAAAGAGAAAAATTTCCTCAATAAACAGTTTTTACTGATCTGTAGTAAGGAATCTAAATCTAGAGGAGTCATCAAACACAGCTTTTGTTATTAGAATTATATTGGATGAAATATATGTCAAAAAAGTAAAAATATTTCGTTTTTTTGATTGATCACACATATTTGATATTTTTTTTGTGGATGTGCACTATAAGGTAAGCAAGATATAGACGCTCATTGTTCTCTCCAAGGCGTATTAGAGAATTTCTGCTCTCAATGTCAGCATAAGAGTTCAAAGTTAATTTCAATGTTGATGGTTAAATAGGGTCGTTGAAAGAAGTGGATCTGCCAGGTTGGTAAGAGGCTCTACTTGTGACTGGAACAGAAGGAGATGCGTTTATGATATGGGTATGAACAAAGTTGGATTTGTATGTGTGATGTACTCTCAATTTTATTTAGTGGTGGTAAGTGGCTTAAAATTCTTAAGTTCTTCAAATCGTCATAGTTTATTTTTTTTTTTTATTTTATAATTATATTTTAAACATTTTTTAATAGTTTAGTATACATGAATGTTTTGTGATAGTAAGATTTTTTTAATCTTGAAATGTTTATCAAATTAGGTTGAACTTCAAGTGAAATTTCACACAAACCTTCAGATATGAGTAGTTCAAGGTAATCCTTCTTTATGACAGTCCATTTAATTATCTTATCTTATTAAATTTTCACACGTACAATTTTGAGACATTAAGTAGTTTTCAAAATTTTGCTCTTAATTTATAACACTCCATTAAATTATCTCCGAACACAGTTTTAATACACAAAATACATATATATATATATATAGAACAAAGCTTTATGAAGTTAAAAAATATGACATGTAGCGTTAATGTTTATTGTACTTTTAACCATAACTTTTGATTAAATTGCTCGAATTCGGACAATAAGTTTTGTTGAATGCAGTTTGATAAAAAAATTTTAATTATGCTGTTATGCTCAATAATGTTAGATCATAAGGATTATATGTATAATTTAATAACCCCGCGCTCCTACCTCTCCACCAGCGTAATTTTGACTCTGGAACTGGTCTATGTGACTACAGGCTCTTGCGAACAGAACGGCAACACTGTAGCCTTATATCAAAATCGATACAAGCGCAAATATACGATATAAAAAAATCTTATAAACATCATAACATACATTATTATTATTGAAATTATAACTATATGACTGAATAATAAAATAATATAAAATAAGTAACTTACAATTTTAATACAAATGCGGAAGAGTTCAAAAAGTTTTGAAGCACAATAAAATATCATATAAAGTGCATTGATCGTCAAAACGAGAACATTTTGCTGGTGTGAAAAAATTAAGTATTTTATTTATTGATTTCGATAACCTTTCTTTTATAAACACATCAATTGAAACACGTTCAGCTGCATCTTCTTCTTCTTCTTCTTCTTCTGCTGCTGATATTACTCGCTTGCATAAAAATGATCAACTTCTCACAAATGAAACATTATAAAAATTCAAACATTTACTTTGAATTCAAAATAAATACGATGATTCAGTTTGGTTAGCAATTTATTTTTTTTTTTAATTTTTAAGGTTTTATTTATATATCGTTATTTTTTTAAGAATTACTTTAATTTTGACTTTGAACTGTACATGAAGATTGTCGCCGTCTAACCACAAACAAGTTTGGAAAATTTATATATAAAAATATATATTGTTTTTTTTATACTTTTCTTTCAGTTTCTTTGACTTTTTTGTACAAATTTGATTTGTGATCTACAGCATTTGTTGTTTGCGAAAACAATTTTGATTTTTTTTTTTTTCTGTTTTGCTATTGTTATTGTTGTATTTTTTCACACACTTGAAAATTTGAGCAATACTGAAAAGAATTGCTTATATTATAAGGTATTTTTTAAAAATAATTTTCCTCATGTAAACTTTAAGTTAGTAAAAAAACACGTAATTTTTTTTTATCAAATGACAACCGTCGCGTTTACGCGTTTCAACTTATTTGATTTTTTTTTTTTCAGCAATATTTAAATGCGTTCACTTTATGTTTTGTTTTTTCTTTTCTTCTCTGCGCCCACCGCCGCCCTCTCTTTCATACTCTTTAGACATTTTGGTGTTTTTTTTTTCGCTAAATAAGTTTGTTCAAGATTTGCTTGCGGCTTGCTTTGTAACAATAAATTGTTTTAACATTATGAGGCTGATATTTGAACAACTACTGTTATTTAACAGCATTTGACTCTGTTGTTATGTCAATCGTGTGTTCGCTGTTAAGATTTGCGCGCATACAGCAAAATTTTTGAGTAATTTTAGCTTCTAGCTAAGCAAATAAACAAATGAACTCGAACCAACGAATATGTTTTTTATTTATTTGTTTTTATTTTCATTTAAAATAAATAAACAATCGGTTTTTTTCATACAATTTTACTGTTAACTGTATTCCTTTCCCTCACCCTCTGAAAAACTGTCTCTAATAGAGCAAAACATTCTATAAAAATTTCAACTAAAACACTGAGAGATCTCAGGTTGCTACACACCGACATACACTGTTAAGACAAATACAAAAATACTTTCTTGTTTGCTGTTTTCTAATAAAATTTATTTATTTTCGAGCAAAAATAATTATTCTCTTCGATAGAAATTATAATAATTTAATGGCATTTTCAGAAGATGTCATCAAATTAGATGCGCACATAGTTTAGCAAATAAACGCATATAGAAATATGTATAAGTAGAAGACCACCTCGAAAGGATGCCATCGTTATTAAAACGACAGGCCCAGCTTCCTATGCTATTATCCTTAAACCTGTGAAGACTGAACCTCTATTAAACGAGCTGAGTGAAAATGTTCATTGCGTAAGAGTTACGGCCAAGGGAGGGCTATTATATTCTCCTAGAGAATCTTCGGTTCCTGCATCCAGAAAGCTCCAAAATGCTGTTCTTACTCGGAACCAACGTCGAAGTCAAAATCTTAAAACAATCCCCATGAGATACTTTAAATGTCTGTACTGCGGTCGTGTGGCATCAAAATGTGAGAGTGAAGAGGACTAAACAAAGACATGTTTTAGGTGCGGCAGCTTGGACCATCAAGCCAAAGAGTGCGAAAAAGCTGCAATATGCAGACTCTGTCTAAGGACAAAAAAGGCACCAGACACAAAGCATGCGACAACGTGTACTAAATGCCCGTTCTACCAGAAAGCTTAACTAGAGACAAAAGCAAGTTCCAGTTTTATCAGCTTAAACTCAACCACTGCAAAGTTGCACATGACCGCAGTCGTCAGATCATGCGTTCGCGTCTATTGAGCATTTTCCGAAGCGGTCTCCCTCCAAAGATCGAAGATGACCCCATATGAACATGAACATAAACATGAACATGAATATAAACATGAGCATCAACATGAAATGAACTTAAACATAAACATAAACATGAGCATGAACATGAACAGGAATACGAACATGAACATGAACAGGAACATGAACATGAACATGAACATGAACATGAACATGAACATGAACATGAACATGAACATGAACATGAACATGAACATGAACATGAACATGAACATGAACATGAACATGAACATGAACATGAACATGAACATGAACATGAACATGAACATGAACATGAACATGAACATGAACATGAACATGAACATGAACATGAACATGAACATGAACATGAACATGAACATGAACATGAACATGAACATGAACATGAACATGAACATGAACATGAACATGAACATGAACATGAACATGAACATGAACATGAACATGAACATGAACACGAACATGAACACGAACATGAACATGAACATGAACATGAACATGGACATGAACATGAACATGAACATCAACATGAACATTAACATGAACATGAACATGAACATGAACATGAACATGAACATGAACATGAACATGAACATCGACATGAACATGAACATGAATATGAACATCAACATCAACATCAACATCAACATCAACATCAACATCAACATCAACATCAACATCAACATCAACATCAACATCAACATCAACATCAACATCAACATCAACATCAACATCAACATCAACATCAACATCAACATCAACATCAACATCAACATCAACATCAACATCAACATCAACATCAACATCAACATCAACATCAACATCAACATCAACATCAACATCAACATCAACATCAACATCAACATCAACATCAACATCAACATCAACATCAACATCAACATCAACATCAACATCAACATCAACATCAACATCAACATCAACATCAACATCAACATCAACATCAACATCAACATCAACATCAACATCAACATCAACATCAACATCAACATCAACATCAACATCAACATCAACATCAACATCAACATCAACATCAACATCAACATCAACATCAACATCAACATCAACATCAACATCAACATCAACATCAACATCAACATCAACATCAACATCAACATCAACATCAACATCAACATCAACATCAACATCAACATCAACATCAACATCAACATCAACATCAACATCAACATCAACATCAACATCAACATCAACATCAACATCAACATCAACATCAACATCAACATCAACATCAACATCAACATCAACATCAACATCAACATCAACATCAACATCAACATCAACATCAACATCAACATCAACATTAACATTAACATCAACATCTACACCAACATCAACATCAACATTTTTACTTTCGCTTTCGACTAAGTTTTGTTTCCAACCATTTCTTTTAAAATCGATTTGTATGATCAAGAACGTAGTTTTGTATAAACTTTAACTGGAAGGATATCAAAAGGACAATGATCGCAAATATACTGAGTTGATATAAACACATTTAAGTTTGTGACAAAATAACTTATAATTGTTTGTTGTTTGTCTTCTCTCGCCATACGGTCTTCTGTAACTCATGCTGTTGTAACCAAATTTAGCAAACATCTTAAACTTTTGGCTGATGCAATAATGACGAAACATTGCTCTATATCGTTTAAAACACCGGCTTGTAAGTCTTGTTCTCGCGTGGAGTCCAATCGACAAATGTATATTAAGTTGTTTTGAACCTTGTATCCACTCGTCATCCATAAATTATAAGTGTTAATGAGGCAGTTCTAACGCCAGAACAATTTTCTGTGCTTCGACAACTAAGCGATTATTGTTGTCCACACGTGAAATACGTCGTCCGAAATACGTTTTTAGTCTGATCGGCTATGGTTTAATGATTATTATCTACACAGACTGTTAAGCACCAACACTTAGTTTGAAAATAAAATCAGAAAAAATGCTAAAAATAACAGAAAAACCACAACAGATATTAATTTTTAAAATACAGTAGTAACATCTGCCGCACCCTGTATATGTATGTATTTTTATGCATGTTTATTCTTTTTGAAAATTGCATAAATAAGTCGTAAGGCTTACGTTGTTGCATAATATAAACTCGTCCATCAGGATAATTTTGAAGGAGTGCGCAGACAATACAAAGGCAATCCAATAAAAAATTCAACAGGGTTTGAATTGTTATTATTGTTGTTTGCGTCTTCTTTATTGGATAGCGATTATATTGATGGAATATTTAAAATTGTTTTTTTTAATAGGACTGGCTGGCTAAAAGCAATGAGATTACTCTTTGTGCCCTTGGTAGAGAATTAATGAAACTTGGTCATTGGGTAAAAAGAGAGAGCGAAGGTGAACAGTCTGAACAGTCAAGCACAGTGGCGGCTTAAGCGGTTAAGAGGCCCCGCTCAAGTGAGTCTTTGAGTGGCCGTTGCCTTTCGTGCAAAGTACCTACGTTAGCTGAAGTTTTAATAATAAGTGAACAGAACTCATTGTCAAATTTGCAGGTCAAGGTTAGATATATGAATAACTTAAAAATTATAAATTTTTTCAAAAATGCTTAATTTTACCATAAGTAAAATAAAATATTATACCATAGCTAAAAAACTAACTAAAACTAACTAAATTTCAATCACAAATGTATGATGGTAAAAACGATAAAGCCGATAACAGGATAGAGAGACATAAACTATTTATAAAAAGGTACCTAACGCGTCCACGCTATAATCATTTACTACTGCAACGAAATTGATTTTCCCAGATACCTTCTGATAAAACCAATATTTTATGACTGAAAAAATTGTTGAGACATGATATCTCTTTTGCATTAGCCCATGACATGATGTAAAGAAATAGTAAATGAAGTATGAAGGGTGAAGAATGTACGATGTAGGAAATATATATGTATGTCAAGCCAAGATAGTCACGTAAAGGATGGAACAAATACTCAATGTCTTCAAGAAGAGATGGGCGTTCATAATTGCGCGATAGAAACTGTGTTTTCTTAAATGTTAGAAATTGTGTTGAATTAATTTGAATCGATTAAATATTAATTTTTTTAAGATTTTTCCTAAAAACACTGTCAGTGTTACAAGTTGAAGAATCAAATCTTATAAAAAAGTTAGCTATACCGAAAAATTATATTGGCAGAGGATGGTTTTACCCTATTTTGATACGGGCAATCGAACTACGTCATTAATTTTTTAAGTTTTCTGCCCGTTTTTTATGTTTAAATTTTTTATAGTGTACAACTTGTATTTAGTTGGTTTTTTTAGCAAAATTTCTTTGGAAAAGTCCTTGAGATTTTAACTATGTTTCTTTGAAAAACCCGATATCTAGTATCATTGTTTGGCATATTCCCAAAATTTATTTAGAACAGCCAAATTAAAATTTTTTTTAAAAAATCTGGCCAGGATATAGCAAATTCTTTGAAAATTTGCTACTACAAATGTAATTTCCTCGATGTTTGAACCTAATCCTAAGCCCCTAATGATCAATATAATAAAAGCGAGAAAAATTCGCCAACGTATCAGCAAAACGAGTCGTAAGCGATTCCCTTAGATTCTAAGGCTTAGAAGATTCGCCAACCAATCGCCGAGAGGTCTTAACTGATTCGCCAGGAAGAGTCACACACGAATCGGCGGAAGAGCTCTTTAGGCGGCATTCCAGTCTAGGCGTGCAAATTTTGGTTGGTTTTATAAAATTCGATAAAAATAATAAGAATATTTTTACTAACCACTTTTTTATAAGATAATTATTGATGTTTTAACAATACTAAAAAAATTAAAAAAAAATTTGAAAATTGAAGAAATTTTAACTGGCTGTAAGTGGAGTGGAGGTAAAATATAAAGAAGCGTCCTTCTTGACATGATTCCAACCCTTCTGGTTATCTGAAGCAGAAAAAATTATTATTTTTCAAAGTTTTGAATTTTTTTCAAAATAGTAAGAAATAAAATATTATATTAATTAAAGTTCCAATTATAGAGGTATGTATAAAAAAGGTCTACATCAAATTTCAAATTAATTGGTAGACGTTGAGAAACCATCAGACGATCAGAGAAAAAGTAGTTTCGAGAAAAATGCGTTTAAAAATTTAAATTTTCAAACTTATTAAATTTGTTTTTTTGTATTGTTCAAATATTAATAAACATCTTATAGAAAAATGGATAGCAAGAATATTCTTGGTTTTTTTGTATCGAATTTTAAAAAACCACCAAAAATGTGTACCCCAAGACATACAGGCTTAAGCGATGTGCCAACAAGTATGGTAAACGAATCAATTTTAGAGGTCAATGTTACAAGTTGTCTGAAAGTTTAAACTAGCGGGCTAGGCAGACGCTGTCCTGTGCAATTCAAAGAATTTTTCACTAGTTAAAGTTTTTGATTAATTTAAGGGGACGTGACGCCTTAAAAAACAGTTTCTTTTAATGTTTCAAAATGCCTTTAAGTGGAATAAAAAATAAAATATCATTTTGTAAAATTAAATATATATTTTTTAGTAAACAAATTACACAAATAAAATTTTTTTTATATTTTTATTTACATATATGGCTACCGTAACTATTTTAGAACGGCCAAAAACTATAAAACCGATTTTTCTGTCCGTAGTTCATTTCATGCATCGACAAGTGTAAGACAACATATTAAAATTTCAGTACGATCGGTCGAGTAGTTTTTGTTTTATCACGCCCACCATGATTTTTTTAATGATTTTTAAAAAAAATTCCAGTAGCAATATATGTGATTAAAATAATAAAACAAAAATTTTTTTGCGTAATTTTTCTTTCGAAAAATATATTTGTAGTTTTCAAAATGATATCATACATTTTATTCAACTTATATGCATTTTAAAACATTAAAACAAAAAAATTTTTGAAGGCGTTACGTTCCCTTAAAGGATTTTTCAGAGCCTTCTCCATATACATAATGATAGATTTTGAAAATTTTTTAAAATGCCATTTTACAAAGATTGCAAAGAATGAGCGAAGGAAGACTTTGAAAATGTTCGCATTCATCCCTTTGACGATCGAAAAGCGATCTATCTTCCAACGATCGCCGGAATGAGCAAAACAAGATTTTAAAAAAATTTTCGTCTATCGTGCATTCATCGCTTAGCCAATCGAAAAGCGATGCATCTTGTAACGATAGCCGGAAATTTTTTGAAAATAAAATAAAATCTTATATTAAACTTTTTTAAGATTGATTTTTTTGAACAACCAGCTTATGGTATAATGATATAATGTTATAATTTGAAACAGAATTAGAATTTAAATTAATAAATGAAGAATGTTTCATACTTTCACAGTCAGGATTCGAACCCACGTCCTCCGCATGTCATTCCAACACACTTCCACTGAGAAATTGGTACCGCTAATTTAATTGTAGCAAAACATATTTAAAAACTGCTCATGTCAACACCGAGAAAATGTATATAAAACCAAAGAAAATGCACTTCGCCGCAAAGACTTTTGTTGGTTAAATAGAAATAGAAATCCCGCTAAGAACCGAGAATTTGTTTTATACTTTTTATTATAATTGTTGAAAAATAATACAAATTATTTGACATTTTATTTAAAAAAATTAAAAAAGTTTAAAAAGTTGTATGTTTGTTCCGGCAGGTTTCGAACACACGAGCATTTTGTTTTTAAATTCAACGCTCAACACGTTAAATAATTAAGACTTTGGTTATAAATGCAGCAGAGACTTACATATATCAATTATAAAATTGAAAAAAAAACAAGATTGTTGAAGATAAAATTCTTAATAAAACAAGTAAATTTCTTTGATTTTAGACTAAAGAGACTAAAGAGTTTTCTGGTAAAAAATGTATCTTTGCGTTACTGTTTTTTTCTTAATTCGTCGACAAATAACTTTAATTTTTAGTTTAGAAGATATAGTAGTTGATTTTTTATGATTAATTCTTAATAAAGACTTATTTTCTTTGATTTTCGGGCGTTCATTTTTCTCATTTAAGTATGTACCTTCATATTGTACCATTGATCTCAGCTTGTATTTAGATAAAGTATTTTTTTAAATAAAATTTTATAAAAAAATTTGAAATTTAAAAGTTTGCACAAAAAGTCTGAGAAAATTTTTGTGATAGAAAATTTTTATTTTATTAGTACTACGCTGTAGCGTAGCAAGGGGGGGGCGGGGGGGGCGGTCCGCCCCGGGTACACGCTAAAATGGGGTGCAAAATTTGATAAAAGAACTTTTCACCACACAATTTTTGATTTTTTTTAATAATAAGAATACTTTAATGACTGCGGTTTTATGTTTTGAATATAAAAAGGGTGCAAAAGTAAATGCAAATATTTTTTTTCTTCGTTTTTATTAAAACTTCAGCTTAATAAGAAATTTGTTTCAATATAAACAAACGCTCATACTAAAACCTAAGTCAATTCGGAATTTAATTTGTCATTGGTTAGGGGTGCAATTGCCAAACAAATGCAATTCAAATTTTAATGACAGTAAGATAGAGTACACAAAGAAAAATGTTATATTATAATGTTACATTCTTTTTATATTCCATAAAATTTTTTAAAAAATCGTGTTTTTTTGCTTCTTCAGGTTAAGAAGTGTTCAAATTTACTCGTATAGTATACATTTCTATTACCAATATTTTACGCAAATCTGCATGATTTTCATATGAATGGAGGCATCAGTTATTTTGTAAGCAATACATTTCTCCTGAACTTTACAGGAAAACGTGCCCATGACATAAATGTCAAGAATAATAAATATGCTTTATGATTTTGTGATTGCTAAGTTCTAAGATAATACATCATAAAACAAACCTTATTTACAGCTCTTAATCTGCTAGAATATTATTTTTAATAGTAATATGTTTTTGGGTATCCTGTTACATGAAACAATTTAAAAATCAATACTCAACTAATTACATGCTTAAAAAAATTTCTAAAAAAATTAAATTGCTAAATAAAATTAATTTAAATGCATTAAATTTTTTATTTAAATTAAATACATGGCGTTTTATAACAATTTTAAGGCGTTCTGACGTTTTTTTTTATTTTATGTAGAAGATGTCTATTAAAAGCTCTAAGATGGTTTTCTGACTCCTTAACTTTACTAAAGTAATCATTATTATGATTAAATCAACCAACGAAAACTGTCAAAAATAGAGTTTTTAACAGAAGATGCACAGTTCCTTAAAAATTATTCTAGTTATTTAAATTAAATTTTGTTTTCAGTCACCGAATGTGCAGCATCGACAGATTTCTTGTAATTGTCAGCTCTTTTTTGGCCATTCATGACTCTTGACCTTGTCCAGCCAGGGCTAGTTTGCTTTGGGAATTATGTACATAATGAGTATGAAACAAATTTCTGATAATAATTTGGTATCACTGTAATGTTGAGATACTGTGATATTAATAGTCAAGTATAGGGCAGTCAAATCTTACAGACCTCAGCTTTGTCTATCAAAGTCGAAGCTGAGATGAATATAGAATACTATAAAGAAGTTTATAAAATTTAGGAAAAAAGATTATAAATGAATTTGAATGCTTTATTTTAATTTTCACTTAAGTTTTATATAGAAGACATGGATTGATTTCGAAAAAATATTCAACTTTATAGTTATTCAGGGTTAATGAGGGAAAATTTGCCAACGGTTTGCTTCCAGGTCCTGTTTTTTCTTCAATTATGCACAATTTTTCGTAAAATTTTCACAATTTTCTATAAAAAACTAGCTTAAGTTTTTATAACTTCATAAAGTCCAATTATTTAAAACTTCACACAGTTCTCCAATTATTTAAAACTGATATTGTGTGGTTTACTGACAGTAAATTGTCCTCGCATAACTTATAAGCCCTTATAAGCTTTTTTCCAAATCTTTTCTAAAATATGTAATTTTTGTAGAGGTTGATTCAAAAACATGTAGTCGGATTCATCGACAATTATTGTAAAATTAAAATGGAAATAGTGAAAAATTTGTATCAAAATATATCTTTGGGGATTTACTCACTTTTGCAAATCAAAATTTTGCGTAAACAAAATATTTTTCAAAAATTCCTTGATTGCGGAAAATCCTGCTTTAAAAAAATCTTAATATATAAAAGACAAGCGTCCTGCTCCGTGCCCAATATCGTAAAAAATGTTTAGCCTGGACCAGAACCTATATCGTAAAACCTGTTCAGCCTGTACCAGAACCTGTTAGAAAATTATATCGTAAAACATGTTTAGGCTGGACCAGAACCTGTTGTAAAATTATTCATTTGAAATGTTTGTACTTACTAAACCTTTTAAGACCTGTTCACAATGGACCAGAACCTGTTATTAAATTATGTATTGGAAATCTTTGTACTTTAAGACTATCGTCATTTTCCTCAACTACTATACATCAAACATCATGTCTTGCTATTACAGTGCTTCTTAATTAACAGAACCGCAACCTATTCGGTCTGCATAAACTGAACAGCAATTATTACATTCAGTGACGTTGGTGTCAATTGGAATTGCTAGAATTAAATCACAATGTTCGGTCTTCTGATCCAAGTTTTAGCGATTGGCTACTCAAGTTAGGAAATGGAGATGAAGATATCATAGAAATTCCAGATTATTTTGTTTGTAAAGGTTCGCTTATTAACCCTTTCAATGGCTTGCCTAGAATAATCGTGGACAATTTTTTTGAGCTTATATTCCCATCATTTAAGCAATAAAAAGATTAAAAAACTTCCCTCTGATTTTTACATGAGCTGCTTTGCTTTTGGCAGGCTGTCTAATATAATGGAAAAAACCACGATAACGTTGTATTATAATATTTTAGTTCAACTAAAACAACCGGAGACAAATGCAAATGCGTTATTTATGCAAATGTTATTATAAAAAAAAAAAATTATGGTGATCGTGGCGTGCAGGTTAAGTGTGTGGTTTAGTACGCTCGGAGCCCGAGTTCGATCCCCAGTCGCGGCGAAAAGTTTTTTCAATAAAAAATTTTTCAGATCAGTCACCACCTCTCTGCAGACAATGGCAAACCTCAGAGAATAAATAATGCCATGTAAAGCTTCTTGAGAACATGAACTTTAGCCGTTTGGATTCGGCATAAAACGTGTAGGTCCAGTTCTCGGTTAATTGTGTGCAAACATTTAATAACACACATAACACAATTGATGATAAGAAGCTCGGTCAAAGTCCTTTCAAGGACTGCAATGGCCAATTTGTTTTTTTTTTTTATTATAAAAAAAAATTATACTTTGCACACCAATCACAATACTCACTTTATTTGCAAAATTTATTAACACGCGATATAAAAAAATTGAAGGCTACTGTTGGGCATAAAATCGAAAATCTAACTAAGTTAAACGTTATATATCTCCCTTAAATTATTTTTTTCATGTTGGTACAACTTCACTTCATAGCACCAACCTATTTGATTTTAGAAAAAAACTTTGGAAAATAAAAAATAAAAAATTTTCCGAAGTGTCCAATATAATGGACAAGTCCATTGAAAGGGTTAAATAGATTTTTGGCGATACTTTGAGTCCGAATATTCCAAAATTGCTATCCTGTACCCAAAAAATTCCGAAGTGAACGAAGTCAACGAGCAAGTTCTAAATATTTTAGTTGGTGACACAGTGAGAGATTTGAGCACGGATTAAATTGAAGACAGTGATGATAGCGATAAACAAAATTGCCCTGCCGAGTTTTTGAATAAATTTTATCTTTCAGTAATGCCACTGCATAAGTTAAACCTCAAAATTGGAAGTATTATAATACTTCTTCGAAATTTCCATACCAAAAGAGATATCTGTAATGGAAGGTGGTTAGTTTTGAAAAACCTAAAAACTTAATTTATCATCGCACAAGTATTGACAGGTGCACTGGCGAACATTAAATAGTTTTCATACCTAGAATTGATTTGGCCCCGACAAACACAGATTTGCCTTTCACTCTCCGAAGCCGTCAATTTCCAGTTAAACTGACATTTTCAATGACCATAAATAAATTGCAAGGTTAAATATTGCAAAAAGTAGGATTTGTTCTAAAAGAACTGGTATTTAGTCATGGGCAGTTTTAGCGGGCTGATGATGTAAAACTAAGCATTATAGATGGCAAGGTACAAGGTTAATTGGTTAAAATTCTAAAGCATGGTTTTCACTATGTCAATTTCAATGGTCAGTTGTTGTCAGTCACATGAAAAATGCCAACACGTTGTCATTTTTTTCTGTTTGACAATGGCGAAAAATAGGAAAAACTGATCCCTTCACATGTTTATAGCAAAAATTGCAAAAAAAAAATGTTATTTATGTGATTTTTTCAAAAATCAAACAAAAATGTCAAACAAAAATGACTAAGGGCCAGTTTTTCAGTGCGGGTTTAAACTCGAGTCAAATTAAACTGAGATTAATTCACCAAAAAGAGATGTGAAACTCTGTTTAACTAGATATTGTAGCATTCGTTTAAGTTGAATTGACTTAAATTATCATATGATGTGTTGTTTTTTGCTTAAACCGAGCTTAAACGTCCAATTTTGGTGAGTTAACCTTGGTTTAATTTGACTAGAGTTTACACCCGCACTGAAAAACTGGCCCTAAGTGAAAACCAAGCATAAGAATTTTTTTACTAGAAATGTTGTAAATACGGAAGTTTTATAAAAATAATTTAATAAACATGTTTTCAAATAAAAACCTTTGTATATAAATCCAATAAATTTTTTGTCGCATTTTGTACTCTAAATGGTTCCTTCCC
The DNA here is from genome assembly GCA_958299015.1 of Tetanocera ferruginea. Taxonomy (NCBI): domain Eukaryota; kingdom Metazoa; phylum Arthropoda; class Insecta; order Diptera; family Sciomyzidae; genus Tetanocera; species Tetanocera ferruginea. Next base: position 39,341,962 of record OY282643.1, read on the forward strand.
GTCGTAGGACGGGCTTTTACACTAGTTAAGATATACTTCATAATTGAAATTAAATGAAATTTTTTAAGTTTTGTGTTACTTACCCAATAACATATCTTTCAAATGATCAAATATATTAATATCGATGAGATTATTTTTAAATTTTGTCTATTGTAACCGAATTTTAAAAACTATATAAATAATTAAAATATTTATAAATTTATTTGCACTTTAACAAACTAATTAAAACTGTAAACTATTATTTAAAAATTATATTAATTTCGAGGTATTTTTTAAACATTACTCTTTTGAGGTTTACTATAACCTTCTTAAGGGGTGCACAATTTAGTTTCCGCCCCGGGTGTCACCAACCCTAGCTACGCCACTGGTACTACGGAATGCTATACAGACAATCCTATGGTCGTGCATGATTTGAAGCACTTTAAATCTCATTACAGAAGAGGTTTTTGTTTTGTTACCACTTATTTTGTTATATGAACAATGTTGACTTAACTTAAGAAAGAATTGTATAACCAATAGAAGATATTCACCCTTTAGCACAAGTTTCGCTTCTACGAAGTGCGAGGCCCTAGAATTGTTGTCTGGATCTCCCGTTCTTCCTACAACCGCCTCTGCTAAAGCAAACATATACATAACTAGACTTTGAACTGTTTTTATTAAAATTAAACTATCACACGTTTAATCAACATATTAAACGTTTTGGCCAAAATATCATGTTAAAACATAAAAAAATTATCAATTGAAGAGAAGGTTGCGCTTTTACGTCAAATGAATTTATTCCATGTTATGCAGTATATTTAAACAAAATAGAAAAGTTCAGGCAAAATTTAGGCGATTTTCGTCACGATAGAGATAAGCAACAGCACCGAAAATAAGAACAAAAAAAAAACAGCAATCATTTCAATTGTATTAGAATTATTTGTCAATTACTTACTTTTAAAAAAACGTATAACTGTTATACAGATAAATTGGCAAGTTAAGAGAAAAATTCCAAATGCACTTCTATAATTTTCCAACCGAACAATAACGTTAGACTACTACAAGTTAACAACTTTGGCAGGGGTGTGGTGGTTTATAATTGAAAGTTTACCCGGCAACAATTGAAAAAAAAATAAAAATAAAAATAAAAAAAAAAAATTAATGAAAACATTATACAAACTGCCGACAACAACAATAGCCGGTTGCGGTCAATAATCTTATAAATTTATGTGTTATTTTTCAAACTTCCTATAATGTCGTGATGTTCGTTATGTCACGATTAACTGCAGATTGCATGCGATGCAATAATAGTCACTTTGGAGAATTTTATTTAATTCTTTCTTTCTTTATTCTATTGCATTTAAATTCATACGTAACGGATTAAAAAAATAATAATTTATTACATCTTATTATTTTGTTTGTAATTTATGAGCAATTCAAATAGTGTTTATGTGCATTTAATGTGTATTTATATATGTGCATAGATATGTGTATAGATTTGAATAAGTTGGCAACTCTTGACATTTGAAAATACTTTCCATTTTTAAAAAATAAAGAGGTAAAAACAGCAAACAATTTAGATTTTTGTGCTGATGCGGCTTAAAATAGCATATATATAAAATTATTTTAAATTTCTTGACAATGGCGGCACACAGCAGTACCAGCCATTTTGGTGGGAAAAGAACGAGAACAATTTGAGAAGTACGTGAATCTTTCAACGTACTTACTTTATTATCTATCATTCTATTTTTATCTATCAACGTAGTAACTTTCAATGCAACACTGATTATGTCAACTACCATCTGTTAATAGACTACAGTCAAAATTTCAGCTCGCTGCGACGCTTATGTGCCTGAACACATCAACGATGGTTGCAACAGTGCGTCAAATGTCAAAATTGTTTTATATGCTTTTCTTATGGAGGTGAATGTGGTGAAAATGTATCAAAGACAATGCGTCGTTGGAACAAAGTTGCTGTCGTCTCATTCTTGTGTTGAGTTGGTTTCTTTGTGATAATTCTATATTCAATTATTAAAAATGTATGAAAATACGATTTGTTGTGATGCATCCAAAATAATCAAGTTGCAGACAACATGACAACATTTTCGTTTTCACCTCGTGTTGTTATATTGCAGTCGTCATCAATGTGTTCAGGCTATAATAGAAAAACATAAAATTAAAATTTTAAAAATGAAAAGCTTGATATATACTATGAGGGCTCTATACCGACCGAACGTGCTCCAAAGAAGGCGAAATCGGTGCTATAGGCCGGAGAGGTTATGGCGACAGTATTTTGAGATAAACGCGGAATAATTACATCGATTGCCTTCCACCGAATAGAACGATCAATGGCGAATACTATGCAGCCGATTTTGAACGTGTCAAAGACGCTTTGAAAGAGAAACGTTCCCATTTGGCGAGGGAAGACAATGCGCTTGTCTTCCATGAAGACAATGCGCTTGTTCACACATGCCCAGCTCCCATGGCAAAACTCCAAGAATTGAAGTACGAATTGCTTCCACATCCAGCATTTTCACCAGATTTGGCCACCAGCGACTATTTTCTGTTTCCAAACCTGTCCAAGCTTGGTGGAAAGAGATTCACCACCAGATAGGAACTCATCGGCGATTTTGAAATTGGAGGCGCGTTGCACGAAATGCATCGAGCTAAAAGGAGACTTTATTGAGAAATGAAACTTTTTTGCCGTAAAAATCATTCCTTGTTTCATTTTTCACGGATTTATCGAACGGCACTAGCAGTGTTTTATAATTTCTTAATACCCTTTGATTTTATAAATAACTAAATACAATCCTTTCAAATTTCAAGTACCTTCTCAAAAGTATGAAGCATCTTTTCATTTTATGTTAAAATTAAATATTAAAATTTTTTGTTAAATTTTCTTAAAGAAACCTCGCTTATGTCTTTCTGTAGCACAAATATGATATTTTAAAAATTATTTCATCAAATTCGGCCCAGTAAATTTTGAGCTTACTTCAGTCAGAAGATTAAATTCAGTTACATAAAAGATTCAATTTTATATAATAACTAAAGTAAAGTAATACAAATTAAATTATTCAGAAAACCACATTTCAAAATTCAGAAAATATCAAATGAAATTCAGAAAATCAATCGAAAATGGAATGGTAATGGAATTGTTATAGAATGATGGAATGGAATGGTAATGGAATCGTAAGGGAATAGTAATGAAATGTTAATGGAATGGTTATGAAATGGTGATGTAATGGAATGGTAATGAAATGGTAGTAGAATGGTACACTAATGGTAATGGTATAATAATGAAATAGTAATGGAATTGTAATGGCATGGCGATGGAATAGTAATGGAATGGTAATTGGAATAGTAATGGAATAGTACTTTTGTGATAATGAAATGGTAATCGAATGGTAATGAAACGGTAATGAAATGGTAATGAAATATAGTGGAATGGTAATTGTTATGAATAATTGTTTATGAATATGAAATGAAATTTCTGAATTTAAATTAAAATTTCCTAAATTTCAAATGGATTTTTTTAATTTTAGTTGATATTTTCTGAAATTCAACAGGAATTTCTAAATTTTAATTAAGATTTTCTGAAATTCAATTAATATTTTCTGAATTTCAATTGATCTATGAAATTTTTATTGATGTTTTTTGAATTTAAATAAATCGTTTCTGAATTTAAAATGTAATTTTTGTTTTTCAATTTAATTTTTCTGTATTTCTATTGGAATTTCTCAACTTTAAGATATCTTTTAAAATTTCAATGGTATTTTCTGAAATTCAATTCATATCTCCTTAATTTCAAATAGAAGTTCTGAGTTTTGATTTTCAAATTATTTATGTTTTGTGAATTTCAAATGGATCTTTTAATTTTGATCTGATCTTTCTGATTTTTAACTGATGTTTTCTGAATTTCAATTGATCCTTTCTTAACTTCAAACGGAAGTTCTGGATGTCAGTTGATCTTTCTTGTATTTCAAATGTACTATCTAAATTTCTATTGATGTTTTCCGAAATATATTGGAATTTCAATTAATGCTTCCTGAATTTCAAATAGAATCTTTGAATTCAACAATTCATCTTTTCTGAAATTCAATGGATCTTTTCTTAATTTTAAACAGAATTACTGAATTTTTGTTCTTATTTCGGAATTTCAAATGGAATTTCAATTATTTTCTCTTTATTTCAAATAGTTATTGAATTTCTGAATTCTGAAATTGTCTTTTCTAAGTTTCAAATGAAATGTAAATAAATTCTGATTTAAATTGATAGTTTTTAAATTTGAATTAATTTTTCTGTATCTTAAGTAGAATTTCCGAATTCTTTAAATGTTTACAAAATTTCAAACTGGAATTATTGGATTTGAATTGATGATTTCTGAATTTCAAATGAAATTTCAAAATTTTAATTGCCTTTTTTGAATATAAAATTGAGTCTTAAATTTCAGTTGACGTTTTCTGAATTTTGTTTAATATTTTCGGAGTTAAAAATAGAATTTCAAAATTTTTAATTGATCTTTTCTGATTCTCAAAAACGAGTTATTGGATTTCAATTGATCTTTTCTGAGTCGAAAAGAATTTAAATAAAACTTATCGAAAATTTCAAATGAAAATTCTACACTTAAATTGATTTGTCTAAACTACACTCCAGAAAAAATGACAAAAAGCTTTATAGAAAACTGTTTTAATTTTCTATGTGTTTCATTCTCTGCCATTTTTGCTTATTTCATTTATAATCGATCTGAAGTCTCAATAAAATGTTCTTACTTTACTTCATAGAAAAGAGATATTTATAAAAAAATATCGTTTTTAGATAAAAATACTTTTTATTTTTGAGAAAAAATTGTTTCAATTTTCAAGTAATTTTTCTCTATAAATCTAGTGCAACAAATTCTACCATACTATAAATGCGAATTATTTTGTGCGAGAAAAATACTCATCATCATTAGAAACACATTGAAATATTTCCATTGCCCAGAAGTGAAGAAATATTTCTTCGAAAATTTGAAAATTTATTCTAATTGAAGAAAATTTTATTTGGAAAAGAGAAAATTGCTATTGTCGAAAATAGTGAAATTTTTATCGGAGAAAGATATGTGTTTTGTCTGAGTGTATGAAAACAATTAGAAATGGTGTAAAGACTGGAGTAAATGTTTCTAGCTCACACTTTTTAGCTTCCGTTATCGATTTCAAAATTTATTTTTTTACTGTTATAAATCCTTTTCTCGCGAAACGAATTTCTACGAGAAATTTTCCAATTTGAAAACACATCTATCACACCGTGCGGTTCTCATTTTCTTCACTTAAATTTCACTATACTTCGAATTCGAATAGTAAAAGTCCAGCAGGCAAAATTTAGAATATCAAAATATGTCAAGTATATTATCACAGAACAATAACAGAAGATCATTCAATTTGTAATAAATTTTGTTAAATTGAGGAAAGATCAAAATATATATAAACTAAATCTAAAGTATGAAGCCGGCCATATTTAAAACGCCGATTTGGATACTGTTTTTAATATGTTTGGTATGTATGTAACTCGCTTTTGTTTTGCCATTCAAATTTTTTCTTATACTCTTCGAACTTCTTGTAGATACTCGAAGTTGTAGGGCTTATAATAATGATATTGTCGAAATCATCAATTTGCATTCTCGCCTATGAAATTTCCAAAGGAGCCATGGTATTCCTGCTGTTTATATTTGTAGCAATATTGCCGGATCTCATATACGTTATTGGTATTATTTTTATGCCAGATTTGGGCAAAGAGCCACTGGTGAGTATCATGAAAAAGTGTCTTCGTTTTCGAATTAAAGAAGAAGCGTGTTGTTGGAATAAAGAAACTCGTGCTTAAATATTTTATACGCACCTTCTTGTCATCTTCTTGAATACCTTAGTATTGTTATGACGTTCGTATTGACCCTGATTTTATGCCTTATCCTAATTTAGGGTATCATGTATAATTTAATCATTGGAATTGGTTGTATCGCTGGTAGTCTTTGTTTGCTCATCATGTTAACATTTTGCGGCAACTCTGCTCAAATTATGATTTTAGTAGCAGCAGTTCTTGGCCTTGTTGCGGGAGTTGCACATTTAATCAATAGCGGTATATCTCACTGGCTGCTGCCAAAGGAAGAATCGTACGTAACGCCACGTCAGAAGTAAACGAAGCAATGTAAAACGGTATATTTTATGCTAGATTATATTGGTACCTCCATCCAGAAGACCCAACAAAAGCATCTAAAATTTAATTACGGTGGCTCTTATAAAACCGAGTTATAATTACTAACCAAATAAATTGAGATGTTGACCGCCGCCACCTCTCAGAAAAATGGTTGAACAAAATTTTCAGAGGCCAAACAAAGTCCGAAATTCCAGAATTGGCGAACAGAAAATGATTTTTATATATAAGCTACATATCTATACAAACTTATGTCAAATGCTATTTAAGTGTATTTGAAGACTATCTAGAGTTATTTACTTAACTCAATAAATTAAAAAAATTAACTTTTTAATTTATGATCATAATACACATAAGGTAGCTGCAGGGCTGAGAGCCGAAAGTCAGACTTGTCACAAAAATACTGAACGAAATAGAGTGACAAAACGAGCCATCAAATAATTTGTATTGATTTGTATTTGAAGCTAGCTACCTTGTTTATTGTATTATGTTTATGATTATTTCTCTTTTTTACCTTAACCCTCCGTCGATCAGATGTTTCTATAACCTTTGGACAGTCGGATGTGGTCTGTCCAGAACCTTGTACATTAACGTGTATTTATATGGAAAAATAGCGTTATTGGTGTCAAATTAAAACGTGATTACAAATCAGAGTCGAAGTCAAGAAAATTTCAATTCGATAGCTTAATTAGAATACGTTTAAAATCAAAAAGGCCTGTCCGGAACCATCCGACCGACGGAGGGTTAATATTGGACAAAACTTTAAGTATTTTCAAACTTGTTGATATGAATTCTTATAAGGAAATTCAGGAAACAATATTTTAATTTAGAAATTTCATTTGAAATTCAGAAAACATCAATTTAAATTCAGAAAACATGAATTCCAGTTCAGGAATTTGATTTGAAATTCAGAAAACATAAATTTAAATTCAGAAATTCAATATGAATTTCAAAACTTCTAAAGGTAATTCAGAAACGTGAATTCAAATTCAATTTTGAATTTAAAATCAATTAAAATTCAAAAATTTTATTTGAAACTCCGAAATTCCATACGAAATTCAGTAAAAATCAATTGAAATTCTATTTAAAATTATTAATTAATAATTAATAAACATAATTCAGAAAAATCAATTGAAATTCAGAAACACCAAGTGCAATTCAAAAATTCAATTTTAAATTCCGAAAAAATAACTTTAAATTCAAAAATTCTATCTGAAATTCAGAAAAAAACAATTGAAATTCAAAAAAATCTACTTAAATTCAGAAATTAAACATAAAATTCAGAAAAAATATATTGAAATACAGAAACTCAACTTGAAATTCAGAAAAAATCAATTGAAATTTAGAAATTTTATTTGTAGGTACTTTACAAATTATATATAAATTTCCGAAAAGATCAATTAAAATTCAGAAAATCTATTTGAAATCAAAAAAATTCAGAAAAAATCAATTGAAACTCAGAAATTTCATTTCAAATTCAAAAAAGGTCAATTGAAATTCAGAAATTCTTTTTGGGAATCCGAAGAGATGAATTTAAATTTCAGAAATTCTATTCGAAATTCGGAAAACATCGATTAAAATTTGGAAACTCTATTTGAAATTCAGAAATGGTCATTTGAAAAACGCTAATGGAATGGTAATGTAATAATAATGGAATGGTAATGGAAATTAAGAAATTCTATTTGAAATTTAAAACCAATCAATTGAAATTAAGAAATTTCATTTGAAATTCAGAAATACCATATGAAATTCCGAAAAGATCATTTGAAATTCAGAAATTCCATATGAAATTCCGAAAATTTTATTTGAAATTCAGAAATTCTATTTGAAATTTAGAAAATATCAAACGAAATTCAGAAAGTATCAATTGAAACAGAAATTTAATTTGTATTTAAAAAAAAATTAATTGAAATTCACAAAATCTTTTTGTAAATCAGAAAAGATGAATTGAAGTTTCAGAAATAATATTAGTAATTCGAAAAACATTGACTAAAATCAGAAATTCTTTTTTAAATTCAAACAAGATCAATAAAAATTCTATTCGAAATTCAGAAAATAGCATTTGAAAATTAATTTACAAATCGGTAAAGGAAAGGTAATGGAATGGTAATAGAATGGCAGCAATGGAATGGTAATGGAATAGTAATAGAATGTAAATTCAGAAATTCTGTTCAAATTTATTATCAGAAATAAATGATCAGAAAAGATAATTTGAAAAACGGAAATTAATTTGAAACTCGGTATCGTAATGTTAGTAAAATGGTAATGGAATGGTTATAGAATGGTAATAGAATGGTAATGGAATGGTAATGGAATGGTAATGGAATGGTAATGGAATGGTAATGGAATGGTAATGGAATGGTAATGGAATGATAATGGAATGGTAATGGAATGGTAATGGAATGGTAATGGAATGGTAATGGAATGGTCATGGAAAGGTAATGGAATGGTAATGGAATGGTAATGGAATGGTAATGGAATGGTAATGGAATGGTAATGGAATGGTAATGGAATGGTAATGGAATGGTAATGGAAAGGTAATGGAATGGTAATGGAATGGTAATGGAAAGGTAATGGAATAGTAATGGAATGGTAATGGAATGGTAATGGAATGGTAATGGAATGGTAATGGAATGGAATGGTAATGGAATGGTAATGGAATGGTAATGGAATGGTAATGGAATGGTAATGGAATGGTAATGGAATGGTAATGGAATGGTAATGGAATGGTAATGGAATGGTAATGGAATGGTAATGGAATGGTAATGGAATGGTAATGGAATGGTAATGGAATGGTAATGGAATGGTAATGGAATGGTAATGGAATGGTAATGGAATGGTAATGGAATGGTAATGGAATGGTAATGGAATGGTAATGGAATGGTAATGGAATGGTAATGGAATGGTAATGGAATGGTAATGGAATGGTAATGGAATGGTAATGGAATGGTAATGGAATGGTAATGGAATGGTAATGGAATGGTAATGGAATGGTAATGGAATGGTAATGGAATGGTAATGGAATGGTAATGGAATGGTAATGGAATGGTAATGGAATGGTAATGGAATGGTAATGGAATGGTAATGGAATGGTAATAGAATGGTAATGGAATGGTAATGGAATGGTAATGGAATGGTAATGGAATGGTAATGGAATGGTAATGGAATGGTAATGGAATGGTAATGGAATGTTAATGGAATGGCAATAGAATGGAAATTCAGATGTTTTATTCGAATTCAAAAAAATTATTGAAATTCAGAATGTCAACTTGAAATTCAGAAATTCCAAATGAAATTCAGAAAAGATCAATTTCTTTTTGAAGAAATTCGGCAAACATCGATTAAAATTAAGAAATTTCATTTGAAATTCAGAAAAGATCAATTGATATTTAGAAATTTTATTCGAAATTCAAAGAACATAGTTTGAAATTGAAAATTTTTTCAAATTCAAAATTCTAATAATAATTTATAAAAAATAATTTGAAATTCGAAAATTATATTTGAAGTTCAACAGAGATTAACTAAATCAACTAAAATTCATTAATTTCATTTGAAATTTAGAACACAATTAAATTAATTTTTCATAAAATATAATTACCACAACAACAACAGCGTTACTTTGCAAAACTTCAATCAAACCATTCAATATTTCCACAAATAATGTTCTTTATTAATTTATTTATTTCTTAAATTATGCCATTTCTTTTTCCATAGCTGTTTAATTGTCATTTTAATTGTATAGAAGTTAAATAATATCCACATATTAAGAAATATTTGTATGCATGCCATTAGCAAAAACCAGTACGTAACACGTTATTATTATTATTTTTATTATTATGTAACTTCCTACCTATACGACATGCATCTTTGCGAAATGTTGTTGCGCTTCGTTTTGATGCAACACGCAAAATAAATATTAGAATTTAATAACAACAATTGAGTTGTTAATTAAAGCGCATGCGAAGAAGGTGCTAACATTGCATGGTTTTGTTTAAATGCAACAAAAATTTATTCACAATGTGTGTTTTTATGCAGGTATTTTAAAAAAGAATAATTTGATAAAAGAATTTCTTAATAAAAGCAAATCTTGAGAGATTCATTTACAACTAACACTTAGCCAGCATGGAAATGATTTTGGTTTAAAGCAGATGAAAAAACTTAACCGAAATAAACATGAGATTAAAATAAAAATTTTTTGGAAAAAATTAGTTTGTTTCCACGTGTTTAAGGTATGTTGACTTATCCACCCCCGGTCAGCACACGATAACTCCTTAGATAAGAATTTGAAATGAAAGACTACAAATGCTGCTCAGCATCTTCTTGGTTGCCTATTGATTGTGCATTGATAGCTTTCCTCACCCTCCTGTGTGCTCAATTAAAGAATTTAATGTCGAAAAGGATTTTCCAATAATTACGCTTATATCGTCCGGATAAGCTGTTATCTTTGGGGCTCTGCTTCAAAGTTTTTTCAAACCGCCTTAGCTATCCTCTAGTGTACAGGCACGTAAATAAGTCTGATACATTCTTTATACATGATCTCGAGCCAAAGAACGAAACCAGAAAGGTCGTAACATGGCCGGTAATATGCCATCTGGTCCAGGGGACTTAGCTCATTTATTTAAGCCTGGAAAATATACTTTAAGAAGTACATCTAGGAATTCCCGACTGATTTCCAACCATTCAACATTGTATTTGATCAGCAGCTATTTTGGGAGCATCTTCCTAAGGCTAACTGTGTCGTATTTTTCTCAACGACCAACCAGAAGTTCTAACATGAGAATCTTTTTGCTCGGCGGACATCACTTTTGAAATGTTTGAGTCTAAATTTGTATATATTATCAGGCCCCCATATTTGCTCTTGGTCAACAAATTTAGCCAGTTTGATGAAAACTTTTTGGTCGCGTATTTGCTCTACAAAGTCAGGACTCCACCATGGTGGTCTAATTTTACGCTTCGTTCGCTTGGATCTAAAATAGGAATGATAGGCTTTTATTAGCTGGTCTGAAAAGGTCTTTAGGGACCTTTAAATGTTGGATTCTATATTTATGCGAGGAGAGCTATCATGGGAAGCACATGGTTAGCCGGAGAGTATGTGTTCTTATCAGGGAGTACCCCGAAAGTACCCCGAAACTAAAATGGTGAGGTCTGGGCTTTTGAGTCCTTTTTGATAAGAGGGTCATGTTGGCCTATCTGTATTGCATGAAGTGAGGTTATACAAACGCTCTTTGGCTTTGTGAAGAGAACTTCTTCTGCTTGGAGATTAAAAGTGGTTAAGGGAATACCAACCCCTTCCTGCCTTCTCTGAAAGTATGGCCGTGGTCTTTCAATTCCTAACCAGTTCATCAGCTTTGTCGTTGCCTTTGGTATCTCGCTTGGTAAACGCTGTAATCATCAGGGATTCTGAAAAAGTCCCCAATCCCCAGGTCCGGGGAAAAAACTCCTTCTCCTACTCGTTCCTCAAGTTTTGAAACGTCTGTGAATATATTTTAAATATGTTTTTTGATTCGTGAAAGAATGTGAACATCTTATTTCTTCGTGAATGTGACTTCTAACACACAGTAATCGTTATTGAAAGATGTGTTGGCGATAGCCAGTATAATCGTGTGTCGCATGTTTATGCTGGACCACTTCCCAGATTCCCTTAGCCACAGTACTATGATAGCTCCGACTTCTTTAGAAATTAAGTTCAGAGGAAGCAGGTGAAGGACGGTTCAAGATTCAATTCCTGAAGCCGGAGATTTCAATCCAGATTATTGCACCGTAGAGTGGTATCGGTCTAGTGATACCTGTATATATTCATCGGGATATTTATGGTAAAAAACTAAATTTTTTCCCTATTGATTTTTTGCACCCATAAAGCTCTGTTGACGCCTTTTTTATGCATTCGTCTGTATTGTCATTCCAAAGAAATTTCTAATCCAAGACTACTCCCAGATATTTTCTCAGTCTTGAAAATAGTCTTGGGGGCAACAGAGTGCGAATTTTGTATTTCTTTGTGATGAGGACTTATTTTGTTTGCCGAGTTGATATTACCAAAGTAAAACGTTGTAACAGGCACCTGCTATCTCCAAGAATTCTTGCAGAGTGTACTCTTTAATTTCTAGGGTTTTGCTATTGTAAAAACCAGGAAGTAAAGAGCAATATCTGTTGATCTTCCCTTGATGTAGACGTGATGGCCTCAAAGGATCAATAATTTGTCTTAAATAGACTGTAATAAGGCTTTCTAGGCTTTTTAGTAAGAAAACGGAGAGTCTAATTGATCTTAAGTCGCTTAGAGTGACATCAGAAGCTTTACCTGCTTTAGGTACAGAGACTACGTTCACTTCCTTGGAAGAGAAGGGGTTGTAGTTTAACTGCATGCAGCTGGCGAAAATTGTTCGCAACCAAGGCATGATCTATCGGAGGGTCTTAATTAATTGTACTAACACGATACTCTCAGGGCCTGACGATTTGTAGGGTTGGAAAATGGTTCCTAAACTTCGCACCAGTTTAGGAACCAGTTGTGGAGCGAATTCTGAGGATGATATGATTTTATTCAACGTGCTACTTGTGCTACCAGGAAAGTGGGTATCCATGAGTAGGTTTAAGAATTCATGACTCAAATCCATTCAATTCTTAATAAAAACTTTGGATGATTTTTTAACATAAGAAAATATAAAGAAGAAAGGAAGAATATGGATAAAGCTCAATTAAACAACTTAATGATAATTTTTAACCTTTATAATAATTATTATTACCACATTAATAATGAATCCATTATACATTTTTAACAAAAAAAGTATTTGTTCAAAATCTCTGTTTTACAAACTTTTTTAATCAAAGTCTTCTTTTTAAAATAAGGATGCGATATCTTTCTAAAGATATCTATCCAAAAATGCCTTCTTTTTTAAGCTATATTCGACTTTGGAGAGTAAAAGAAAATGGCTTAAAAAGAGAATAAGCTTCATTTCAACAATGCATTTAAGTGGGTTGGCTACGTTTTTGTTTAATTTTTAAATAAGACAACATTTATTTGCTGGTTGTTGAACTTAAAACACAAAAGTAGTCCTTGGTACAGATATGAACAAAGCAAATGTAAATGATCTATTCTTAGTGAAACAAATAAAAACACACAATCAAGATGCACCCCCAACAATTGAGAAAGGCAGGTCATGAACGCCTAGCAAACAAACAAGAGTGCATTAATGCACAAAAAACCTATTTATAGCGCATACGTCTGCTTCAAGCTCCTTTTGACACATTCCGCAGCCGTTATATTAGCAAAGATCGTCGTGGTTCTGGCATCAAACTGGATCAGTTGTAGTCAAATCACCGCAGATACAGGACACGAAATATCATTCATTCTCATATTCACATCTCATAAGAAAATTAATATAAAAATAGCTCTCCAGCAATGGCTTCTTTTGGCATGCAAGGCATGAGTCAAAATTTCGGCATTAAGATATGTTGCTGTCGCATCTGTACTTGTATAAATTTCGGTTTTGTCACATCACGCGCTGGGCTGTTAAAATTGATGCAACTCGGTCTGGCGACGCTTTGCGAGGGTCTGCTGATGCGTTATGGTGTGCCAGCAGCTGATACAATTGGCCAGGCGCTGACTAGTTTTTTGACCACGACTGCATATTGCTTTACCACAACGTTGATTTTGATGATCTGCTATTGTTTCTCCGAGAAATCGTTCAGCTTGATAAGGCAATCTTTGTTTGTGAGTAGTTGTTGTTTTTTTCTTTGCATTGTTTTGCTTTGAGAAATAATTAATTTAAATAAAACTCTTCTCGCTCGTTTGTTTATTTTTTAAAGGAGACTCTTTTCAATGGCGTAGCCTGCTGCATGTATTTTAGCTCTGCCAGCTACATGAGCTTTGCCTGCGTGGTTTGGTTGCATCCACAGTTTTTGGTGCGTCCTGGCTTTTGGGCCTATCCTGCAATGACGGCGGCATATGTAAGTGTTTGTAGTTTTTAAATATACCAGAATAATTTTTTTCTATAATAAAAATTGAAAAATTAGTTAATTTATTGGTACTTAAGATTTTTATAAACAATTTTAATAAATCATTTCAGTACATGGGCTTTGCTGCTGGTCTTCTGCACGGTATCGATGCGTTTCTAGCATTCAAGCATTACAGAGGATTCAGATAGAATAAGCATAAAATCTTTAAATAAGCTAACATTTTGTAAATATCTTTTAGTGTGTTAAGCAAATTGATACAAATTTAAATGAAAAACATTAAACATTTCAACTGATTTAAAATCTTTCTTGTAAATAATACATTAAAACCACTTTATGTTAAATTAGCTTAATATACATAATAAAATTATTAACTGTCTAATTTTTGCTTCCTCTTTTGATTTCTTAGGCACACAGTTTCATTTTAGCACCGAGATTCGGTTTGTTTAAGTTGGCAGCATTAGTCAATTTTACTTGTTTCTTTAAATTTTCTGCAAATAAAAAAATATATATAGTTCAGCATTTATATGACTTGTATCGATCGTCTTACTTCATATGCTTATAAGCCTGACTGGATTCATAGTCGGCCTTGAGTAGCGCAATGCGCACCCAACGAGGACGCTCGTGTATAGCTTTGTGTATGACAAATTTAAGACCCAATAGTAAATGCTCAAAGAGTACAAAAGATATATTCGGCATGGTGGGAAAGAGGCTGGCAAAAATGCTCCTTTTAGAGAAGATATGTTTAAGAATTAAGAAAATATTTTATTATAATTAAACGCGCCAAAACTTACTGCACATTTGGCTGCAGGTACAACAAACCACAATTGCTCAATATAGCCATTACAGAGAGCAGCTCAAATGCTGATTGCCAGGCGCCAATGTTTTTGGCACGTCGCGCAAACGGACGCTTAAAGATGTTGCTGAGCTATAAGAGTAAGTGAGTTAGTTTTGTTTGAAAATAATAAAGTTTTTTTTTTAAGAAACGGTTGAATTACTTTGAATAAATCTATGTGCATGGCAAAGATATTGTTGATGAGTGCACCGAGTGCGGCAAAAGGTGCCACTGCAGCAAAGAGCACAACATAACCAAATTGTATGCACATCTGTAGATAGTCCTCATAGGTGGATTGATACTGATCCAGGCCAGACTCGTAAAAGGACTGAAATTATATGTTAAGCGTAAGAGAGGAATTTTAAAAATATGATTGTTTTTTAAATGATTTTTAGAAAATAATAAATTGTTAGCTAATTTCAAAGAATTTAAATCTATAAGATGCTAAAATGGAATGAAGCTCTTAAAAGAAGCTTTATTACCCATCACGTCAGTCTTTGTTAGATTTTTGAACATAGCAAGACAGAAAAAAATGAAGCAGCAGTTGGCAGGCTAGATTCGTTGTAACTTCAATCACGGAAAAAGCCAATACAAAGTCTTCATTCCAATTGAAGCCATATAAAAAAACAAAAACCACAAAATCAAAGATAATGCTGACACATTGCGTCGGCCTGCGTCCCATTGAAAGATCAAAGGTACCGGATAACCATCCTCGGTTATTCTACCATTTTGACTCTGATACTATCGAGATTGCCATCTAGATGCAGCGCATAGTTAAACCATAGCCTTTATCTCAATTGAACTCAAACTCCTTTCAGCACGTCCGGAACCCAATCAGGTGCCAACAAGGGCAAACCCTTCGAATTAGGTATGCATTGCTGGTTTGCATTGCTAGCCAATCTAAGGGCGGCGCCCTCATCAACATCTGAAGGGCATCTGTAAGGACCCTACGGCACATCAGCATACATCCAATCAAGATCACTCTCCGAAATTAGTGTTATTTCCAGTAGTCCACAGCAGAACTAACCATGTTTTCCCACACAGGCGAACCATAAGCTGCACAAGCAACAAACAGCCCACAATACATGAGACGGAGATCCGCCTACTAAGTCCTCAGTCACTACTCAGAATTCTTCGTACTCGCCCTACCACATTCTACTGATAGTCTCTTAACTTCTTGCGCACCAACAAGTTCGTCCTATCTCTCATGTGAATCCCTAGGTATTTGACTTCAGTCAAGTATCTTAGGCCCCCAATCTCAAAGTGTGATAACTTTCCCTTGAGCAACATCATCGCCATCCTGTCCCTTACCACGCCAGCACTTACTCCTGCACCCCAAGCACTAATGACAGACAATGAAGCTCAGCACAAGAACTCTCTTCCACCAATACAAGTAGGTCAGCAGCATACCCACATCACTTAGATAGATGTTCAAGTCGCCGCAGTGAATCCATCATGAGGTTTAATTTGAATGGAACACAGATAGAACCCTGCGAACAACCAAAGCTTAATTGCCCGGCACACCACTTTTCCTAGCCTACTTAACACCTTTTCCCATCATAGATAGTCAAAAGCACGCATAAAACCAATAAATAACCTCAAAACATATTTGAAGCTATTCTCATTTACGGTGCTTCTGACGTACGGCCGAGCATCTTCGACGTTCTTCCCTTTTGGAACCCGAATTGTCTCTCGAAAATCTGCCCACCCTTGTACTGGAGCCGTTCCGCCATGACTCTCCCGTACCATTGCAAACACCGGAAAGTGACTGATGACCCGGTAGAACCAAGGACCGAGAAGGATAATGCATTTTTCATTGCTATCATAACAGCATATAGTTTGTAGCCAGGGTCACCAAATATACATCTGTTTTGTTACTTTTATATATAAAGACTTTTCAGTAATACCTGCTCGTATAAGGCTACATCACGTATTTTCGATGTTTTTTCCAAGTCGATTTCTTTGTGTAGAAATTTCGTAAATTTCTGACGTATCACTGCTAAGAGGGGAATGCCAATTTCTTGCGCAATGCAGACGAGCTGTAAAAGTGAAGAAAAGGTTTTGATACATTTCAATCACTTTACTTTACGAATATACCTGAAATATAGCCAACTGCATCATAAGCTGATACTTCAGCTGCTTTAGATCCTGCAGCACATAGGCAATGTAGAAGAGCGAGAAGAAATTATTAACAATTTCGAAAATCATCAATTTATTAACACGATGACGATCATACTGCGAACGTGTACGATGATTCTCTTGATCTGTTAGGAAAGTGGCCAACTTTTCGTAGGCCCAAGAGAAAATAGCAATCAATATGGATTGAACAATGACGGGTATGTACAAAAGCAAAGAGTCAGCACCAAAATCTGCCAAGACTTCAGCTTCAATTTGAAACTGATATAGAGCAAAATAAGCAGCAGCAAAAACACACATCATAACAACCGGATACGAAACACAATACATTTGCAGATAAGTATAACGCATTGGATATTGTAACGTTAGCTTGCCGCTGATGGGATCTGGCTTGGGAACACCACGATAAGCTGTGCGCGGCTTGTCCAGACTACTCATTTCTATAGTGCCCCAACGATAGGATAAACCAGCGCATTTGCGTTTCCACAATTCGAGAAAAATCTAGATAAAAATATTTAATTAAATATGTTTACTTTACATTCCATTTGCCATAACAACTTTACCGTAGTCCATATGACGAAAAAGCTACAAACAATGGATAAGTTAAAGTCCCACAAATATTGCAGCAAACCAAAAATAGCGGGAAATATTAAGGCTTTTGTATAGAATTCAGTAAAAGCAAAGTACAGTCCAATACTTGAGCCAAAGTAGTTGCGTATATCTTCAATTGGCAGCTTGCGTTTTTTCAAATTAAAGGCAAAATTATCCAGATATTCCTAAAATTTAAAGGTTAATATTTGTTGTTCTTAATTTTACAAATATAATGCTTACAATATCGTGTAGTGGGAATAAGTCTTCTATGGTGCCATTGCGTATGTAAGATAAAAGCTCTGGTTTGATTACATCTTTTATCAGCACTGGCGCTTCACAGAAGCGCACGATATCATCGCTTGTCATACCGTCCAAAAGGTAATCGGGCACACTGTCGCAGCTGAATTTCTGCATGCTACCGGCAGTTGTTATTTTAATTAGTTCCGCTTCATCGGCAAAGCGCAACAAAGTCTCAGTGGTTGCAGTTAGATATAGATATTTCTCACTTTTACTATTAATACAGAATATTGAAAATCAACAAGTCGACATTCCTACATTATACGAAATATAATTACAAACCTTAAAACTTCCAGCCTAGTTTGCACACCCAGTTCTTGTATGATCTTCTCTACATCTTGACATTGTTGCAACTTGGCTTTTTCGGAAAAAATTATAACCACATAAGTCTGCAATTAACAAAATCCGCTATTAATAAATTTAACTATTAACAGTTCTTTATAAAATTTGATAGCGCCCTTAGATATGTGCAACACATACTTTATCATGTCCAACATCTGCTTGCTTATGTGACGCATTCAACTTAAGACTCCGCTGGCGCCGGAATATTTGATTTTCAATGATACTTTTTGGTCGATTTGCCAGCGATAGACGTGGCGCTGCAGCAACACAAGTTTTCATTAAAATCTATCATTTTTTCTCGTTTATAGCAAAATCTTACTTTTATTGGTTTCCATTTCAGTTTATCACAAGACTTGCTAGTAGTTTTCTATAAATATTGATGCAAATTCCAAATTTAGCTGAAAATTTTGCTAAACGTCAAATTATTTAATATTCTTTTTATGCTTTAAAACAAATCACTGAAAGAATGACGAAAGCTTCGTGGCCAAAAGCCAAATTTTTATGATTCAACTTTAACAATTAAAACATCAACAATGAATAAATGAATGAATGAAGAGTAGAAGAGGTTACCGGCTGCGTTGTCCCAATTGGGTTTTGTTGTGTTCGATTTTGGTATGATGACGAACAGCTGTTGTTCATCAATCAGCTGTTTTACAGGCGTAAACAGCAAAATCTGTAGCAAAATAGTAATAGATTTTTATAAATGAAGAACTGTGTTATATACAGTGGGCAGCTCCATGATAACATGATTGAACTTCTTGCATTTCAAAGCGCAAAAAACAATCATAACTAAGCAAGTCGATATGTTTTCAAATTGTTTCTCGTTTAATTCTTAACTAAATAATATATGACATACAACAAACAGTAAGAGATACAAATAGGGAATTTACAGTTTGCTTCTAAAGTTAACACCTGGCAACTTAAGAAAGATATTTCAATCGAACTGTGAACACTTCTTTTTGTGTTTTGGAGCTAAATTGCAAAAATAGTTTTAAAAAATTTGAAAGTTTTCAAAAACATGCCTCAAATGAACGGAAACTAAGAATTATGGAAAAAATTTACTTCTTTGACGATCCATTCTTCTTTCATATTTTGCAACAAAATTAAATCAGCTGATTAGTGATACCACATTAACACAAAAGAAAGACATGAGCAGAAGTGAGATAACTTTAGCAACAAGTGGTATCTCAAGCTTGTACGTAAAACAAAAACAATCAAAGTTAACACGTGCTAAAATGTTCTAAAGTTAATAGACAGCAAAGTTAACAGAGCAGATAATACAGAACTGTGAGCACCCTAATAGAGAAAATTAATCAAAACAAAAATAGCTTGAGTGGCCAATTTCTTCATCGAGTATTACAGCTAAACCGTGGATTAGTCCATTTTTAAACCATAGATTAGTAAAAGTGCATTTCTTCACTGAATATTAAGTCGCTAATACTCTGATTTAGAACTCGGTACCATCTAAACTGCAGATTAGCTGAACCATCGAAATCGGTGGTCTAGCGCTCTTAGTCCGCGAATTAGAACGATTTTAATTTCTTCGACACATAAAAGTAGGAGTCAACTCATTGTGCTTCCGTGGTTGAATGTTGTGTTGGTTTATCAAAAAACAAAATATTTACTGCCTGTACTATAAAAAAATGCAAAGTATTAAACTTGTGAAGAAAAAATTATATTGAAATGTTAGTTTATTAAAGAATTAAGTGAAAAATAAATCAATAGAAAATAAGATTGTATAAAATTGCCTGCTGTTGCAGTATTTGTTAGACTCTCCACATTGACAGCTGATCTTAACTTCATCAATAAACTTAAGTCATATTTTTATTAATAACTGTATTTGTATTTATATTGCACAACTTCAAAATGCAAACTTCAAAAAGTAAAATACCTACCTAAACCTAGGTTTCAACTTAAAGGTCTCCAAAACCTTGAAGGTGACAAGCTTCGAAGTTTGTCGCTTCGGAGATATATCGCCTTAATAAGCAAAAATCGACTATAAAATTTATTTTTTGAAATCAAAACCACTAGAAGACGCCAAACTGATTTAAAAATATATTTAGATTAATTGACTTCTCGAATACGACTGCACGAAATAACCCCCAAATGAACCCTCAATAAAATAACGCGCACTGAAGTTTACCCCAGCGAAAATTAAATAACCGCAATGAAATAACACCCAAATGGGAAATAAAATATTTCTCAAAATTTGGGGCTTATCTCATTATGAAATAACAGCCAAGAGAAAAAATTCAATAAGCCTCAATGAAATATCCCCCAATAAGATGAAATAAGCCCAAAAAATTTGATTTCAACTCACAATGAAATTATACCCAAAATAAATTAAATAACCCCCAATTAATAGTTACTACTGTAATTCAGTCATACACTTGGAGGTTTAATATACGCCTTTTACAGATGAATATTTTGTAATTTGAAATGATGAAATTTCCCAAATGCAAAAAATTTTATTTAAGTTTAAAAACAAAAGAAAATCGACCAAAATTAAAAAGTGCTCTTTAAAGTAAAAAACAAATCCATTTTACACACTTTTACCGTATAACTATAGTTTTATATGCTCCGTTTATAGAATGAATAATTTGCAAAAGACCAGCTACATGGGAAAATATTGACAAAAATAACCAAAATTTACAAAATGCAAAAAAATTAATTTTAAAATAAAAGAAAAACAAGTGCAATCAGTGAGGGATTTAACATTTTTTTTTTCTGAACCTGTATACGTTGAAATAATCTGCTGCGTGAGAATGTGTCCTTCCACGATATTATTTTCTTTCTCGTATGTTCATAAATTGAGCCATATGAATAAACAAGATTTTTCAAAACACTTTTTATTAAAACAACTAAAAATAAGTTTTATTTTCAGCACCTCAATGACAGTTTTAAAAAAATCAAGTTTAAACTAGTTATTTTAAGTACATACTAGTTTTTATTCACACTTATTTAAAGCAAACGCTGGAAAAACTAGTTTGTACTAGACTACAAAAAGATCTAGCTCTAACTCAAATTTTTTTTCACCTCAAAACTAGTTTAAAATTAAAATTTGCTAGTTATAGCTTAAACTACATTTTTATTCACTCGGCCCATTAACTTATAAAAATACATAAATAACCCCCAAATTTTTTGAATGAAATAACTCCCAAATCAAATGAAACAACTCCCAAAAACAAACCAAAACGAAATAAGCCACATATAAAATTTGTTTCATAATGAAATAAAGCCCAAGAAGAAAATGAAATAAGACCTTGACTTTGCGAAAGTACACCCAAACAATTCACTCCAAAAAATGTATGATACTTTTTTTGGGGTTATTTCATTTTGGGCTTATTTCGTGGAGCCCTCGAACACAGCTTCCACAATGAGAGCCGAAAAAATGTTCTCCTACCTGAACGAAACCAGCTTCGTTAATGATTATATAATAAAAAATTTGTAAAATCACAATATTCTAAACTTTCATGAAACATTCTTTCAAATTAACAAACACAGTTTTGAGAAAATTTTAAAGTTTAGTGAAATACTTTGTGACATCGTTCATAACAAATTAAATTTAAAAACATCATCTATATGCTCGTAGCATCGATGAGTGCTTTACGATTCAATCCGAAAAGCGCTCAGGTAGCGAAGTAGCATAAAGTGATACTTTCTGCTGAATGGGTTTTTTTTGCGAAATGTCAAATTTCTAACAAACTGATTGATCATCTGTCAAAATGAAGTGAGTGCAACCGAGGTAGCATAAAATATTTTCGCTACCTAACATGACGACCGCTCAGGGAACAAGTTGTGTGAGCGGCTTATGCTACATACCATTCAGCCGGAAAGTTGTGTAGAAGCTACGTAGCAAATTTTCTGCTGAATGCACTGGATGTTACGTTCTTTAAGATATTGCAATATCGATAGTGCAGTATCGATTGCAATAGTGAAGCATATGCAATATATATATGAGCGTTGCTGTGAGCAAAACGTTTAACTTGTGTTTTGAGGCTGTGCTGTTAACAGTATTTTGCAAAGCATTCAGGTAAAGCTCATGGTGAAATTATTTAAAGGTGTTCTCATCCCATTGTTATTTAAGGCTTGCCATTGTCTGACGAGAGGTGATGGCCGAACAGAAATATTTATTTCTATTGAAAAAACCTTTGCTCAAGCTCAGGATTGAACTCGGGATTCGTTGGATCGAACGCCACACACTAAGAACGCACGACCATGTCCACCACGAAAAAAAATCACATGCTAAACTAAAAATCTCATCGATTTTAAACATCCCACGTCAATCAAAAAAATCACCTGAATTTAATTTATCACATGTGTCTGACATCTTTACCTTCATATGAATTTTTGCAGTCTGGCAGCGTCAATGTTTGGCAATCTATTACTTTATCTTTCTTCAACGGAGATTTCCTCCATGAAACAACAACAAAACAAAAGAAACGTGCGTAAATGTCGAAGTTTTTCTTCCTCTTTTTATGCCCTACATTCTTGTGATGCAATATTTATTGTGAATACATAGTTTTCTATTTAATATCAAATTCCGACGCATCAAGTGAAAGTTTTTAGTGTTAATTACATTTTAATAAAAATAACAAAACAAATTGATAACAATTATTAAATAAGTTATAGCCGACAAAAAAATAAACAAAATTGCAACAATGTTGGGACTGGAAAAACATCCCGAGGGATAAATAAATTAAAGATATCCAGGTAAAAGATGAATAGGAAATTATGTAAAAAGTTTTTTGGGGTTTAACTCCAGCTAAAAACGTGCAATTATCAAAAAACTCCAACTAATCGATCTAACGGGGCGTTGGAGGAATGCTCTGCACAGTATAACCTAAAATATTCACTGCTTTCTTTACTTCAGGTAATTAAACGGAAACAAGTAAAGTACAGCGGCAGTTAACATAAATGACCAACAAAAAATATAGCAAGAAAAACCAATCTCGTCATCGGATTTTAAATTAATACCTTCACCTAGCAGACTAGCGAGCTTTAATATAACAAAATGCTACGCAGCCTGATGCCGGCCAAATGGGCGGACTGTCGCATTTTGCCTTTCCGCATGACGACCACTCAAAAAGTAAGCCCTATAATTTAAGTTTCTATTTTTTTGTTGATAAAAACTTATTCCATCACTTAGGTCGTTTTATTCTCAGTGACGGCTAGTGTTGCGCTGCTTGGTGTCTTGGCACGATTTTTGCGACGACGCAAGCCACCCCGTCCTATGCGTCGTGCACGCAAGTATACCGGACGCCGCACACGTAATAGCATGCGCAGCCCCAATGATATGATTTCTATTGCCGGCTCTAAAGCCTCGGCGCGTTCTGGAAGTCCTGTTGGCTCAACAGTGGCGCTCTCCGACAGAATGTCGCTAGCTTCGGGTTCAATTGGAGGCGGTGTGATCGTCTCAGCTGCTGTAAGCAGTTCTGGCACCGTCGCTGTGCAACTTACAGCGCAGCAATTGGGTGTTATGGGCATGGAAGCATTAGACACAGTCATCAACTACTGGGAGGATGCGTTGGCTGCACATTATTCGCCTGGCGGTGTACCAGCCTTGCTAACCACTGCCGAAGAGTCTGAATTCTGTCGTGAAATTCAAAATCTCTTGGACATGGCTTATACGTTGCAGGATCAAAGTGAGCTGTTGTTTTTAGATCAACGCTCGGTTTTATTTCGCGATGAGCCCTCAATAGATGAAGGTGATGAAGATTCTGAAGCAGTTTTTGCGGAAGAGCGCAGTTCGCGTAAATCGATAATGAGTCGCACAGGGTCGGATCCAAATTTCGATTCGGCTGAGAGTTTTGCATCTGCCTTAGATCAGGTTGCTGATTTGCGGGAATTCGAGGTGTTTGCCGAACAGCTAGCAGAATACGATCAATATCCACTATATCAGTTAGCTGTTAAGCACAGCGAAGAGTCGCCTATACCATGCCGCACAGTGCGCACCGAGCTGGTGCAGTGTGGTAGTGAAATTGAGTATCTTGCAAAACTGCATTGCATACGTTTAGCCTTTCAATATTTATTTAGGGTAAGTTTTAAACGGGTGCTGTTATACAAACTTACTACTATTTTATGCTTATTTTCAGCAGGACCCTTCCATCGGTCAATGGATAGCCGATACTGGCCGCCAAATTCTCACCGACCTACTCTGTGTAGGTGATAAGGACACCAAAGATTTTCTTGTAGGCTATGAAGATATGATCAACTATTTGCACGATCAAAACAACTGGGACTACATACAAAAAGAGCTCGAGGCACGCAATGTTAAGGTCATGACTTTCTATGACATTTGCCTGGACTTTATTATACTTGATTCGTTTCGAGATTTAGATGCACCACCTGGTAGCGTCACGGCAGTAGTGCAAAATCGTTTTCTATCCAACGGCTTTAAGGAGACAGTAAGTCACAATTTTTAACTTTATCTTTCCGAACTTAATTTAACGATTATTCCTTTAAAGGCTCTAACAACAGCGGTTTGGTCAGTGCTGAAAGCTAAAAAACGCATGCTCAAGTTTCCGAATGGTTTTATGTCACACTTTTATGTTATCTCTGAACAGCTTTCGCCGCTTATGGCATGGGGATTCTTTGGACCAGATGAAAATCTACGCGACATTTGTTACTATTTCCGCGAACAAATGCTTGAATTTCTTTCCGACATTTTTAGTTTTCAAAAAAGTCGTTATACTACGGTGGAAGAGCTTTCCGAAGATGTGCTTAAGCACATGAAAACGCGTGTCAACAATATTGGCGTCAAATTTAGCCAGTAGAAAGAAAAACGAAAAAAACTTCTATAAAGCGAGAGCTGTAGATATTCCAAAATTGTGTTGTACAATATTATTGAACTTATTGCACAAACCATGACTTTTACGTGG
Source organism: Tetanocera ferruginea (assembly GCA_958299015.1). NCBI lineage: Eukaryota > Metazoa > Arthropoda > Insecta > Diptera > Sciomyzidae > Tetanocera > Tetanocera ferruginea. The sequence goes on from OY282643.1 coordinate 39,367,153, forward strand.
GTCTTGTTATAGTGCAAGCGCGAGATATTCAGTCACAAAAAAGTGTTCACGTATCGATGATGTTGTGTTGTTACTTCCAAATAACCAATATTTTGTAAAAAATTTTCCGTGATTCGGTAAAATATTACACTTATATAACTATTACGTATATAAATCTTAACTAAATTTCTTTTTTTATAAATATTTGATCTAATATTGCTAAATAGCTTTAAGTCTTAGCATATATTTGTTAGTGAATAGGGACAAATTTGAAAAGTTATTTTAAACTCTTAACTATAATGAAAACATAGTTTTAATATACTATAAAATTGCATTACTTATTATGGGAATACAAAAATAAACAGAATTGAAAGATAAACTACCAAATTTTTCAAGTTTTTAATAATGTTGAAATTAAATAAGATTAATAACCATACATACAGTAATTATAGATATGGGACGAGAAGAGACTGATAAAGTCTTTGCACAGGAACGCTGTACTAATATCAATGGAGGCATTCTGGATCTGATTCATACATTAAGGATTTAATAATCTGCTTCGTCCTCTATACTCTAGACCTGTTAAGTATACGATAATACTTTTTGTCTTTACTTTTATGACCATTCTTCAATCAAAATCTGATGGCAACCCTCATCACCCTCAATAATTCAAGAAAGGTTTTGTAGCTTCAGCTTAATTTGACGACCCTAACTATCCACCAACATGCATAGTCCACCAACATGCATAGTAAAACACGCTGCAAAACTTAAGATAGAGAAACTCTTCAGTTGAAAAGCTAACGCTCATTACACCATGTGGGACAGCACAAATATTTATCACTTAGTAGAGTAAGTTTAAGACTTTCTTATTAGAATTAATCGAAACTTATGTAGGGTTGAAAATTATCCGACAGGACTATCCTGCTTTGATCACAGTCACAATCAGTTTGAAATCAAGATAAACTTCCTCAGAGGGAACATCACAGTTGATTCCATAGATAAATTAAAATATTCAGCTGACAACATTCAATCTTCTATAACCTTAGCTCTTAAAGACAACTAAGCTCCTTAGAAGAATACTCATAACCTAAGAGATCTTAGATCAGTTTAAGGAAGCTTTTCAATCGAGCCAAACGCAATAATGACTGATTTGTTTACTGGTAAGCTCTCCTTAACTACAAGAAGATTGGAAAAAGATGGCCGTTTCGACGAGTTTCCGCCTTTAGAAAATCTCAATAATTGTCAGACCTCTTTGATGTGTAGCTTAACACATGAGAATGGAAATCAGACAAACCAACAAAAAGATTCTAGAAACGGCTGGTTCTTGACACCCATTTTTCGGTGAAAAGGGAAAGTAAAAGACCTATCTCAATCTCGTGCTCATCTCGGGTGGAAAATCTTTTTGCCCAGGGGACTATCTTGGGCTGTCCCTTCCCGGAGTTTCGTAGACAACGAGGCGTCTTGACATTGCGCTTCGTACAACCAGGCTGGCATATCCTATATGCAAGAGATTTTAGGTCAGTCTCCCTACGGACCAATGAAAGTGAACTGAATTTAACCTCAAATTAAATGTTCACATATTGAATTCGTACTATGGATTTCAGATGAGTGAGTAAAGGATTTTTTTTTTAGAGGTATAGAACTTTGAAATCCAATAAAACAAGGATGAATTTTTAAAATTGACATGAAATTAACTTTATTCAAACTTTTTTCTATTTGTGGCATATGAGCCACGGTTGGCTCGGACGTAATATAATTTAGAGGTCCAATTTTCAATCACTTTTTCCAACACTTGTGGCAATAACGCGGCGAATGTTGTCCACCAAGTGGTCGATCGTTTCGGACTTATCAGCGTAGACATGCGACTTCACATACCCCCAAAGAAAAGTCTAGCGGCGTTCAATCGCACGATTTTAGAGGCCAATTCACGGGTTCGAAACGTGAAATGATGCAGTTACCAGACGTTTAATTCAGTAAATCAATTGTGGCACGAGCTGTGTGACGTGTTGCGCCGTCCAATTGAAGCTACAGCTTTTGCACAACATGGTTGTTCAATTGAGGAACGAAAAAGTCAGTAATCATGGTAATAGAGTGATGGACACATATCCATTTCCTGTAAACGATGGCAGAAAGACTGATTCGGGTCTTCCTCTACGTTACGCGCTACAGCAGTAATGACTTCTTCTGTACGTCTTTTTGGATGCGTATTATCAATAAGAGTGGGTGGGGCAACTGGGTCCTGAGAACGTGTCTGTTGAGAGTTGGTTTCGAAAAACCGTGACTCCTCGCAATGGGGCATGTAGAATTAAGCCGAAAAGCAGGGTCTACTCTAAACACATCTGGACTGTCACTGCTCGAGAGCACAATCGAACAGTCAAATCAGTGGATGAGGATTCCGTCAGTGTTTGGGTGGCATTTTTGGTTGTTGGACACACGAAGAGTCAGGAATGGGGGTTGTCAACTAAGTCAAATCCCCGCATGCATTAGTAAGGCCACAATTACTCACTAAGGCGGCTAGGTATTAGTACGGCTTCGTTCGACTTTATAGATCATAGATGATGTCATGGAAATGCGGTAATACTCTTGTTGGCCAGACTCTTCAACCAGATGTCTGGACACCTACATCATAAACATCATTATCAATAATAGTTCTGACAGCAAATACATATTCTTGAATGTCTTAACGTATTGTCTAGCTAGTGTAGACGATGTGTTAAAAAAAGTTAAGTAGAAGTGCACCTCTACCCTACAAAACGACTGGAGTGTCAAAAAAAAAAAACAAGTTTAAAAAAAACTGTCAAAAATTAAATTTTTGTTTTTAATTTTGTATATTTTTTTGTTTGTTTATTTTTTATAAAAATTATAAATAAAAATTTCTCTTTTATATTATCCTTACTGTATATTATGCAAAAAACCAAGCCAAAATCTGAGCATGAAAAACTGCAATTTAATAAAAAGTCAAAAATTATCTCAAAGAAGGAAATTGTGTCCATCTTTCAAATCGTACTAGCGGTAAGCCACAGGAGTCAAGATGATTCAAGATAATTACTACATTTTTGCTCAGAGCTGACCAAAGAATATCGAAGTTTTAAGGGTCACATAGGTTTTCAATTGATTATATCGCTCTCTCTATCTAAACATGTTTTTCTTTCTTTGCAGGTGCTCTGCTTTGTCACCTTCTTTTTATATACATGGAATATAAGATTTCCATTCGATTTGAGGATATTTGCTGCACAGTGTTCTGTTATAGCAACAGGCATTATATGTTTGCTGTTCGCCTTTGCCACTTGGTTCTATAGCTCAAATTTTAAGCAGACGCGTTTGCATGTGCGCATATTTGTAAGATTATCTTCATTTTCACTAAAATTTACTCCGTTTTAATTGACTTAATTTTTTTTAGAGCGTTATTGTTTTGCTGGTTTACAATTTGATTTTGATTATAGCGGCAGTTATACTTATTTTAAACTACTTCGGGGATGAAATCGATGGCTTTGAGAGTGAAATCTGGGACAGTTCAGTTTTGATAATGTTAATGGTAGCTATCGTTTTGACCATAGCTATAGCGATACTAATGATTCCAATGAATGTTTTCCTTATCATAAGGATCATGCAAAAAATGAAGAAGAATAAAAAATAGTACAACGACTTCATTCAATGAAAATCTAAAAAAGAATTATCTTCTTTATGGTCTTGCATAAGTTAATAAAGCATTAACTCATACATGAACACACATTTATTACATACAAAATACAAAAACAAAAAGAAAACAAACACATTTTACTTATTCCTACTAATTCAAATGTACAATTAATTACTCGAAATAGTCGCAAACAAAATTAAAAAATTATTATTTTATATAAATTCTGCTTTGTTTTCGAGTGTATATTTTTACAAAAATGCATTAATGTATATATTTGTTTTTCATTATAAGAGTTCTTTTTCTTAGTGGTAAAAATAAAAAATAACATAAAAAAGGGATATTCACGACATGCTGTGAATAGTTGCATTAATTGTTCTCGATTTCGTTATATATATTTTTTAAAAATATAACATATCCGCACACATATCGTGAACATCACTTGTGTTTTGCATTTAGCATATTTTTGCTAAATTTTTAACGGAAAGACACATTTAAAGACGGTCGTAACAGTTTAAATGCCACGATAAGATCTGTGTGCCAAAAAGGCGCTGATGAAATACAAAACGGTGTTGACCAGGCCCATAATGCCCGCCGCCATATAAGCATCATACTGTTTGTAACCTTTGTAGCGATTGTTGCTCAATTCGATGACCAAGTTCAGCGAAGCTGCTAACAACAGTATGGCAGCTACACTGTGATAGATTAATTCCTGAAATAAACAAACGAGATAAATAAGACTTTGTAGGGTTAGTTCGTAAAGTAAGCTTCAACATTTTGGATCCAATATTAAAAACAACAGTATATGTGCTGCAATGTGCCCTACGTGTGTTATAATATAATCATATAATTTTATGAACTGGTACTACCTGTAACGTAAAGTAATCCACACCATTAGTTCTATTCAAAAATTGAGAAATTGTGCGCAGCTTGTAGAGCATTGTACCTTAGGGAGATAATCTAAAGATTGAGTTTAGGCAAAATTTGATCCAAAAAGTTAATTAAAAATAATTTAACAACGTTTTTAAAAATATTAGAATTTTTTTGCTCATTCTTTTTTGGATGGCAAAACTTTTCATGTGTTCAGTTGGGAATAGGTAAGGTTATGTTAGAATGGTCGTGCTACCGTGAGGCCTTTTGGTCCATTACCAATCCCTTATTTGACTATTTTTAACGTATCTGCTTGTGGTACCCAATAAAGCCGATTTCTGTTCGTATATGCTCGTTCACCAAACCATCCTGTGCTCTTCGTGCACTTCCATATGAGATGCTTAGAAACAAAGTGGTCCAACCCACAAACGATTTTTTCGGTATTATGGTACCAGACAGCCTTGCTGAGTTTCTATTTTGGGATAAACATTTCTTCCTTGAGATTTTCGCATTGTTGAATCTACTATTGCATATATATAGTATCTATATATTTTAAATAGTTTCACTTTGCCATTTTAAAAAATTGAATTATGGAATTGAGAATTGGTCCAAACAAAAAAAAATTCCAATTCCATTCAACATAGAATTCGATTTTGCGTAGATATGAAGCAACTTTGGCAGTGTTTTCAGGTGGTTTTGCTGTTCCTTAAAAGCGACTTGAAATTCATTAATTTTACAAATCATTTTTTCTCCATTAATTCAATATATGGGTTGGATCACTTTGATCCTGAGCGCCTCATATATCTAACAGTATTGTGTTCACTAGCTGCTTAAATTTTTGAAAAATCTGTTTTCTGTATAAAGAAGTTGATGATTCTGTAGATTTGGGCATTCACACAGCAGGATGATTGTTTCCGTTTCTTCTAAATCTATGCCACGTCTCTAATGGTTATGTTTGTGTCTAACGTTTGTCCACTTTTTGTCAGCTTATCTGCTTTGTGATTCCTTTCTTCATTGCTGTGTGCGGGGATCCAGCAGAGAGTGACATTGTGGTTATTGCAGACACTGTTCAGAACTTGTTTACATTATAGAACCATTCGGGCTTTGGTTGTTGCATTCCAGCGCTTTGATAACCGCTTGGCTATCATTGTTGGGGTAAGATTTTTGCTGTGAACGCCTGTGTTGCTTCTTCAATCGCATGAATTTCTGCCCGAAAAAACAATGCAGTGATGAGGGAGGTTGAAAGACTCTTCGATCTGTAGAGTTTCACAGTATACACCTGCTCCTGTTTCATTTTCCATTTTGGTGCCATCAGTGTATAATTGGAGATTATCATCAGGTTCTATGAACGCATCTTCTCATTCTTGTTGTTTTTCTAGGCTTGTGACTCTCTCAGACCAATCGAGCCCTTGGTTACCGAACACTTAAGGAACTCTTCTATGGGCAGAAGATGTAGCATCTCTTCTAGATTCGCCTGTGGCGTAGAACTCATGACTTCTGTTACTCCTATGCATGCTTGCCTTAACTCTCCTGTTAGAGAGCTTCTTTTGTGTACAATTGTCCACCACAACAGAGGGCCGTTGAATAGGTCTGACGATCGCTGTATAAATCCAATGAGTGATGTGCAGGCCCATTTCTTACCAAAGCTCCTTTGACATGCATTAAGGGCGCATAGTGTTTTTTCCTTCTAGTACTCTATTGCTATTTCCTCTTTTTTGCGTTTACAACTGAGCTTGTTATCAAGGATAGTTCCTAGATATTTCAGAGTTACTCCATAGAGTTTCGGCAGTGTGAAACTGGTTTTAATTTTATTCTTGTGAACAGAACGAGTTCTATCTTGATTGGAACCATACCAGGGCTCAACGTTCCCGCCCAAGAATTTTCCGTATATTAGAATGGTAACATCTTATGGAAAGAATGTTGTCAACCACAATTAGCCAAAGAAGGGGGACATGACTTTTAGGAGTTCCTCTTTGTGGCCACCTTCCTTACCAACCGATGAAGATTATCTTATAACAGAGTATGATTCGGAGAAGGTCATGTCGCATCATGGCCAGCTGGATTCCATCTGGTCACGCGAATTAGTAGGGTTTGAAAGATCTTATCGACCATTCCACAGCTGACCTAGTGATTATACTGAGGAGTTCCTGTAAAAGTTCTGATAAAATTCTGTAAAGGTTTTGTATCAATTCTAAGTTGCTGTAGTTCCGTTATGATAAAGCTCATGATAGAATAACAAGGTAGGCGCATATTGGAGAGGAAGTAAGCTAGATGTAAAAATCAGCTGTTCGAATTTAAGTTGTCCTAATTGTTGTTGTTGCCTTTTCGTTTGACGTTTATAGCACCTCACAGCATTGTTTGTGTAAAAGTAGACATTTGAGTAGCCATATTAAAATGAGCCTACCTCATTATTCTATCATGATCCAGCTCTTTGTAACTAGGTAAATGAGCGTTTCTGGACTGAATTCTGTCCATGATTCGTAAGGCCTTCTAAGGGATCCCGGGACCGACGGGTCTTTGGATAGCGTCTTACGAAGTCTGGCAGCTTCGCTTGTATCCTCAATGAACTAAAAAATTTTTTTCAAGATTTACGCTTTGCTGCCATCCTTCAGATGGGAATAGTCCCCGTTTCAAATGCACCCGAGCACATTGCATCGTAATTTCCGAAATTTTGAAAAAAATAAATGGAGTAGCTAACTTCACAGTAGCTCAAAAAATTCATATAATATAAAAAAAAATATATTTTATGTGCAACAAATGATCGCACATGACAAACACATCGCAGAACATTTTTAATTTGATATATAAATAAAAAATGGCACAGATGACTGACGTATGGCACAGCTTGAAAATAACTCGATATACTCTATTTCTACTCACATAAATCGTTTTGGCAATAATACCGCCAGTACTCAACGATGTTAGGCAGGCCAACAACAGACAGAATGTACCGATCATAAATGTTGTGGACATCAGGAACAGGAATAGATCTGGTGAACCGGAAAACCAAATGCTTGATCTGTTGTAGTAGTAGGCAATCAGACCAACCATAACGCCTCCAATGAGCTATTTAAAAAACAGATCAATTTTTGAAAATCAAAATCTGCGATAAAAATAAAAAATGTAACTTACCAACTCAAAGAGTTTTAACAATCCTGGAAACGATTTGAGATATCCCGTATTAAGTACGATGTAGGAAGTGTTGGTGGTGCTGGTGGTGGTTCTGGTTATTGTCACGGAGTGAGACATTTTGACTTTGGACTTCTTTTGCTATGTCTTTGGAATAGAAAAAAGGTGGGCGTTGGATCAGGGCTGTAAGAAAAGAAAAAATTGTGTAAAACATAAATAACTGCAAAAAGGTTTAATATTATATATTGAGCTTAATCTAATATCACAACAGCCTTGCAATTCACTCATTGAAATGATCGAAATGATGATTAACATGATTGATTACAAAACTATATCAAAACATAACCAAATTTGGGTTCAGTGTGAACCATTTTACAATTACATGTTGTTCTACCATTTATATGAACATTGTGTAAGTTTTGTAATTTTCACCGAAAATTCAAATTTAAAATTACATCTATTGTAATATTGAGCCGCATATCTCAAACTTATTTTGAAAATAATTTAAATTTTTTTGTTAAATGTTCGCACATAAAGTGAGCTAATCACTTGATTTTGAGCTTCATTAAATAAGCACGTATTATAAAACCATAATGCTTCAGGCAGAAGCGTTGGAGGAGAAGCAAATTCAAACAAAACAAAAAACAAGCCATACATTTTTATGCCATTACGTAATAGATATTTTAAGACATACCATTAACATTGTCGGAATTTGTTAAAAAATGTTAAATGCTATGCTTGTTTTAATTTTGTTTGGCAAAACGGAATGTTTTTTTTTTTTAATTTGCATAAAAACGTATACCAAGAAAAATACTCAGTGGATTTGAATAAAATTTATTTAATTATTAATATTCTTCAAGTAAACTTTGGAGGCAATGCAATGTATGTATTGAATACATGTGTTTCTTGGCATGTTAAATATTGAAAGACCCTCACAACGTGCAAAATGGTCTTTTAGCGGGCTAGTCTTTGGCATGAATTAACAATATTACTAGCTATATTATTTGTTGACTTCATTCTCTCGATGTGAAAAACATAACCTTAAACAATACATACTCGAAATCATTCATTCAATCATCATCATCAAAACAGAAAACACTGAATTTATTCATGACTATAGAATAAGTTGGTTTAGTTTTAAGTTAATTGTTTCATACTTTCTACTTACTTCAAAAAATCATCGTTTTTTCGCTGCAACTTTTTAGCAATGCGAAATACATACCACTTTACCACACTCATCATATCATACACATAATAATACATTCAAAACTACTAATAGCCCAGTAGACAATGACAGCGCTGCTAGCAGGCCTTCCTGTGGATTTTGTAGTACTGCCGCACTCATATACAATTACACTTTATTTTTTATATGAAGTGGGAAAATTTCGAAGGCCTTCCGCTCCGATAGCTCAAAAGAGGCCTGATAGAAGCACTTCTTAAGAATGGCTAAAAGAAGGGGTCAACAAAAAGTATTAAAAAAAATATTTTTTTCTTTTAAACCTTTTTATTTTTTTTAAAAATTCTATTATTTTATCTTCTCTCCTATATTTTTTTATGTCAGATTAATGTCAATCCATAAACTTTGATACAGCAGTAAGAAGGGCCATTATTATGTCATATTTTTAAACTGATATATATTTTGACTTCGAACGAAAAAGTTGCCCTGAAGTATATGAAAAGTTAGTCTTTGAAGGGAAAAAAGTTTGTTGTGCTGCCTTTTGTGCAGAAAAAGAAGGCCTTGAAGAAGGGCTCATAAGAGCAGCGAGGAAAGGATGTGTTTGGTCTTCAAAAGTAGCAGTCAATACAGGCCTTCGTTTGAAGAGCGCTGGCTTAATTGCCTATTGGGAGCATTCCATCACATCATACCACATCGATCATACCATACATTTCATGCCATTACCACTCTACAATCTTTATCAACGCAATCAACATACCAAAGACATTACCATAATCATCTTACTATAATATATCCACCAAATTATATGCTTTATAGTTCCATACTACTACTTCCCATATCGTAACCATCATACCATACTTATTACATCATACTCACCATACTTATCTATCATACACTAACCATCATATCATATTCCCCCCACCCCCCATACCACACCCATCATACCACATCCGACAAACCGTACCAATTTTATCATATACCAGACATCCTGCTAAATGCATTATACCATATTATCAATCCAAACACATATATCATACCCATCAACACACCCATACACTTCCCAAAATGCTATTACTAACTTATGTGGCAATGACAACCCGTGGTAGGGTTGACGGCCGACTTCATCAGCGTTTACCAGGCTCCTCTGTTTCACGCACGCCGTCTCCAATTTGTTTCAGCGCGGTTCCATCGGAGGCATGTTATTCCTCTTCTTTGTTGACCCTCGGCTTTGGCCTCAAACACCTTTTTCGAAGGAGTTTCTTCATCCATACAATAGACATGATCAAGTCAGCGTATTCGCTAAGAGTAAGTTTCACCCATGCCTAAGCGTCATAGAAAGACACAGGTATGATAAGCGTCTTTGAGAGCATCAGTTTTGTTGATCGAGAGAGAGCTCTGAAACCTTATTACTCACTAAGCCCGTAGTAGCACCTATTAACAATTGTCAATTTTCGCTTAATCTCCAGGTTGACCTTATTGTTGCTGGTTACGTCGGTGCTAAGATATGTTAACTACTTCAAAGTTATATTTGCCTGCTATAACATGGGACCCTAGATGCTGCGCTTCCCTGTTTGCAGACAGTTTATACTTTGTTTTGCCCTCGTTCGCCGTCAAACTCTCTTTGGCTGCTTTCTTTTCGATAGTGGCGAAAGCAGCAGTGACATCTCTCTTGGTTCGGCCCATAATATCGATATCATCAGATATCATCCTTTATTTTAAAGATAGCTTCCGGCAACTGGACAAAGGCACGTTTCTATAAAGAGTCCATTCCATATGCGTAAATCATTGACTGTTTTTCATTTGCAGTGGCCGTCAACGTTGTGAGGGTTCATATTCGAGGCTGGTTTGGTTTTCATTGGGAAGTTATAATGTGGTGGGGACCCAAACCCTACGCACATTCCATTTTTAAGGTCTTGTAGAGACCCCTCACGTTTTGAATCCAGAGGAGACAGGGAGTTTTGGGAAGGAGCTTTTGAGGCGGCTGTGATTCGGCTTGCCAGTACCAAGAGCGGGCTATGTGGATTTTTCATTCAAGACGCAGCACTGTCCAACACTACGCTCTTTCACACCCTAGTTGGTCACCCGCTGCTTTTCCGGAACCGCTTAAATGCGGCTGGTGGTATTAACTTCAACTTTACTGTTGCACAGTGTACTACATAATTCAAGTTGAACCAACTGCAACTTAACAGCACATATTTTCAATTAGAAATGCAAACATATGAACTGTTTTTCAATCAAAATAAAAACTTATAGAAAACAGATGATGTTGTTAAGTTAGAGTGTAAACAGCATTTCACACTTCATATTTATGGTATGCTTATTTATTATTAAAAAAAAAATATATAATTAATTGTGACTTCTCAAAAACCAACACACATCGCACATTTGTTAAGAAAAGAAAAAAAATAGCATTTTATCATCGATGATGACGCATTACTTTATAATAGCACAATGATTAAACAAGGCATTTTGCACCATATTGCTGCTTATAAGATACAAACTCGTTCATTCCATTCGTTCATGCAAACATACACATTCATGCACAGAAACATATTAAAACAGAAAGAAGAAAAAAGAGCTCTGATGCGATCGATTACCTTGAAGTAACTCATGACCTAATTTTTAGAAAATACAGTCGTTTGCCTTGTGTGTGAACTGCTGGGACAAAAAGGAGGAGTTCAACAGATGGTCAAGGCATACATTTTTAACCACAGGCCACATCAAATTTATTTACTAATTTTTTTGAATTTATTGTACATTAAAAATTTAAAATAATTTCCGAAGTTAAACTGATATTATAAACTAACAAAATGTTAACTAATATTACACTGTTGGCTTCATTATTAGAATTCAAAAAAGATTTTGTATAGCATATTGCTGGATATATAAAATCTTGCACAAATAAAATCAACAGCAGCACATACATAAGTAGCTCCACATTTTCCTTTATTTTCTCTTTTATATAAACAAGCATTTTCAACCTTATTATAGTTTTAATATAACATTTGTACGCATATAAATACAATGTGTAAACAAAATAACTACTGGTTAGCATGCCGGCATTCACATCACTTTTATTTTCATGCATAATAACGCGAAAAAGGTCATTAATTACTTGTTATCTTGCTTATGTTATCTGGCCTCTTGTTTACATGTTTTTATAAATATAATGCGCCAATTTTATGTTTTTTATTCAATTTTTTATATCTATATGATGATGAGCTGGTGAAGAAGTCGGTCGTAACCCGACCTTGAGATGTAATATTATACTTGCTATTCTCATATGTTTTGGTAGACGGTTGAACGTACTCACTGTGAGTGTACTACGGAACGCACTCCCTTGACGCCTATTTGACATCGCGTAAAACATAATTTCCCGCGAAACTATGAGATCGCTAAGCTCGGCTTTAGAAGCACATTCGCAATAAGGGTCCCAAGCCGGCTAGAATAAAGGCTTAGAATAGCTCAAAATTGACCATTTGGAAAAACACGGTTTTCTTAAAAATTTGCGCCATTCTAACTTAACCAAGGATACAGTTGTGCTCGGGGGCTCTCCCAAATCCAAAAAGGTTGGTCTTATCGCAGAACCAAAAATTTCGTGCCAAAAATTACAACAGTGATATTAATAGCATTCTGCGATTCGTCAACCTCACTGGATGGTTCTGATTAGCATATCAGCCCTGTAGACCTGTCACATCCACCCCCAAACGCACAGTAAATAGAGCTTCTGGCAACAAAACGGCTCAACAGAGAAAAAAATAGTTACTAACTAGGACTACTAGTTAGTAGTATTACTATCCTAACCATCCATGGACGTAGTCACGGCCTGTTTTGCAATGCCCGTGTCAGTTCTGCAGTCGTAAGATCTGGCCAATTAGTAACTTCATACTGATTTTCATTATTATTCATCGATATCAAAAATTTAAATTATGTGTGCGATGCCACGCCCCTTTCTCTAACGATCCCTCAACTTTGCTAATCGAAGCATCCAACTAAAACTAAATAGTAGGTCTGTTTCCGTACTCACTTCAAGTAACTTGAAGTTACTCGAAAGCGTTTCCGTACACATTTTTCCAGCTCGAGAGAGAAGAAGAACAAGCAAAATGTCACTTTTTGTGGCTCTCTATTACTCGAACTTTACTTGAAAAATTTCTTCGAGCACGAATCTCGAGCTTCAAACAGCTGATTGTCAAAGTGATAAAATTAAATTGTTGCATTGTATTGCGAACAAAATGTATGCAATTGGTTAGAAAATTAATAAAAATAGTTAAAATTACCAAATCAACGCTTACGAAAACGTTTTAAATACAGAAACACAGCAATTAAATTTTATTGTTTTCAAAAAACAGGTGTTGTGCTTGAAACTTACTTGAAAGCGTTTCCGTACTTTTTGACAAATTTTCTCATTTTGACAAATAATCAAATTACTCTCTATTACCCGAACTTTACTCGAACTTTACTTGAAGTGCGTACGGAAACAGACCTAGTAACTTCCTACCGAGTGAACGTTATACCAAACATATGGGCCTTTGAAAAACTGCCACGCCCATAACACGTAATCATATTCGGTATTATTTAATACCGAATTCCGTACACTCAGAAAAAAGTTTCTAGGAATATGATAAAAAAGGCATCATATTTAGAAAAAAGTGGTATAGACTTTGCTCCAGAGAATGATATTCTCTAATTGCGATACTAAAAATTCTCTAAAAATGATAAAAAGCTTCCATGAAAAAGAAAAATATATCGTTTTTAGAGAAAAATACTTTTGATTTTTGAGAAAAGATTTGTTTTAATTGAAAAAAATACTTCTCATAGTGAATTTCTTATCAAAATATAAGAAAAATTATTATTAGCAATAAATTTTTCTCTAAGAATGAGAAAATTTTTTGTATTGCGAGAAAAATACTTATCATTATTAGAGACATTGAAATATTTTCATTTCCTAAAAGTAAAGGAATATTTCTTCAAAAATGTGAAAATTTATGTTAATTGAAGAACATTTTATTTGAAAAAGAGAAAATTGCTATTATCGAAAATAGTGACATTTTTTACCGGAGAAAGGTATGTGTTTTTTTCTGAGTGTAGCTGTGCGATCCATAATTCCAAAGTTATTAGATAAAGTAAATTTGGGTTCTATGTAAGGTGCCACGCCCTCTTATCCAATTGAAATTAAACTTTGCCTATGTTCTTCGCGCAAGAGTTAGCAATTAGTTGAAAAAGTTTTAACGCAAGCGGATGACCGCTATTGCATCGCATAAAGGACGAACAAACAAATAAAGGGTGTTCCATTAAGACGTGTGGTTCTTTGATTTTGAATAAAACTCAAACGGTTCGGAATTTTTCCAAATATTTTATTTCATTCGAAAGGTCACACAGGAAGAATATGTGTGAAAAATTATTTAGCGGATATATTCAAAGAGACTATTCCGTAGATATCTCACTCTTTCAGCCATATTTTCAATGACATTGCTTAGGAACCTATTGTGTTTTTTTTTAAAATTAATAACAATAATAAAAATCAGCAGCTTTTTAGTTTCTTCTAAGGAATTTGTGTATAAAAACACTAGCACTAAAGTTACTTCCTCTTCAAAAATGCTTAGCAACAACCGTAGCAACCGTTCTACAAATCATGTTTCTTAAAAAATTGATAAGAGGGTACCACTGAGTAACACTCAGAAATATATCAGTTAATGTGTTTTTTTTTTTCTTGCTCATGCATTCTTCAAATCAGCCCATTTGACGATGATTTCATATAAATTTGTTGTTGTTTTTTTACAACAAATAGAAGTAAAAATTATTCTAAAAAAATAGCATTTCCGCTCTTAACATTCAAAAATTAAAGCAAAGTGTTTGTTGATCTTGATAGGCACACAAATTGTAACCAAATGTTTAAAAAAAAAAAAAAAATAGCTGTTAAACAAATACATTTATAAATAAATTTTATGATTCAATTCAAAAATTGCTTCAATGGCATGGCATCTGATAGCAATGAGTACATTAATCGAGGCCGATCTCCATGGTAATCACCACCACCAACAAACATCAATGTACTCTGTGTGATTACTGCTAGTGCATATGAATGAAGGTATTTAAATTATAAAAATTAAAATGATCTCATCTGAGTATGACTTCTCTATATGATGATCAAGTATCAATATTTACAGTGTTGCTGTTGTAAATTTTTTAAATTTAAAAATACTTTATTATATACTAACCACTTAAACTGAGCCTACAAACAACTTAAACAACACTTCATTTATTCATAAACATACTTGTTACAAGTTTTAAACAATAAAAAAAAATTCACAAATTAAGGCAAACCACATCTCCTGTAACAAAATAATTAATTTCTAAGTCATTCATAGAAATAGCTTTAAAATGACTTCATAGGCAAGTCTCAGTTTTATTTGGTTTTAATACGTAATAGTTATTACTACGTAAATTTCGTTCTATTATGTTATAGAGTCAAGCATGGTAAATAAGAAATTGTTGTATTTTTTGTTTTTGTATTTTTTTTTATATTTGTTGAAATTCTTTGGATTGCATCTTCAAAAGGGGTTAATGTTGAGAAATTGCGAAAAATCTATAGTAGCCGATCTCTTTTGTTATTTGTTATGTTACGCAGATAGCTTTGAAACCAGTTCATAACCGAATAAGTTAAGGCTCATTCTAGTTCTTCTTTTATGGCAATTCTTTCAAATGCTTTGATTTATGAAGTTAAGCATTCATGTTTTTTTTAATGTTTTCGATGATAAATTTTTGTATATTTTTTTTTTTTTGTTCTAATATTTTTATCTCTTAAGTTAAAAGGAAGTCCTTGTATAAGTTAACTCTACACAGAAATATACTTTCAGGATCTATATTCAATACCAAATGGTAAATATATTTCGAGGAAAATAAGTGACTTTAAAATTCACTTGAAAAATTAAGATGTTATTATACTTGACGGCCATTCCACGAAAATGTCAACCATGGGGTAAAAAACAAAAATTAAATTTATCTCGGAATAGAAATACTTTTTCGTTATTAAAAACATACCGAATTAATAATATGATGCATTAATAAAACTTACTTAAACCCACTTTTAAATTTAAATTTTTTTTTTTTTCTCAAAGCAATCTTTAATTAAAATAAAGTCGCTGCATTCTTTTTAGCGTTCAGACAACAGCCATATTATTGGAGGAATAACGCCGTTGTCGGAACGCAAGGAGTTCTGCATAAAGAAATAAAAAGAAAAAAAAAACAAGCACGTTGAAGGAGCCCAGGATGTACAGAAATTAAAAAATTAGGACAAATTTACTTCTATAAGTTGTGACAATCTTAAATAAAAGCAATACCTAAAATGTATTTTTTCATGTCCCACCCGTAACGTCCAACTTGTAACGCTGAATATATGTTTTCTTTAACTAAAATTAATTAATAAAAAATTTGATTAAAAACACAAAAACAATGAAGGTGGGTTTATTATTATTTTGACTTTTCACATCATTAAATTTTTTTTCGAAAATATGCAGGAACTCACAGAAATTTAATCATCTTTGAATGAATCTCTTAAATAACATTTTGTGCGGTCCCACCCGTAACACTACAAAAAAGGAACATAACTTTTTTATTAAAAGTATAAGGAAAAAATTTTGTTGTATAATAAGTTCCTGCAATGGTATATTTCTGTGAGTTCATCAAAATGCTTCAAATTCATTTTAGTTAAAAAGTTATATACATTGTCCCACCCGTAACATATGGAATGGCCGTTGAGTAAAAACTAAAAAATTTAAATTAAGGGTAGGTTTCTCAACTTCCCAGCAAAATTTTTGATACAAACTTGACATGCATTCTTAGCTTCCAGAAGATATTTTAAAAATCCAATTGTGGTTCTCTTCAGCCTTATCGAAAGTGCTATTAGGAGGCATTCTCATAAACTTCTAAAAGGCTATATGTATCTTTTCTAAGAAGCTTCTAAGAATGCTTCCATGGCATGGCTTGTGCAAGGCAATGGTTAAATATTTTCTTCTTCGTATTAAAATCCTTTCATTGAAGGCCTCAAAGAAATTTTCAATTGAAAAATTCTTGAAGCACTTCTAGAGAAAACTAAGAAATGACATGCATATTTTAAAAGAAAGGCTTCTGGATATGAAAGTAGAACTTCCACTTTACCTTCTTTAATAAGCACCTTTTTTGCTGGGTAGTTGCAAAAACTCGCTGAATTTTTTTCAAAGAAAGAATTGGTAAAATACTTTGAATAAATTCATACAAAAAAATCAGGTCAAACCCAATCAGCCAAACAAACTTTTAGTAAGATTTCACTAAGCTTAAAATCATAAGCATCGTGCTTGGAAAAAGATTGTAAGAATTGGGAACCCCAGGAATCCAGGAAAAGTTTGGGAACCCAGGAAAATATCCTCGCTGTTCGCTACTGATGTAAGCGTTTATTATTTAATTGAAAATAAGCGTTGAAAATATAAATAAGCTTACCCTCATAGCTACTTTTAAATTAGAAAGAAATGTTGTAAAAATATTATTTAAAAAAATTTTAAAATAATTGGAAATAAGTATTATTTTAAGCTTTTTACAACTGTTTTTAAATAACTGAAATAAGTGCTATCGAAATGTTGCCAGAAACCTTTTTTAATTATTTAATTTAATTATTTTATTCAAATTCTTCTCATTACATTCACCGCTTAGATTCACTCCGCAAGATCTACATCATTCATATTAAGGAGAGCTAAGGGGCAATCTATTAGTCTATTAGCTTGAACACATTGCACGCAACAAGCGACGAACGGCATTTCTCCACACTGTCGCTGTAGAGAAATGTTAAGAGACTTGCTTATAATAAACACTACAGCAGCAAGTGTTTTTGGAATTTAATAATAAATAATTGATAAAATATATATATTTGAAATAAACAAACGAACACAAAAACAACCACTTGAGCAGTCAGCACGAAACAAAAAACAATAGCATATCGCACACTAAATACAAAACAGTCACAACTCAAAAAAAATTGACTTTTCAGGAGAAGCGAAAAATAAAACCCTTTGGTTGATACTACAGAAGAAAAGCTATTTTCATTTAAACACACAAACTTCATTCTTCCAGTTAATGACGAAAATAATGAAAAAGATACTGAGATATGTGTTTTGTGAATTGATTTATAACAAAAAGTCGGTATAAAAAAATTTTGAGTTTATTTAGTGTGCGATATGTAAACAATGGATTTCGTGTCATAAGCAATAGATGCAAATTTAAAGTGACGTTTGGCGCTCGTCGCTCGTCGTGTTCAATGTGTTTAAGCTATGTGGCTTAACAAACAACACTGGGGTTTGCTTCCATTAAACTCTACTCTATTAGCAAGACCCAACTCGGAGCTTATTTTCAAGTCCTTAAGGAGTGTGTCGTTAATTTTTGGCCTCTTTCTCTCATACCCCATCCACAATGACGACAACGGGCGACGAACGACAGGTCTCCACTCTGTCGTTGTAGAGAAATTTCGGGCGACTTGAATTTTTTAATTGCGACAACAATAAGCTTCAGCAGAAAGTGCTTTTGACATTTACAAGAAATTATTTTAATTGAAATTGTGTTTTTTGATAAAAGTTGATATTATCTTTAACACTACTCGAAACTAAGTACAAACTCAAAACCAAAAACGTGAAGCTTTATTCTAAGCGAAATTAAAATTAAAAGCGAAGAAATTATTTTTCAATAATTGGCAAGATATTTAATCAGCAATATTTTTTCAGGTTATTGAATTGAATTTAAATTAAATTATATTATTTAATAAACTCACATCAAAGTTTGCAATGAAAAATTTGAACATAGAAACGAGCACTCGAGCAGCCAGCACGAAAAAAATACGAATGTAAACAAACATTGGCTGAATTTCTTTTTGTCGTCTGTTCTCGTCGGCAAATTAGAATTAAATTGAAGCTAACTACAGCAACATTTGAAGTCGGGCAACAATGTCGTCGCGATTGTCTCCAAAATTTCGTCCCATAAGAAATACATGTGAAATAAAAGTGACGTTTGACTCTCGTCGCCCGTTCTCGTCATTGTGGATGGGCTATCAATCTCCAAAGAGCTCGGGCGTTTTTTGAACGACAAATGCTGCTGTCGTCCGCAAACGAATGGATTGGGTTAAGAGTCAACGACAGAAGGTCATTGATAAAAACCCAAAACAAAGTGGGTGCTTGGACTGAACGCTATGATCTGTCTCTAAGAAAGCACATGATCCACCAAACAAAGCTAAAACCGACACCAAATGCAACAAGTTCCGAAACGAGCGCTTTATGCCACACTCGATCGAACGCCTTTGAAATATCCTATCGGTGAGGAACGTCATAAGGTCACCAGTAGAGCGGGTCTTAATGAAACCATACTGGCGGTCGTTGAGCAATTCGTTGTGCTCGGTTGTCTGCAGGGTTTGTGGCATCGCCCTATTTTGGTACCGGCTGGACATTTATGACCTTCCAACAAGTTGGAAATACTCTCGTCCTGTATGAGATGTTAAAGCGGTTACGCAAAGAGGTTATGCAAAAGAAGGTTTACTTTCTATGAAGGGCGGTGACTGATTGCTAGCCGGGATGTGGAGCCGGGCCTTATCAGCCTAGTCAGTGAAGATTTGGTCATATTTTAAATTAGTTGAAATCGACGGTGATGTCTAATTCTTTACTCTTTTAAAGAATGACCAAAATTGTTTGCTCCATTTGGGATAGTGCATGATAGAAGAACAAAGTAGGCACCTATTGAAGAGAAAGTGGGTCAAAGTCAGCTGTTCAAATTTAAGTTTTTCTAATTGAGGAGTTTACATTCAAAACCAGATAAGACACACAGATCGAATTTTTGGGAAATCGAAAAAAAACGTCTTAATTTTGTCAGACATTTTTTATAAACAAACCAATAATGCAAAATTATGCTCTACAGGATAAATATTATGCGAAAAATATAAATAGTTTCATAGTGCAAAAAAATAGTGCATTTTCAATTTCAAATTTGGACTTGTCTGGTTTTGAATGTTAGAAATGAATCAAAATTTAGATTCAGCCATTCGGGGTCTCAAAAGTTAGAGGAACTCATTAAAATGATTTCTGCATACTTTTTTTTTTGATTCATACGAAACAATTTTGATTCTCTTGATGATCCTTTGTAGTAAAAAAACATGGTTTTTGCTTTTAACCTTGTCTTTTTTACAGAACGCATACCCAAATCCACTAAAATGTTAAATTTATTACTTATACCAACGTTTTGACATAAAAAGTTTTTCAAATTTGAATGAAAACTACGCAAATGAGTACTTGCTTGGACTTATCTGGTTTTGAATGAAAAGGAGATTTTTTAATGCATTTTTCTCTATGATTTGAACAACAATTGTTGTTGTTGTCTTTATTGTTTGACGTTTGTGGCACACACAGCGTTGTTAGTGTAAAATTACACATTTGAGCAGCCATATTAATATAAGCCTACCTTGATGCATTAATAGATTAAGATTAGAATTGTCTGATCCATGCACGAAACGGCATAGTCCCTATAGGGGCTCAAAGTAAGCTTGGAATAGATCCGAGATCTCAGATTAAGGATTTTCTTGAGCACTTGCCATGGCATTTTGTACAGAATGCTTACACTGAGGGGAAAAATGTGTTAAAATTAAATGAAATTGTGTTCATATCTAACGAATTTGTTTTTGAAATAGAGCTTGAAACAAATTCATTAAAATTTAACACAACTGTTTTTAAAGTTAAATTAAAAAAAATATTTTTGTTTTTAAAATAATGTTTTTGTTAAGAAAAACGAATTTAAAACAAAAATTTTAAAATTCAAAACACATGTTTTAAATCATATTTTTTTCGATGCCATTTTTTAACTTTTCCGAGTTTTTAGTACCAGATTCACAACCAGCTACCTCCGGGACTGGAGCTAACATATCCGAATACCAAATGTTAACTCCATTGGATGAAGTTTTGCATTCGAAATATTTTAATATTTAATTAATATGTTTTTTTTATCATATGTTCGATATTTGTCAAACCAATTCAAAACATTCAAAAATTGTCATTGTATTCAAATTTTTGTTAGTTTTTTCAAAGAAATAATAAGAGAAAAATTAAAAAAAGAAAGGAGTTTATAGGTAGGTGAAAATTAAACACACTTGTTTTTAATTTTGTTTTGTAGAAACGCAAAGGCGTTAAATTTCTATTTTAATATTTTTTGTTTAATTTTAAAGTATGTTTTTTTTTCTCAGTGTAGTCATTCAACATTGTGGGTCGATGCCAAGAGAAATTCAATTGAGAGATGAAAAAAGTTTCTATCCCCATCAAATATATCGCAAGATGTAAAATTTGGTGTAATAGTCCCCAAAATATTAATAATATAATAATATTTAGTAAAATCATTAAAAATTAAAATATGGAAACTCATTGAATTTTACTTTTAAATTCGAAAATTTTAACGCAAAAATCACAACAATGAACAACAACAAAAAAATGTACAGAATGAGATCATCCGAGGAACAAATTTCAAATTTGTACTCATGTAGAAACGAACATATAAACACAGTATTTTGTATGAGCGTTTGTACAGTTTGAACTACTTAGCTTTTGTAGCTTTTTTTTTTTACACAGTGAATCCACACAAAAGAAAAACAAAAACTAATTCCAAGATCTGGTGTGGCATTAATGGGTTGACCAGCGTACCATTCACATGCGCTATTTACTTGTTATTCAAATTCAAATACGTTCAGGCAGATCGTGTCGTACTTAAGGCAACAAGCGCCAACGTTCTAGCGAGCTGCCAAAATTTTGGTGTTTGTCGTGCCACACCCACGCAAAGAAAAACAAAAATATATAACCGAAATATTAGGCATGCATCACTCAAATGCGATGCTTCTTCATTTTGTAGCTTAATGGACAAAAATCGAAAAAGTATTTGCCATAGATTTAATTATTAATTAAGGCACGGTTTTGAGGGAGTGGCGCATCTTTTTTTTATTTTACTACTTCATATCCTAACTCAAAGAGTTTTTAACTTTTAGTCAACTTGTTGATTGCTGATAAGAATGAATCTTATTTAACATATTGTTAATTTTAAATTTATTATTTTTGTAATTGCTTTATTTAAGCCATTTATTTATTAACAAACATGTCTTTTTTATAGCCTTTGAACTATGTGAACAACACTCACGATTTTTTTTTATATAGCACAAATCTTTTTTCAGTTTATTTTTGCCTTGCTTCTTCTCATGCGAACGTTACAAACGAAACTGAAATCGAAACTGAATTATTCACTGGCGGTACCTTCTTCTTATTCATTCACAACAACAAACATTTTATTTCCTTGGGTTTAATATACAACGATGACGTCATTGTTTGCCAACAAATTTTCACGCATTATCAACAAGAACAAAAACAACACAGCAGTGGTTGTTGCGCTCTTAACGTGTTTTTACTGTAGGCCAAGTGAGTAAATAGCATGTATGCGTCTGTCTGGCGCTCTCATGTCAATGACGTTTAGATTTTTTTTTAATAGCTTTCTTTAAATAGTAACTGACAGACTACTAAATAACAAAAAGATAACAGTTACAAACATACATGCATAGTTGCAATATCTTCAGATTGCAAGCTCTTCAGACACAGCGCACCTTAACAACAAAATGGTAATAACTCAAAATTTAAAAATTTTTAAGGAGACGATTAAAAAACTTTTGCTCAGATAAAAAAATTTTGATTTACATTTTTCTAAAGGAGCTCGACAGTCGAGTGGTTAGCGTGCTTGACTGCCAATCCAGAGGTTCCGGATTCGAATCCCGGTCTAGCCATGGTCCTACGCTTTTTCCTTTCTTTAATTCTTTAATCATTTCTAATCAACTGAAATAAAAAATTCATCAACATATACAACTTTGGAATTTGTAATTGGTGGCAGAGAGTTGTGGAATGAAATTGCTTAACAACTCGAATTTACTGGGGCCTTACTCTGCAACGCGATTCGAAAGCTAAATTGTTCGAATTCGGAAATTTGACACTCTGCAACTCGACTTTCGCATTAAATATTTTGACATTTCTTCTGTTTCTTCACACTGATTTTCGCATTCTTAACGTTTAAAAGCCAGTTATGCTATCTTTAACTGAATATTTGTTGAAACGATAAGTTAAGTCACTGTCACTAATGCGAAATAGTTACATTTTGAGATTTAACTTTCGAATCGCATTTAATTTTCGAATCGCATTGCCTTTCGAATCGCGATACAGAGTAAAGCCCCTGAGGTAAAGGCATAACTTTATTCAAATTCGCATGTTGTTATAGCTCTCCACCAAAAATACAACATTATACACTTGTTTCTCTTTATTTTTCTTTCTCTCCTACTTATCCATCTCACCATTTCCGAACCAAGGCAGACTTGACTGAATAGGTTTGATACCTGAAATCCTTGGTTCAAAGCTAAACAAACTTTATATATCCATAAAACGGAATTTAATGCTGAAATCCTGAATCACCGGTACGCGGATCATTTCGGACGCTATCGTAGCTTCTATTGAGTTTAACTGATGAAACAATTTCTTCAATCACATTCAATACATTTTGTAGGGATATCGAAGATGTGTGTAATTTGAGCACAATTTTAGTGAAATTTAAATTATCTAAAATAAATAGCTTGAAGTACTTGTATCTTTCTTTATCTTATCAGGAGTCTAAAATATAACCAAGGAAGAAATTTTGATAACCAAAAGATAAGAAAAGAGGCAGATTAAAATTATTTCACCTCATAATTGTTCTTTAATTTATTCAAATTATTTTTAATTTTTAAAATTTTTCATTTTTGTCAGTATTCTTGTACTATTTTGAAAGTTCAATTTAAAAACAAAAGTTTTTTTTTTTAAAAGAATATTATTAAATATAGTTTCAGATAAATCCTTTTGTAATAAAAAACTAATTTAAAGCAAAAATTTAAAACAAATATTTTACAGCATAATTATTCGATGCCATTTTTTAAGTTTTTCCGTGTTTTTGAGATCGGATTCTAATCAGCGACCCCTGGGACCCTCCCATTACCAAATGTTAACTCCATTCGATGAAGTTTGTATTTTATATATTTAAATAATTAATTAGTTTTTTAATTCATCTTATGTTCAGTTTTCGTAAAACCGATTCAAAAACTTGAAAAATTTTCATTGTATTAAGATAGCTATTTTATTTGTTGTCAATGAAATAATAAGAGAACATTACAAAATAGAAAAGAGTTTATAGAAGAAAATGCAATACACTTGTTTTAAATTTCGTTTTGTAGAAATGCAATGGCATTAAATTTCTATTTTAAAATTTGTTGTTTAATTCTAAAGTACCTATGTTTTTTTCCACAATCAAATTTTTTCCACAATTTTGAAATTTTGATAACGTCACTTATCATCGGATGTGGGTGAAGTTTTAATTCGATTTTTGTTTGAAAAATCTCAATTTCAAACTCAATGTACATATTGAGAATTAAAGCTCAGACAGACTGACAGACACACCGTTACAGATAACTAAATTGTGTTTATTCTTGATGCTGATCAAAAATATATATTTACTTGTATACACCTGTCATCCATTCTAATGACCGTTCTAATATGTTCTACCTATTCGTAAGAAAAAGCATTACCTGTATAAAATTCCAGGCCTCAACACTGGTGCAAACAAGGTTTGTCTAAAATTGTAAGTCTTGGTTTTTGTATGAACTCGTCTCTGTCATGTGTTGATCATGTTGTACGTAAAGTAAGTTATGTGTATACTTCGACATTTAAGAATGTCTAAAAATTTTTGTAATCTTGACCTTAACCCTATCATCGCCACGAGTGCCATATGGCACTTCAAAATGCAACAAGTTTGAAAAGTATTCACTAATTTCTTCGCACCCGCACACACATTTTTGACGCGATTATATGGCACTCATGTAATGATGATGGAGTTTTCTTTCTGGGAAGTCTAGTAGTAAGCTCTGAAAATTTCACCACGAAATTCCAGCCGCATCGCACGGTGGTGATAGGGTTAAGCAAATGTTAGTAACGCAACTTGTTTTGTCAATTATTTTATATTCGGAAGTAGTTTATAGTATACTCGATTCATCTTCTCATTTACAATTAAATATTGCTTGTAACTATGCCACGAGTTTTGTCTTCGGCTTGAACAAATTTTATCTCCTCTCAACTTTCAGAAATGCAATACTCGGGTGCAACTTGATTAATTGCCTTTGTACTAGAAACTGCATCCTTCTTCATAAAATTATATATAGAAAAACATTACATTATCTTTTTGAAAAACTACAATTCAGGATAACCTGTTCAAAACTAATAGTTATAAAATGAAAGTTCTTCTAATAGCTCGATGGGCTAGACTGAAAAAAATACAATTTCAAATTTTTTTAATTTAAATTTGCCCTCTTTAGTAGTTACAATGCGGATATGTGTGTTTTTATATGGTGTGTTTTTATTGGTGACTCACAGACAGTTTTTTCTTATTGCTTTCAAGTTAATGTTTTTGTTGCTATTATTTTATTATTGAAAGAAACTTGAGCAATTGTGCAGCAATGACTTCGCTATTGTTCATAGGGTGTGTCACAAAACAAAAACATTTGGCACCCGCACATAATTGGTGGGTGGCATTTAAACCTACAATAAAAAAAGTACGCTACCCACAAAAAAGCAACTCATAAAAAACTGTCTGAAACTTCATACAGCACTTAAGTCATACTCTTATTTTATGGCATAATGCTTGAAATTTCGTTTCAATTTATCTCGTGGACTTGTCTCTGAATTCTACCCGTACACGACAAAATAATGCTGCATGACAAATATTATTAATTATACCCTAAACCTGAAAGGTCAGGGTATATTAACTTTGTGCAAACGTTTGTAACGCATAGAACGAAGCGAGTCCGGTATAGAAAAGTATATATATTCTGGATCAGCGTCACCACGTGAGTCGAGCTATCTATGTCCGTCCGTCCGTCCGTCCGTCCGTCCGTCCGTCCGTCCGTCTGTGTGTTGTCCGTATACACAGGATAAGAAGAAGGAGTTGAGATAATTGGATGAAACTTGGTACACATGGTCACATGTACCCAAGGATCTGCACTATTGAATATTTTTGGAATCCGCCCACGGACACGCCTACCTTCCATACAAGGCAAAAATTTAAAACTGCATAACTCAGCTCATAATAAGTCTACAACAATAAAATTTGGTATTTGTGTGTTTTATATCAACACAAAGATGTCTTTGAAAAATGGACGTCATCCGCTCACGGACACGCCCACCTCCCATACAACCCAAAAATTGAAAACGCAATAAATAAGCCTCTGTTTAACCTACAGAGCTAAAATTTGGCAAGTATGTTTTTTATAACAAAAAAAAGATGGTTTTGAAAAATGGACATCATACGCCCACGGACACGCCTACCTCCCATACAACGCAAAACTTGAAAACTGCATAACTCAGCTCATAATTAGCCTACAACAATAAAATTTGTTATGTGTGTGTTTTATATCAACACAAAGATGTCTTTGAAAAATGGGTGTCATCCGCTCACGGACACGCCCACCTCCCATACAACCCAAAAATTGAAAACGCAATAAATAAGCATGTGTTTAACCTACAGAGCTAAAATTTGGCACGTATGTTTTTTATGACAAGACAAAGATGGTTTGGAAAAATGGACTTCATCCGCCCACGGACACGCCCATTTACAATAAATTTTTTTTTTTATTTTTTAAAAGTGGGTTTAGGGTATTTCATAGTCGGCCTGGACCGACTTTAGACTTTCTTTACTTGTTTTTAATATAAAAATGTTGTCCAGCAATTATTAAGAAAAGAAGTGTCACAGATGTCAAAACATTATAAATGACATTGTAGGGTAGTATGATTTTCCATTTTTTTTTTTTTATTTTTAAACGTTCCCGTACTTTTTTGAAATTCAGAATCTCCATTTGAAGCAGTATTAATTTCATTTGATATTTTCTGAATTACATTTCATATTGTCCGAATTTAAAATGATTTTTTTAATTTTAAATACAATTTCTAATTATCTTTTCTGAATTTCGAATTCAATTTCTAGTTTCAATTTGTTTTCTTAATTTCAATTCGAAATTTGAACAAGTTACAATCGATACCGGCGATACAATCTTGACAATCCCATATCTTTAAAGAGTTTGAGAATAGAGAGAAGGATATGAAAAAAAGAAGAAAGTCATAAGCTACAAATTGCTTCACCTATTATTATTTTTGTAATACAATAAAATTTGATAGCTTGTCTTTCATAACACAATTAGGCGCGCCTAAAATTTTCCCAAACAAACAACAAAGCACATTCACGCACATCCTTTGTAGTTTACTACAAACAAAGGCAATTTTGCAAATCTTACTACAGACAATGACCACCCAAAAATTCCAAGAGCCACCCACTCAGACTAAACAAACACTTAGCATTAAATGCGTTACTGAATCATGTGAGGAACGAGTGGTAAAAGTTGTGTGAAATAAAAGTAAATAAGCTACAGCACTTACATGACTTTGAAAAGAAATAGTTAAAGAAAGCCTCGAGTCCGAAAAACACTTAAAAAAATGTTTATCACGTTGCTCCAACCACTTAGTCAATACTTTAAATTGAAAACAACGGTTTGGATATATTTTGTAAAAATTTTTTTTCATCGAATTTATTAAATAACACATCGACTACTTTAAAGCGTTAAATTCCAAAAGTGTATTTTATTAGTACTTCATTAGAGAATGCTTTTGAAAATTTTATTAGCAAGACTAGGTCTCACATGCAGACTTATGATTATTAATTAATAGAAGAAATGATTAAATAATAGTGTTGTTAATCACTGGTTTTCAAATTTTCCGAAAACTTATAAGCATATACAATTCAAAACACAAAACAGAAAAAATTAAAAATAATTTAAAACTTTTTGGGAGTAACTCCACATTTCTTCACCTTTTCAAATCCAACCAATAAAATTAAAATAAAAGAAAATTTAGTTCATTACATTTTATGTAAACGAGTTAAGGAAAACAAAAACTCGGAAATATTTGGCAAAAGTAACGAATTGTTTGTTTTTAGTCTAGGCCATCATCAACAAAGTCGGGTTTCTTGGCCGGCTTAGGTTCATCTGCGGTCTCTGGTGGTGGTGTGGTTCCAGCCGAACCATCAGTAGCACCAAAACCAGGAAAACCACCTGGCATACCTGGAAAACCGGCGGGCATACCCGGGAAGCCAGTCGGAAATCCACTGGGTAAATTGCCATCCGAATTTTTACACAAGTCCTTGATTAAATCGATTGTTTTTGCAATTTTTGGATTTGAGGAGTATTTGTCAATGTTTGCTGGATTCTTTGAGATGTCCATGAGAATATCTCTTAGTTCTGGATCTTGGAATTTAGTCAAAATATCTTCCCATGAATCCGAGTCAGGAACATCGGGTGCAGCGCCACTACCTTGCTGTTGTTCACGTGCTTTCTTATTAGCTTCTTGCGCCTTGTTAATACGTTCCTCGCGCTTTTTCAATTCCTTTTCGGCCATTTTACGTTCCTGTTTTATGCGATTTTGCTCAATTTTTTTAGCATTCGGCGTTACCTCGCGCAACCATTCATCGGCCTCCTCGTCAAAATCAAGTTTACAAGCCTGACGTAAATCCTTTGCAGCAGCCTCCCAATTGCCCAACAAACGATGTGCACGTCCACGGAACTTGTGTGCAGCAGCTGAGTCGCAGTTCAATTCAAGAGCTTTATCACAATCGCGAATACAAGCATTGGGCTGGTTTAACTTGAGAAAAGCCTGGCCACGTTTGGCATGGAAAAGCGCATTTCCGGGATTCAATTCGATGGCTTGCGTATATAAATTAATTGCTTCCTGGTATTTTTGTTGGGAATAGGCAGCTGCTCCATTTGTACGCAAATCGCTGGCCAAGTCTATTTCCTCTTCAGTAGGTGTTTTGCTTGAATCGCCCATTGGTTGATCTCCAACAGTATCACCCTCGATGACACCTATTGGTAGTGGTTAATAAAAATAGAATTAATGTTATTACTAAGAATAGATCAGATAAAAGATAAAAAAGAAAATTGTATTTAAATTTTGTTAAGGCTGCAATTTGTGTAGTTGCTGAGAATCGTACCAAGTCATCGTTCAATTCGG
Source organism: Tetanocera ferruginea (assembly GCA_958299015.1). Taxonomy (NCBI): domain Eukaryota; kingdom Metazoa; phylum Arthropoda; class Insecta; order Diptera; family Sciomyzidae; genus Tetanocera; species Tetanocera ferruginea. The sequence continues at coordinate 39,396,098 of OY282643.1, forward strand.
GATTTTACTTAAATTTATCAACTATTAATTTCTAAACCAGATAAAGCTAACGTACCATATACGACTCACCTAATTTGTTTACTTTTCAATAACGATAAACACATTTAGGTTTATCTGCATGACTTTTGTAAGAATTTAAAAATATTTTATTTAAACTCTGCAGAGATTTTGAGAAAAAATTTAATAACAATTAAATTTTTTTAAGCTTTTATCCTTTCAATACCTAAATAATTTTTTTTTTAATATATCAAAAAAAATTTGTTTTAAATCTAAAAAGTTCATGTTCTCAAGAAGCTAACATGGCATTGACTACTCACTGAGGTTTGCCATTGTCTTCAGAGATATGACGACCGACAGAAAGATGTATTTCTATAGAAAAACTTTCTGTCAGATGTGAGGATTGAACTCGGGCTACCCCGGTTCGTTGGTTACACACTTAGCACGCACGGCCACGACCGTCATCGGTTTATAAAAAACATAATATTGACAGTAAAATAAATGCAACCGATACTTCTTTAATATTTACAACCTGAATTTCTTATCAAAATAAAGAGCTCAATTTTAATACGCTTGACTAAATCGATGTCGGCATATAGCTCGTGATTCAAAGAAACACCCTTTGGCAGGAGTTATCCTTCGCTAAATCTCAATACTTAATCTCAATATCATTAGAGGAGGTTATGCTGGATCCTAGGTAAACAAAGTCCTTCACGTTTTATCTGCGTTCACTGCAATACCCTTGCTGACACAACATTGTCAATAATTTAAATTGAAAACAACGGTTAGGATTATTTTTATAAATATTTTTTCATCGAATTTATTTAATAACACAGCGACCACTTTAAAGCGTTATATTCCAAAAAATTATTTTGTTAGTACTTCATTAGAGAATGCTTTTGAAAATGTTATTTGCAGACTTATGATTATTAATCTATATAAGAAATGATTAAATTATAGTTTTGTTAATCACTGGTATTCAAATTTTCCGACATCTTAAGCATATACAATTTAAAACAAAATTGAAAAAAAAATAAAAATAATTTAAAACTTTATGGAAGTAACTCCTTATTTCTATACATTTCATATCTCCACCTTTTTAAATACAACCAATAACATCGAAATAAAATTAAGTTCATTACATTTTATGTATACGAGTATAAAAGGGAACAAAATAATCGGAAATATTCGGCAACAGTACTGAATTGTTTGTTTTTAGTCTAGGCCATCATCAACAAAACCGGGTTTCTTGGCCGGCTTAGGTTCATCTGCGGTCTCTGATGGTGGTGTGGTTCCTGCCGAACCATCAGTAGCACCAAAACCAGGAAAACCACCCGGCATACCTGGCATACCTGGAAAACCGGCAGGCATACCCGGAAATCCACCGGATAAATTACCACCTGTAGTTTTATACAAGTCCTTGATTGAATCCATTATTTCTGAAATTTGTGCCATTTTTGGATTTGAAGAGTATTTCTCAATGTTTGCTGGATTTTTTGAGATGTCTATGAAAATATCTCTTACTTCTGGGTCTTGGAATTTAGACATAATATCCTCCCATGAACCAGCGCCAGGAACATTAGGTGCAGCACCACTACCTTGCTGTTGTTCACGTGCTTTCTTATTAGCTTCTTGCGCCTTGTTAATACGTTCCTCGCGCTTTTTCAATTCCTTTTCGGCCATTTTACGTTCCTGTTTTATGCGATGTTGTTCAATTTTTTTAGCATTCGGCGTTACCTCGCGCAGCCACTCATCGGCCTCCTCGTCAAAATCAAGCTTACAGGCCTGACGTAAATCCTTTGCTGCAGCCTCCCAATTGCCCAACAGACGATGGGCACGTCCACGGAACTTGTGTGCAGCAGCTGAGTCGCAGTTCAATTCCAAAGCCTTATCACAATCACGAATACAAGCATTGGGCTGGTTTAACTTGAGGAAAGCCTGACCACGTTTGGCATGGAAAAGCGCATTTCCGGGATTCAATTCGATGGCTTGCGTATATAAATTAATTGCTTCCTGGTATTTCTGTTGGGAATAGGCAGCTGCTGCATTGGTACGCAAGTCGCTGGCCTCATCTATTTCCTCTTCAGTAGGTGTTTTGCTTGAATCGCCCATTGGTTGATCTCCAACAGTATCACCCTGGATGACACCTATTAGCAGTGGTTAATAAAAATAGAATTAATGTTGTTACTAAGAAACATGTCTTACTTACTTACTTACATACTATCATAAACATATCACATAAAAGTTTGAAAGGAAAATTTTGTGAGTTGGAATTGTAACTCACAATTAAATTAAAGTAAATGTCCGCCAAAGGTAAAAAAACAACACAGGTTTGGAATTTTATAATTTTAATAAATTTAGTTTGAAGGAAATGTAAATTTTGTATGAATATGTAAATATTGTATGTATATGTAAATATTATGTAGTGCAAAAAACGATTTAAATGACACATTGCGATAAAGACGACTTATTTTAAATAACTTATTGCTAACTAGCGCCGAACACGACTTAAGGCTTTCATAGCAAGAACAAAATTACTCGTAATCCTCTTTCATCAGGTTGTAGCGAGCTCGCTGCTCCTGGTCTGAATCTTCTGAATTTTGTTCAGGATCAGCATCATCTTCTGGTAAAATGCACCCTGGCTTTAATTGATCTGAAGCAAACACAGATTTATATTTGCATTGATTTCTTTAAGATTCCGCTAAATCTTCAGCCAGTACAAAATCTCTTTTTTCAAACTTTTTAGGTTTTCAATGTCGAAAAGATCACATCGCTCTTTAGCTAGCTTTCGGTTTTTTTTTTTTATACGTTCCGCAGTATCTTCTCGGGTATTCTGGATGTGTTCATCGACGGCTGTTACTTCATAGTTTTCAATAATTTGTAAATTTGTTACAACGTCTCGGGTCTGATCACCATACAAAATTTCATGTGGGCTTAGTGAATTGCATTCAGGACATGTTTAACACCATGTTGTTGCAATAGTTTTCGAAGTCCTTGAAAGAGAGGCACTGTCACTGATAATTATGATAAACGTGTTTTGTTAATGTATCCTTGACTGGTCTTATCAATACTTACTTCGAGAAAACAACAGTCATCATCAAAATATCAAATATATGTTCGTTTCTGCAAATGCTTGAGGGAAATGGTCTCATATGCTCGTTGTGAATAGTGTTGAACGATATCGGCTCCACTTCGCTGAAATGATTTCGTGTTTCGAAAGTTCTTTCGCGCTAAACTCGCCATCGCTTTGGAACTATCCACAACTTTTTGATACAACCTTTAATTGTCAATCGCATAATGAGTGACCATGTCTTTTTCGTTGTTTTTAAATTTATTAATAATTTCTTGGAATTTTTTTTACCGTGATTCCATTGAAAATATAATATCATATTGGTCTAAAACCATTTTTGCAATTTTGAGCTAAGCCATCTCTATCTCATTTGGTTGTTCGTTTGGCAGTCGGCTTAAAGCGTCCACATGGGCAACTTGTTTTTCTGTTCAATATCAATATCAAAATATTGAATCCATAGCCACCAGCGTGCAATGGGAGCTATCAATTCTTTCCTTCTCACAGCTGTCTTCACCGCACTGCAGTCAGTGATTATTTTTATTTTTTTACCGCAAATTTAGTACCTAAACCATTCCAACGATTTAACAGCGGCTAACGTCTCGAATTCGTAGCGGTGAAATTTAATATTATCAGCACTTGTTAAGCGACTTAAATAAGCGACTGGCCTCCAGTTGTCAGCATAATTTTGTAATAAAGCCTAATCCAATGGAACTAGCATCTGTATGAATTGACGCTCGGCTTTTTTGTCGCAAGCTGATAAAACTGACTCGGATACCAGCCCATTTTTCAGTTTCTCGAAAGCATTCTCTTGAGTCAACGTCCATTCGAAATTTTGATTTTTGCGCAAGAGTTTTCGTAAAGGTTCGGACATTATGGTGTACCCAGGAAGAATATCCTGAAGTAGTCACTCATCTCTAGAAATTTTTGAATATCAGTTATGTTTGCAGGAGTTTTGTATAGCAGCTGTCTTTGCCAAATCTGGACTTATTCCATCAATAGTCGATTTATAGAATAAGAATTCCAGTGATTGCTTCATAACTTCGCATATGACCAAATTAAGTGTAACATATGACTCACGCAGGACATAAAGGACTCGGATTAATTTATCGAACATTTCTTCATAAGTATTAACCCCGATCAAAATGTCGTTCATTTAATGTTTCATGAAATTTTTGTGTCTTTTCTTTTAAGTTTGCCTTTAAATGTTGGAACCTAATCTGCGCATTACTTAGGCCAAAAGGAATTCTTTTAAACTCACATAAATCATCTGTTGTAATGAAAGCAGTGTACTAACGACTGGACACATTGATTTCATTGGGAATTGAAAAGGGGAGTTTTTTTGAGATAAAGCTCAAAAACTTTAGGAACAGTTGAATACTTTATTTCTAATTCTTTATTTATTCTAACACCATTATTCAAGAGTGTAATAAAAAAATGTGTATTCTGTACCTGCTTCCTTTAAAATAAAAACTAAAATTTTTTATCTTAAGCCAATGGTCAGGGGATGCCCTCCATAAATGCGAAAATATTGTGTTGATTCGGAAGACGGGTAATAGTTTAGTGGAGGATGGAAAATTGGAGTAGCTCAAAACAGCCGAGGAACAAGTTAGTGAGTCACCAGAGATGTACTGGGCAATAACCTGGTTGGGCTGATGGAGTCAAATCGTGTATCTCCCCTTGTAGTACCCGTATCCAGAAACCCCAAATAGTATCCCCTACCCAAATGTGCGAAGTACACTCTATTTAGGAGTACATAGTACATTATAGATATTGCTAAGATCAGCTGCAATATTATTTGCAGCGTTTGAGGAAACCTTAGTACTTGGACGCTTCTTTGACACATCGAAAATATGATTATTCCAACGAAGATCAGATTGAATCGATAGGCCCAGAATGACAAGAGCGGTTGACTCAGCAAGATCGACACCATTCATATTAAGAGGTGATAAGGGGCATCTATTCATTTATGGCTTAAAAGACAACACTGGGTCTTGTTTGCATTAAACTCTACTCTATTAGCAAGACCCCACTCGGAGAATAGTACTGAGTGAATAGTACTGATCATGGTTAGTCTGTTTTAAAACAACACAAAATTATATCTTTTCAAAATATGAATAGTCTGTAAGAATTGTGAATTCCGGGCAGAATTCCGAATTAAGTTTAATAGAATCTTGTTTGAAGATCTCGGGGATTTGTGTTGTTTTTGTAGTGTATGCTAAGTATTTGCGATCAAATTTTTGTTGCAACTTATACTTGCATATAAATCATGTGACAGTAGGTAGTTATGGTCTGGATTCCGCAATTGTTGTTTGAATCGGTGCTTCTATTGTACAACTGTGGTAATGCACTTGGCGACAAGTTTAATTTTTTCACTTGGGTTGCAGTCTAAAGGAATGGCGAAGCTGTTAATATGACAAATGCCGTTCTAAAGTAATGTCTACTTTTTAACCGACTTCATTTTTTTTTTAGTTTGGAATGTCCAACCATACATATTGTCAAGCAGTTTTTAGAGTCCTTTTTGCCTGTGCTGATTACCTTTAGTTAGTTGCTAACAAAAACTTTCTAAATGCTCGTTCCAGAGTGAATTCTAATAAAAATAAATGTCCAGTTGCGCATGAGTGATTAGAGGTTAGTAATTACATTTCTAATGTTTAATGAATTCGACCAGCATTTGTTTTTTCCGCAAATATGGTTTTCTTTCGGAACAATTTTCCTTGTTTTGACTCTGATATTTACTTTTTTTGACGAAATGTTGGAATGTATATAATATAATATAATATAATATATTATATATATAATATATAATATATATAATATATAATATTATAAAACAATATAATAGAAATAAAGAAATGCAAACAAATCGTAAAAAAATTAACATAAGAAGTGACAGACAAGAATAATAACTACTAGCTTTCGATTTCTCACAAAAATATACTTTTAAAATCATTGCAGCTTTTTCTTCACTCTAAAATATTCCTATCATACTGTAGAATCAATTACAATTAATTTATTGAGCCTCATAAATTGCCCTCGAATCAATTTTATTATTTTTACCCATCATTATCACAGACCACGACAGCGTATATTCGTAGACAGATACAAATTCTAATATGATTTTTTTTATTATTAAAATTATTGAAACTCTTAAACTAAAGCATTCGAAAAACAGCATGCTGTTGTTCTTCGTCATAACGATGTGTTCCACCAATAAAACTGTGTATGTTTAAGTTGGTGGGAATGGCATGAATTTGTTGAGCATTCACCAGCGGCGGTTGAGCATAACTAGTAGAAGCAAAGTAAGGACTTGTATTAACGACGCTGGTATGTAGGGGAAGTGCAGTAGTTTGCGGTGCATGAATTTGTACGTTTTCTTGTATGTGTAGAGGAACATTAATGTTAGCAACTGTTGCTCCTGCTCCTGCAGCATCAGGTAAATGCTCTGGCACTATATATGGCGTTGTTTGTTGTATTATTTCACCACTAGGTTTTATCCAATAACCGCCACCTTCTTCGCCTGTGAATTCCGATATATTTGTATTGGTTTTTTTCTGCTCTGATCTGGCTAAAAATACATCCTTTTTCATGGCACTTATTTTCTGCGCATGCTTTGAACTTGGCTTAAGAAAAGCCAGACGGTGCTCTTTGTGAAAATTATGTCTGAAGAAGGAGGCACTGCAATATTTGCGACCTTGCTCTTCGCGAATTTTCTTATAGTCACGCCACATTTGTTGAATGGTCAACGAGCTATCTAGAAACCTGGTCTTGTAATTTTTATGTGGCACCCATGTTGGGTAACTTTCAACATAACGCTTCATGTCTTCCACCATATCGTCTGGTATTTTATTGCCGGGCGTATGTTTGCCACGACGATCTTCGCCTGCATAGGAGCCTGTTTGACGATCTGCATACTTGAGAGCATTGTTGATAACATGACGACCAATGCACAGAGTGGCCATAAAGAAATTAGCACAGACACGCACATTATTACCACGAGAACCCTTGAAGTAATAACGATTGCTAAAGGTGCGCTTTGCTCGTGTACTAGTTCGATATTCCTCGGCTGTGAGACTTTCAACATCGCGTGTCTCTATTTTCGATAGCACAAAATCTTTTTGCCGCTTATAATCCATAGTCCAAAAATGCTGACATATCTGTGAGCGTTGCTCTTCGGTAAAATTTTGAGTACATTTCATGATGCAAATTTCATCGCATTTAACAGGCTGTGGCACGCGATCCTTTTTGAGTTTTTTACCTTTGTTGGTGTGCGCTTTAGAATGGCATAAAGAGGTGATAGCCAATGTTTCAGCTTCGCCTGTTGTCGCATGTGGTCCCTCCTCATCCTGCTCCTCCTCTTCCTGGTGCTCCTCGTGTACGTCTTGATGTGTTTCAGTTTCAGTTTCAGCAGCATCATTATTCAAGTTTTTTATACTTATTTCAAGCGGTACTTCTTCGGAACTTTCATTTTGTTGCATTTTTATAGCTTTTGCTTTGGCCGCCTTGTTTTTAAGTGAAACACTTTTTTTTATTTCACTTCGATCTCTATTTTCGGTTGCACTCTTAATAACATTATTGGTGATGCAAAAAGTTCGTTGAAAAAAATTCAAACACACTCGCACTTTGACGCCCTCATTGTTTTTGAGGAAATAGACATTCGTATAACCTTTGCTGATGCGACTAGTGCTCTTTGCTCTAATTTTGCTGATATGTCTTGACTCGACATAATCAAGTAAATAATTTTTGCGTTGTTCTTTGCTAAGAGCCCAATACTCGGCACATATAGCCCTACGTTGTGCTTCACTTATCTTTAGTTTATGGCATTTATGTTTACATTTATCAGTGCAATTTATGGGTTTCGGTTGTTTTTTCTTCTTTTTGTAAAGAATAGACTGCCAAAAGTCCTTGTCATCGGCGGTTTTCAATGACTTTCTGCTTCTAGTAATGCGTCGTTTTTTGCTAATTTTAAGCTTTTTAATAGATCTCTTTGTTAGCTTCTCGTCCATATCCGAGTCGTCACTTTCGTTATTGTCAATATCATTATTTTCGTCAGCATCATTTTTTTCGTCAGCATCATTATTTTCATCAGCATCGTTCTTATTATTGTGCTGATTATTGCTTTCAAATTTGGCTTTTGCTTTGCGTTGCTTTTTAGTAGCTTTTGACTTTTTATTAATCTTCCTAAGTGACTTCGCTACAACTAGCAGATTGTCACTGTCGCTTTCATTAGCATTATCATCATCATCTTGATAATTTTCATCGCAATCATTATCATTATCATCACAATCATTGGAATCTTTTTTTGCAAATTCTTCGAAATCTTCAAGGTCACTCTCGGTTTTTATGATTACTTCAGCAGCTGTATCAATAGGATCCGATTCATTGTTGGTATCATACTCCATATTTATGTCGAGTGCTTCATCCTCCGAAGATGTAGGTTCTTCTTCTTTAGTTTTAGGCAGCAAGGAGCAAGTTTTCGAAGAACTGGCGGTAGCAGCGTTACATCGTCTTGTCGATTTCTTTTTACTGTTTCTTTTTTTATTGGACTTTATAGATTCTTGTAAATAAACTGCATTGGGTGATTTTGAAACGTCTCGTTCTTTTTCAGCAGCAAATGCAACTGCAATCAAAAATTGATAGTACAAAAAACTCGAATCAGGGATCACTAGAATACTATTTTGCAAAATTATAGTTTTTTTTTTCTTTTAAAAAATACATAATTTAGTTTTAACATTTTTCACATAAATAATAACAGTGCATATAATGTGGGACATTTTCATAAGCTTAAGTACAGTTATTTACTTGCAAGCTAATCGATGACTAATTTCACTGGTCAACAAGATTTGATAAGATCGCTCATACAAATACGATTTTATCCAGCATACAAAATATTGTGGAAATACCATTTACTTTAGTTTGAATAAAACTAAATCATAAGGAAATTTATCAAATGCTTTAATAAAGCCAGTGTAAATAACAGTCGACCTGATTATTGACGATTCAATTGAATTTAAGCAGAATGTTATAAAATCGAGAGGATTACACACAGTGGATATTCCATAAACAAAACCATGCTGACGAGTGGTTATGACTTTTTCACAATGAATTTTAACACGATCGTAAACAATTTACTCAAAAAATCGACGATCATACTCGCAACATTTTTTTATATATAACTCATAAATGATTTTTTTCAAAAAACTAGAAAATAAATTTCTGTAATTGATTTATTAAAGAAAGAAAGTGGTTGACACAAAACGGAACCGAAATGAGTACACTGCGCCAGGAATTCTATCGGGTCCAGCGCCAAATCCCTCTCGATTATCTCAATATAGTTCAAAATATCCTCAGAGGTAAAGGATATAGACTCGAAAGAGACTCTGGGTAAAAAGTTCATATAATCCAAGTATTCTTCATCAGGATTAAACGAGTCTGAACAAAAAGATTCCTGGATTACAAAAAATACCACAAATAATAGAAGAATCACCCGTTAATCCATCAACAGTTTTGAAGGATAAGGAAAATCCATCAGAATTTTTCTTGATAGAATTGGAAGTTCCAGAAACAAACGTTTGTTCGTTTCTGGGTCACTTGAGTCCAAACTACAGACATATCTCTTTCTAAGCCCTATTTCTGTTATTGCGAAGTGTTTTTAATTATTTTGTGTCGATTCTGCAACAACATCTTCACCAAAAACTCCCACTGGAAGCACAGAATTTGCAATAATTTGCCTTCAATGAATCCATACTTTGTGGAGTGATTGGCATCCACGAATATTTTTCAATAATTATGTCAGCTATATTGAAACAATATTGCTCAAAATTTTACTAATTTAGCGGAAGTTGACAAGATTAACAGATAAGAATGACATTAAATATTAAGGCAACGTCAGCTCTACAAATTTCTGAAAATACAATGAGCAGCTCAAAAGTACGACGTGTAATATTTCCGTCATTACTACAGCGACAACTTCCAGTATAGTTTTTCTTGGTTATCGACATTTAATCCAAGACGTGCCCAAAACATATTTTGTATGCTTTGCTTCCTTTCAACAGGAGTTTTTTTATCACTTTCAATACAAAACTGCCATTATTTATGATTTTGCTCATATTCGGCTTGTAAAACATGTATTCAATGATTCCATTAAACTGCTCAGACTTATAATCAGTAAAACTAATGAAATCTCGTGGCGTAACTCCGCAAACGAGACATTTTAAAACCTTCCCATGAATTAGTGTTAAAATGCTACTTCTACAACGCATGATTCCAGTTCTTCTATAATTTTTCCAATCGAACATTTCTTCTTTCAAAATAGTTTCTCCTGTTTACTTATCAAATTCTAGTTTTAAATGTCTGAAAATCTTATGATGTGGAATACGGTTATTCCAGATAATTTTTCCTGATGAGTAAATTAATCGGAAGGGAATAACGGTTGTTGCAGATCGATTGTTTTTGCATTTCAATATTTTGCAATTCAATAGTTCGTTCAACAAATTTTTCAGTGGTACTTTTGCCTACCATTTTACCATTTTGCAATCAGAATTTTCTCTATAAGAAAGATATATATCGCAGTTTCTCAGCGTATATTCCATCTTTGTATTTATGTTCTGCTGTTTTGTAAATCCGTTTTATAACAAGCTTCGCACCCACCGAATTTTGTCTCGCCCCTTTTTAACACCTTCAGATAAACTCCAGAGTGATAATAAAGCACAGATCGTTCCAATTTCAATGTGATTTATTTTAATGGAATCGAAATCAGCAGAGAGCGCGATGATAAACAATGTTTTTTGATTTGCTTTCCGGTGCAAAAACAAACCACAACGGTTTGACAACATAGACTTCCAACGATTGGCCTTGCGAACTATTGATTGTCATTGCGGAACTGTATCCGCTTGAATTGGAATTGAAGATCAGTGGGAATCTTTTGTATTTGCCCTTGATGATCTTCGCTTGAATCATATTGTTCATCAGTTTCTTAACGGCCAACCGCGTACCATTGCACAACTTCCTATGATTCCGCTTCCACAACATGATTATGATCGATCTCACCTTCAGTTGTAAATCATGCGGTGGAGTTCCTGGCACGTCAAGCGAGTTCGAAAATTCCGACTAAATGCCATACGAATGCAGGGGCCTTACTCTGTAACGCGGTTCGAAACTTAAATTGTTCGAATTCGGAAATTTGATACTCTGCAATTCGACTTTCGCATTAAATATTTTGACATTTCTTCTGTTTCTTCACCCGGTTTTTCGCATTTTTAACGTTTTAAAGTCAGTTATGCTATTTTAACTGAATATTTGATGAAACGATAAGTTAAGTCACTGTCAGTAATGCGAAAGAGTTACCTATTGAGATTTTACTTTCGAATCGCATTTAATTTTCGAATTGCATTGCCTTTCGAATCGCGGTACAGAGTAAGGCCCCAGTTCTCCAGCGATTTGACTTTGAAAAATGAAATTCAAGCTCTCGACGTCCTTATTCTTCGCACTTTCACTAATCCAATCGAGATTTTTATAATTTTCTGCACTGACGGGGAATACTTTGGTGATGCGTTCTTACTTCGACGATGTGAATTTGCCGGGAACGATGTCAATCCAGTCGAAACTGCAATAGCAATTTGGCCAAAGGTTTGATCGTCTAATAAGTCATTAGTCAAGCAAATAACTCTCCCTAAAAAACAAAAAAAATCTTTTTTAACTAATCCTGTTCAAAAGAAAACATACTTTACAGACTTTTCCGGAGGGTTTCTTTCGTAAAGACCTTCTCCTGGCAATTACGTACAGCTGAAAAAATTTCAGCCAAATCGACGCAGCCGTTCTCAAATGATGAATTACTACACATTTTCACACCATTTTTTATACATATAAATATGCTCAACCTTCGTTAATAGAGAACGTTTTCCTAAGTATTTTTTTCATATTCGAGTCTCATGCTATGGGGCTTTTGGCATAATGTTTAAAGACGGTTGCTAAATCTGTATTACCGCGCTTGTGATCCAAAGTGCTGGCTACTAAAACAATAAATCGCTTTCGTTCTTAGTTGACTGACACCACTCTGACGCTTCTTTTCTTTTTCCTCCATCTGATTTTTCATTGAAGACTAAACGAGGACGGTCACCTTTTGAAATGTCGATTTTTTAAGTCAAGTGGTATTTCTACTCTTTAATAATGATCAAATTAAAAAAAAAAATGTTCAACGGCGGCCGAAATGCAGATGAAATACACAATTTCCGATTAAGAATTGAATCCTTTAACAAGTAATGTTTTATCATATTTAGTGCCGTGTGGTTTTTTTGTATACTCTCATAAATGGATTTGTAGTTTTTCGCCCTCAGTTAAAGATATCAAATTTTTCCAAGTCTGTTGCAATTAACTTTGGATTTTTTTCTATGCACTTTTGATAATACATTTTACCAAATCCTAACAATAACAACACTCAACGCCTTACTCATTTTGATCAATTGCATTGTGCATCTTTTGGAATTTATATAAATTTTCTCAATTAGAATGTAAACAAAATTTTAATTCTAATGTAGAATTAAATTATTTCATACAGGATACATAATAACCCCATTTCATATTATTTCATACAAAAAAATAGTTTTAGCACCAGTTTCGGGATGTCGCCTCTAACCTTCAAATTTTTTGCATGTTCATGTGACTGATTTTAAAATTTAAATGAGCTTATTTCAGAAAAAAAAGTTCAGTTGGGTATGCATTTATACCCAATGCACTCACCTTAATACCCCGTTATGAGCAATGAACTTGTATGGCTTCGCTGTTACACAAAACATATCAAAATGCAACCTGATAAAATAAAAATAGTACAAATTTTTTACTAACCCTCCATATCCAATTCCAGCTCAGATTCAGAGTCCGATTCCATTTCTGCTTCCTCAGGCTCAGCAGGTTTAGGTTCTGCTTTCACGCCACCGGCACCATCGCCACCAAATGGACAGCCACTATATAAGGACGTTACAGAGTGTGTAACAGCACATAAATACATATATATTTTATTCACAATTCTTACCCTCCAGCCGGCATTTTATATTCACCGGACGGTACTTTTCCACCAAACTTCTCAATGAATTGTTTAACGAAAGCCAATTGTGGAAAATTCAAAATCGTTGGATTAATGATAACAAAATCGATAAATGTCTTAAGTTTTTGCAAATCCTCTGGTCCTACAGGCAACGCCATTTTCTTTTAAGTTAACCCTTTTGGTGCGGCTTTAAGTCGAATGAAATCTATTTTTTAATTTTTACTTTAAAACTACGGTAGTGTTAAAGTCTTTACTTTATGGCACTATATTAGTCTTTTATGAAATTAAAAAAATAATTCAATTTACAGCACACACTTCGATCAAATTAAAATCTTTTTATTGATTGAAAATTTTCGTCACGAAGTTTCTTCGCAGAATTTACAATAACAAAATGAAACTGTTCATGAATACCGAAGCCGACAAAAAATTAACAAAGGCGTAAATTAAAAATCTATTACATTATAAGAGATTACTTGCTATAATTATGCTGGGTTGCAAGTTATTAAATTCAACTTTTTTAAATAAAATATAAAAAAAAATAAATTTATAAAATCAACATATACGCAAAATTTATTTATTAATTTTTATAATTGCATTTGGTAGCCTAAATGGAAATTGAAAATCTTACAATTTTTAAATTTGTACTTCCCTATATCTGCATATTACTGAAAGAAAAGATCTTTTTTGGATCAACCATGTGTGTGGCTAGAGCTCATACATCATTTAGTGACTGGAATATTATACATGGCCAGACTGCATAATACATTATACTATTACCCCTTTGACATTAGTCAAGAATTGAAGTCAATTTTCTGAGCTTGTAGGCCAATTCGCCGCAAATAGGAAGCGACGAAAGAGGAAAAAGTTGACGGTATACAGTCAAGTGTACTGGCAAGTTTTTCGAACTCGAAAAATTGCTTCCATTTCTTGACTAGTGTAAAAGGGGACTATGTTCACACTGAGATCAAATTAGGTAATTTCGAAATTGTACAAAAGTGCTCACACTGGGCTTGGATAATTTCGTTTAACGTTTGATTAATTTTTTTTTTAATTCATTATTGGCCACATTCAGCACTCTCGACAGTTGACAACTTAAATGTTCAATTAAAAATAGAAAATTCTTGCTCAAAGTAAGTTTGCAAATTTATTTCGCATAAAGCCGTACATGTTATCAATTGTGCAACTTTAATTCATTGAAAACATCGCTCACCTAAGTTTCACTGAATGGGTTTCTAACCGAAGGGTCAAAACAGCTAAGTATCTGAATGTGGCCATTATCATGTGTCATGTATAATTTTGACGGCTCAGCTGGAATGGATAGCAAGATTGTTAATACGCCAAAAAAGGGTGTGTTTAATTCACACTATATTCAGATTACAGGGTTGCAGTGCATTTTTGCCTAATTTCGAGAGTAATTTAAACGAAATTATCTTGTTTGAGGTAATTTCCAAATCAACAAATTGTATGGGAAAATACCATAGTTTTTAGATAATTTCAGTCGAAATTGCATAAAAGCTCGAAATTACCTAATTTGATCTCAGTGTGAACATAGTATTAGGTTGGTTCGCGTATCTGCCTACAAAAATAATTAGGGTATTCACTTCAACGCTGAAATTTCCGAAATCGCAAATTTCCGTCGAGTTGAAGTGAGCGACCGTTTTTAATTTTTTTTTATGCTTCTTTCAGCATGAAAGTCACCATAACTGGCTTTAATCAAACGCCAACAAAACAATTAATCGTGTCTACCTTTTGTTGAAATAATATTGTTTGCCGTCTTAATTATTCTTAATTAATAATTTAGTTATTGCATAAAAAACTTAATATAATGCTTAAATTGACAAATTTATATGAGAACAGACAAAATGTTCTTCTTCTTATCATATATTGTATGTTCAGTTTCGTAAATTTGCGATTTTGGAAATTTCAGCAGTGAAGTGAATACCCTAAATGAAAATCTTCAAAAGTATTGAATATTGAGAAAAAATGAACGTAAGTACTTAAAAGTTAATAGCCCATCCACAATGACGACAACCAGCGACGAACGACGAACTCACATCAAAGTTTGCTATTAAATATATAAATTGAACATAGAAACGAGCACTCGAGCAGCCAGCATGAAAAAAACACGAATGTAATCAATGGCTGAATTTATTTTTGTCGTCTGTTTTCGTCACCAATTAGAATTAAATTGAAGCTGGCTACAGCGGCATTTGATGTCGGGCAACAATGTCTTCGCGATTGTCTCCAAAATTTCGTCTCATAAGAAATGCATGTAAAAAAAAGTGACGTTTGACGCTTGTCGACCGTTGTAGTCATTGTGGATGAGCTATAAATGAGTATAAAAATGAGAAATGTCAAAATTGTATAGTTTGCAAATATTGTGAAGCTGATGACAAAGTGAAGAGTCTATCTTTTCAATTGGAATTTTTTGAAATACAAACCAATTCGCAGCCTTTCGTAGTTTAAAAAAAAAAATACTCAAACAACAATTCTTGTGTGATCATATTTAACACAAAGAAATTGAAACAAGCTTCAAGCGAAAAAGAATTTATGTTTTTTTTAAACTAAACCAACGCTCAGGGGATGCCCCCTATAAATGCGCAAGCATTGTGTTGGTTTCGAAGAGAGGTGATAGTTTAGTAGGAGGGTTGAAAGGTGGAGTAATGACGGTGAAGATTTGTTTTAAATTTGCACAGCTTGAATCCGTCGGGAAACACAGACGCAGGGAGACTATTCCACAATCTTACAGTGCGACCAAAGAACGAATTATCTCTGGAATGAGAAGTTCTGTTGGACACAGCGGCAATGGTACGGGGATGGGCTTGGAGAGCTGCCCTAGTGGATCTAGGAAACACACGTGCTGGTGGCGTCAGGGCGTGTATTTCCCTTGAACACTTCCCGTGGTAATACATATACAGAAGGCTCAGGCAACCAACATTGCGTTGATGTCCAAGAGAGTTGAGGGACGATGAAATGTTTTCATCCCCTGTCAAATATATCACACGTCGTTGAATTCGGTCCAGAAGCTCCAAATAAGATCTTGAAGCCCCTGCCGAAATTGTACTCCATTTTTGGCCTAATTGTCAAAACACGGTGATGACAATTGACGGTGTTGTTTTCTTTACATAAAAATATTTTACTTAGAAGGGAAAAATAATTTTTAAAAATTGCACAATTTACATACAATAATTAGTTAATATTGCATTGTTTTAAAAAACACAAAAAAAGGTTGGAGGAATTTGAAAATAGGACATGGGCTTATTGTCAGCACAAGAGTTATACATTCGGTACTGGAATGCGTAGAATCTTTCAAAAGTAGTTGGAATTTGGTTAAGGCGCACGGAACTTATAAAAAATAAACTATAGAATAATAGAATTTAGCACAGCAATGGTAAGAAAGATCTATAAAAAACTTAATGTGAAAATAATTTCTTTAAGAAAAACTTCCGTCTTTATTTTTGCTACGGTGTGCATCACTTGTTTTTGACATTCAATACCCACAGCTCGGCAGAGCAGTCAGTGACCAAAATTCACACACAAAAGAACTTTGTCACACACCAATTATATAAAAATCACTCGTGTGACATGTAAACACAGTATAGGAGGAACCTATATAGGTTAAAACTGGGAGACTGGCGACGACCATCTTGGGGAATGGTTGATTTTTTTCGTGCTAAAAAGCAAATTTTAAAGTAATTATTTAAAACTAAAAATAATTGTAAAGTTTATAATTATAAATAATAAATTATAAATATAAGAAAGTTTACTGTTAAACAAGTGTTTTTATATTTACAAAATATAAGTAAAAGTGGCTGCGCCTTCATCATCACCTCTCTAGTTGAATGGTGTTCAACTACGTTGCTTGGTGCCTACGTGACTTGCGAGCCTGTGCTAATGGTTGCAGAATTTTCTTTTTTGATGCTAAAAAGCGATTTATAGTTGCGTCTTTTGCTGAATTGCTGCTCCAAGACTGTTGCTGCTACTGCTTAAACCACGACATATTAGTGTTTGACGCCATATTGTGCTGCACACTTTGTCTGATGCGTTTGAGTTACGTCAAATTGGCGGGAACTTCATAAAAGCGCGGGAGATTTCTGATGAATATGTGCACTTATGATGGCTCATATGACCAGTCCGAGAAAAGCTGAGGCTGCTCAACAACTTGTTGCTCTAGCTACGAGCGCTTTACCATCTTATAGCAGTGATGCACTTACCGAACCGCAGAAGCAGATTATTTCTGAGGTGCCGCAGGGCTCTAATGTTGTGCCCAATGATGTTGCTATGGCTGAATCTGTGCACCAAGAGTGGGTCAAGGTGTCTAAAAGGGCAAGAAGACTTTCGACTGATAGCAAATCAGATGACGACTCGCAGGCAGCATGCAAAAAAAAGAATGCTAATCGTTTTGCAATATTCAACGAGATGGTGGTGAAAGAAAAAACTGGTGCTAGGAAGGAGTCCCTGAATTCTGTTCCACGCAATCAACCGAAACCTACTGAACGAGTGACTGGCCAGGATGGCAAAGATGGCCTTGACGATGGTGTTAACATACCAGATACCAGCTTAAATAAAAATAAAAGAAAGAGTAAGTTTTGTCCACCAATTTTTTTAAAAAATGTAGATGAAAGGGAACTGGTTAAGGATTTAAGATCCAAAAATGTGGTTTTTAAAATTATTAATATGGGATCAAAGAGTAAAATTTTTGTCGAGGATGGGATGATTCACCGGGCGCTTCTCGAGAAGCTTAGAGAAACTCCAGGGATTCAGGCGTATTCATTTACACCTAAAGAAGAAAAAAACGCTAGTTTAATTCTGAGAGGGTTGTCCTCAACCTATGAGGATGCTGAGATTTTGGAAGAGTTACTTGACCTAATTCCGGGTGGTGTTGAGAAGGTTAGTAACTTTGTTACAGTTCGTTCTCAGAGAGAAAAAATTAAATACGGTCTGTTCTTAGTGAAAGTTCCTACTGGAAGATCAGTAGCGGATGTGTTGAAAATTAAGTACCTTTTCAACACACAGGTGCATTGGGAAAAACCCAAAGGTAACTCTGGTCCGGTGCAATGCCGAAGGTGCCAACAGTTTGGGCACATCGCAAAAAATTGTGCAAGTGACTATAAGTGCGTGAAGTGCAATAACAGTCATCTCCCTGGAGAATGTGTGACTACCAAGGAATCTGGTCTAAAGCCTTTTTGTGTGAATTGTAAGAGGGACCATCCTGCAAACTATCGTGGCTGCGAGAGGTTTAAAGAGTATTCACTCTTTAAGAAAAGATCTGCTCAAAAAGTTAAAGCGGAAGCTAAGAAAAGAACTGATGAAATCTTTTGCGCACCCAGTGCGCCTCCTCCGCTTACGGTGTCTTATGCAAGCCATTTTAGAGGGCAGGATGGTCCCTCTTCTATTCAGATGAAGAGTAATAGTACTAAAGAAAATCTGTTGGGCCAGTTTTTTGATCTCTCTAATGACCTGTTTGGTGTTAATGTGCACGAGCTGCTAAGTAAAATTGAAAGTTTTATGAAAAATATTAAGAAGTGTTCTTCTATTTTGGAAAAGAGAATGTGTTATTTAGATCTTCTGAATCAAATTATTTTGAACGAAAAATAATGGGTTTTAGATTTTTAACATTTAACATTTCGTCTTTGGTCGATAACAGCAGGAGAATTGAAGTTCAAAAAATTCTTAATGGTTCTGACTGTAATGTAGCTTTTCTACAGGAAACCCATATTAATAGTAGACACAAGGTTTATATTGATAATTTTAATTTTTTGCGAAATGATCACCAGCAGGGGGTTGCATTGGCTATTAAAAAAAATATAGAGTATGAGATAGTAAGTTTGGACGGTATTAAGCTTGCAAGTGTGTTTGTTTCTATCAATGTAAGGATTAATGGATTAGTTAAAAAACTGTTGATTGGCTCAATTTACATCCCTACTAATTGCAGATCAGAGTTTTTTGTCGAAGAAATTAATAAAATTGAAATTAAAGCTAGGCAATTTGATGGTGCTATTATTGGAGGTGATTTGAATGCAAGAAGTCCCAATTGGGGTGATAGCTCTTTCAACTTAAACGGTAAAAGCTTTGAAAAATGGCAAAGTACATGCTTTCCATCTTTAATTAATTTAACGCCAGGGTCTCCTACGTTTCCAAGAAGTTCGTCCTATCTGGATCACTTTCTGATTTCTTCGCATTTGATTAACTTGATGAATAACAATTTTACTATTCAAACACTACCCACTTTCTCCGACCACTTTCCTGTCCTCCTTAACATTAATCTTGCAGCAATGGAACTTTCATCTTTGAATATAAGCTATGGCAAATCTTTTAAGGGCACGAACTGGGAGAATTTCAGGGATGATTTGGATGCAAGGTTGAATCAATGTGTTCCGTCTTATTCTGTTAACCTTACTAATAATGAGATTGATAATCATATTAATACCTTTAATAACATTTTATTAGATACCCTTGATAGCCACTCAGACAATATTTATGTTTGTTTTAAGAAATACAAAAATCTTCCTAAGGATATTGAAAAATTATTCAAAGTAAAACACGCGTGGCAAAAACAACTCAAACGTATTTTTCACAATACCTACAACAGGGTTTGTAGTGAATATAAGGAATTGTCTGGTAGAATCTCATTGCTTAAAAAGATCATTGCTGACAAGGTTAGGATTTGGATAAATGCTCAATTTAGAAAAAGACTTTCTAAAATTGTTCCAGGACCTAGTGCCTTTAAAGAAGTTTTTAAAATTGTGGGTAAAAAAAAAAGTTTTAAGTGTGACAAGGTTATTGTTAACGATATTTTAGTTTCCGAGGAACAGAAAATTGTTTCTGAATTTGAAAAATATTTTAGTTCTGTATTTCAAGAAAAATCTCCTACGTTCGACCCCGGATTAGTAACTGAGGTTAGAGATTCGGTCCGGTCGGCTAGACTTCTTAAGCCTGAGCATATTTTTATCTTCAATAATCAGAATTCAGCACTGTCACCGCCAGTTACAGGGGTTTTTACTTCACAGGGTGAGATTGCCAATATTTTACATAAACTGAAAGCTAAGAGGTCTAGTGGACCGGACTTAATTTCTAATTTCTTGCTAAAGAAGGTCTCGATACATGCGATTAAATTCCTTACAATATTATTTAATAATTGCATAAATAATGGGTACTTCCCTTTACTATGGAAGGAAGCCAGAATTCTGCCTATCTTGAAGAAGCCTAACAACTTTACTTTGAGCAATTTTCGTCCCATTTCTCTTCTTTCTAACGTGGGTAAGATATTTGAGAGAGTGATAATGTTGAAGTTGGAGTCTCCTAATGTTATTCCTTTTGAATTTATCTCAGACCTTCAGTTTGGTTTTAAAAGAAATCACTCTACAGTGCATGCGCTGTTAAAAGTGCATAATGATATAACAGTTGGCTTAAGAGAAAAAAAATCCACTGTAGCGTGCTCTCTTGATGTGGAGAAGGCCTTTGATAATGTATGGAGAGAGGGGTTGTTGTTTAAGATTTTAAAACTGAATTTTCCACTAGAGATTTTTCATTTGTTGGATAGCTTTTTAACCCATAGGAGATTCTTTATCCAAATCCAAGGTACTCGCTCTAATATATGTGATTCCCTGAGTGGCGTGGCTCAAGGTTCAGCTATAGGACCCTTACTATTCAACATTTTTATGAGTGACTTTCCCCACTTAAATGAGGGCGAAAATATTCCTGCCTCCTTAGGAATTTTATTTGCAGACGATACCTTTGTTTACGCTAAAGATGACTACCCTTTAAATGCTCTTAGAAAGCTCGAAAGTCATATCGATAAAATAAATATTTTTTACAAAAAATGGGGCATTAACATTAATAACCTCAAATCTGATTGTATCTGTTTTAGGAATGCTAGTGGCAAAGGAAAAGTGGGGGCGGTTAAAGAGAGCCGCAATCTCGAGCTAAGGATTGACAATAATATGATTCCTTTTAAAAGGAGTATCAAATATCTTGGTGTTAATTTTAACATGTTACTCAAATTCAATCATCATGCGAGAAGCAACATTGAAAAGGCCAGAAAAGTATGTAATATTTTAACGTCCCTACTTTGTAGCAATGACTTACAAAAGAAAACTAAAATTCTATTGTATAAAACTCTTATTAGACCAGTGTTGCTATATGCTTTCCCCTGCTGGTTTTCGATTTCGCCTACTGTTGCCAACGAAATGGGAAAATTAGAGAGAAAGGTACTTAGATATTGCATAAATAAAAATTTTGAATCCAGAAACAAAAGGTTTTCCAATGGGTCTGTGTACAGAGAAGCTAATATAACACCAGTTATCGTCTATGCAACTGGTTTGATGAAAAGATTTATTGTTAATATGAGTCTCTCTGAGAACGAATTTATTAAAGAAGTCTACTCTTCGCAATCTGCAATTTCATGGTCATCCTCCCCTTACCAATCTCCTGTTGGAGTTGTTCTTGAGAATCTCGAGGGTAGTCCCGGTGAATCACCCCTTCCCTACTTTCTGAAAACTACTCCTGGTCATAACAGGGGCTAACTGAATTTAAATTTTACGCCTTCATTTGTCATATTGCTACACACTAACATTTTTCTTTTTTTTTTTTGGAAATTATGGTGGACAAAACTTTCTATTTCTTGACGTATTATTTTATTTTATGATGAACTGTATATACTATTATGGTATGAATTTTATTATCACTAATTTTTGTAAATATTTACATTGTATAAGCATAATATTGCTTAGTGAGACTCTTATGTGTGAAAGAGCATAAAATGCTATTCTAAATTACTCTTTATACTTCTTCATTTTGCCGTATTGAATATTTGTATTTATCAATTGTGTATAAAGATAATTTTAGAAAATGACTGAAGTTCAAACTTTATTAACTTTCATTGTCTAATGTCTTATTTTGGTCACAAATTCATATTTGTGTTTCGTTTAATCGAATGATTGTTTGAATTAACATTGTAATTTTATATCGATCTCTTTTACGCTTGGCAATTATACTTAAGAAAGTATCAACGATATTGTGTATAGTAGGTTTAATCAGCGTGTCAATGTCTTGTTGTTCATGCTTATCGTTGTCTCACTCTTTCATGTATTTAGGGTTATTTGCAAAATTGTATATACTATAATGACATTACGTCAAAAGCAACTCTATACTACTCAGTGAGCAAGAGTAAAATATTCTTTAATTTTATGTTGTTAGCCATGTGGCAATCGAATAATTAATTTATTTAATTTGTAATAGTTATGCAGGCCATACATTACAGCCGCTATTTATTTTAGTTGAAGTTACTGTTTACTTTTGTCATGTAAAATCGTTTTGTTAAGACTCAATAAAAAACTACTACTACTACTAGGTTAAAACTGTTTGCAACTCTGTATGGAACGAGTGAAATCGAAAATGTAAACAAAAACGTGTTTTTAGAATTCCTCCGATAAACCATTGAAAATGCTTAAAAGTTTTTAATGAAATTAATTAAAAAATTTGTGACACTGTTACATCTTACCTGCTCCCGAATATTAAGCACAAGTGCCATGGCTTGCAGTCGTTACGAATACGTCAAAAACTATGAACTAGATGATTCTATACTACCCAACGTTTGGATCATTGTTCGCATTGATGGTAAAGGATTCCATAAGTTCTCCAAAATCCATGATTTCGAAAAACCAAATGATGTAAATGGTAGCTATTGGCAAATTATTTCAAGATTTAAGAGCACTAAATAAACTCAAATTCTTAGCATTAAATTTAATGAATACAGCTGCCATCGCTGTAATGCAGGAATTTCGTGACATCACACTCAGCTATGGACAAAGCGATGAGTATTCCTTCGTGTTTCGTAAGGAAACAAATATATTCAATCGACGTTCAGCCAAGTTGCTAACCTATGTCACGAGCCTCTTCACTTCTGCCTATGTTTACAATTGGAAGCATTGGTTTCCCACGAAACAGTTACTGTATCCGCCTTGCTTCGATGGCCGCGTTGTGCTCTATCCTTCAGATGAGAATCTTCGTGATTATCTAAGCTGGCGCCAAGCAGATGTACATATCAATAATCTATATAATACAGCATTTTGGAACTTGGTGCTGCAGACAGGCCTTAGCAACCAACAAGCAGAAGCCGAACTGCGAGGCACATTCGCAGCAGATAAGAATGAGTTGTTATTTAGTAGATTTGGCATAAACTACAACAAGTTACCGGCAATGTTTCGCAAAGGTACGATTTTATTGCGGAAACGTGTAAATGTTCCTGGGGGAAATGGCAATAAACGTCAGCTGATTGTTCCGCTTTATGACGATATGATAAGAGAAAAGTTTTGGAAGACCCACACAGAATTGCTGGGAAAGTACACGCCAGGAGAACATGCATTTGAGTTAAACGAAGATGGGGAGCAATCCATGCCACAAGTTTTGGCGAGGCAATTAGACAATCTTAGTTTAATGACTAGCACAAATCCTGAATAAAGTAATATTACTGAGATCAAATACTTAGTTATTCATTATGTTTTGCACGTTAAAGCAACGTGGCGTTAACTCAAAGTACTTAATTTATTTCTAATCTTCTCGGTAACACAAAATTACTGTATCTTACTCTAAAGAATTAATAATGCATCGTCTGGGCGTTTTAATAATCATCATCCTCATCGTCTTCATCCTCCACCTGTGTCTGTTGCAGTTGTCTGTGCATCATTTCTGCACTCTGTTGTACTGCAGTCGCTTGCATGCTCATCCACTGTTGTTGCTCTTCGCGGGCTTGCTCCTCACGCGCCTTTGCAAAAAGTTCCTGTTGCTGACGCAACAATTCTTCTTCAGGTATACCGAGATGCTCAAGACGTGTGCTTTGTCGTCTTCGCTTCGCTGCAACTTCTTTGCAATCATTGAGCACCGCTTCGGCCTCTTGCTTATAGTCGCGAAATCCAAGTCGATCGAGCGCCTCTAAAACATGTTCTGCATTAATTGTTTTTTTGTTGCGCTGATTGCACACTTCATTGGCTTCCGAGCTGATGAGATGTATAAATTCTGTACAGCAATTAAGTATGAGTTCACGACTCTCATTGGCCACTCGCACCGAAGGCACCAGCTCTTTTATGATTTTGTTAATGCTGGCACGTGGTAAAGTTAATTCATCCTCTTCGGATGGCGGCGGGCAGAGTTCATCTTGTGGATTCGTCATGATAAAGTTATTTTGTATTTATTTCCGTATAAGTTCGGATTGCTAAAATGCTTCCTAATGTTTTTGGCAGACAGCACAAACAAAGATATGTCAATAAAAGCTGGAATTTTTATCGATATCAATGCCCTCGCCGGTAGTTTTCTGAACTAGCAACCCGAAACGTCAACAATAATTAATTGTCAAAGTATAAAAATATCCCTGAATAGTGTTGGGTAGTTTTTAGCAAAAAGTGCTGGAAAGCTCCTAAATATAGGTTTTGATACGGACAACTCATTTGAAAATTTTGTAATTTTTCATTTACACAATGCACTATGGGAAATTTTACCCTATTTTGTGGCCAAAATTCAAGTTGAAGTATCAGCTTAAAACTTGATCCATTACTTAAGTTTAAAGAATTGAGCTTGCCTAACAAAAAAATACTTGCCACGCCCACTTTTTTAAAGGTGGGAGGTATAGAGTTGAATTATCAGCTTGAATTTCGATCCAGCACTTGGGCTTTCCGAACTAGTAAGCTTTCAATACAAAAATTGACTTGCCACGCCCACTATTTCTACAGATAGGCGGTAAAAAGTTCAATAAATGTTGTAATTTTTAGGTTAGAAACATTTTTTTTTTTTTAATATCGCAAAAAATCGCAACATCAGATGTTGTGGCAATAACACATAAATGATTGCTCTATCGATGTATGATGAGGTTTTCTTGAACTCTCTTGAAAGTTTTTTTTAAACTCTAACTAAAGTTTTCTTTTTAAATTACACAATTTCTCGTTAAGGTCACTTATAATAAATTCACTTTCTATCAGAAACATTCAACTTTATAGAAATTATTAATTGATGTATTATTTAACAAACCATCACTAGTTTTTTCCATTTTTTAGTTATCTTAAGTTGCTGTTAGGTTTTGAGGTACATCCATTTGAACACGATATAAAAAACTACATAAAAAAATAAATTTTTAAATCATTTCGAAACAATATGTTCGGGATGTACCATAGCAGTGGTAAAACACATTATCTAAAAACAGAGTTTACATTTGTATGCTTTGGAGTATTCCCTGCTTGATAAAACCAAAAATAGAAAGATTCAAACAAGTTGAAAAATTTACTTTTGGCCTCAAAATGGGGCCAAATTTCCCAATGTGCAATGAAGCGACGATTTCAATACAATACAATTAATTGTTGTTAAAGGTCTCTATCCAGCTCTTAAGTAATTACTGCAGAAAAAGTTACTTATATTTCTTTAGTGTGTAAAAGTATAAATTCACAGTGTCGATGCTGTTACTTTTTAATGAAAAAAGTATCAAAACACAAAACATTTTTCTTACGAGCTGGATTCCCTTTTATGTAATTTTAACAAAAAAATATACTTTTTGATTACTTTTCAGTTTTTTGCATTTAAATATGCTTTACTTGGGAGCTGGAAACAGGCCAATTTTAGGAGTTTTTGAAATAAGGTAAAAACGATTGGAGATATTTGAGTAAATACTTCTAATCTAAATACAATGTTTTGCAAAATAAACAAAAAAAACGTTTTTATTTTTCATAATGTCACTTCCGTGTCACATGTGGGTAAATAAAGCAGTAAAAAATATATATTAAAATGGTGTGAAGGATATCTCGAGTTTGACTTATCTGAAACAAAATTTGGTAAGAGTATAAACTTAATGTGAATGCTACTCAAAGTTAAAATAAAAAAAAGGCATAACATTTTAGGGCAAAAGCAGCTGTACAAATTTTTGAGGACTTTTTTAAAAAGACTAACTCATTCATGGTTAAAGTCATCATAACTCATCTTAATTGATGAGTAATGTAGCACGCCCGAAGCCCGAGATCAGTTCCCACTCGCGACAAAGCTTTTTTCAATACAAAATTTTTCTGATCGGTCACCACCTCTCCACAGACAATGGCAATCCACAGAGAGAAAATAATGCCATATAAAGCTTCTTGAGAATATGAACTTTAGCTGTTAGGAGTCGGCATAAAACATGATGGGCCAGTTCTCAGTCAATTGTGTGCAATCATTTAAAAACACACACAACACAATTGATCATAAGAAGCTCGGTCAAGGTCAAGGGGTGAAATGGCCAATTTCTTTGTTTTTTAATCATCAAAATACTCATTACTCATCCTCATTTTACTAAACAAAATATTAGATTCAATTTCAAACATTTTTCAAAATTGCAAATTTTTATTCTTTACAATTATTACAGCACAAAATATGAAATATCAAAAATCAAAATATCAAAAATTATTTTATTTTGTTTTTATATTGGTACATCTAGAGAGCAAAAAGCAAAACTGTCGAATTTGACTGATCAGAAAATTTTGCATTTGTTATGCTTTTGCAGTCAACATTTTTGAGAAAAGAACATCATTTACTTAGAGGTCAATATTTTATTTTTTAGAAAAGAACAGAAAAAATACAGAATTTTTTCCACAAAAGAATGCGCCATAAAGTTATGCTCTGCAAATTGTATGAGTTAATGACCATTAGGAGTTTTCGTTTATTTGTTAAGAGGAGAGAAAAACCTGTCAAAAAAATTGTTAGTGAATTTTGTTCTATTCAGAGCGGATTGATCGAGTTTTGCTTACGCTCATAGCCCATACAGAGTGCTCTATACGCCAGTCTGCGCGTTCTATATAAAACGGCACTTAGAGGACTTAGCACTTAGAGGATATATAGAGGATATATCAGAGGATATATCAGAGTTCTATCTGCCCAACTTATTTAAAATTATAAAATAGTATGCAAAACAGCTGAAAGTAAATTATATTATTCCAAAATAATATTCTTAATGACAGCTAAGACTTTTTTGATATGCTGTCATTTGATATGCTCAGGTTCAAATTCGCATGTGGATAAAGCTTTCTGCCACTCATAGAACATTCTACACATGTTTTATGGAATCATATGAAATCAAATCATACATAATCAGGCCTATCGTGAAAAATTTTTCATGTCAATTTGAAAAAGGTAGTTTCCGTTTTTAAGGTAAAGCTAAAGAACTTTTTGAACATTTTTAATGCAAATTTGTTCTCCAACTATTAATATTCATGACTGTAATAAGAAATATGATGGCTTTAACTGCTTTCTTAAAAACAAGAACTCCCATTTTTAAATCCACGTTTAAAATTAATCAGGAGTGTATTAAATATTGTTCTAATATTACACCATAATTAATTTTTAAATATTTTGTTTCATTAACCTTAATAAATGGATGCTTGTTATGCATGATGGAAAAAATAGTTTTTTTTTTTCAATTTTCGAATTTTTAACTTATCAAAGATGATAAATATATTTTGATTATAGAAATATATTTCTTAACACAGTATGTGAATGCAAGCTTTTTTAACTAGTTTGTAATTTGTGACTTTCCAAAATGACTGTTGATACATTATTCTAAGCATTCAAACATTTTAAAGTTGATTTATATAAACCAATATTTAAATTTGAAGAAATATCCTCCCAACAAAAATGAAAAACCAAAAGCTAGTATATTCTTATTTAGAGCCCGAACAGAACCAAAGCGACTGACGGCTGGCGGTCCTCTCTCGGCGAATTGAGCTGAAACACGTCTACAACAAGAGCGGCTGGCGGTTGTCGGAAAAGAGTTGCTTTTTGTCACGGTAGTGGTACAATTGACAGATAGGGCTGCAACAGACGGACAACATGATTAACATATATGAAAAAATTTTGACTTATTCAATTAAGTGTTCATCAAAATCCATTATGAAGACAATTATTTCGTATATTATAGCGAATTCACATAAATATAACACAGACACAAAAAACAAAACGTCAAAATATACTAAAAGCTACAAAAATTACATTAAACACAGCCAATTCTTAGCAAAAGTATGGCAACATTTATGTTTCTCAGAGAGAGGACCGCCAGCCGCCATAGCAAAAATAGAATAGATTCTATTCTGGCGTTTTTCCGTCGCGGATTCGCCCAGCGAATTTGTTTTTGCCGAGTGCGTACATTTTAATGTATTCTGCTGAAAGGCGAATCCGCCAGCCGTCATCCGCTTTGGTTCTGTTCGGGCTCTTATATGGAGCTGTAAAAATCGCGTTTTACCAACACTGCTCATCACTTACATAAGAGGAAATTTTTAACACCATTTCCACTGTCACTGCTTCAATCGTGTCGTGAAAAAATTTGGTAAAAAATTAATTTTGCATAACCAATATTTTAAGAAATCCAACATTTTGCATTTTTAGCTACTTGCACGGACTTAGAACGAACAAAATTTGAATAACATGATGCAACGTGCAACACTTTTGGTGCCAGCGGTGATGGAAGCCACCGTGCAGGCCCAACAACAGCGTGGTATGGCCACCCTTAAGTCGATTCAGATTCGTCTTAAGTCCGTCAAGAACATTCAGAAAATTACGCAATCCATGAAGATGGTGTCTGCCGCCAAATATACACGCGCTGAACGTGATTTGAAAGCAGCCCGTCCTTATGGCATTGGAGCTCAGCAGTTTTTCGAAAAGACCGAAATTCAACCAGAAGAAAAGGCCGAACCTAAGCGTCTATTCATTGCCATTACATCGGATCGTGGTCTATGCGGTGCTGTGCACACTGGTGTTGCCCGTCTCATTCGCGGTGAATTAGCCAAGGATGAAGTGAACACAAAAATATTCTGTGTTGGTGACAAGTCACGTTCTATTCTAGCACGTCTCTACGGCAAGAATATTATGATGGTTGCCAATGAGGTTGGACGTTTGCCACCCACTTTCTTGGATGCTTCAAAAATAGCTAGCGAAGTAATGCAGAGTGGTTATGAATTTACCGAAGGCAAAATCGTCTATAACAAATTCAAATCGGTCGTGTCGTACCAATGTTCAACACTGCCCATTTTCAGTTCCCAAGTTGTGGAAAAATCCGAAAAGTTGGTCGCTTACGACTCACTGGATGCCGAGGTGATCCAATCATACTTGGAGTTCTCTTTGGCTTCGCTTATTTTCTTCACCATGAAGGAGGGGGCTTGCTCAGAACAATCATCTCGTATGACTGCCATGGAGAACGCTTCCAAGAACGCTGGCGAAATGATTGAGAAACTCACTCTGACATTCAACCGCACCAGACAGGCTGTCATTACAAGAGAGTTGATTGAAATCATCTCCGGTGCTGCTGCTCTTGCTTAAATGCCAAGCGAACGATATTTTAAAAAAACAAAAGAGTTAAGCAAAAATTCGATTCAATTCATAAAGCAAATGCTGCATTATATAATAATAGTAATAAAAGATTGAAAAACTTCTTGAATAGTAAAAATTAAAATAAGCTATAAATTTGTTTTCACTCTGAATCCGACGACATCTTCGATCTAAATGGGTTGTATTTGTTATAGCCGCATTTGAATTTGAATTACTTGTTATATCTTAAAAAAAAGAAACTGGATGCAGAAAAATAAACAAATGAAACTAACAAACAAGAAATTGTGTTCATTTGTTAGGTCTTTATTTGAACATAGCAGGATCGGTTAGACAAACTTAAGAACTGTGGTAGAGTTGGAGATTGCTTTTCATAGAGAACTTTTTAGATTTTTTTCTATCAATGCAAATATATTTTTATATTTCTTCGAGTTTATAGATTGTGTTTAAGTACAAATCTGTTTTCTTGCTCTGGAAGTGTTTCGAAGTTCTCCTTGTTCATAAGAGTATAATTTGCATTTAAGCGTATTAGCAAAAAATTTTAATAATTAATTAAATTCAAAATAAGACTTCCAAAACTATAACTGAACTGAACAAATTTTTTTTAAATAATTTGAATTTTTTTTAATATCTCAGAAGTAAACTCACTCAGCCCTCTTTTGCTCAGTGCGGAACTGACGGTTGAAATTTATAAAATAATCATTCATTTTTCAGTTCCGACTTCATGCCTGAAATTGAACTATGCTAGCCTTTAATTAAACAAAATATTAGGCTTAGATTTGTTTAGACTAAAACCGTGATATTCCGATAAGAAATCGTAGTTGAGCATTTTAAAATAAGTTTTTGGAGTATGCATTGAAAACTTTTTTATTGAAATTTTATTGAATTTATTTTTTTCAAAGTATTGTCCATCGCTAGATACTACTTTTTCCCATCTCGCTGGCAATTCACAGATGCCTTTTTGAAAAAAGAACACGTCTTTTGAGTCTATCCACGAACCAATCCATTTTTTGGCATCTTCATAAGAACTGAAGTGCTGTTCAACCATGTTATTGATCGAAACAAGTAGTAGTCGGAAGGTGCAATGTCTGGTGAATACGACGGGTGTGGAAAGACCTGCCATTTCACCGTTTCCAAATATGTTTTGACCGGCTTTGCAACATGCGGTTGGGCATTGTCATCCTGAACTATCACTTTGTCAAATCCTTGTTGGAATAGCGGCCGTTTTTCCTTCAATACTTGACTCAAACGTATCAATTGTAGACGGTAGCGATCTATTGTGATTGTTTCGTTGAGTTGGAGCAGCTCATAATATATAACACCTTGCTGATCGGTTGACGTCTCTCGGTGTCAATTCATATTCATTCGGTATCATTCCCATGGCTTTTAAGCGAACTGATATGGCTTGTTGAGTCACTCCCATATTCCTGGGGCTAAATTCCGTAACTATGGAAAACGAAGTGTACACGAAATTTTGTGTAAATGTGTAGTTTGCGATTCAGTATCCGGAAATGAACTTCAATATCAGAAAAGTGTAAAATGCAAAAGTTTATTCACTGAATGTTTTTTAAACCATTTTTATACTTTTCATTTAAATTTAGAGATTTGAAAGGATTGATGGAACTCTCATACTCGGTCTGAGAAATGGAAAGAGCTTAGCACTCATTTGGAAAGTATAGGGGTGGAATATCCTCAAAAATGTAGGAAATTCTGGTCAGAACAAAATTTCAAAAATTTGAATTGTTTTTTTTTATGAAAAATTAACCTTTGCATTTATTTCACGAGCCATATAAAAGGGAAGGAATCGCTGTTAAATGTAGCTTTTGAAAGAAGTGCTGTTATTGGCTCACAAAGTGCGGAACTGAGAGTTGAAGTAGTATGAGTTTGAGCATTGGACATTCGGCTTCGATTTTGACGCTTTGGATCATCGTAATTGAAAGAAGTGGTGTAATTGGCTCACAAAGGGCGACACTGAGGGTTGAACTACAGAGTATGAGTTTGGAACATTGGATATTCGGTTTCGATTTTGACGCTTTGGATCATCGTGTTCATTCCAAAGTGTTCATTCTTTTCATCAAGGAAATCACGGTCATAATACAGGCTAGACGAAACCCGAAAAAGGCCGGGTACTTCAAAATAACCGAAAGCTCGATAGTGGGGAGCTCTTGTTAGAATATTTGTAGGAAAATAAAAAGCATTTGTCGGATGTTTTAACATACTATTGAATCATATATTACTTACTTACTCAGGTGGCCAAGACAACCCGTGGTCGGGTTACGGCCGACCTTATATCATATCAAAGGTCGCAAAATTTCAGGAGCAAATTTTCTTTTTTACCAAACAACAGTCATGTTAGAATTTAAATTGGAAATGAAGAAGGAAAAAGAAATTATTGTTAAAGCAAAGAAAAAAAAAATGCTTAAATTTTTTTTAATCAAATAGTTTTTATGCTTTCATGGTTGCCATTTAAAATTTGTTTCCTACTACAATGCGTCTTATATATAAAAGCAAGCAAAAGAATGTCTAAAATAATATATTTAAATAGAAACAAGTTTAATATCAGTTCAAACAAATTTTTCAGCTTCATTAGATTTTCTATTGAGCACAAAAGAACCAATAAAAAGTTAAAGAAATTAATTTGAATGAAGCTTTAAAAGTATGGAATAGTCGGGTGTTTTATTTTTAAACAAATATATTTACAATATTTCAGAACTAAAACTTTTTTAAAAATATTAAATTACACAATAAAGGCATCAATCAACATTTAAATAAAATTATTATAAATCATAATCTGAGGAAGATTATAGGAAGAATTTTTCATGCATGTTAAATCAATCAATCAAACTATTTCTTTAATAAGAAGACAGTTTTCGCAATTCTTATATATTTAGGAAGTTTATGGTTTTAAATTTTTTATGGAGTTTTTATTGGTTTTTCCCATTTAATGGTAAATATTTAAATATATTTTTATAAAAAAGAATTCTAAGTCATCATATTTACGAAACGAAACAATACATTTATATTAAAATAAAAAATATGTTTTTAAAATTGATTTTGTGTTTTTGTTTTTGTTTTACTGCACAGTCTACCATTTTTTCTTATGCTCATCCATGGAAACACCACCGGGGCCAAGTGAGACAATCATCAGTAGACCACCAATAACGGACAGAGTCTGCAAAGAAGCAGCATAAAACATTATTTATTTTTATTGAAAGTTTTATGAAAGTGAAATTTTGTTCTCAGACACTTACCTGGAAAAAGTCATATTTAAGAAAATCTCTAAGTGGTTTATAGGAGGGAATGGTCCACCACGCGTTATGATATAAATTCAGTACAGTCAGCAGAGCAACCAAGATGAGTGCAGACAATTTTGTTTTATAGCCAATGGTTACCAAAACCATCAGTATTGAGCCAACAATATCTTGCAGTATCTAAAGCAGATACAAAATAAACACAAAAAATACCAGTTATTACATGATTTATGTTATGTGTGAATGGTATAAACAATTGTCTTACCTGTAGGAAACTCAATTCGAAACGAATCAATGTAATAAACATAAATGCTAGCAAAATACGTCCAGCGAGTTGCATAACATTTTTGGGCTTATTTTCACCCATTGTTGGAACACCAGCGAATAGACTGCGTCCTTCGACGCGCGATTCAGCTAATACAAGCAATAATGCACCAATTAAAGCCAGGTTACGCAACAGGAATTGAATGTCCCACAATATGGAATAGGCGATTGTCTAAGGAAGACAAAATGCAAAAGTTATTTGATATTTTTAGAAAAAAAAAGGCAAAACTCTTAATTTACCTGCAGCACAACAATAAAGAAGAGAATGCCGACAGCGATGTCAACCTTAAATCTAGCAATAACCATTCCACAGCCACCAAGTTGTCCAAATAAGTTTATTAAAACGAAAGCTGTTGCCAAGAATTTGCCACAACCCCAACTCATGTCCATGTATTCGCGCTGTTCGTTCCATTGGAAATACATACGCAGGCCGTCTTCGAAAAATGTGGCAATCAGGCAGAGACGCGCAACTGTAGGCAGGACATTTTTACCACGACGAATTACCTGCCAAAGAAAAATAACAAGATGTTTGCTTTAGCATAAGTTAAAACAGTTATATTTGCTGCATATTTAAGAGTTGGCTTTTGATAATCTTTATTTTTAGAAAACCTAAATTTAAAACATTTTTTTTTAATATGAATTTAACCCCATTAAATGATAAATGGTATTTCTTATCGCTATATACCAAATGCCGAGAAAAAATTAAAAAAAAATCCAAAATTGAATTGAATTGCCTTAATTCTGCTCATGATGGATTGAATAAGGTAGATTAGTGGCTGAAAATGCTCTTCTCCCTCTCTGAGTTAAAATTGTCATTCTAATATATAAAATCAAATGTTTGTCTGTCTGTGTCTGTCTGTTCCGTATAGGCTCGCGCACCGTTTATCCGATTGAGCTGAAATTTGGACACCGAGTTTGATAGAGATAAATAACATAGAGGGTGTAAAAAAGTGGGCGAAAGTATGTGGGCGTGGGACTCAATAATAACTTCTAAACGCCTGAACCAATTTCCATGAAATTTGGTATGAAGGTTCAACTGCTACCAACATAAAACAAAGGTTATACAAAATTGCAAAAACTTCCGCAAGAGGGCGCTTTAAGTAGCGAATTTTAAAGACATAATAACTCCTAAACACCTGTACCGATTTTAATGAAATTTGGTACGAACGTTCAGGTTCACCCAAGATAAAACATAAAATATAAAAAATTCCAAAGACTTCCGCAACAGGGCGCTTTAAGTAGTGCATTTTTAAGACTCCATAACTCCTATACGCCTGGACCGATTTCAATGAAATTTGGTGTGAAGGTTCAACTGCAACCAATATAAAGCATAGGTTAAAAAAGTGGGTGGAAGTATGTGGGCGTGCCACTCTATAATAACTCGTAAACACTTGGACCGAATTAATTGAAATTTGGCATGAAGGTTCGACTGCGTCCAAGATAACATAGGCTTTAAAAAATTCCAAAAACTTCCGTTAGAGGGCGCTTTAAGTGTGCGTTTCAATAGGTCTGTTCCCGAACTCTAAAGTTTTAGTCCAATTTACCAGTTTTTACCAGTTTTAGTCCGAGAAGCGTTCCCGTACACGAAAAAATGGTAAAAGAGAGTGCAATCGAGAGAGTAAAACATTTCCCTTCCTTGTCAAAAGTTGCAAGTTTTAGTCCGAGAAATTTCTTTGGGTAAAAATGGTAAAAGTGTCAAACAGCTTAAAATCAGCTGTTTACAAGTAAGCAAAGAAATTGCAATAAATCAAAACTTCTTTGAAACTATAAAAATGGTGCACAGAAACATGGGAAAATGTGTAAAAACTAATATAAATTCTTAACTTGAGAATTATTTCAATATTATTAAAAATCTTAGGCATTTCGTCTGCAATGCCGATGCTTCACATCAAGGCAATGCTGGACAAACTATCTTATTTGACAGTTTTTACAATTTTAGTCCGAGAAGCGTTCTCGTCCTTTTTTGTGTTTTTCTCTATTTTCGAAAGATTTTTTCTCATTCTCAAATGAAGTCAAGAACCAAAGACTAACGAGTAAAAAAAAGTTCAACGAATATGACCAGAAGATATGTAAAGAACAAAAATGAACCGAACAATATCGACTAAAACCGAAGTTAAACGAAGACAATCCAAAAATCGAGTCGATGCCAAAAGGACTTTTAAAGTTGGAATTTTTTTTTTTTGAGATAAAAATGCATATTAAAGGAAGGTACAGTTTTATGAAAATTTGGCTAAACACTTTCGACGGAAGGAGGGGCAAAACCCCAAAAAATGATAATTTAAAAAATTTAATTGATAATTTAAAAAAAATTGAAATGGGAGCAGTTTTAAAAATCGTCCTTTTTCTGTGTTCGAGACACAACCCCGAGTAACACTGGGTAACATCGGCTAGTATCAAATAAAAACTTCTCATCTCTTTGAACTGCACAGCGAGGTTTTGATAATTCTGACTTATTCGTCTCTGCACTACGACTATGCATTTATTATACAAGATTCTATCTGATATTTGTTAGAATTAAAATTTCTAACATGATAAAACATAAACTGGCCAGTCAGGTATTTTGTTGTTATGAATTTATCAATGCTTTTTCCCAAGAAAAACCATTTGGTTTTGGCATTTTTTAATCTTATTATTATTTTTATAATTCTTAAAATACATATTTCATTTAAAGACATTGGAATTAAATAAAAGATTGAAAAAATTTAGTTTGTTTCTGACTATCAGTATACGTTTAAAAATGCGTGTAACATAGACTTAAGATATGAAATAGACTGTGTACACAATGCGACTGGATCGTTATCAAGACCCTTTATCTTGCTTTATGCCGTATAAATAACTAACTTATAGAATCGTCTTCAAAATTATGAATCGCATAACCGGCAGTGTTTTTTATTGCTTCAGAATTCTACATAAACAAGCACATACCACTCGATAACGTCATTATGATATTTCAATAACGTCATTGTCGAAGAAATCTTAATCTTTCAGAGGTATAATTTTTAATTTTTTATTGAAAAATTGCGTGGAAAAAATATCAAAAAAACAGAATTATGTTCACAGAAAAGTGTTTTAAGCTTTCTAAACAAAGTAAGAATCAAGTTAATAACTTCACGACTCACTACTTTTAAAATAAGTTTTTTTTCTCGAGATTTTTAAACATTTTACTAATAATGGGACGTGGAGTTCATTGCACCGAAAAAAATCAAAGCAGAAAATAGCTGAACTGATTGAAATTTCAACCAAGTAAGAATTTAGTACAATTCATTCAGTCGCTTCACCAAAAGCAATGATCAGAAATTGCAAAAAAATAACTTATTTTGACAAGCTGTTGGTATGAAAACCAAGACAGAACCCATTTTACACCTCATAACAGCTCTAAAATGATTTAAAATCACCGGCAATGAACCGTATAATTAGGTTTAAATTGTATTAATAAGTAGAATTCCGAGAAAAGTTCTATAGTTCATCCCCAAGGACTTCATACTGAGACTTGTTTTTGCGAAAAAAAAACATTACTTTGTAGACAATTAATAAAACGTTCTAATGTCAGATAAAACAAAGATATGTTGGGACGACGTTTGTGAGACGACCATACATACAATAAACGACTCCACAAAACACAACAAAAACCATTTAGAATGTTCGGCGGGAATGCCAAGATATGGAGCTGCACCCCTTTATTTGTTATAGGTACTATTTTTTTGATTAAACACTGAGAAAACAAAAATAAATAAAACGGACATTTTAAACACGGTTAGTAAACTATTTATTTAAAAAACATTCTTCGCCATGCAAAAATTAATATGCATACTTAAAAATACAAAAGAAAATGAAACATTTTAAAACAAAAACCAACGTTATACTAGGATATAGTAAAGTAAAATTAATATTTTCAAAAAGATTCTACACCATACAGAATTGAAAACGCATATTTTCAAATACAAAAGTAAAATGAAAAGTTTTAGAAATAACAAAGAACGTTTTACAATGATATAGTAGGCTATCATGAATATTTTCAAAAACATTCTACGTCATATAAAAATAAAAACGCAAAATTTTAAAATATATAAGTAAAATTAATTATATTATGAAACTTATATTAAACTTAACTCAAAGCGGTTTTTCAAGAATTTTATAAAAAAATTAATGATTTTATCAGGATTTCTAACACTTTTTAGTTGAGCAGTTTTAAATATGTTTTGCTACAATTAACTTATCATTACCAATAGCTCAGAGGAAGTGTGCTAGACTGGCAGAGGACGTAGGTTCGCATCCTGACTGTGTAATACACAGTGTGTATGTATCAAAAGTATTAATTTAATAATTAAAATTCTTATTCTAATTTTTTCATTAACACATTAGTCAGAAAAAACCCTCGAAATAAGTTCGTGCTTACAATCTTAATAACAATCTATCAAAGTATATCGAAAATAAACGTGTTTTAAATAAAAAAAAAAAAATGCTTACAGGTTTCGTCAGGAATTGGCAACGTGAATACGAGTAGGCAATCGAGACAATTAAAAGCTCTTTTTAAAATGTTAATTTTAAAATATCAAACGAACGTATTCAAAGCTCATTTTAAAAGGTTCATTAAAGAAAATCAAACGAACGTTTTAACAGCTTATTGTAATATGTTTATTGTAGAATATCAAACGAACGTTTGCGAAGTTCTTTTTAAAATTTGCGTTTTGAAAATAAAATTAAACGTTAGAGGCGCAAAATCTGGGTTAAACATTTTCAAAAGTAACACGTTTCTACTAGTTTTTAAAATGTAGTTTTCTCTGTGAATATACCGTGAGTGCTGTGGAGTATGTCAAAATACTTGAAACAGGGATGCTGCTGTATGCCAAGCAGGAAATGCCTTTCACATCTGTTTACTCGTGTGACAAGCAATATTGCGCCTTGTATGTGTTCCAGAAAGCGAGCGTTCAAATTACGGAATCTGTTTGGCACACACAGGGTTACATTTGAGAACAGTAGAAATGTTCTCTTAAAAAAGTGTGGGGAAAATTAAGCACAGATGCAAATCCAAAGGTTTCCACACCTGCATAGTTTCAGGTCATAAAAACTAAAAGAGAAACGACAAAATACTAGCTCTATAACTTTCTAACTCAAGAAACGGTAGTAAATACTAAGAAAATGGAAGTATATTACAAAGACGATTGGAAGAGAAGTTTATTTTGCGATGCACTAGCGATTCACTCAAGGATTTTTTGGAAGATGGGTCTCTTTACGTTTACCGATAAACGATAAATGCGTGATTGAAGAAAACTTTAATTTTAGTAATTTCTTTTAGATTACTTTTCTACTGCCCAAGGGATGAATGCGTGAATCAAAAATATTTTCAAAATCCTTTGCTTATTCCGGCGATCGTTGGAAAATAGAAATTTTTGAGAAATTGATTGAAATGAAATTTTTGAGAACGATCTAAAATAGGAATATGAAGCAAGCTCTGTAAAATTGTTTAGATTAACAAAAAAGTTGAACTGTAAAAAAATTGCACAGGACACATCTGTCGAGGCCACTAGTTTTAACTATAAAAATAAACTTCTAACGTTGCTTCGCAACAAACTACCTCTTAATTTTTTATTAATAATGAGATCGAGCCAAAGTTGGTGTCGATGAAAAGATAAGATAAGAAACTAAATATTTCTGTTGTGCTTTGATCGATTTTATATATTTCCTATTTTCCACTGCAGCTTTTTCCACCACCGGAAAATTTATGATTTTCGAAGTCTGGTAACTCTAGTCAAATGGCAGAATTC
Organism: Tetanocera ferruginea; assembly: GCA_958299015.1. Taxonomy (NCBI): domain Eukaryota; kingdom Metazoa; phylum Arthropoda; class Insecta; order Diptera; family Sciomyzidae; genus Tetanocera; species Tetanocera ferruginea. Next base: position 39,434,870 of record OY282643.1, read on the forward strand.
TAACGTGACATCCAGTAGATTAAGAAATTTTGATCTTTTACCATGATTTTTTGCAAAAAGTATTTTCATGGGTATTTTTCTACCCGTTAGGCTGAAATGGGTAAAGATCCCTTCTGCCGATTCGTGTGCGACTCTTCCTAGCGAATCTTTCCGGCGAAGATTCGCCGTTCCAAGGTTATTCAAGGTTTTTTTCTTTCCTGAGATATCCTTTGAATTTTTAGGCTTTGCAAAGACATGGTCTTATTACAACTGTTATATTCTTTCTCGAGCTCAAAATGACTAAAATCAAATTCAGATAGAAACTAATTTGTGTGATAATTTTATTCAGATAGAAACTTATTACAACGACTTAAGCATAAAGACGTATTCCAATACTTTTAAGACACTGAAGCTTGTGTTCTTGAATATTGTAGTTCTTATCTACTTCTAATATATCCAATAAATATTAAGACAGACCGTAGATTTAAAGTTAATTTAATAATTTTTGGTAACAAAATTAAAAAAAAAAAATCATTTAAATAAGTTCGAGAAGTCATGAGACGGAACTAATTTAAATGCACATAAATTTCTCTGCAAACAATGACAATAACTCAAAAATAAATGCCAGCCATGTAAGCTTATTGAGAACATATAAACATCAACCATTCTAAGTCAAAAACTTGCAGGCACAGAGTTATCGATAAATTTTGTGAAAACATTTCGTTTTTCTATTTTTTTAATATAACAATTTTGTAAATTAAACTGAAAATGAATATTCAAGAGAGATTCTGAGAGGCACGAGATATTTCCAAATGTGACTAAATTGGAGTAATTTAAAATTGGCGATACTATTTTATTACCAAAAAGTAAGAGACAAAAAAAAAAACAAAACATAATTATATAATTAAGCATACATGTTTATATATCAATTATTTGGCACGCTATTTCGGTAGATGATAATAAAATTAAGTGACTTCATGAATGACGTGTCTTTTGCCATTTGCAGTACTATTATTTTATCGGGAAATTCCATTGGGGTTGTATTGAAATGATAAGAATATTCCTCAAATTCTTCTCATAATTAACCTTAGGAAATAGACGAATTTCAAGAAGTTTGCGAAACAGTTATTGAATCAATCCAGTTGGCCTACTACTCTCGATTATACAGAAAGAAAAGTCAATTAAAACACAATAACATTTAAATGTATTAAGTTTGTAAGGATTTTCATTGGTTAAATTTCTTTAAACATTGCTTGGATTAATTTATTAAAGCTAATTGTAACAGCGTGTAATACACCAAAAAAAAAAAAAGGAAAGCCGAAATAATATTTTGTTTAAACTTTAAACAGCTGCTTAAGGTTTACTCAATACCAGTTTCAAGTATAGATTAAGAGTAAAAGTGTAGAGATTAAGCTATATTTTAAAGTTTCTCACGTGGTTATAAATTAAAATAAAATCATAAAATTATTATAAAATTCAAACTACTTCATATGATAATGGCAGTGAAAGTGTTTTGCTCAAAACTTGTTTATCAAATAGCAAACGTTCGAAAATGGCTTAAATATGCACAACATTTAAAATTCAGTATTCGGCAGAAGCATTAAAAAAACAACAACCACAAACAAGTCTACAAGAAAACCACAAGGCAAAACACCAAATCTTCATTTTCAATAATGAAGTGTGCGATACACGCAGGCAGCACACAAAGTAAAAGATGACATTGCGAGTGAACTGAGAGTGTGACTGATTGTTTGAAATCATTTCAATTTCATTCATTTACCGCTAGATAACCAACAAGCGAAACAACAATGAAGATCGGCTTATTTGGTTGGTCAAGAAGAAAAAAGAACTGTTTGCTAATATTTAACATTAACTGTTAGCTAGCAGAATGGAAATCATAACACAGAATTAGTAGTTTTTTGTTAATTTTTTTAAAATTATTAAAATTTTAAAGACTTGTTGCGTGTCTTGCTAAGCAGGTTCTCGAACGTTAAACAGATTAAAGCGGAAGTAAACCTATAGACATATAGATATATATATAAATATTGACAATTAAGTTTATGCGATTCGCCGCTAAGAAACATTTAATCAATTTTTAACCTATTTTAAGGTCTTGAAATTTAACTTTTAATAATATAAGTCAACAATATTAAAAAGGTTGTTTATGTAAGGTTAAAAAAGAAAGTGTGTCTACCATATGAGGTGCGGTAATTTATTAGTAGACATCAGGATATTAGACCATATTAACGAAAGTTTGCTACTTGTTAAAAAAATGGGTGTGGTTACCTAACAATAAAAACTACCCGGCTTGAACTAATATCCTACCAGCATTGAATTAATTTTTAGTTTTCATCCAGCAGTTTTGAGCTCATTGAACTTGCTGACATGCAATCACATCATTTGAATCCTTTTTCTTTTTTGTTCACAAGCAACAGCATGTGGGCCTGATGTGAACAAGTCCTAATTTGTAAAGCCGAAATAACTAAATCCAATTTTGTGCTTCCTTTCTTCCACTCGAAACAATTATTCAAATAAGCAACAAATATGCTGTGACGATTTCTTTATGAAACGACGTGCTTGCTATTGCTTCAAGAGCGACACACGTTCGCCTGACGATGGATGACGTTGACAGTTTTTTCGTTACCCACAGCTGCCGCAAGATTGGCTAGATACGGTTTTTTTTTTCTTCCTAATGATTTGACTTCAACAAGCCTTGAGCCAACTCTTGATTATGCAGATATAAATATTTTGGGTTTTTACTGACTTGGGAGTTTTGAAATTGGTCTCATTTGCCTTACCTGATCCGCCACATCTTCCGTTTTTGAAATGTATTCGTTGGGGATGTTCATTTTTTTTTATAAGTTCCGCTGTTTTTTACAGAGTTTTGTCAACCTCTTATTAATGGTGTTCCGTTTTCCTTTGCTTTTATGAATATAGAAATCAACTTTCGTTGATGAGTTGATCACTTTTAACTACAATTAAATAATAAATTGAACAAAATTAAAAAGAAAAATACAAAAATCCACGTAAAACACGGAACACGGAGACGACAATCGACGCACGACAGACAAACGAGCGAGCAAGCGAACCACACAAAAAGAAGATAGCTTGACGTCAAGTTAAGAAAAAAAAACACTCGCAATCACCGCAAGACGGAGAAAGCCGAGCAGCTGAAAATGTTGTTTGCTCTCTATGGACGGCCTTTGGAGCACTTTTTCTGAAGAGTTGTTGTTGTTGTTTGTTGCTCCACAATGATGTATTTTGGGGGGCGCTCTCAAATAGTGATGAAATTTGTTTGTATTTGTGACAGTGGACATTGGCCAACCTCGTTCGTTGGACGTCGACGAAATGATGAAACTCGTTGCACGAACTAACGAGTAAGGGCGAAGTTACACTCAAACATTTATTTATACGGATCTTCACATTATAAAATTGTTGATCAAACATTTCGTCAACATAAGTAAAGCCCTAACCCCCTAGCCACACGTGCCAGTAACAGTTCGAAAAACTCAATACATTCTCACTTTTTCACTAATACACTCACACTTTGACATCGACAGCCAGCACTGGCAGTCCACTGGCAACAACTTTTACAGAGACAGTGAATTTTGACAACCGCAGACAGTGGAATCAAAATAGGAAAAACAGTGTTGCGTTTTCTCCCTATACTATTCCAACTTGAAGTATGTATTTTTTTTTCATGCCTTGTAGTGAAATAAACATGTAATTTTTTTAATTACCATTGTTTAACACATTAAATATGATATGAAAAATTTATTTTTTTGAAAATATTTTAATAAATATATTGTTAATATTTGAAATCAACATAGCTTTTTCCCCATTTAAGTTTTGTGCTATTTTGGAATTAAAGGCATCACTGAATAAAAGTAAACAAAAGAGGAAAATGATCGCATTGTTGCTGGAACCTTTGACTTTTGCAAATGAACTTTCACTACCACGTGTGGCCGTAGCGTAATTTGTTGCTTATTTCGAAACATTTTCGAAATTAATACATATTTTCCACTGGCAAGACATTACTTTCACGTGTGGCTGCAGGGTAACCAAAATAGACGATTTGCTCCGTCTATTTAACGAGCGAAGACGAAAATGTTCGTTTGAATGCAATTCAATGTTGTTGCCCAAAATAAGCAAACATAAACACATCGAAACTGAACGAAATGGTTTGACGAGACGTTTTGTTCCGTAAGAACCGAACTTTTAGCGTCTCAACTCGTCAGCAACAACAATGCAGAGAATTTTTACATCAAGTTTTGTTGCATTTTTATCAATTAGTGCAAGAAACAATATTTTAATGAATTAATAGCCATCGTTAGGGATGAACAAGGCATTTATATGCATTTGAAACAGTTGGCAGCTGACCAGCCAAGACGAGTTCAAGAACGTTTCATTTTGGGTTAAATGTCAAAACAGACGTAACGAGTGTACACGTTCGTCGAGTTGCAATCGTCTCGTTTCGTCTATTTTGGTTAGGGCTTATGTATTAACATTGGCCTGTATGAATAAAAGTAGTAGAATTAAATTTACTACAATTCACAATAAAAAACTCTCAAAAGTTCTTTACTGTAAAACAAAAATCAGCTGTTTCAAACATTGTACATATTAGTCGAATCGGAATGAATAAAAGTAGTGCTTGCTGATTTTGAATAGTAAGCAAAAGCCATACCATAAAATAAATAAAAAAAAAAATAAAAATGTATTAAAAATAAATGTGAAGTAGTAGCTCACCTTCCAAATAAAAATGTAATTGTTTTTGCTAAATAAATTATTTATTTTTACTACAGAAGATAAAAACTGTTTATTGTAAATTTTACCACAAGTGAAGTATATTTTACTACATCATTTTAAACAAATTTGAAAATAAAATTTTTTTGCAGTATTAAAAATAAATTGTTAGTACGTGTATAGTAATTTTTACTACATGTGCTGTAAGTTTTGCTACATTGAACTAGAACTAATGAAATATGTGTTTAATTTTTTATTGAAATTTATGTTATTTTCAGAATATTAACATTATTTGAAACATTTTGAATTCAAGTTAATAAACAGTTAGCAATTTTTGCAAAATATGATATGAATTTGGTTATTATTATATAAAAATGAAAAATTTGTCACTTTTGCACATTACAACACATTAGACACAATGCACAACGCTAGGTCACTTTTATTTACTACGAGCAGCAACAGAATAGTTAGTAAAATAGTTGGTGCAGCCGTGCTTAATGCAACAACATCCGCTGGAAGAATAATTACATTTGAAACCACCAAATAAATTTAACACTGATCACTTACCAGCACGACATAATATTTTCAATTTTGTTTTGTTTATTTTTAATTTTGTAAAACAAAAATATTTAAAACAAAGATTCCTATATATATATATATAAGTATATATTTGAAAGCTTAAAAGCCAAAATACGAAATTTGTAAGCAGAAGTGTTTTTAAATATAACACATAAGTGTTATATTTTAAAACATGCATAAATATCATGCAAACCAAATATTTAAAACTAGTTTTTATTCATTATTATGTTGTAGACCGAAACAAACATTTTATTCCGCCCTCTTTCTTCTGCGTGATAGTGATTGTGATTGGGTTTGAGTAGAGGAGCGGAATTCGAAAAAAGCCGAATAAAAATTGCGCTCTCTCCAAAAATACAGAACAGAACAAAAAAAAAAACCATTCCCTGGTACATTGTTTCCCAAAATTTATAATTTAAAATTATTTTAATTTTAAGCTCTCAAGTGGTTTAGAAGTTATAGGGGTCAACATTTATGAAAGTGGTCTTGAAAACCTGTGTATTTTGTTGTTGTTTTCGAACAAAAGTAAACGTTATGGATATCAAAAGAAAGGTTATGCTAATACATTTTTATTGAGCTATCAATAATAAAAATGCATTAATTTGGAGGATATAACTGTTTTTGTACTCAAAGCATTTGAGGTGTACTAATTTTGGTTGTCTTTTTGAAGTGTTTGTCTTTGAGACTAGAAATATAAATGTTTTTTATAGAAGTCGCTTAAATATTGTCTGAATTAAGAAAAAGTTTGTGTTATTTATTGTTATTTCGTAAAAGGGTGAATAGTCAAGTGAGCCAATATATAAAGTGTTATATTTTAACAAGTAATGCCAGTACTTTTTTTTCAAGTTTGTTGTTCACTTACATATAATATATTGAGACCAAAAAAGCGCCGCAGGTGAAAAATTGTTATAAAAAAATCGTGCGATTTTTAGCGAAAATATTTTATGCTACCTCGGTTGAGCGCTTTATACTCACTTCATTTTGACAGATGATCAATCAGTTTGTTAGAAATTTGACATTTCGCAAAAAAATTCATTCAGCAGAAAGTATCAGTTTATGCTACTACCTGAGCGCTTTTTCGGATTGAATGCACTCATTGCATAACAAACTAAATATGATGTTTAATTTGATGAATTTTTAGGTCTGTTCCCGTACTTTTGTAGTAGAAATTCGCAAGTTGAAAAATTTGAGAGAGAGAGTAAAAAAGTGCTCTCTTTGCGTGTAAAATCGCAAAAAGTACGGGAACAGGTTTTTTCAAAAAGTTGCAACTTTTGATGAAACTGCAACAAACTGTTGGTGACAGAATTACTATAGTTGATATCTAAGGAAGAAAATTCGCTATTTTTTATTGGAACAAATTATATTATATACACTTACATTTTATTCTGCTTAATGTGTCTGTCGAACAATTAATTTCTCCTTTTCTCGACATGTTGCTTAAATGGCTTCCTTTCTAATTTGACTTTATTTAATTTTTTTCAGCAGACATTGGTTGACGCAACATAAGCGGTCAAAATATGGCACTTGCTAATTGCTGCGAATTTTGCAATTCCAAATTTGTGTAGCAGAAAATAGCAACATTTGTCCAAGGAACGACGTTTTTATCGCAATAAAGTCTTCGCAATGAAATTTTTCGTTCGTTCAGGCGGTCTAAACGCACGGTTATATGACTGTACTGCGTACTGTCTACACCGGACGAACATCAATCGCGAACGAACATTATCCGCCATCTTGTATGTTCAGGCGGTCTAAACAGAAAATTATGCATTTGGCGAACATGAATAAATGCAGGGTTGATAGCTCTTTGTTTATATATTAGTAGTACAACTTGTACTCCGATTCTCAACAACAAATTCATCTGGCAAGCATTGAGTATCACATAATCGCGATTTTATTTTAATATTTCAATATTACAATTTATTGATTTATTTATTATTAATATTAAAAATATTAATAAATTAAAATTAAATACTTTTATTTTAAATTCCATAATAATATTTTACACTATTAGCTATTGTATGAAATAACTATATAATTATTACTATTATTGTATTTATCTTACAACAATTAAATTCCAGCGAAAATTAGCAGAACACGTTAAAAACCATAAAAAAAAACCTTGAACAGTATTGCTTTGCGTTGTTTTGAAATTAAAGTTACTACGAATTTTGGTACTTTTCGAGATTTTTTTTTAGCTACTCCTTTTGCTACTTTAGTGGAAAAATCCCATTTGTGGTAATTTTTAATTGCCTTGGGAATTTAAAATTACCATGGTATTTTTTAATTCAGTATGTTATTTTTTTATTCACGTGGTATTTTTTTTGGGAATTTTTAATGTATTTTTTTTAAATTTATTTTTTTGGGAATTTTTAATGGTTTTAATTATTATTTAGTGAAAACTTGCCTTTTCAATAGTTTTTTAGATTAAATATTTTCATATGCAGTTTTACCCTATCAAGCTACCGTTGAAAATTTGAATGTATCGTTAACTAGTCGAGAAAAGTGCAGCAGTGAACATTCTGAAAAACATTAAAGAAACATGACTGGTAGAAAAAGAAAATTGCCGCAAACTCCGAGCGTTTGTGCGTCTACGTCGTCAAGATATGAAGTTGCCCACATTTTCGCGAGCTTCGACCAAGGTTCTAACGATAGCGTCGATGAACTGGTGAAAAATGAACTGTTGAGATTAAAAAACGTAACAGAGACAACGCCATCACTGAAAGTAGCAGGAGCTGTTTTGGATCAGGACACTTTTATAACCACGTCACATCAGGGGCGGATCTGGAAAAAATCTTGGGGGGGTAAATTATCAAAGACACACATTTTCGATTTGAGAAAATTTTGTCTTTTTACATATAGACAAATTGTACTTTTTTGAATTGAAATTATTGAATTGTTTAAAAGGCATTTTTTCCAGACACATACACGCACATTTCCGTATTTATTTATTTCACCCTTTTTCTGGAATAATATCTTAGCGAAAAGTAAATAAAAACTCTAACTTTAACTTATTTTAGATTTAAGGTTGATTTATTCCAATTTTTCACATTCATTCCATTATAAAAAAATTGCACAATTATATTTTCAAGTATGTGCAATGAAAAAACATAGTTCTTTTCAATTAAAAAAAAAATTAAAGGAATTTGAAACTCATTGTTTCAATACAAAATGATCTTGAATTTGAAATGAATTTTTTTAAATCTATTATATTGATCTACCGAATTGTATTACTATGACTGATTTCAACGAAGATATACTAGAACTTTCAACTTTTGCACATTCAATAACAATATATTCGACAGTTTCGAAGATATCGACGTTCAAAGTCGAAAACATTTCACAATTTTGCGTCGTCTGCTCTTTTGAAACCCTTGTATCTTTGATATTTTTCAACGAATTTACAAAAACTTTTTTTATTTGGTAGAAAATCTCTGAATTTTAATAAGCATTTTAGTTTTTTTTATTATCTTGCATATTTTCAAAGAAATTGAAAAAACAAACAGTTTTGTACGTTAAATTTTATTCAAATGCACACTACTTTTGTATAAAATTATTTTCTACTTACGTAGGAACTTTTTGAAGTGAATTTTAATAAAATTGAATGTACAAAAATTTTTGTTTTTTCAATTTGTTTGAAAATATGCAAGATAATAAAAAAAAAATAAAATGTTTATTAAAATTCAGAGATTTTCTACAAATTAAAAAAAGTTTTTGTAAATTCGTTGAAAAATATCAAAGATGAAGGGTTTCAAAAGAGCAGCCTACGTAAAATTGTGAAAGTTTTTCGACTTTGAACGTTTTTCGTCGATATCTTCGAAACTGTCGAATATATTGTTATTGAATTTGAAAAAATTAAAGTCTAGTATGTCTTCATTGAAATCAGTCATAGTTATACACATCGGTAGATCAATATAATAGATATAAGAAAATTATCAGAAAAAGAACTGATTTTCATGTTTTTGCCTATAACTCAAAAACTCAAGCTGATGGAGAAAAACGAAGTCCATTTTTGACTTCATTGGGCAGCCAAAATTTATTCGGAATTGTTTATCGAGATCTCTGCACTTTTTATAAAGCTTAATTTTGTTACTCTGTGTTATTAGATAGTCATTAGATAGAGACAAATTATATGACAAAATTATCGCAAAATTATCAATAACTTCTTTAATATTTATGTTAATGTCTCTAAGTATATGCAATAATGCGAGCCCATTCAATCGTTCTTCTTGCATAGTTGAACGTAACCATGTTTTTAATCGTCCCAGTGTAGAAAAACTTCACTCAGCTGTTGCTACTGATAGGAAGCGTGGCAAAGATAGCAAACGTTTTTAATAATTAATGGAAAAATGTCATTATTACAAAGAGTAAAACGGCGTTCATATCAATAACCTTAGTTTCGCTCACCTTTTTACACTGCCAAATTTAAAGTTCATGAAATAATTGAATTTGAATTAGTTCCTTACTAAAAGTGGACTAAACGTGGCAGTTCCATTTCATTAAAGTCGGTTGTGGTAATTGGGTTGGTTTGTTGCAATTATAATTACTAGTACCGCCTGGGGTCGAAAATCGACCAATTTTTGTTTGCTTATTTATAGTTGTATAAAATAGTCGGTGCAGTCCTTCTCCGCACTCTTATTCATTTAAAAAAAGAATTATCAAAATCGGCTGAAAAACACGGGAGAAAATGGTTCTTAGTTGTTTTCACTACGCCTATTTATATTATGATGAAGTTAAGGTAGGCTTGAAAAATTTCAGAATTACAAAAAATTAAGAATTAACTCAAACAAAAATAAATGTATGCAACAAATTTTTTGCGCAGTTGATACAATTTCAGCAACTATAACCTAACATTAATTCACTTCAAAAAAACACTGTTATATAAATATCAAATATGATAAAAAGTATTACAGATGTTTATAATATTTTCATAAAGACTATAGCTGAAATATTTCTGAAAAATATTTTAACTGTTGATGAAATAATTGAAGTAAAAACAGACTACTGGATTTTACATTGTTTGAACTTTTTTTTTTTGAAAATTTATAAAGTGAAATCTGAAAATAACAACGCACGTATTGTTTTTTTATGATAAAATTTGTTGGCCCACAGGTTGCAAAAAAGTTTGGCAGGTTTTCACTAAAAATTTAGAAGAATAAAATATTGTAAGTGGCAACTATGGTCTTCATTGCCAAAATCTTAATTGCGCTCATTACAAATCAAAATCAATGTTACTTGCTCAATGATTTCATATAAAGGGCATTTTTAAACTAATCGTTAATGTTTTGTAAAAATATAATTATTATAAAGCAAACACTTACGCTGAGGTAGTGACTTCAGGTTTTTTGTTTTATTTTTATTTGTAAGAAAACAACGCGTCTTAAAAGTTGATTGTTTAAAACATGGCTGTAAATTTTAGTACTTAAGGAAATGTAACTTTATTTTCAGGATCATTTTTAAAAAAGGCAAAGTTACTACCTCGACTTAAGTGTTTGCTTTACATATAATTATATTTTGTTTTTTGAAGATGACTACAGATCGTGTTAATCTACTAGCAAAATGGTCCTACTCGTCTCGCATCGCTTCATAAAAACGTCACCTACACGCAAATGACGTCACAAAACAAAAAAAAACAAAATTTTTTTTTTAATACTTTAATAATCGTTGAAATCAATAAAAAAACTAAAGTTTAACAATGTCTTTGACCATTTTTTTGTAGTATTCTTTCAAAAAACGTCTTCAGAATCGCTTATGTATGCATAAAAGTACCCTTAAGCTGTGAGCACAATTATTTTCTCCAAATAAAGTATTAAAAAGTAAAGTATTTAAAAGTTCTTGGGGGGGGTAATTACCCCCTTTACCCCCCCCTTGTATCCGCGCCTGCGTCACATACAGCACCGCAGGTTGCGCTGCATGGTATACAGGATGCGCTATATGGCACTACTCTGAAAATGGTGCAGAGTATGATAGAATAACAAGGTAGGCGCATATTGGAATGAAAGTGAGCTAGATGTCAAAATCAGCCGTTCGAATTTGAGTTGTTCTAATTGTTGTTGTAGCCTTTTCGTTTGACATTTGACACACTCACAACATTGTTTGTGTAAAAATATACATTTGAGCAGCCATATTAATATGAGCCTACTTTCTTATTCTATCATGGTGCAGAGTACGTTTCAGGTTCCTCCACAGGTGTCAGACTGGGATATCAGCGACAAAGACGGCGAAGACGATGAAAGTTTATTTGAGGTGCCAAACTCTAAGACGTAATAAATGTGTTAGCTTAATTTCTATGGCAATTGCTGTTTTTTTAATTCAACTTTCAATGCAATTATCTTGAAAAAACACCAAAGTTTTAAATTTGTTTTATAACGTAAGTCTTGCTGTCGCTGGCTCTTCGACTTGAAAAAACCTGACTTCATCGTTCTTTGATTTTTGGTCAGAAATTTTGGGTGCAAGAAAAGAAATTGATGATGCATTTCTGTTCCCACGAATGAGAAAACTAATATCATATATTTCATGCCTTCCTCACTCTTCTGCAAGCAAAACTTTTAAAATGCAGAACATTTTTTCACACTAAATTTAAATAAAACTTCACTCAGTAATAGAACGTTTTCACTCTTCATGCCAAACGTTTATCACAAACAAAAAATTTTATAAGGTTGATTGTAATAAAAATCATGATTAAGATTTGTTTACAAATGAAATGTATGATTTAAAAAAAAAAAATATGAAAATATTTATATCTAAACGCAATTTTAATGTTAATGAAACTTAATTTAAATTAATAAATATTTCTAATTATAAAACACAAAGAAAGTATTTAAATGCATTAATTTTGAAAATGTTTACTGTCTGTGGTAAAAAATGTGGTAATTTTCAATGCATATGGGATTTTTTGAGGTATTTTTGAAATGCGTGGTATTTTTGTGGTAATTTTAAATGCTTGTGGGATTTTATATGGTATTTTTTAATTGTGGTGGAATTTTTTTGTTCAATTTTTGTTCAAAAAGGTAATTTTTGTGGGAATTGGAGGTGGCAACCGTGAGCGACGGCCGAACAGTCCGAACGAAAGAATTCTCGTTCGTTTGCCCTAATTTACTGTCTACACCGGGCGAACAGCGTTTGCGATGAATTTGTAGCGAACGCTGTTCGTTCGGGCTAAGTGCCTACATCCAGCGAACCAGCGAGGTTTCTTTCGTTCGTTCAGGCGGTCTAAACGCACGGTGAGAACGGACAAAATGTTCTTCTTCTTATCATATTTTGCATGTTCACAATGACTCACATCAATCGAACAGTAGCTTGTTTCTGCAACTTTTGCGACAAATAATTACTTTTTCTGTCATCACACTATTTCGTTCCAAAATACTCACTTTTACGAAAGCTAGTGAGAAACTGCATTGATAAGTGAGAAAATATTGCTCTGTGATGAGAAAGATACACAAGTGATAGGGAATATATAAAATTGAAACAATTGACATTTTTTTTGTTTTGATTTTTTCAAAAATAAAAAATAAACAAAACAATGTTCTGACACTTAGTGATGTTAATATTTATAAAACAAACCCTATCCATGCGTTAAGATCCGAGTATTCTTTTCATGCGGTTGCTTAATATAGTGATACAAATTTTTATCATGGAATAAATCTCATTAATAAAATATTTAAGTTCGTATATTCAATAATTTATACATTGTAATGCTTATAATATTGTGTATATTATATATTTATAGTCTAAATGAAAAATTTTAGTTGATATCTTGTACCGGGTAGGACACTATCAACCAAAAATTGTTCTCACCTAATCAGAACATAGTGACAACTTCAGTCGACTCGAGTCGCATATTTTAGTTTACAGAAACACTTTGGCTACTTAATTCCTACGAAAATAGAATTGAAACAAGCGAGACGAGTCACCGATTTTTCTCATTTTATTACAGAGATGGTGCAAGTGAGAATGACGTCATTATGGCGTCGAATTGAGAAAATATTGTGAGAACTGCGGTGACAAAAGTTGCAGAAACGAGCTACAGGTCTACTAACGACTACTGAACAGATCTTTTCTACGCAAATTTACGAAGATTAATTTTCATTAACTCAATAGATGATTAAATTTAAGCATACTTCGGAAAACCACAACAACAACTGCACTGAAATTTTCGTAAATTTGCGATTTTGGAAATTTCAGCAGTGAAGTGAATACCCTAAATATTTTTCTTAAATCTTCGATTAAAAGCTCAAAAAGTTTCAGAGGAACGAAAATTATTATTTTTTTTTTGTTCTTTGGATGAAAAAGTTACGAAAAATCGTGTCCACCGCATATTTCAGGTGCTTTACTAAATAACGGATTCTGGCTACATTAATTTATATTTTTTTATCAAAAAAACATCAAAATTTTTTCTAAAAACATTATATAATTATGACATAAGAACAAAAATTACCTGAAATAACAGTCGTCTTACAATAAAACTTCTAATGTAGGGTTTTTTCGTTGAAAAAACTTTAATGGTTAATTAATTCAACAAAAGTGAAAATCAAGAATATATTGGAAAAATGTAATTTGATTAATAATTTTAATTTTGTTACTTTTGCAATGAAAACAAGACCATTTAATGTGTAATTTTATCCAAACGAATACATGTATTTGCTATTTCTCCTCCGACTAAACTACAGTTAAATTATCACTACAAAAATTCGTTAAGTAAGCTGAAAGTTATTTAAGCATAAAAAATTATATATTTAAGGGATTCAAGTCACTGCGTTAGGGCTGCGTAACTGTTCAACTCGCAACTTTTTACGCAATCTAATGTTGTAATGTTTTTTATATTAACTTACACGATTCAATTCAACTCAATACACGCAAAGTACGCAATACGTAATACACAACCCTACACGTGACTTGAATCCCCCTATTTTATAAAATTCGAATACTCCAATAAATCTCTCGCTGCTTTAACCATTTTGAATTTAAAATACTTATTTCTTGCATAACTAAATAAATTTGACATTTCTCAACGATATATAAGTAGTGCCGCCATTTTTTTTTCAGTTAAATTAGTAAACTTTTTTCAACCAAATTTAGTCGCAAATTATAAGTTACCGTTTTCGGTATGACAACCGAAAAAATTCGCAAACTGTGATTTCGATCCCACTACAGATGGCGCTTTTTTATCTACTTACTTTTTATCTTCCAATGCGATTTAGTTTTATTTCATAATTTTTATAACACTAGCTGCCTTTTTTTCATGGAAGATCAGATCATTTATGAAAAAAAACAAATGACGCAGCAAACATGGAACAGCTGATGCACTTTTTGAGCTGATAAATAAATTTGCGTTAAAGAAAAGACAAATGTAATAGCTTTCGGAACAAATTTGAACAAAGCTTAATTTTCTTTATTATTTTCCATTGCCTCAAACTCAAAATTTATGTTTTCTGCCAAACCTTTTAAGTACAATTAAACGAAAAACTACCAATTTTCTGAACACCAAGCGCCAACTTGCCGTTATTTCCGACTAAGTGTTGCCTACTTTTTCATTTGCAATTAAAAACATCGAATTAGATCAAGTGAGCTGGATCTGTTGTTGTATTTGCTTTGCGTGCAAAAGCGGTGATCTGATCCTGACTGCCCATGAAAAAAACGCAGCTATTTATAATGTTTTTAGGTATGCATGGGCATTATTTCATAATGAAATAGGTTCAGTGAAATAACGCCCAAAATATTTTCAAAGAAAATCATTTAAAATATTTTGGGTCTTATTTCATAACGAAATAACACCCAAAATTTATGTGAGAAATATTTGGGCCCAAAATTTTGGACTTTATTTCATTTTGTTTGGGCGTTATTTCATATTTTATTTTGGGCTTTATTTCATTATGAAATAGCGCCCAAACTCAAAAATGAAATAACGTCAAAATATTTTTCATACAAATTTTGGGCATCAACAACAACAACGACAACGCTTCTAGTTTTGATAGCAAAAAAAAAAACCAACGAAAGCAACTAGTACTAGCAACTTGTACTGCATTCAGACTTGAAAGCTTGACAACGACCGACTTTTACGAAAAATCATTGATATTTTAAATGATTTTCTTTGAAAATATTTTGGGCGTTATTTCATTTTTGATTTGGGCGTTATTTCATTTATTTTGGGAGTTATTTAATTTTTTTATTTTGGGCATTATTAAATAAGCAGCATTTAAATTCGAAATTGTTTTTTTAAAGTTTACTTAAATTCAACCTGTGCTTCTTGGCAACACTGGCGCGTCATTTTGCTTAAAGTTGGAAAATTAAGCAACGTTGTTTAAATCCTTAAACATTGCTTTACTAAACAACTGTTAAGCTTTTGTTTAAGAAAATCATGGCATTGTGAACGCCCGGTTAAGCGAAGATTTAAGTTTGTTGGGCAAACGTTCAAAGCATATTCGGATTTTTCGGAAATTTCGGATTTCTGACAGTGGAACACACCTTGATAATTTAAGCGAAAAATATTGCCTTTGAACCACCTTTGTAATTTCGGTTGCAGTGCCTCTCAAACGTTAGTTTTCGTTCAATTTAATCGAATCCTTTAGAAATTCTGCACGGGCGGCCATTATTAAATTGAACCTGGTTGCAGCTTGACGTGTTTTATTCTTCCACAGTTTTGAAAATAAAAACATTTTAAAGTTTGTAGAAACTACAAATTTAGTGCTTATTATATTTAAAAAAAAATATAACATTATAATTATTATTTCGGTAAGTTTTTAACATAGTTTAAAAGAGAATAACATGTAAACCTTGGGCTGCAAATTTATGCAAATACGCAGCAGCCATTCAAGGTCCGCCATCTTATTTTCTTTATTGGTCACAGCGAAAATTTCTCTATACCACTGCGCTTGAAATATAATCGATATACCTGAATTTTAAGAAATTTCAATATAAACTGGAATATTTTTTGTAGCATTTTTGCAAAGCTTGTACAGAAACGGTCTCATAATTAAGCAAGAACAGAATATGCCACGTTACCGCGAGTGGGATTTGGCCTGCAAGGTATATGTGGGCAATCTCGGTTCCTCAGCTTCCAAATATGAAATTGAAAATGCATTTGGTAAATATGGACCACTACGCAATGTATGGGTGGCGCGAAACCCACCCGGTTTTGCTTTTGTAGAATTTGAGGACAGACGAGATGCAGAGGATGCAACGCGAGGACTGGACGGAACGTAAGTATAAAAAAAAAAAAAATGGGGTGTTCCAATACATCCCATCCTCTGGCTTGAAATTGATTTTCAATAATTTATTTGTGTATCTCTTGCAGTCGCTGCTGTGGCACACGCATCCGCGTTGAGATGTCTTCAGGCCGTTCACGCCGAGATGATCGTCGCCGCGGAGGTGGGGGTGGCGGCGGTGGAGGTGGTGGCGGCCGTGATGGCGTTAGCAGCGGTGGTCGAGATGGTGTTAGCAGCGGTGGTGGCCGCGGTGGACGCTACAGGTAAGCTAATTTTGAATTATTTTTAATTTTTTGCTATAGCATTTCAATAAATTATGTATGTGTATAATGGCAAAAATATTTAAGTTATTTTAAAATTCAAAGCTTTTGAGGATTCATGTACAAATCGTGCAAATAAAACAAAGGTTTTCCTTTTGTTCAACATAATTTAAAAGATTAAATTTAGCATTTACACGATTTTTAAGAACATTAAAATGAGCTATCTCAGGAACATATTAATTTTATAATTTTAAACTTTTTATGCATTGATTGCACCTTTTAATGCAGCAAAAATATTTTATCAAAAAAAGAAAGCAAAAACAAAAAAATGTGATTGATGCGTTGATTAGAAGTTTCTGCTGATAGTAACATAATTTTTAGCTAATTAAACATTTTTATCAATTATTATTAGTTAATGCAGGCAAAGTGTGTTTGTTCGTGTTATTTTTTTTTTCTACTTTATTAATTTCCTTTTTTCTGTTTCTTTTTTTTCTACAAAATTGTATTTATAACGAAATTTAAATCGACAATTATGGTAATCATTTTCAGGACAAAGTCTACTACTTCTGCTACTAGCACTTCTACTACTACCTCCTCTTCCTACAACAAAAACAACTACTTCAACAACAACAACAACAACAAAAATAACTACAACAACATCTTCACGTATCACAACTGCTCCTTCTCCACTTCCACCTCGACTAGCAACTCTAAGTTTAACAACTTCAATTCGTTCAGCTACAACAACAATTATCAAAAAAATTACGAAAAAAATAATGCATTATTTAAGTACTTTGCCTACTACAACAACAACAAACACAAGTTTCACGAAAATATCACACGCATCATCATCATAACTACTACTACTACTTCTGCCTCTAAAATCACCATTATTTCTACCAGAAAGATCACCAACACCACAACCACTACTACCACCACCAACACTACCAAAAACGTTTTTTTCCAATCAACCTTAATAATTGTTGTTGTTGTTGTATTGCTTAAGACTGCTATTGCTAAAACAAAAAAGATAACTGCAACAACTGCTACAACCACTGCAACTATTGCAATACATAAAAAAATAAATGCAACTAGTCCTAGTGTTTCGCCAGCAGGAGTAGCAGCAAAAAAAAAAACAGCAGCAGGTCCAACGAATGCAAATGTAACGGGTTCAAAGCGGATGAGCTCCACTAAAACTACCACCACCACCACCACCAACAACTCAGTATCTGCCGTTAAACATTCATCATTTGTATCTACCTCTTCACTATCACGTACATCACCAAAACCTACAACACCAGTACAATCAACCACAACAATAACAGCAACACCTCAACGACCAACATCAACAACAACAACGACAACGCTTCTAGTTTTGATAGCAAAAAAAAAACCAACGAAAGCAACTAGTACTAGCAACTTGTACTGCATTCAGACTTGAAAGCTTGACAACGACCGACTTTTACGAAAAATCATTGATAACTTTCAAACCACCTTGAAATACAACATTCTATCATTGCATTTGAATCCTAACAGTCAATCGCCAATTATTTGTCAATTGTTTGCTTTTAAATTGTTTTTTTTTTTGTTTTTTTTTACAAACAAGTTTTTCAATTCAATGCAACCAAGCAAGTCTCAACAATTTACTTACGACTATAAAATAAAAAAATTGAGTCATGAGCAGGGCACGGACTTGGATGAATTTTATGTTAACATTTTTTTTTTCGTTGGTTTATTGAAAAAAAAAACCTTGACAAAGACTGCTATTACAGCTGTAGAGAAAATTTCAAAGATAAAAATACGGTTAGTCAAGTTTTTACCCTTTTCAGGCTAGTTAATTGCAATGTCCTCTCTGGGAGCTTGCTGGCGACTGGTTTAATTTCAGTTTTAAATGGTTTAATTTTTTATTAGCAGCCTGGCAGTAAGTTTTTCTTCAATAGAAATAAATTATTACAACACAATGAAATCATAAGAAGCACAGTCAAAATCCTTTCAAGGACTGAAATGACCAATTCTTTTTTAATTTTTCCTACCTGGTCGGAACACCACAGTACGTAAGAATTGTTAGACATGCCTCCATCCATTCAAGAGTTTAGATATGTCATTTCAATGTGAAGTTTATTTCGTACCTTTGATGCTCAAACATGTGCTTGCAGCACCGTAAAGTTTAGACGTCCAAGAAAGGACGCTTCTATATTAAAGAATTTTAAGGGGAAAAATAGCTCATAATCTTACTTTTTATACCGGGATTCTTATGTATTCTCATTAACACTTGCTTAACGGCAGAGTTTTTTTACTCAAAAATAAAGTTTAAATAAAATATTTATTATATGATTGTGTGAAAAATAATTACACCATCTAAATCCTAACCCTGGTCATGACCAGAACATATGCTCATTAGTTTAACGACTAATTAAAAAATTTGTTTAATTTTTTTATCCACTTAATCAAATTAAATCCAACGCACTTAAAACACCAAATTTTTCCAAACACTTACATTTTTTTTAAATCTAACTACATTAATTGACAATTTAACTTGACCTCACCACGACAAAATGACAAGGACTCAACTTGCTTATTTTTCACGTGCCAGCGTTTTCACCACACCGCCAAAAATCATCAAATAAGTTTTTATTTCCGATTTGACCTGGGAAAATCTAAATATAAGAATAAGTTATCATCCCGCCGCGCTTAATGCTAGCTTGCAACAAATCAATTTCAACGCATCGTTTGTTCATCGTCGTCTCTTCAGTTCAATAACAGCACAACATCTAGCTACCACAACCCCGCAGTCGACACTGCAATTTGTATGTATTCAACTCTTTCTTCAACTGCTCAACCAACATTCGAGATACTAAAAAAAAAACAAAAAGAAAAAATACAAGGTTCGCAAACGCATGATCTAAACATGAAAAAAAAACAATCAAAATCCTTGCGACCAAGTAAGAGCATCTCAAGTAAGCTATTTGTTGTTAATTTTTTTCTTAATTCTAATCATGCACACTTTTAAAATGAAATTGAATTTCTAATTCTTCTTGAGCGTAATCAAAAAAAAAAAGGTAGAATTAAGGGTTTAGTTTTTTTTTAATTATTTTTTTCTTAAAACTAATTTTAATAATTACGCATTGAGCAGGTAAAACTACGTCTTTCGTCTACAACGCCAGCAATGTCGTCGAGCTACGCTTCACTTCACTTCTTCACCTTTTTGTTCCTGATGTACTAGACATCTAGAAAACGAAAACGCCCACCTCACGTGTTCTTATCTTCAATATCTAAAAGTCATCCTACAATTTCCAACACATACAACAATACATCAACTATGTCGAGCACGAACTGCAACTATGATAATAACAACTGTAAATTCTGTGAAATATGCAAAAGCATAAATCATCTGCTTCATTACTCTGCGTCGAATTGGGTTAGATTCTGTCGGTCATCTCCTAGTATCATCCTCTTCTCAAAAAAAAAAAAAAATAAAAAAATATATATATATGAATATTATTTGTATCAACCAACTTTTATTACAATCAACAAACAATCAATCAGTTCAATATCGAAATCAACCAACCAACCAACAAACCAACCAACAAATCAATCAATCAATCAGTCAATCAACTAACTGCAATCATTTTCACCACTGCCACAAGAATCAATCTGCAATCATATTCTACTTCAACTAGTGCGGTTTGTTACAGTGAATAACGTGTGAAATTTGATTTATATTTACCAAGCGTTACATTTTTGGGTTCGGTTAAAGTTTCGTATTTTGCATTTTTCGAGATCTAAAACAATTTTAAGAACTATTTCTTTTTTCAACACGTTCGTTAATTTCGGTACATTTCAGCAAAGCAAAGTACGTTTAAGCTGTCCCTTTTTAACAATTTTGCTAAATAAATTCCTTTTTATAAACCTGACTTTACTTGCATATTAATATTAAAAGAAAATATGCCCCTTTTAAGAAATGGGATAATTTTTGGGTAAATGGGTTCATTACCATAACTGTTGCTGAGTAATTTAAGGAAACATGTTCTTTATATGATAACTTTGTTGATGGCAGAATCTTCTTCTTCATCCTCATTGGTAGATTTGTTTCATAATAATTTGTTTGCTCCTCCTGAGTTGATCTCTTGTTAAGCTAAAGAAAATTGTTGCTTAACGTCCTGTCATTTGTAACATTTTGTCGTTTTTCCCCCCCTCGGAAAGCCCTATTATACGAAACTTTACCAAACCTAAAAATGTAGATGGTCTGTAGTTCGGTTACAATTTTTTAACTATACTTTTTGTAGCAATTTTATCTTGATTTCTTTTTTACATTTTGCATTGTATCAATAAATAAAAAAAAAACAAAATATTAAATTTAGATTTAAGTGGCTTTATTGTCGCTTAATACTCTCTTAAATAATCAAGTTTAATTCTTTTCATTTTCTCTATAAATTAATTATTACTTACAGATCACGTTCCCCACGACGCACCTCACGCAGTCGATCCAGAAGTTTCTCCCGTGACAGACGTAGCCGATCAGATTCCCGCGATCGTCATTAAGCAAAGTCGTTTGTTTGATTTCAAAAGAAATTATTTTCATTAAAAGAAATTATATATCAACATACATACATACACACACGAAACATACACCAAACAAACAAACAAACAAATAAGGAACACTTAAATTTTAACGAACTTACTCTTATGTTATAATCTTACCATAAACTTCAGCAACATGTTGTAAATTGTTGCAATTTTTTTTTTATATAATTTTAAAAATTAAAATAATTATAAAAACGCGGTTCTTCTTCCGACAACTTCGCAAATCATCATGTTTTTAAGTAAAAAGCAAACGTTTGATCAAAAAATTACAACAATTAATCTTGAACAAACAAACAGCAAAACTTTGAAACATTTATTGTACGAAGTTTATAAGAATTATTGCATCAATTGAGACCGCCGCCGCCGCGTTGTAGTAGTGCGTAGTTGTAAAATATAATAAAGATTTAATGAATGCTTAGAGTTCTGTCGTATCAGTCAGGCACACTTCTTTGAACACTGCAATTAACACACAAGGTAAATTATTTAATAAATAAAAAAGATCAAAGAATCTTTTAATAAAATTATTCAAATATATTAATTGTGGCAACTTTCAATATTCGTATAAAAAAATGATTTTAATTTTATTTATGCTTTTTATTTCAATACAATAAGATAATAAAGAACCTATTAAGAAAAAAATAATTAATGTCTTCTTTTTCATGTTTATGAATATCAGGTTTACAAGTAATAAAAATTTAAAATTACTATTATCCGAATTTAATAATAACAACTTTGAATTAGAAGTATCCCCAAATTACCCTCATCTGGATCACTGGTCATGTTAATATTGAATGTAACAAATTTGCCGACAGCGCCGCTAAATACGGCCTCTCAGCTCCACCAACAACAACAAACTTCAACGTTGCAATTATGCAACCTTTTTTTAATACAAAAATATACCCAATAAACAGACAAAAATTCTTCAACTGCGTCAAAGATATATTCTAAACTCTTACACACGGTCATTTAATGAGACCATGGATGTGATGTTAAAGTAGAGAAGGATATAGAGATTAAGTTTGCTCACGTAGAAATTGTATTCTTCGAGCATATAATTGGTCATGCGAAGCCTTCTTAATATGGTTCAACGCATTCGTGGTCCGTGCTTTGAGAATTAAGATGGAAGAAAAGAGCTTCCATTTAGTTGTATTTGATGAATTATGATGATGATCTTCCCTTTTGCGAATTTGCATGTTAACTTGATCTGAACATCATATGTTATATTGAAACTGCCAGAACTGGGATCGAAAATTCAATTCTTGAGGAAGTTGGAGCCGCTTTGAAGAATATGTGAAAGCTGCTTGAGATTTGTTGACGTTAACTAAAACATCTTTGGCACGAAGCGGAAATAAAGAGAGTTACGATTTGTATTCGAAAATTAAATGCTAAAAAGTTCCTACTTTTGGAAACAATTTTGTTTGACAGCAAGTTCTAGTCTTATTACACTAACGAAAAACAGTTACTTGAGTTGAAAAAAATTCGAGCTTTTTAAAAAGATAATTTGGGCAGCGTGAGTAGATGACCCTGTTCCGGAAATTGCAGTTTTTTGCCTCGGTAAAGCTGGTTAAGCCACGGCCAGGTAACTGATTGGTAAAGGCTGATAATGGAGAACCTCGTTATCCGGCGAGCTTGGGACCAAGTCTATACCGGATAACGAAAAATGCTGTTAAAACTAAATCACCTGTTAATAGTATAAATAAAAGACAAGTCTTTATTCACAGCATCTTCATAAAACACTAGATAATTAAGGACATGTATAAATAATTCAATTGTTTTTATTAAAAACGCTGTTTGGAATGATTGAGGGTAGTTTCGGATTTCTTTTGAGGCAAAGCTTATGTTGTCGATACGAGGGATCCATCGTTACAATTTAATATATATATAATACAATTTTTAGTTACCGATTTGGATGCGCCGGATAATTGAGGTGCCAGATAAACGGGGTTCCACTGTATTCGATGAACGGAAAGAACAAGCGTTTACCTCGTACTTAGTGGTTGACGCTTTTTACTGAAATAAATAAATTACGAAAGCAAAGACTAATTTACTTTTTTTTGGAACTTGGAACTATTATATTTCGGTCTTTGCTAGCTTTGCTGAAAAAACAAGGTTCTTCTATGTAAAGCCAATTTTAACATAAAAGTTGATTTAAAAACAAAGATATATTTTTATGTAATGTGCACGCTCAAAATTTGGAATTTATTTGGTCTCATATCAATCTTAAATATAATCTAATGGGCTGCACCAAGCGGAACATGAACAACGGGAACCTCATCGTTGATAGTCACATCCTCACCGGGTGAATATAAACCGAGAGCTGAACGCTCAGGTTGGCCAGGAATTGCACGATCGTTGGTATCATCGTCTTCGTCATCATGGCTATCAGAATCATCACTGTCATCGTTGGCTACAATTGTGTCCACACACACAAAAATGATAAATTCTTTGTTCTAAGTGTGTGGTTAAACATACATACCATCTTCATCGTCCGTTTCTGGTCCTGGCATAGTTAGCACTTTTCCCAGTGGATGTATATCAGAAGCGGCGTTTTTAATAGAATTAAGCTAGGCATAAAAGATTGGAACAATTGCTGTTTAAATTTACTATTTCACACAATTCAACACTCACCCAGTTGTGATGTTCCCGTTCGTAGCGAAGTACCTCGGCTTCATCGTTTGTGGGCATGTCGACATCGAACCATATTCGGTTAGCAATCGGTGGGCGCAATGTTGGAAAGAATGGAATCATCGACATTTTGGTGTTTGTGTCCTCCGCGGGTTAGTTATAATTCAAAGGCTTTAGAATTTGATTGCAAATTTTGACGTCTTAAAATATATAAACAAAAATTTGATGATATTCACAATAGTGTTCTGCAGTGCTGCCACTTTCCTGATGCGAAAACCACTTGTTCACAATATCGACATTGCGCGTGTTATATATTCATTTCAAGCGTTCGGAATGGACGTCATTCATAGTATTATAAAACTTGCTTGTTTTCAGATCTTTAAATAATAGTGTTATGACACTGGCTTGTTTTCAGATCTTAAAACAAGCAGGGGATAAAAGAGACAGCAATGACTTGTGTGAATGGGATGTCTGTAGAAAATTGTGTGGAAAATTCAACAGCTGTTGCGACAAAAATATAATTTATTTTGTGTCAAAAATTTACAACTTGTCCGAATTATTTTAAAATTATTACAAGCTCGTGACGCGCAAATGTTTTTTATTTCAATTCAAAACATTTATAGGCAATCAACTGAAATGCAAAAACAGCATTTAAAGGTACCACGGCAAAAATGCAGAATGTCTGCTTTACAAAATATTTCTCTTGTTCTTCCTTCTGCTGTAACAAGGTATTCACAATGACTTTTTCGTGATTTCAAGCTGGTAGAAGCTGAAAAAGTAGAAAATTTCTGAATTTTTTAGCGCTTGATTCGCTTGATTGCACATGTAGCGTAGGCAGTCATATCAACGGAAAATTATAGTGAGCATTTGTCGTACTGTTCTGAACTTACAATTTAAGCGCTGAAAAATATTTAAACTAGCCAGTGTCATATAGGCATAAGCAAGGGATAAAAGAGATAGCAGTGGCTTTAGCGAATGGGATGTCTGTAGAAAAATGTGTGGAAAATCCAACAGCTGTTGCTGTTTAAATTATAAAAAATATAATTAATTTTGTGAAAAATGTTTGTGTTGTACGCAAAATAATAACGCAAATAATTTTTATTCAATGAAAGAAGTAATCTGTTTTCCATCTAAACTCTATAGATATTTGAAATATATTTAAACAATTAATTTACAAGTTTTTCAACATTTTACTAAAATGTTAATTAAAGTGGTATTAAAAAATGATCTCTTTATTTATTATTTTTTATTTTTTCAGTCAAATTTTAGCTTATATTTCTGACCGGAAAAAAGAAGTCATATTTTAACTGTTATTTTTGACAAAAAATAAAAGTAAAATTTTAACTATTATTTTTTACTTTTATAAAAGTCAAACAAATAAAAAGCTTTTGAGATTACTATTCCTTAGCCAACAAGCATCGCACTGTTATATTCAAATATCGAATAAACAAATTCTTTCTGTCTGATTTTTTGAATTGAAATTTTGAAAATAACTGTTATTTTCGGTCTCTGTTTTAAAGTTAAACTTTTATATTCAAATAATATTTATCGTTTATATATACTAGGGATGGATAATCGAGTAGTTGAAAAGTCGACTATTCGATTATATCTTCAAAATTTAGGTTTTTTGAAGTCGGTTATTGTTTTCGATTAAAAATCTAAGACCGGTCATTTGAATCAACTATCCGTCCCTGAAAACACGCTGCCAACTTTGACAACGTTTGTTGGACAACGTAGCCAACTTTGAAAAAGCAAATTTCATTTCCCAGCCAATCCCAAATAATCCCAGCCAAAACCAAATTTTAAAGATGCGTCAGCCCATTTCAAATCTTAACTGAGCAGCACATCAAAAACAGTATTTTTCAATTCGTGTGAAAAGTGGTTTTAAAAAATCCTGAAATGTTACTTTCAATAGCAGAAAACTAACAAAATTTTACCTTTTTAGCAGCTAGCAGCTTAAAATTTGATAAAGTGAAACTTTTTTAATATTATGTTTTGTGTTTCTTTAGATTTGCTTTACGAATTTTTCATGATGCTTTGTTGCTTACATTTTTTTGATAACTGATAACTCATTTTTTGTCTCTTCATCCGATCTTGTTTTAATGGTAATGAGAAAGAAGGGAACAAAAAGTCGAACAACCGGTTAAAATGAAAAAACGACTACGGAAAACCTTTCATTTAAAAAGAAAAAAAATTGAAACCGGTTATTCAATTCGACTATCTATCCCTGATATAAACGTTATTATAATCTGTTTGAATTGTTATGTTTTTGTATGCTTTCAACAAAAAATTAAATTATTTTAATTGAAAATTCAACAGCTGTATTATATTGAAAAAAAAAATTAATTTATTCACAAAATTTTGAAAATTTTTGCGTCAAAATGAAAAATTGTGTTTGCATAATTTGAAAACTAAAACGACCTTGTATCCTGCGATACCTGTTTATATCAATAAAAAACTTTTATATTCAGCCATTAAGAACGTTTGAACAGCACTACAAGGTGCAACGGTAAAAATCCAGAATATCTGTCTGATGAAGCTTGTCTCTTGTTCTCCTTTTGCAACTGTCAAACAGAATTTCACGAATCGCATGCATCGTACAAATCTGGCATCGTTGACGTCTTCTTATTAATCGAGTTAAGTGGCAACACGCTGTGAATTTTGACAGATGAACAATTCATCAACTAAAATTTTGCAGCAACGCGATAATTGCAAAACTAAAGGAATTTTGAATAATTAATCATTAACATGATTGAAATTACATGCAACGATCGTTTGGGTAAAAAGGTGAGCATTTTGTGTGAATCCTCTGTCTTCACATGAGCTAAAAAAACTAAATTCCAGGTGCGTGTAAAATGTAATCCAGACGACACCATCGGCGACCTCAAGAAACTCATTGCTGCACAAACAGGAACCAAGTACGAGAAAATAGTGCTGAAAAAGTGGTACACTATCTATAAGGATCCTATTCGACTATCAGATTGTAAGAACAGCCGAAACTACTAGTAACAAAATTAAATATAACTCACGGCTTCTTTTTCTCCTATTTTTTTTTAGATGAAATCCACGATGGAATGAACTTGGAATTGTACTACCAATAGAGACAAACTGCTTGAAAATATAAATAAACACGCTCGTATGATAACAACAAAAACAAACTTTTTACCTCTGCGTTAATTATTTATTAAGAATACATTTGGACTTATTGTTAATAATATAACTGATTTTATTTCAGTTTTAACTAATAATTGATAATAAAATACATTCAATCTATTATAAAAAATGTCAGCATTTCGCATTGTTGCTTTTGGTAAATGTGCGGAAAATATGTAATGTGGAAGAATTTTTCTTTTTAAGGATTTCTGTGGCTTTAATGTGTTGAAATAAACAAATTTCAGTGTTCCTTAAACCATGAAATGGACTTAATTTTTATAACAAATAATTTCAGTTTCCACAACAATTGTCTCAGCGCAGGATATAATATTGGGATCAAAAGTATAATGCTTAGACATATTTATTTTGTAGCGTACTGTACAGACAACCAAAGTTGGTAAGTTTGTAAATGCAGTTCCTTTCAAGCTATTCCAAAAGGTTTCTTATTTGCTTCCACAGTGTATGGTTTAAAACATGGATTTAAAAAGTTTGACATCTCAGGAATTGAACAACGTGATTCCAAAGGATTCTTTGGACCGGTTTTAAAAATTTTACATAAGTTATTGGCCCTTATTAGGAACTTCTTTCGATCTTCGAATGTAGTCGAGTGGCCTGATCGATCGAATTTGCGTTTGGTATTATGACGTGCTTTCGACAGAGAATAGTGCTATTGAGAATTTAGCTCATTAGGCTTGCTTACGATAATTTATTTCTAACCGTTAAATGTCACTTGGATAACTTAACAAGGTTTGTTTGAAAATTAATTGTGGAAAAAATAAAAAAGTAAACAAAATTCTCATGACTTCGATGGAATTATGGTTCGACGATTCATCAGAAGAGGATTCCTCAGAAGAGCATGAAAGTTTTACGGAATTAAAAATAAGTAGAAAACGATTGAGGGATGCTTCCAACCCCTTGGAAATGGATTCCACCACGTAAGTGGTTCCAGCTTTTCAAAGAACTTTTGAGGTCTAAATCATTAAGAAAATTTTGGAAGAAATACCTTTTGCAACTAGAGGATTTGCCTCGACCAATGACACCAGTTTTTCCAACTGTGATTTGTTGCTCACCATCTTAGACCTCCATAAGATAAGCAAAAACAGTTGAAAATAAGTTTAAAGTCGTCAAAAAACTAAAAAAAAGCACAAAATACTTACATTTTTGAAGAAATTATTTTGCAGTATGAAGCCCATCGAAAGCAAAATTCGGTTCGACTGAAAATTCGTTAAACAACGAATATTTCGGCAGGGTTGCACTGCACATAATAAGAACTTGACATTCGATATTCGCTGTTCGATAACACAGTGCAACACAAAAATTCAAAACAAAAAAACACTTATCCCAGCCGAAAGTACTCGATGAGAGGAGAAAAGTAATTTCTGGATTTTGCTAGATTGGTTGCCGTTCGTTTTTTATGAGCCTCTATAGTTTGTATGGAGGCTTTGCTATATCTACATTTGTATGGCAAAATCCGTATCAAGGAGTGGTCGTATGAAGTTAGTATGTAATGGAAAGTTGTTCATAATTTTATAGGCTACATTTTTCCCTTGATTGTTTGGTAAAATTTTCAATAGTTCAAGAGCTGTAGTCGAAAAACGGACAAAATCGGTGAAAAAAGTGGTAATTTTTTCGACATTTTTGGGGTTTTGAGCATGAAGATGAAATTTTTCCGACTTAATATATTCAGCGTTTTTGTTGGCCGAGTCAAGAGCTACAACTTTGCTGAAGATTGCAAAAAAAATTCACAGCATTTTTCGAGCTATGGCCATGCGAAAAATAGAAGAAAATTGCAAAAAAGTGCTCAAAAACGAATTTGGCGAAAAAACTATAGAGGCTCATAAAAAACAAACGGCAACCAAACTAGCAAAATCTAGAAATTACTTTTCTCCTCTCATCGAGTACTTTCGGCTGGGATAAGTGTTTTTTTGTTTGGAGTCAAAAAGTTGAATATTGCGTCACAGTGTAACCATCGAAGGTCGATTGTCGAAAGCATAATATGCATAAAAGGGCATAATATGCGAAAACCAGCGTCCAGCTTTTGACGAGGAAGCTTTTGATGAAGAAAATGCCCCAAACCCCAGCCAGCATCCCTTAGAAAACTTGGATACGAGTTACGAAGCTCAAAACGAAACTGTTTTTAAAAAAAGAATGCGCAAAGAAAAAGAAAAAAAATGGAAATAAGACGGAAAGGATAAAGTTGTTAGAAACTCAGATGAATGCATAGCAAAGTTACCATGATGAAATGCTGTCAATTATGAGGGACATTAACAAATGCGCACAAAAAACTGAGGAAGATACGAAAAAAATGTATTACCTCAAAAAGGACACATCACGAGAACTTTTAGAGCTTAAAAGAGAAAAACTTAAATTATATAAAAATCAAGTCCTGAAAACAGAAACTTTCAAAAACCAGATCATCAAGAACTAGATGTTATATAAAAAGATGTGCCTTCAGTGATAATTCCATGTGATTATGCCATGCTACCAAAAAAGTGATCTCATAGAATAAGATTTAATTTAATAATGGAAATGATGTGATAATTTTTGTTTTATGTAATATACATGTTTACAATTGAATAAAGTCATATTATTTATAAATTTTTTAAAACAGAACTGAATTATTTGCTTGCTGTCTGCTCATGATCTTCATTGGAAAAGTCTTCTGTGGGCACTTGCACTTTTGGGTTTTTTTGGTGTATAATGAAGGGCTCTCGCCTGTAACAAACATCTTAAATGATTCTTCAAAACTCCAATTGTTCGCTCAATTATATTTCTGGCTTTAGCATGCTGTGTGTTGTATGTGCTTTGTGGAGAACCATCCTCAGGATTCCTGAACGGCGTCATTAAATATGGTTTCAAAGCGTATCCAGCATCGCCTGAAATAATTGAAAAATCAAGTACACATTTCTTTTTTATTAAGTAACATACCAAGCAACCAAGTGCTTTGAATACCATTTTGATATTGTTGTTCTAAATGTGTTTTCAAGGACGACATATTAAAAACCATGGAATCATGTGTTGCGCCCGGATTTTTTGCATTAATGAACCGAATTTTCATTGTTTGTTCACAAGCCTGAAGATAACATAAACATGAATAATTGAAATAAAAAAAAACATAGCTTATATACTTACATTGTAAGTCTTACAATCATAGCATTCATACTGAAGAATCCATTTCTATTATAGCATAAATATTGCAATTCTTTCTTGAGAACCACAATTTTAATGTGTGTGCCATCAACACAGCCAATTATTTCCGGAATTCTGCTTTTATTAAAAAAAAATATGATTTTGCTTGTTGCAGTTCTGTCTCAGTATAATGGAATTTTATCCATCTTTCGCATATGCAATTTTCTAGAACTTCTAACGCCTCCGATAACACCACAGACACCGTGGGCTGCGCAAGTTCAAGCGCATTTTTATTCCCAATGCTCAATTGGTACGATCCCTGAGCAAAAAATCGTAGAACTGTTTGCCAATTTCAATATGCTTGGAATCAGCTGCTCATCCGCAGTAGTCATCAAGTCCTCCACAAACGCTTCCTAGGACAGTCGAAAGTTCTGTAGAAACCTGTAAATAAATTTTCTAAATGGTTTAGACCTCAAAAGTTCTTTGAAAAGCTGGAACCACTTACGTGGTGGAATTCATTTCCAAGGGGTGCATCCCTCAATTGTTTTCTACTTCTTTTTAATTTCGTTAAAACTTTCATTCTCTTCCGAGGAATCCTCTTCTGATGAATCGTCGAACCATAATTCCATCGAAGTCATGAGTATTTTGTTTACTTTTCTATTTTTTCCAAAATTAATTTTCAAACAAACCTTGTTAAGTTATCCAAGTGACATTTAGCGGTTAGAAATAAATTATCGTAAACAAGCCTAATGAGCTAAATTCACAATAGAACTATTCTTTGTCGAAAGCACGTCATAATACCAAACGCAAATTCGATCGATCAGGGCATTCGACTACAATCGAAGATCGAAAGAAGCTCATAATAAGGGCCAATAGCTGGTGTATAAGGCCGCGTTTATAGTGAACGCCATACAGACAGGCAGGCAGACAGGCAGGCTGAAATCTGTGTGAAAAAACGAGATGCAGATACCTATCTATCTCGCTTGTTCACATTGCCTGTCTGCCTGCCTGTCTGACTCGGCGTTCACTATAACCGCAACCTAAGAAGGTATCGACGCGGGATATTTTGCAATTTTACGGCTGTTTTAAGCTGCTATAAAATCCCTTGAAGGAGTGTTGCTAACATTATCACCAGTGTTCCTAACATTATCAAATGCTGCTCGCCTCTTAAAGAAATGGCTGAGAAGTTTGACATTCATCTAGTTTGGTAGGGACATTCGTGAAAACTGTAGAGCTGGTGAGCTGGCTAAGGAAGATACGGTGAAAGCGCTCATGGCGGTTATTGAAACACTAGTTATGCCATTTACGACGTGCAGACTGGCTTTTAGGCATACTGCTGTTAATTTAGCAAACTCAAGGTAGCATCACATTAATACCTGCAACATCACTAGGCAGCTGAGGCCCAGGTTAAGTGAAAAATGCACAACAAGGCAATAGTTTTGGTGAGGAATGATCTTGCTTTAGAATAGCTGTCATAACAGGACATTGCCTTATAGATAGGCATGCCATCAAAATGGGGGTTCATGCGATTGATTTCTGTAGGAGCTGCAGAGATGAAAAAGAGATGGAGTTGTAATCGCATCTACTTTGCTCATGTCCGCCTCTCTTCCGCAGACGACAAAAACCCCTATTTCAATGGCCCTATAGATCTCGAAAAATGAAAACGTTAAGCGTCTGCTGGGTTTTGTAGCAAGTTCAGGGTGATTTTCATACACATCGTCGGGCAGATCCTTGTGGTATTAGAATGCACCAATCCTTTGGTCTAAGTTGTTCGACCGAACGGCCGACTACCACCTTAACCTAATTTAACCGTATCTACTTATTAAAGGCTTTAAATGCTGACATTATTCATGATATTGAAAAAATACGGCCAAAAATGCTTGGAAAAGTGCTCGAAAATTTTGTCTCCAAGAAGCCGCCATTTGACACCGTTAGACTTTTTTTATGGGTTGCCGTTAAAGATCGATGATATGCCGACAATCCAGAAATAATGCTTGCACTAAATCACAATATTGATAGCGCTATTATCGAGATTGAAACCATTGAAAATTTTCTGCAAAATTATATTTTAATTTCGGAAATATGATCTTCTAAACGCTCATTACAACAGTTAAAAATTTCTTTTGAGCACTGTTTTTTTTTATTAGAATCGACAAAAGGTCATTGAACAACAGACAAAATTTACTTTGACCTTCGAGAAGAGCATAATTTTATCGTATTTATGCTGCCATGAACTTTAAAGCTCAAGTTTCGGTTAATGGTACTCATACATCATTCACGTTTTCTCGCTTTATTAGACAGACATCCTTAATTGCTTTCTGCGGTCAACTTCAACATAGTTGCATAACAGTCTTATGGGCAGTTCTAGTGTTGTTTTTCGCTTCCATTTCATGAGCTTAAGTTGCTTTGATGGTTGACAGATTCACTGTTTTTATTTTTTTCAGTATGGCGATATGTGTGTGAATAGTTAGCACAAAATTGTGTCCAACTTAGCAGTATAATGAGAGGCAGACAAGCCAAGGATTTAGAGCGTAGTCTGCAACAACGCTTTAAATTCGAAAAATGTCATCAACTATAAGGACATTTCATGCCAGAAATGCTTTCAGAACATTAATCTATCTCCTTTACATCCTTTGTATGGATACATTTCAGATACAACTGCAACAACACCCTCGATACTACAGTGATTTAAAGCAGCTCAGTTGATGCTTCTTAAGACATTCGATAATTCATCTTATGGATCAATAAGTAATTCAATTTATTGACTCAACTTTGAAGTCAGCTTTTGAGAAATTAACTCATTAAGTTTAATGTTTGGAGTATGCAAACCCTGACTCATGATTATGTGATTGTCTGTTTATGTGTGGCTCTTTGTGTGTTTATCCGGTGCTGAATTCAATAACGTGCTACCAATTAATTGGCTAACAATGAGCTACTTGAGCTCGAGTCCTTGACACTTTAATTGACTAATTTAATTAGGTTGTTACAACAATGCTCGGGTGTCTTGCAGCATTCAATGTTGACCTACTTGTTAATGACCTCAGCAATATAAGCCATAGATGCTTAGATAAAAAAATATATCAAAAGTGTTGAAATAATAACACGTGTTTCTTATGATTTCTATAGTATTTCTCTCTCCTTAAAAAAAGCAAAATCAGAAAAGTCCTTAATGGAAAAATAAAAAATAACAAAAATTTGTCCATCTTACTGCATTGTGATGAAATAGCAATTCTTTAAAATTCTTAGATGGACTCAGATAAGATGTCTCATAGTGTTTCATGGCGCCTGACTTAAACGCTTACAAAAAGCTTGAATGGAATCCAATATATGTATGTGCTAAGCTTGATTATTTGGAATTTTATTTGTCGTGCACTTGAAAAGTGTTACGAGGATATATGATGCATTTGCCTCTGTGTTGCATCTGTTGCATGTTGAGTTCACATTGGCTATAATCCTTCGAGAATTTCAATTCCATACTCGTGTACATATTCAATTCGATTCGATGTCGGTGCAGTGCAATAAAACTCGATTTAATTAAATTGAATTTGCTCTGAAGTGCTATACAGCATCATCCATGTATCAATCCATCTCGCTCGTACAATGGTTCGCCCCCCCTAACCGCGATATTTGTAAACAAATATAACTCATGGATAAATTCATGATAGAATAGAAAAGGTAGTCTTGTCGCTGAAAACGTTCTTCTCTCTCAGAGACGGAACTGTCAAAATCAATACAAAAACAAATTTGCCTTGTCTTTTTGCCGCTTAACGAGGTTTGCTGCTTTTTTTGTCGAATCTGTATTAAAGCTTTTCGGCATGCAAAGACTTCCTTGTTTATTGTACCATGAAAAAATTTGTGTGCTTAATTTGTATAAAGTATTTGCACACACACAAGTTTTGACTTTAACAACAGGGGCGCATTCAAATTCTGATACTTTACTGATGGCATTTTAAATGTATGTAAATGATACTGTAACTCCCAATGAAATAACAAAAACAAAAAAAACAAATTTTCCATTTCAGCCCTTGAAAGGACTCTGATAGAGTTTCTCATGATCAATTGTGTTGTGTGTGTTATTAAATGTTTGTACACAATTGACCGAGAACTGGACCTACATGTTTTATGCCGACTCCGAATGGCTAAAGTTCATGTTCTCAAGAAACCTTACGTGCACTGAGAAAAAAACACATACCTTGCTCCGGTAAAAAATTTCTCTATTTTTGATAATAGCAATTTTCTGTTTTTCAAATAAAATTTTCTTCAATTAGAATAAATTTTCACATTTTCGTAGAAATATTTCTTTACTTCTAGGAAATGGAAACATTTCAATGTCTCCAATAATGATAAGTATTTTTCTCGCACAAAAAGTTTCTCATTTTTAGAGAAATTTTATTGAAAATGAAAAACGTTTCTTATATTTTGATAAAAAATTCACTATGAGAAGTATTTTCTTCAATAAAAACAAATATTTTCTCAAAAAAAAAAGTATTTTTCTCTAAAAATGATATATTTTTCTATTTCATGGTAGCTTTTTATCATTTTTAGAGAATTTTTAGTATCGCAATCAGAGAATAGCATTCTCTGTAGCAAAGTCTATACCATTTTTCTCTAAATATGATGCCTTTTTTATCATATTCCGAGACACTTTTTTCTGAGTGTGGCATTATTTTACTCTCTGAGGTTTGCGATTGTCTACAGAGAGGTGGTGACCGATCAGAAAAATTGTTTTATTGAAAAAAACTTTCGCCGTGACTGGGGATCGATTTCGGGGTCCGAGCATGCAAAGCCTCACACTTAACCTGCATGCGACGGTCGCCGTCAATGAAATAAACCCTAACGAAAATGAAATAAACCCTAAATTCTTAAAATAAAATAACAGCCAAACGCAATGAAATAACACACAAATAGAAAATGAAATATGCCCCAAAATTTGGGGCTTATTTCATTATGAAAGGGTTAAAAATGAAATAAGCCCCAAAAAGATGAAATAAGCAAAAAAATTGATTTCAACTCAAAATCAAATTATCCCCAAAATAAATTAAACAATCCCCAATTAAAAGACAATACTGTAATTCAGTCATACACTTGGATGTTTAATATGCGCCTTAACAGATGAATATTTTGTAATTTGAATTTTACAAAATCCAAAAAAAAACTTTTATTAAAGTTTTAAAATAAAAGATATACGCACAAAACTAAGAAGTTCGAAACAATCCATTATAAACAAATCCATTTTACCCTCTTTTACCATATAATTAGTTGTATATGCGCCTTTTGCAGAATTTATAATTTGTAAAAGGTGCAGCTACACGGGAAAAAATTGACAAAAATTACCAAAATTTACAAAATGCGAAGAAACTAATTTTAAAACAAACAATATGGAAAATTTCTTTTTTCCAACAAACAATATGGAAATATTAACTTATAAAAAAAGAAATAATCCCAAATAAAATGAATGATTTGGAGGTTAAATCGAATGAAATATTTCCCAAAAACAAACCGAAATGAAATGAACCCCAAATAAAAAATGTTTGGGGATTATTTCATTGGACTTTATTTCATTATGAAATAAACCCCAAAAAGAAAATAAAAGAACAACCAAACAATTTGGACTTTTTTGTGGCCAAAAATGTATGGAACTTTTTTGGGGCTTATTTAATGGTTTTTGGGGTTATTTCATTTGGGGGTTATTTCGTGAAGTGAATTAAAATATCATATGAAAATATTTCTGATAAAATTTCACTCTAGTCAAGATTTGTCTATACAAATTTGTCTATACAAAGCTTTTCTATACAAACATTAGTACATTATTAAGTACTGACTTTCCTCAAATCAAAACAAAAAATATTTTATTCCGATATTTTTCTTTTGTTTCTTTTATCAGACCCCTTTGATTCCGGAGTATGCATGTATAAACTGCCAAATCAAAGGCATATTCCATTAAATGTTAATTTTTCAAATCTTTTTCAATGTGAATAGAAGTAGTTTTTATTCGATTTTATGACATATCAAGTCATCAGATTGATTTTTATGGATTCTGAGAGATTTTCTGTTCGATTTTTCGAAATTTCAAACTCGGAGTGCGTATTTAAGATCAGAGATTTGGGTAAATTTTTAGTTATTAGATAATTGTTTATGGAACTGGATGCGATTTTACCAT
Organism: Tetanocera ferruginea; assembly: GCA_958299015.1. Taxonomy (NCBI): domain Eukaryota; kingdom Metazoa; phylum Arthropoda; class Insecta; order Diptera; family Sciomyzidae; genus Tetanocera; species Tetanocera ferruginea. Next base: position 39,471,280 of record OY282643.1, read on the forward strand.
TTTTATTAAGTCATTTGATATGGATGCCATACCTGCCTTTCATGCTATTTTACTTTTTATTTTTCGAACTTGATCTTTAATTTTCAGACAAACGCTTAAATATGAAATTTCCTTATGGTAGCTCTATAATAACGGCTATAATCGTGTCGTCAGACATACAGTTATGACTAAATCGATCTAAGTACTTTGACAAAATCGTACTGTGTACGATTTACTATACTTGCCATTAATTATATACTTGCCAGTTATGGAAGTTTCACACGTTGTGACAAAATACGCAGCACAGTCGACTGAGTCCGTTGTAAAGATGGACAAAATTAAAAGGATCATGTTAAGTTTAAAAATTGGTTGAAGTTCCTTAAGAAATTTTAAAAAAAGTTAATATTGGTCTATTCTTATGGGTACTTCTCTTGGATCTATATTTATTTCTTATATGATTTTCTATGTTGGATGTTCATACAATGGTTAGCCGATATTAACGAATCTCGGTCAGATTAAAAAATAAAAGAATGTAATGTTAATGCTAACAATTTTCGAAAACGGCTAGATCGTTTAGGACCTGTGTTAGTTTTTTACATGATTTTTATGGGGCGTATATAGGTAACAGAATACACAAATAGATGTGTACACTGAGAAAAAAAACACATACCTTGCTCCGGTAAAAAATTTCTCTATTTTCGATATAGAAATTTTCTCTTTTTCAAATAAAATTTTCTTAAATTAGAATAAATTTTCACATTTTCGAAGAAATATTTCTTTACTTCTAGGAAATGGAAATATTTCAATGTCTCTAATAATGATAAGTATTTTTCTCGCACAAAAATTTCTCATTTATAGAGAAAAATTTATTGAAAATGAAAAACTTTTCTTATATATTGATAAAAAACTCACTAAGAGAAGTATTTTCTTCAATAAAAACAAATCTTTTCTCAAAAATAAAAAGCTTTTTCTCAAAAAACGATATATTTTTCTTTTTAATGGAAGATTTTTACCATTTTTAGAGAATTTTTAGAATCGAAATTAGAGAATAGCATTCTCTGGAGCAAAGTCTATACCATTTTTCTCTAAATATGATGCCTTTTTTATCATATTCCGATAAGCTTTTTTCTGAGTGTAGGTACTAAAAATGAATCTATTCTGTGAAGAATCCAATTTAATATTTTCTTAAACCCTTTGTGGCCACACTTCAGCCAGGCCACATAGCAGATACACGGGATAACTCCCCACCCGGCACAAAACCCGACTTCGATATCGAAAATGGGAAAATAAACGAATAATTCGTGAAGAAAACTATCGAGTTCGATATCGATTACGATTCGAAAAAGATGCGTTTGGCGGACGTAATGGTTACTTCGTAAGCGAAGGTTCGCTTATTTGTCGAAAAAGTATTTGCTTATGATTCGAAAAATTATTCGTTTTTGTGTCGAAATATCATTCGCATCCGAATCGAAAAACTATTTGCTTTTGTGCCGAAAAATTATTCATTTACGGTTCTTCAGCGATCAATATATCGAAACAAATACGAAGAAAATTATTTAATTTTTTCATTCTAAAATGATGCTTAAATGATCCATTTTGCACTTATAACGATTTGCACCATTTTGCACCTGAGACCTTTTATAATGTGCATGATGAATGGTTTTAAAAACTAAGTTAAAAACTCATTCGTTTTGATTGTATTTTTTTTTTAATTTTTTTTAACAAAATTCATTTACATTTGTTTTAAAGTCAGCCTTACATTCTAAGCTTTAGTATAAAGTATTCATTAAATTAAACATTTCATTAAAATTGACTCATATTATATAAAAAGAAAAAAAAAACAAAATTAAAACTAAGCATATTAATAAGTGATTAGTTAAGTAATATCAAAATTTAAAAAGTAACTTAAAAGGAAAATATAATCATTTTATAATAAAATTAAAAATTAAGTTTGTGGATATTGAAATGATTTAGTTTCTATGATAATGAGATCATTAATTTGCGTAAAAAGTTTAACTTTTAAAAAATATAATAGATTTGAAACATATTAAGTTTATTACTCAACTCCACCCTTCTTTGAATCCTCATATTTTTTTAACTTATTGATTCTATCGTGTGCGTACTGAAAAAATTTTTGAGTGATTTTGTCGAAGTCTTCATCGCCCAAAGAAAATTTTTGCCGAAATGCACCTGTAAAACAAAAAAAACAGAGCTTCTGAATGTTTTTGTTTTAGCATAAGTTTAGTATATTATAAATTACTTCTGATAGCAAGCGTCAAGGACAACCCACGAATGGTTTCTTTGGTAGATGTACCTCTCCATGAAAATTGCTCAGCAATCTTGTCAACAAATATTTTTCGCCAGCAGATGCGGACAAACTTGTCCGAGTTGGTGCAATTTATTTGACGAAGTTCAGTTACCTGTAATAGTCTTACATTAAATTCATATATATAAATATATAATAACTACTAGAATTATACCAGAAGAGAGTGCATTTCAATATTTGATTGGAGCTCTTTTTCAAAATTTTTGAAGTCTTCCATATTTTCAAAAGGTTTCGTAGGGATCGATGAAACATTATTTTCCATTTGATGAACTTTGCTTTTTAGAGATAAGTTCTCCTTTCGAAGTTCTATTACTTCATTTAAAATACGGCTCAACAGCGATGTTATGTTTTCATCCATTTTGTTTACATGATCTGTCAAAGCTGAAATCAAAAGTTAAATAAAATCATTAATGTTAAATGTTGGAGATATATAAATTTAAGTGTTACCTGCTAGTTTTTCTTCGACACCATCATGCCTTTTTGGTTGCTCTTCAACAAAAATGTATTTTGATTGCTGCGGGCCTTGATGCGAAGAACGTTTCATTGTGTTGTAGCAGTAAAAAATTATGTACGCTTAAATAAGTGGGATGAAAATATTTGAATTACTGTCAGAAGTATGAAAAATTTTTCCAGAAATAGCCGTAGCGGTATGTTTTTCAGAACTGTGTCCAATATTTAATGATCTGGAATAGAATATGCCAACTAAAGATGACCTTATCGGATATAAAAACAAGTCGTTTAGGTTCAATACTTCATTACTATGTAAGATGAAATCATTTGAATTTTTTTCAATTTTGAAGATTTTAAAAATTTTAAAAGTATCTTTTTTAACAAAATAATAGCAATCTGCGTCTTTCAGACCAAAGTATAAATTGTGGTATAATACTTTAACTGGAATAGAATTTTTGCTGTATATTTTATTTTTAAGCACAGACTCTTCATTGAAAATACCGAGGGTACTGCGCTCAACAATTCGTTTATAAATTTGAGCAACAATATTATCGCCTTTTTTAACTAATTTTTTTAGCTGCCCCAAGTAATTTTCAAATTTAAAGGCACTTATTGTTTCTAACGACCCAAAGTTTTTTGCATCTCCAGCTAAATGAATTAAGCAATGGAAATTGTAGCTGAGCATTGTAAATGAATACAAAATTGGTACATCTTTTACAAAATCTTCCAGCATCATATTTGCAACTCCATTTTGAGTTGTGCAGTAATCTTTATGTAGCAATAATCGAACTCCCATGCTCAAAAGAAGAAAGTGTTTATATTTGGCCTCATCTAAAATATCTCGAAAAACTACAAGTCCGGTATAAAGCAAAAATGTTCGCAGCTCAGTTGCTTTGTATCGGTCTAATTCATAAATTGATCTTGGCTTTCGATTAAACTCACTTGGTGTTTGTCTTCTTATATCCATTAATTTGTTGTTTAAAGAATTAATATCATCCCGACTGAAAGAAAAGGCGTGTCCTCTGGTTTTTACTAGTGATACTAAAATAGTTCTTACAACACCTAAGCAAACAACGTGCATGTAATCGAGGGGAAACTGTTGAACCATATCTACGGGAAGCTCTTCCAATACAAGACGATTCTGTTTGTTGTGGTGATTCATATGAAATCTACTGCGAAAATCAGAATTATTTCTCAGTTCACTACTATTATCAAACTTAAAAATAGTTCTATTTTGCAGTCTTTCTCCCCGTTGAGTACACTTTGTGCAACAGAAATACCCGGAATGACCTTTCACTCCTAATATATATGCACGAGCAGGAGCATCACACACGAAGGATCTGCATAATATATTATACAATTTTCCCTTTATAGACATTCCACAATTCATCAGCTCTTTCATCTCAGCAACAAAATCTTTAAGAAAGACGTCTGCATCCTGAGGTTTTGAAGAACCGACAAAAACTCCAACTAGGAAAACTTCATTTGTTTTGTTTATATTTATTAATATAGGCCACGCCTGTTTGGAAGAGCTTCCAAATAGAGGCAGACCGTCCACATTTATATTTAAATATATGTCGCTACCATCCATTTGATTTTTTTCAAAAAAATCGGTCAAAGCATCTCTAATGCCATAGTGTACATATTCCCCTCGATCTAATAGCGTTTTTGGGCACACCCGGGGTGTCTTCTTCAACGCTCTTACATCCTGAGGTAAAGATGGAATTTTTTCAGCAAGGATAGACAGCAAAGCATTTGAAGCCCTTCGAATTGTGTTGTTGGCAGAAAACCATTTAGCGACTTTCAAATTAAAGCTGTCCTCTTCCAATATTGGACAATCTGCCGAAGGAACGCTGCTGGAATACGTGGTATCCACTTCTCCTGCATCATTTAAATTTATTTCCAATATAGCTTCTGCCGTGTTCAATTGCAAATTTGAAGTTGACGCTAAAGTTGCAGTAGATTGTGGCAAGCAGCTTTGCGAAACAGCATCCACTCTTGCACCGATTTGCGACGGCCCACATTTAATTGCATTTACTACATGCCTGCATTCACTGTTCAATCTATAGGTTTTTTTCATTATATTTACCTGAATAGTTTGCACTTAAACGTTTAAACACTTCGAAACAATGAAAAAAAACAAATAAACTTAAATAAATTACGTCTTCTATTCTCACATGACACAAAATTCTTCGCTTGCTAAAAACTAAAAGTACGATATTTTTCTTCGATAAAAGTTCGTAGCAAACGAACTTTCGCTGTGAACGAGATATGTGCCGGGTGGGTCATCACTCCACGCTGAAAAACCTAGTTGTACAAGAACAATATGGGTGTTCCAAGACTTCTTCAACCTTCCTAATGATTTCTATCGGTCAATTTATAGATGGCATTCTAAAAAGTTAAAATCAATTTCAAAGGTTTTACATCTCACAAATTAACTATTTCTGAGCCGGGGGTAATTAGTCACCTAGTGTGGCCGACAAGGGTTAAAAAAATTAAATCAAAAATTTCATTAAACGTATCACCTTACTAAAATGCTCATAAAAACTTCAAACTAAAGTGAAAATCAATGAAATTTTCAACAATGAATCACAAAAAAATATACTTTAAATTTAAAAACCTAAAAGTTTGGATCTGTGACAAAATAAGGAGATGTACTTCCTTGAAATACCATAAATTTTAAGAAAATATAAAAAAATAATCAATTTTCTTTCATATGTAACTTCCACAGGTAATCGCGAGTAATGATCAAAACAATGCACATGAAAATATAAATCTTTATAAACAAATGGTAAAAAATCTGTTTGCTACTTGTTGCAACCTAGTTTGTTATTCTGTATATAAGAAAAGTCTTAAAATGCTTTTTATTTTTTTTTTAATTTTTTTTAATTTGTTTTTTAATTGGTTTTAATAAGTTATATCAAATAATATATTGAAAACCAATTAAGCTATCAGAAATCTTAATTTCATGAATTAATTATAAAAGCATCGACACTTAAAACTTTAAAATGCTTGCGCTGCACAGTGGACTGTTTAGCCTTTTTAGACGGAATAAAATCGAGTTTGAGTGCACGGAATGATTTGAAATTTGGAATTTCAGTTATTTAGTGGCACATCTTCGTTACACGTATATTTCACTTCCCAGATATACCATATGGTACCAAAGTTACAAAAATGTATATGGGGAAATTTGCTATTTCGCTTCCATAAATCACGATTTTCCATTTTTCTGTTAATAACATAAATTCTTAACGAAGAACGTCATAGAAAGGTAGACCACTTTTCAACTATAACCCCTTAGTTTTTGTAGTTTTATGTTTTTTGCTATACTATATTGATACAGCAACCTCACCATTCTTCAGTATTTTAGTATTGAAAATATAAATATTTTTTAATCATCACCTCATTCCCCCATCACCTGTCTCGCCACTACTTCAAAATTATTGTAAATTTATTTATAAACTTATGACAATACTTTTTTGATTCGAATCATTTCTCATAAAAATATTAGTTAACTAATAAGTACTAAGATAAAAAGTAAGTGCACTCATGAAAAATGTAGGAAAATATGATATTTGTTTAAATGCTAGTGTTGTTGTTTTGTTGTTGCTTTTTGTAATAGGAATGCATTGAGTCGAATGGGGTTATTGCACTTTACTCATGACAATTTTTGCAAATTAACGGTTCACTTAATATAAAAATGTATATACAAAATAATTAACAGCTATGTTGTAATGTACTAATTGAAAAATAAAAACTACATAAAACACAAGCAAAGAAAAAAATTGTCAAAAAGAAAATATTTTTTCAGTGTACCTACAAAACTTTTTCAACTACCAGCAGACCTTTGAATCTGTTTTGAAATAAAGTTCAGTAACCTCGCATACAAATCTTATTATATATATGCTGGTTGTTTGTGAAGTTGCATTATGGAGATAAATATTAAAAATATTTTTTTAAGTCTACCTATTTTCAAAAAAAGACATACATGACTAAAAAACGCAATGAGCAGACATGAAGTTTTCATAATTTTATATTATATTTTCCTTCCATTTTAAACGGACATTTTAAATATTTTTCTTTAAGTTGTAGGGTATAAGTGTAGGGTGCAACAAATAACAAAAAAAAAAAACATACTGGCTGCTCCTCGGTAAATTCTTCTTTACATCTGCAAATAACAGCATTGTAAGTCATTAAATGTAGAAACGACAGCAAATAATAAGCCATGCGCGCGTTTTTCTTAATTTTTTCCCAACGTGTGACATTGAGAGGTCTGTCAAGGTGCGATGGATTCTCAACATGTTCCTCTTTAAGAATTTCTCTACGGTTTGCTTGTGCTTTTTTAGTCGTCACACCGTATAATTGTTCACTTAAAAAATTCATGTATTTAAATTTTTTTTTACGTTTTTACATTTGCGGCCTTGTTATGCTGCAGCGGCTCTGTGTAAAGTAGCACCTGTGGGAATAACAATCACTTCGTCTCTCTGATAGAGGTTTTTCTGCTTGTGTGCTGAAAAAGTTAATCAATCACGTCTTTGATGGCAATCTATTAAAATCTATTAATTTTCTATTTTAAGCTTAATACTTAACTCATTGTAGAGCTTTAAACGTCTGGGTGGGACTGTATTTTTTCTATAGTGTCTTCCTCATTCTATTCAAAATACAAACATACATTGAAATGGGATGTTGTCATATCATTAGACGAAATTGAATGCTGCGAAAGAAGAGGGTAAAAAAGAAACATAGATTTTAAGACATTTTGTTTTTTTTTGGAAACTCTCCAGAGATTCCATTTATATGAATTTAAAAATATTAATTTTTTATTTTAAGACGAGCTCTCTTATTAAACATCTTATTTATGCATCAACTCGATTTGCACAACAGCATCTTGCAACACATAAAATTGAGCACACATATTGCAAAAATTTGTTACTTTGAACTTTCAGTCAACAAAAAATACGCTCTATTACACACGTACGCAATCAAATGCCCAGTAGGAATATATTTAATGCATAAGAAATGTTATACAAATGAATATGCAGAAAAAATAAAGACAAAGAAGAATACATTTATTTGACGTTATTGAATTAGCATTGAAGGAGCATGACGTGAGCTTTGCTCTCTATGAAAAAAACATCTTTGAACACTACTTGTAACGCAAACAAAAGTAGAGTAAAAGTTGAATTTGAAACTGAAAAATTTCATATTTTTCATAAAAATTTCATCAGGGAATTCCAACAGACATGCATACTTTATCCACAAAACTATCATTGAATTTCGATTTTACTGCAGTTATTTGCAACTCATAAGAACTAAGATTATGCAGTGCAGTAGTCAACAGCTTGTTGTACAACCACAACAAATGCATTAAGAGTCAACCACAAATTTACAAAACAAAAACAAAATAAACACAAAATCAGTAAACAACATCACAACTATGCACAGTTTGTGCATAGTTCTATTAATAAGTGAATAGATTGACAGATTGTGTGACATCAGTCATTCGTAATTTAAATATGATTGGCAGAATTTTTGTTGAGTTCTAAGAGTGTTGAATATTTGATCTGCAAAACTTAAAATTCAAAAGTCATGCATTTTAGAGCACATCCCAAGGAAGAAGTTTTATGCACTTAAGTAGTACTTCAGTAGGTCAATGCAGTACAGAATTGTAACAGTTATTTGAGAAGAAGAAAAATACAATGACAAAAGGCAGAAAATTAAAGAATTGGATGTGAACGAGAAATTCAATCCAATGTGAAACACAAGTGAAATTTCAAGGTTAAGTATATGAAGGTCTTGTTTATTTATATTAATTTAATGTTTTCAGTCTCTCTCTCTCTCTCTCTCTCTGCCAAGTCTTTACGACTTGTAGGTTTTGTAACAACTAGCTGTTAGCTACGATGAAGACCCGAAATAATGATGTTCTGGCTTATACACATTGACAACTACATCAACGTTTTGTCAAACGTAAAATTCCGTGTGCTGGGTAAGCTACAGCAAAGTCATCAGGAATATGAAGCTAGAGAAGACTCTGGAAGTGTTAGGTGAAAATATCTCTAGAGTACGACCACTGAGCATACAATAGATAGAGAACTCAAACCATATAAAAATTTCAACCCAAAAATAACTATATGCAATGGCTCCCACACTCTCATTTACGCTCCCATCGTGCATGCCATCCCAACAACACACAAACTGACGATCATTTGAAAGTTCACGACAATGTGGTAGCTGCGGCAATGGAAACACGAAGTTACGTTCGTTTGAACGCATGCACGATGGGAGCGTAAATGAGAGTGTGGGAGCCATTGCATAAAATTTCGATAGAAGCATATTTTTATGCGATTTGAGTCCTCTATCTATTATATGCTCAGTGGTACGACGTACTGAAAAAGGTGATCGACAAACCAGTCGACTCAGTTGCTGATAGAGAAGCTCGATTTGGTGTTCAATGGCCAAACCGAGAAGAGGAATCTCACGGAGGAGATTCAGGTCGAGATTAAAGAACTTGTTGAGATGATAAGATCTAGTAATTTGTGCAATGCAATCCAGACGCTTCGTGGCTACTCGAAAGTGGTAACTGTCATTCAACTGTCACTGAGCAGAGTTTATGCTGTCACATAAACGGCAGCCGCATACCTGCTAGTGGAATAGGCAAAAAAGCTCAGGGAGACTGGCAAATTTAAAATTGGCTGGATTAAAAGTACAGTCCGAGTGAAAGCTGATTCAAGTGTCCCGACTATGTGCGTTACGCAAAAACTTGCAACAACACAGAACGAAGTAAGGTGCTGTATGAACTGCGGAAAAGAGGAAAGACTAAAGTGCGGTGAAAGAAAGCTGCTTTTTATGCTTAGCCAATAAAAGATCCGACATAAACCACCGAGCCGATAATGTCTGTCCTTTAAAGAAGGCGCTAATCCAAAGCGAGGATAAGATTCTACAGTTGAACCTTAAGAACTGCCTCATGGGAGGCAGGACCTATTAGCGCAAACGATTGCAGATCTCAGCACTGACCTTTCAATCCTTAGCGCCTGTAAAAACCCAGGAGTTTGAGCTACTGGGAAACACTGGGAAACACTGGAAATGTTGCGATATAGTCGTGCCTTAGAATTGCACTCCATATACATACTTATACATTTCCTATAGTTGGCTACTTTTACGCTTGGGATTTTTCTAAGAGATACAGGCAGATTCGAAGTACTCTGCAAATTTTACCGTTTATCCATACAGAGCTTGAAGAAAGTTATTATTAAGAGCAAGCGTGAGAGCTTCCTGCAGCTCTGTGAAAAGACAGAGGATTGCTCGTAGGGAATCGACTACAAATTGCTTACAAAAAAGCTGAAGGTGTTCAGACAGCCCACTTCTTCGTACCGATAACTGCTAAGCACCGAAGTAAGGGCTCTCTTCCAGCCTCAGTCAGTGATTTCATCCCACGAAGCAGATAACGATCTATATCCAATGCTGATGGTGAATGCAGATCAGATGATGACAATTGTCAAATCTGTCAAGAATGACAAGTCACCAGGGCCAGATGATATTCTGAACCGTGCGTTGAAACTCGCTATCCTATCGCAATCGCAAACATTTGCTCACTGTTATAATGCATTCCTGATTTTTCCAACTTAGTCGTAGACCTAGAGACGGGTGCTCATACCAAAAGACAGCGTCTCTGCTGAAGACCGCTCAAGCTACACTCTAAAAAGTAAATCTTAATATTAGGTAAAAAATTGTCTTAAAATAAGCTGCAACAGCATTAAGACGGCTTTTGCTGAAATCACTTTTGCCTTTTTATACTGTAAAACAGCATTCAATGATGTCTGACTTAAAGGCAGAAAATGGTAAATGCAGCCTTACCTTCGCTGAATTTCAGCCCTTATCGTAAACAAACTGGCCTGAATAGGAATGCAAGCTATCTTAAATTAAGACTCATATGATGAATTGTAGACATTTTTAATACAAAAACCAATAAATTTGTTTAAATTAAGCTGGCTTGTTTTAAAATCAACTTCCAAAAGCTAACTTTAAATATGTTTCTTTGGGTTTTTAAGCATTTAGAATACTACAATTCAAAACATGCTTAAATTCAGGCACAAGTTGATTTAAAGGCAGTCTTTAAAATACGCTTTACTTTTTAGAGTGTACCGACCTAATTTTTTACCTAATTTCAAAGGTAAAATCTTTGAGCGAGAGTTGTGCAATCGAATATAATATGCCATCCAGGAGGGCTCTCTAATTGCCAAATTGGGTTTTGGAAATTGAACAACAGGTGCTATTTCACGTTTCACTCAGCCAATTGGAGCAAGATTTTGAAAACTCTCAAGGATTTTAGCTAACTCAAAAAGTCATTGCTTATTACTTCGATGATGGAGTGCTGCCTCACAGTGACTTCACAGAGTGAATACCACACAGAAGACGGCACAATGATATATAATGTCACCGGCGGTGTTCTTCAGGGGTCAGTTCTAGTCCCTCTTCCCTGAAACGCCAAGTTAAATGGTGTTCTAAGGCTCAATGTACCTACAGGAGTCCCGATAGTCGAATTTGCGGTTGACTTAGCGGTTGTGGAAACAGCAACACAATCGAATGAAGTAGAGGCCCCTAGTAGTGTTGCTATTAGCACTATCTATGAGTAGCTAAAGTCTGTCGGGCTTAGTTTAGCCGAACACAAGACGGAGGCGGAACTCCTTAGAAGCCCGGAAAAGTCCAAAGTGAGCAGAATTGAGGTACATCGAAGCCATTCATTAATGTTAGCACTTCTACAGAAGACTTAGGAAAGCATTCCTCCCAATGACATACATACGTTAAAAGAATGCCTGCTGGGTATGAAAGTAGAAGGCATGGAACTTACGTCTTTCCCTTCCACAAAACCTTCTGCTGGAAGTACTTTTTTTTGCTGGGTTGCTGCGCTATTATAAAAGTTTCTGAAGATGCAGCACTTGCTAACTCGATTCCCATCGATCTCTTGGTAGATGAGGCTCAGCCAATAACTGGCCACGAAAGCACACCCACTCGTATAAAATTGGCTAGAGAGAGAAACATCTCACAGTGGCAGGTATCTTGGGAAAGTTTGGAGAAGGGACGCTGGGCCCTTCCAAAGGAAGAAGTTCATCCAAAAGCAGGTAAAGAAGAAGGGAAAGTTGTGGCTTCCATCCCTTCTACTTTCATATCCAGAAGGCATTCTTTTCACATGTCTTTGGGGGGAATGCATTTCTTAGTATTCTCTAGAAGTGCTTTTAGATTTTTTCAATGGAAAATTTCTTTGAGGTTTTTAGTGAAAAGATTCTAGTAGGTATTTTCTAGGAAAACTTAAAGAAGGCATTGTATTATTCCGGAGACATAAGACAAAATGCTTCCAAGAAAGTGCCTTGTGCAAGCCATGCTCTGGAAGCATTCTTGGAAGCTATTAAAATAGCTTTTGTAGATATTTATGAGAATGCCTCCTGAAAGCACTTTTCGAATAGACTGAGGAAAAGCACAATTGGATTTTTAGAATGTCTTCTGGAAGCAGGAGAAGGCAAGGCTGCTTTAGAAAATATCTGTATAAATTGAAAAATGGAGGTGACCCCATTGTACCCATGACTCTGGTAGTACAGTTCACGTCCTAGTTCATTTGAGTGTCCTAAGTTTCACAATGAAGATATGAAGCTTCGGTTCTTTTCGGCGAAGTGGTGACAGCTCAAAACTTAGTCAATCTTATGCTGAGAATCATTCTGTTGCTTACTCTGCTAAATAAATTGTTTAGTGGTGGAGGTTTTGTCATAGCTTTTTTGAAAATTAACGAACTTGAAAATAACGCAGAATCGAGTTTTTGCAAAATAGGCCAGCATAAAATAAGAAACTATCACAAAGATAGGGGTTCTCTCCTGAAACAGGGTCGCCATCGAGTTGGTGAGAAAATAGAGGCTACCAACTTGAGTCCCCCGAAAGACAAGTTTTGAAAGTCCCCCTACAGATCAGATTTGCACTTCAGTTTTCTGGTTATTACCTCATCCCCTGAAGTAATTCCTTAAAGCAGTTCCACGGGATTCATAGAAGGTCGGAGACTCAATGCGGAGATTAGGTTTAGGATAAAAGAATCGTAGACTTCCCTCAACTACCAAATAAAATAATAACAAAATTAAAAAGAAACAATTAAAAATTACCGTCAAATTCTCTTACATGTATTTCCTTCTGGCTGAACAGAATGATGACGTTTGCAGCGTGTGGTAATTAACTGTCAAAAGTTCGAAAAAGGCTTAATACATTAAATACGAACAGAATCTGTTCGCTGCCAACATTTGGAAGACGATTGGAAGATAAAAAGTTGATTCGGCGACTCCCTAAGGATTCGCCTAAGAATTTTTTGGTAGATGGACCTTTTAGATCGCCGAAACGATGAATGCGCGATTTTCATAAATTTTCAAAATCTTCCTTCGCTCATTCCGGCTATCGTTGGATGATGGATCGCTTTTCGATCGTCCAAGGGATGAATGCGCGATTCAAAAAAGTTTCAAAATCTTCCTTGCTCATTCCGGCGATCGTTGGAAGACGGTTTTTGAAAAAAATTCGGAAATCTATTATTGGAATATGAAATAAAAAGTTGAAAAACTTTAAAAAAATTTCCTATCGAATCGCCTAAGACTCCTCTTGGCGATTCGTCAGCGAATCTTCCAGGCGAATCGCTTAAGACTCCTCTTGGCAATTCGTCGGCGAATCTTCCCGGCGAATCACTTTTTTGGCCTCAGCTGCTTAAATTCGGCGATTCCCGGAAGACTCTCAGAAGAGTTGGCCGGCGATTGAAAATGTTCGCAGGGTTCATTCCAGTTACTTGTAGTTGTATCTGAAGTTGAAGTTGAAGTTAAGCTTACTTTAAAAATAGTAGCGAGCCACTTTGACATTTGCGAAAATTGAAAGCATTATAGTAAAAAATAAATTCAATTTTAAGTGTCAAAGTTGTTTACATTGTAGACAGATCTGATTTCAAAATAGACCGCCATCGATAGAATTTAAATGATTTTGACACCTTAGCTACGCTGTGAATTTAGATGCCGTTTTATTATAGCTGTCTGGCTATCTTCTAAAGCAGATGATATCATTCGTTTTTCATTGTTTCCTCAGAGATTTATAGACGGTTGAATACAATACCTTTTTGAACATTTTTTTCAACCTACACAGAAAACCATATCTAGCTATGTGTATCTTTATCTAGATCATTATTGCATTAAATATTAAATTTTATGGCGCCACAAAAAAACAAAGTAGCCATCAACTAAACACTGACTTAACACATTGCAATTGAAGTACTTAGTTTTCGGGGTAGCCAGTGTTGAAAGTTAATAAAAGTGAAAATTAATGTGCCCAAGAAGTAGAGCTGCAGCACAGCGCGTCAAAGCAAAAAAAAAAACAAAAAGAAAAGAGAAAAATTTAAGCAACAAGTGTTGATTTGCTTAGCCGAGTTTCAAAAGCGTTTGTGCAAATGTGTGGGGTGTGTGTGTGGGTGAGTGAGCGTTTGTGTGGCCGATGTCTGTGCAGGAAAAATATTTATGGTGATGACACTTAAGAGTTTATTTTGCAAAAAAAAAAAATTCAAACAACAAAAGCAACAACAAAGAAAATGCTTTACTTGCGGTGTTATTTTTGGTTTTCTTGTTTTTTTTATACTTTTGCTATTACGTTGTGTCGTCCTTCAGGTATTTCCCGTAAGCTTGAGCGAAAATAAGTTTGCTCATAGTATATGCATGTATATGTTCGTGTAAATGTATGTGTGCTTGTGTATGTGTGTGGCATAAAGAACTTGCTCGTTGGTGGCCCACTTAAAGAGGTGCTCGTTGCTGAATTAAATTTTCGGTTGCTCGTATACTCAAATAAACTGAAATAAACTGGCTGGCTCTGAGCTTCTTCTTTATGTGTATGCATTGTATCTGTGTTGGTATTGTTGTTCGCTTGTATGGTTTGTTGTTGATTGTATATCTCTCTTGTGTTGGCGGAAATGGAGCATATTTTATGATGTGTACAGCTAGTCGCACGTGTCTCTGACTATTTGCTCATTCACCGTTTCACGCTTGGCAAAATCAGTTAAAGTACTCTAAGCAGTTAATTAAATGTTTGACCCTTTGTTGAGTGTTTTTTTTTTTGTTCTATTATTTATTTGTTTTATAGCAAAATGTTTCCATAAATTTTCTCTAATTCCCTGGGTTGCAAATTATGGGAGTGTTTATGATGATTTTATCTTTATATGTAAGTAAATGTAAACGTTTTTGATATTTCAGTGCATGATATACAAAATATCTAATTATGAGCCTTTCTGTGTATTTGGCTTGTTATTGATTTGAATGGAGCACATTTTATGTAACGGGCGTGACAAAAGAAATTATTGATTTTTATGAAAACTGTATATAAATAGAAACACACAAGTGGCTGAGGGTTAAAAATATAATTTAAAGAAGTTCAACTAACAATTGAATTGAATTTTTTCCATTTTCGAAGTAATAAGGCCGGTTTTGGGCCCCCTCATGTTTGGCAAAAATCAAAGAAAAATATTTTGGAACGGTCTAGGGTCAATTTAGTGTTTCAGCCCCCTCATGTTTGACAAAATTCAAAGAAAAGTATTTTTTTTTTACATTCTAGGGTCACTTAAGGTTCGAGTCGGCCATAAAAGGAACCAAGCTTTCCTATCCAATTTATTCTATAATAAGTTCATTTCAAGGTTGATTCCAAAACTAGGGTAAGGTTTTCTATAATCAGGTTTCAAGGCTTTTCCAAGGTCAAAATAAAAAACGAACACAAAGATACGATGTCCAATATCCAGAAACACATGTTTTTTGGGGCAGTAATTCGAAATCTGAGGTAATTTGTTCTTTATTAAGGACATTTCAATGTCCAAATTGAAAAAAAATACAGAGATGCGAAGTCTAACTTCCTAACATACCCTTTTTTGGGTCGTTGATTCCAAATCTGAGGTCAGTTTTTCTATAATCAGGGCATTTAAAAGTTTTTCTAAGGTAAAATGAAAAAAAAAAACCAGTCACACGAAGTCCAAAATACTGATATATACATTTTTTTGGGTCACTGATCTTTTTCTTCAGGGTCATTTGAAGGTAAAAGTGATAAAATAGCAAGGAACCAATCTAATCACGTGTTTTGCGAGCTTAAGAAGGTACACTCAGAAAAAAGTGTCTCGGAATATGATAAAAAAAGCATCATATTTAGAGAAAAATGGTATAGACTTTGCTCCAGAGAATGCTATTCTCTAATTGCGATACTAAAAATTCTCTAAAAATGATAAAAAGCTTCCATGAAATAGAAAAATATATCGTTTTTATAGAAAAATACTTTTTTTTTTGAGAAAATATTTGTTTTTACTGAAGAAAATACTTTTCATAGTGAATTTGTTATCAAAATATAAGAAAAGTTTTTCATTTTCAATAAAATTTCTCTATAAATGAGAAAAATACTTATCATTATTAGAGACATTGAAATATTTCCATTTCCTAGAAGTAAAGAAATATTTCTTCGAAAGTGTGAAAATTTATTCTAATTGAAGAAAATTTTATTTGAAAAAGAGAAAATTGCTATTATCAAAAATAGAGAAATTTTTTACCGGAGTAAGGTATGTGTTTTTTTCTCAGTGTAGTCGGAGGAATAACAACTCAGGCTTTTATAGGATTGTATGAGCGCAAAGTAAAATCGGTGGTAAAACTCTTTATGAATTATAAGTAGTAGAAATTTCACACAGAAAGTACAATCGGTATGGATTGAAAAGGATGTGTTGTGAGATAAATTCTTCATAGCTTAGAAGAGCTAGGAATGATCTGCAATGAGTGAGCAGTTTCTAAGTAAATTGCGTATTTATATAGGAAAAAATAATTATACAAACACAAAATTTTTTCACCCAATTAAGTTATCTTACCTACAAAAAAATATTTATTCGGAGTTTTGAATAGATCTTCTTGGTTTTATAAGAACAACTTACCTATGTATATTTGCTTTAAGCTGTTCTCAAACCATTGAATAATTGTTGAAGTAGCATTGAATTAGCACAAAAATGTACTTTAACTCTAACAATTATTTATTTCAAGCAAATATAATATGTTAAATACTAATTCGTAACTTCGCTTTTCTTATTTCTTTGCTATATTCATAGCTAACTGTACAAATAACTTGCTCTCATTATTCCTCTCTAAATAATTTTAAAGCTTTAAATGCTTTGATGAAACCCAACATATCGAGAAAATATAAAATCTAATACAACAACCCGCACTAAAGGTTAAGTAAATCATTTTCAAGGATAACTTGAAAAGAAAAACAAAATGAGTGAGCATTTATTTGTACCCAGGTAGATGGAAATCTTTTAATTTTATTGCCTAAAAGTTTAAATTTAAAAGGAAACGGAAATAAAATTGGAAGCATTCAAGAACATGTCAGAGAAATGAAGATGTTTACCTAAAATAAATACCAACGCGTGCGGCTAATTTAAAAAGAAACGAAAAGAATAAAAAGAAAACAACAGCAACAACAAAATCAACAAACACAAAAACGAAAACTTTAACAACAAAAATAAACACAACAACAACAACATGAGCAAAAACATAAACAACAACAGTAAAATTTAAGAGTTCGTTTGAAATTCGTCAAATATTTTGAACAGGTACGAAAAAGATTATGTGAGCGATAGAGAGCGTGAGAAGAGCTACATTAGAAAGGTTGAGAAAATGCGCAAATATTATAAATTAAATGAAATGTACAGAAATTTGTGGAAAAGTTTTAAACAAGGAAAAACAAACTTAAAGTTAAAGCGATAGAAATAGATGAACCGAAGATGAAAACAAAATTATAAGAAAATGCTAAAGACAAAATTGTGGGGAGATTGTAAAAATAATTAGAGCACAATATGGAAGAAACAAATGACAAAACATTGCAAAAAATCGAGGAGTTGAAAAAAAAAAAACACTAAAGTATTGAGAATAATAAAAAAATATTTAAAGTATTACTTATACTTTAAATATTTTTTTGGGACAAAGGATAAAGCGAAGGAAGAGTAATGATTACAGCTTGAGTAAGAGTAAGAGTTAGAGTTAGAGTTAGAGTTAGAGTTAGAGTTAGAGTTAGAGTTAGAGTTAGAGTTAGAGTTAGAGTTAGAGTTAGAGTTAGAGTTAGAGTTAGAGTTAGAGTTAGAGTTAGAGTTAGAGTTAGAGTTAGAGTTAGAGTTAGAGTTAGAGTTAGAGTTAGAGTTAGAGTTAGAGTTAGAGTTAGAGTTAGAGTTAGAGTTAGAGTTAGAGTTAGAGTTAGAGTTAGAGTTAGAGTTAGAGTTAGAGTTAGAGTTAGAGTTAGAGTTAGAGTTAGAGTTAGAGTTAGAGTTAGAGTTAGAGTTAGAGTTAGAGTTAGAGTTAGAGTTAGAGTTAGAGTTAGAGTTAGAGTTAGAGTTAGAGTTAGAGTTAGAGTTAGAGTTAGAGTTAGAGTTAGAGTTAGAGTTAGAGTTAGAGTTAGAGTTAGAGTTAGAGTTAGAGTTAGAGTTAGAGTTAGAGTTAGAGTTAGAGTTAGAGTTAGAGTTAGAGTTAGAGTTAGAGTTAGAGTTAGAGTTAGAGTTAGAGTTAGAGTTAGAGTTAGAGTTAGAGTTAGAGTTAGAGTTAGAGTTAGAGTTAGAGTTAGAGTTAGAGTTAGAGTTAGAGTTAGAGTTAGAGTTAGAGTTAGAGTTAGAGTTAGAGTTAGAGTTAGAGTTAGAGTTAGAGTTAGAGTTAGAGTTAGAGTTAGAGTTAGAGTTAGAGTTAGAGTTAGAGTTAGAGTTAGAGTTAGAGTTAGAGTTAGAGTTAGAGTTAGAGTTAGAGTTAGAGTTAGAGTTAGAGTTAGAGTTAGAGTTAGAGTTAGAGTTAGAGTTAGAGTTAGAGTTAGAGTTAGAGTTAGAGTTAGAGTTAGAGTTAGAGTTAGAGTTAGAGTTAGAGTTAGAGTTAGAGTTAGAGTTAGAGTTAGAGTTAGAGTTAGAGTTAGAGTTAGAGTTAGAGTTAGAGTTAGAGTTAGAGTTAGAGTTAGAGTTAGAGTTAGAGTTAGAGTTAGAGTTAGAGTTAGAGTTAGAGTTAGAGTTAGAGTTAGAGTTAGAGTTAGAGTTAGAGTTAGAGTTAGAGTTAGAGTTAGAGTTAGAGTTAGAGTTAGAGTTAGAGTTAGAGTTAGAGTTAGAGTTAGAGTTAGAGTTAGAGTTAGAGTTAGAGTTAGAGTTAGAGTTAGAGTTAGAGTTAGAGTTAGAGTTAGAGTTAGAGTTAGAGTTAGAGTTAGAGTTAGAGTTAGAGTTAGAGTTAGAGTTAGAGTTAGAGTTAGAGTTAGAGTTAGAGTTAGAGTTAGAGTTAGAGTTAGAGTTAGAGTTAGAGTTAGAGTTAGAGTTAGAGTTAGAGTTAGAGTTAGAGTTAGAGTTAGAGTTAGAGTTAGAGTTAGAGTTAGAGTTAGAGTTAGAGTTAGAGTTAGAGTTAGAGTTAGAGTTAGAGTTAGAGTTAGAGTTAGAGTTAGAGTTAGAGTTAGAGTTAGAGTTAGAGTTAGAGTTAGAGTTAGAGTTAGAGTTAGAGTTAGAGTTAGAGTTAGAGTTAGAGTTAGAGTTAGAGTTAGAGTTAGAGTTAGAGTTAGAGTTAGAGTTAGAGTTAGAGTTAGAGTTAGAGTTAGAGTTAGAGTTAGAGTTAGAGTTAGAGTTAGAGTTAGAGTTAGAGTTAGAGTTAGAGTTAGAGTTAGAGTTAGAGTTAGAGTTAGAGTTAGAGTTAGAGTTAGAGTTAGAGTTAGAGTTAGAGTTAGAGTTAGAGTTAGAGTTAGAGTTAGAGTTAGAGTTAGAGTTAGAGTTAGAGTTAGAGTTAGAGTTAGAGTTAGAGTTAGAGTTAGAGTTAGAGTTAGAGTTAGAGTTAGAGTTAGAGTTAGAGTTAGAGTTAGAGTTAGAGTTAGAGTTAGAGTTAGAGTTAGAGTTAGAGTTAGAGTTAGAGTTAGAGTTAGAGTTAGAGTTAGAGTTAGAGTTAGAGTTAGAGTTAGAGTTAGAGTTAGAGTTAGAGTTAGAGTTAGAGTTAGAGTTAGAGTTAGAGTTAGAGTTAGAGTTAGAGTTAGAGTTAGAGTTAGAGTTAGAGTTAGAGTTAGAGTTAGAGTTAGAGTTAGAGTTAGAGTTAGAGTTAGAGTTAGAGTTAGAGTTAGAGTTAGAGTTAGAGTTAGAGTTAGAGTTAGAGTTAGAGTTAGAGTTAGAGTTAGAGTTAGAGTTAGAGTTAGAGTTAGAGTTAGAGTTAGAGTTAGAGTTAGAGTTAGAGTTAGAGTTAGAGTTAGAGTTAGAGTTAGAGTTAGAGTTAGAGTTAGAGTTAGAGTTAGAGTTAGAGTTAGAGTTAGAGTTAGAGTTAGAGTTAGAGTTAGAGTTAGAGTTAGAGTTAGAGTTAGAGTTAGAGTTAGAGTTAGAGTTAGAGTTAGAGTTAGAGTTAGAGTTAGAGTTAGAGTTAGAGTTAGAGTTAGAGTTAGAGTTAGAGTTAGAGTTAGAGTTAGAGTTAGAGTTAGAGTTAGAGTTAGAGTTAGAGTTAGAGTTAGAGTTAGAGTTAGAGTTAGAGTTAGAGTTAGAGTTAGAGTTAGAGTTAGAGTTAGAGTTAGAGTTAGAGTTAGAGTTAGAGTTAGAGTTAGAGTTAGAGTTAGAGTTAGAGTTAGAGTTAGAGTTAGAGTTAGAGTTAGAGTTAGAGTTAGAGTTAGAGTTAGAGTTAGAGTTAGAGTTAGAGTTAGAGTTAGAGTTAGAGTTAGAGTTAGAGTTAGAGTTAGAGTTAGAGTTAGAGTTAGAGTTAGAGTTAGAGTTAGAGTTAGAGTTAGAGTTAGAGTTAGAGTTAGAGTTAGAGTTAGAGTTAGAGTTAGAGTTAGAGTTAGAGTTAGAGTTAGAGTTAGAGTTAGAGTTAGAGTTAGAGTTAGAGTTAGAGTTAGAGTTAGAGTTAGAGTTAGAGTTAGAGTTAGAGTTAGAGTTAGAGTTAGAGTTAGAGTTAGAGTTAGAGTTAGAGTTAGAGTTAGAGTTAGAGTTAGAGTTAGAGTTAGAGTTAGAGTTAGAGTTAGAGTTAGAGTTAGAGTTAGAGTTAGAGTTAGAGTTAGAGTTAGAGTTAGAGTTAGAGTTAGAGTTAGAGTTAGAGTTAGAGTTAGAGTTAGAGTTAGAGTTAGAGTTAGAGTTAGAGTTAGAGTTAGAGTTAGAGTTAGAGTTAGAGTTAGAGTTAGAGTTAGAGTTAGAGTTAGAGTTAGAGTTAGAGTTAGAGTTAGAGTTAGAGTTAGAGTTAGAGTTAGAGTTAGAGTTAGAGTTAGAGTTAGAGTTAGAGTTAGAGTTAGAGTTAGAGTTAGAGTTAGAGTTAGAGTTAGAGTTAGAGTTAGAGTTAGAGTTAGAGTTAGAGTTAGAGTTAGAGTTAGAGTTAGAGTTAGAGTTAGAGTTAGAGTTAGAGTTAGAGTTAGAGTTAGAGTTAGAGTTAGAGTTAGAGTTAGAGTTAGAGTTAGAGTTAGAGTTAGAGTTAGAGTTAGAGTTAGAGTTAGAGTTAGAGTTAGAGTTAGAGTTAGAGTTAGAGTTAGAGTTAGAGTTAGAGTTAGAGTTAGAGTTAGAGTTAGAGTTAGAGTTAGAGTTAGAGTTAGAGTTAGAGTTAGAGTTAGAGTTAGAGTTAGAGTTAGAGTTAGAGTTAGAGTTAGAGTTAGAGTTAGAGTTAGAGTTAGAGTTAGAGTTAGAGTTAGAGTTAGAGTTAGAGTTAGAGTTAGAGTTAGAGTTAGAGTTAGAGTTAGAGTTAGAGTTAGAGTTAGAGTTAGAGTTAGAGTTAGAGTTAGAGTTAGAGTTAGAGTTAGAGTTAGAGTTAGAGTTAGAGTTAGAGTTAGAGTTAGAGTTAGAGTTAGAGTTAGAGTTAGAGTTAGAGTTAGAGTTAGAGTTAGAGTTAGAGTTAGAGTTAGAGTTAGAGTTAGAGTTAGAGTTAGAGTTAGAGTTAGAGTTAGAGTTAGAGTTAGAGTTAGAGTTAGAGTTAGAGTTAGAGTTAGAGTTAGAGTTAGAGTTAGAGTTAGAGTTAGAGTTAGAGTTAGAGTTAGAGTTAGAGTTAGAGTTAGAGTTAGAGTTAGAGTTAGAGTTAGAGTTAGAGTTAGAGTTAGAGTTAGAGTTAGAGTTAGAGTTAGAGTTAGAGTTAGAGTTAGAGTTAGAGTTAGAGTTAGAGTTAGAGTTAGAGTTAGAGTTAGAGTTAGAGTTAGAGTTAGAGTTAGAGTTAGAGTTAGAGTTAGAGTTAGAGTTAGAGTTAGAGTTAGAGTTAGAGTTAGAGTTAGAGTTAGAGTTAGAGTTAGAGTTAGAGTTAGAGTTAGAGTTAGAGTTAGAGTTAGAGTTAGAGTTAGAGTTAGAGTTAGAGTTAGAGTTAGAGTTAGAGTTAGAGTTAGAGTTAGAGTTAGAGTTAGAGTTAGAGTTAGAGTTAGAGTTAGAGTTAGAGTTAGAGTTAGAGTTAGAGTTAGAGTTAGAGTTAGAGTTAGAGTTAGAGTTAGAGTTAGAGTTAGAGTTAGAGTTAGAGTTAGAGTTAGAGTTAGAGTTAGAGTTAGAGTTAGAGTTAGAGTTAGAGTTAGAGTTAGAGTTAGAGTTAGAGTTAGAGTTAGAGTTAGAGTTAGAGTTAGAGTTAGAGTTAGAGTTAGAGTTAGAGTTAGAGTTAGAGTTAGAGTTAGAGTTAGAGTTAGAGTTAGAGTTAGAGTTAGAGTTAGAGTTAGAGTTAGAGTTAGAGTTAGAGTTAGAGTTAGAGTTAGAGTTAGAGTTAGAGTTAGAGTTAGAGTTAGAGTTAGAGTTAGAGTTAGAGTTAGAGTTAGAGTTAGAGTTAGAGTTAGAGTTAGAGTTAGAGTTAGAGTTAGAGTTAGAGTTAGAGTTAGAGTTAGAGTTAGAGTTAGAGTTAGAGTTAGAGTTAGAGTTAGAGTTAGAGTTAGAGTTAGAGTTAGAGTTAGAGTTAGAGTTAGAGTTAGAGTTAGAGTTAGAGTTAGAGTTAGAGTTAGAGTTAGAGTTAGAGTTAGAGTTAGAGTTAGAGTTAGAGTTAGAGTTAGAGTTAGAGTTAGAGTTAGAGTTAGAGTTAGAGTTAGAGTTAGAGTTAGAGTTAGAGTTAGAGTTAGAGTTAGAGTTAGAGTTAGAGTTAGAGTTAGAGTTAGAGTTAGAGTTAGAGTTAGAGTTAGAGTTAGAGTTAGAGTTAGAGTTAGAGTTAGAGTTAGAGTTAGAGTTAGAGTTAGAGTTAGAGTTAGAGTTAGAGTTAGAGTTAGAGTTAGAGTTAGAGTTAGAGTTAGAGTTAGAGTTAGAGTTAGAGTTAGAGTTAGAGTTAGAGTTAGAGTTAGAGTTAGAGTTAGAGTTAGAGTTAGAGTTAGAGTTAGAGTTAGAGTTAGAGTTAGAGTTAGAGTTAGAGTTAGAGTTAGAGTTAGAGTTAGAGTTAGAGTTAGAGTTAGAGTTAGAGTTAGAGTTAGAGTTAGAGTTAGAGTTAGAGTTAGAGTTAGAGTTAGAGTTAGAGTTAGAGTTAGAGTTAGAGTTAGAGTTAGAGTTAGAGTTAGAGTTAGAGTTAGAGTTAGAGTTAGAGTTAGAGTTAGAGTTAGAGTTAGAGTTAGAGTTAGAGTTAGAGTTAGAGTTAGAGTTAGAGTTAGAGTTAGAGTTAGAGTTAGAGTTAGAGTTAGAGTTAGAGTTAGAGTTAGAGTTAGAGTTAGAGTTAGAGTTAGAGTTAGAGTTAGAGTTAGAGTTAGAGTTAGAGTTAGAGTTAGAGTTAGAGTTAGAGTTAGAGTTAGAGTTAGAGTTAGAGTTAGAGTTAGAGTTAGAGTTAGAGTTAGAGTTAGAGTTAGAGTTAGAGTTAGAGTTAGAGTTAGAGTTAGAGTTAGAGTTAGAGTTAGAGTTAGAGTTAGAGTTAGAGTTAGAGTTAGAGTTAGAGTTAGAGTTAGAGTTAGAGTTAGAGTTAGAGTTAGAGTTAGAGTTAGAGTTAGAGTTAGAGTTAGAGTTAGAGTTAGAGTTAGAGTTAGAGTTAGAGTTAGAGTTAGAGTTAGAGTTAGAGTTAGAGTTAGAGTTAGAGTTAGAGTTAGAGTTAGAGTTAGAGTTAGAGTTAGAGTTAGAGTTAGAGTTAGAGTTAGAGTTAGAGTTAGAGTTAGAGTTAGAGTTAGAGTTAGAGTTAGAGTTAGAGTTAGAGTTAGAGTTAGAGTTAGAGTTAGAGTTAGAGTTAGAGTTAGAGTTAGAGTTAGAGTTAGAGTTAGAGTTAGAGTTAGAGTTAGAGTTAGAGTTAGAGTTAGAGTTAGAGTTAGAGTTAGAGTTAGAGTTAGAGTTAGAGTTAGAGTTAGATCGGAAACGATATCGACATTTGACATTCTCTATTCTTTCAAAACTTATTTGTAGATGTCGATGTCGACATCAACATCGACATCGACATCGACATCGACATCGACATCGACATCGACATCGACATCGACATCGACATCGACATCGACATCGACATCAACAAATAAGTTTTGAAAGAATAGAGAATGTCAATATCAATTTTACTGTCGATGTCGATGTCGTTATCGATGTCGATGGACATGGACGTCGACATCGACATCTACATGTAAGTTTTGAAAGAATAGAGAAGTAGAAAGTAAAAGAGAACAATTAAATCCATATTTAATGATGATAGTAAAGGATAATAAGTCTTATAAAAGATATGTACTTAAATCCTCCAAAAAAATTACTATGAAATGATATGTTTAAAAAATTATATCAAAATGGCGAAATTCGAACTTTAAAACAAAAAAATAGTTATACAGAAGAAAATTTATTTATAACAACAGAGTTACAGCAAAACTTGAGCCAAGTACAATGATTCCACGAAATATCCTTTTAATATTTTTGTTATTTTGTTTTTTTTTCTTTTTGCTATCTTCTCTCTGCTGCTTCAGCTACAGCCGCTGTTGCTAATAGTGTGGCAACAGTTGATTTGCAAACAAATGACGAAATGAAAAAAAAAGAAAATGACAGCAAAAACAAAACAAACAAAAAAGAAGCAAAACAGCAAAAACAACAACAACCAAATAAAAAACTAACAGCATGAAATGTAAAAATAATATAAATGACGCTGAGTGACGTTGTGACGTGAGCAGCATAAGAAAAAGCTTACACATGACTGTTTTTAAGCCTTGAGGGGCATATAAGGAAAATCGGGGCACAGCGAGCGACAAAACTACAGATTCGACCAGTTTTCAGCCAATCACAAAACTATGCTATACTTCACTGAAAGCTGCAGAAAAAAGCTTAGCTAAGGGGTATAGCTTAAACTTGAACTTGAAATAATTTGCAGACAAGCTGGCGCCGAACTTGTACAGTAGAGCTTTTGTGCTGCTTTTATTTTTGCAGAAACTGCAAAGCTTCTAGCGCTTGTTGCGCCATCTGCACTCAAGTGCTTGGAAAGTGCTTTTAATGCAAAAATGGTTGAAAGCTGCGTTAGCTGGAAGGCTTAGCAAGCTTTGTTATCAACAATTACAACAACAGCTAGAAGTGAGTGTAAGTGCTTGTTGTTGTTGTGTTGTTGTTATCCAAAACTTTTTCGCACTGTTGCGCTGTCGTTTGCTGTTGAGGCTGATATCGGTGAATCCTGGCCGTGGCAGAAGAAAATACAATTAGGTCCTTTTATTTGCTATATTAACAGGACTCTGCTGGAAAACAGCTTCAGTTCGGTGAGATATTTTGTGGATTCGACAACGCTTGGAATTAAGAAAACAGCAAAACACAAAAGAAAAACTTAAGCGGGAAGAATTCAATTTGAAATTATTTAAAAAAAAAATTCAAAATTTTTAAAAAAATTTTTCAAGTTCGCTAAAAAAATTTGTTTAAATAAATTTTATGGTTACGTTATTTAAACAAAAATATTAAAAAACTGACAGTTTAAATGTTTGGCTTGTAAAAAATTTTTCTTGTAAAAAATTTTTCTTAAAATTTTATCAAAAATTTTGCTGTGTTGCATAAAAAGTAAAAAAAAAAAATTAAAAAAAGCCGCATTGTATAAAAAGAAAATAAAGATTTAAATAACGAAACTTAATAAAAAGCTCGTTTATAAAGCATTGTTTCATTAAATGTTTCCTATTTAAATTATTAACTAATTATGTAAAAACAAAAAATAAGTTGTGAAAAAAACAGTGAAAAAAATTATAATGATCTAAGGTGAGACTCAACTGAAAAAAATATTAATTAAAGTGTTTATTTTTTTAAATTATATACAAGATTTTTCGAAAAAAGCTTACAGTTTAAACATAATATATAAAAATTTTTGTGAAATTTTTAATATATATATACTTTCAAAAAGGCCATAAGTTCAGTTTTGAAACAAAAACAAAACTAAAAAATTTATAATAAAAATATACATTAAAAGAATTATTTTGAAAATTTAAATATTAAAATATTAAGTTAAAATATGAAAATATAAAGTTAATTCCGAGTGTGAAAAGTTTGACTACTAAACGAATTGAAAGGACGAAAAAAGTTTATCCATGACTAAGTGACAAATTATAAAACAAAACTTACAAACACCAATAATATGTAATTAATAATAATTAAATAATATTTATTTAATAATAATTTAAGTAATAATATTTATATTGATTAAAAATATTAATATAATTAATATTAATATATATATGTAAAAAACTTAATGTTAAAATTATTTTTTGTGTCTAAGATTTCTGAGAATGAAAACTGTAAATTAATACATATAAATAAAAAACAAAAAAAACAAAAACCCAAGCAATCAGCAACAAGTGCATAAAAACACCAACAACAAAAAAATAGAAACTAAAATTTAATACAAAACTTATAAAATATAGAAAACTACATAAATACCTAAAACTAATAAATCACTTATTAAATGTGCAAAATATAAAAAAAATTTATAATAAAAAAAAAACACAATAAATTTAAAATTTTTAAAAATATGAGTTTTCAAGTGTTACATAATAAGTTAATTATAATTATTGTTGTCAATCAATAACAATACAAAATATTTAACTGAATTAAGTAAGAATAAAAAATTTGAATAAAGCAAAGGTGAGTTAAATTAACTTTAAAATTATATGTAAAATTAATTACAAATATTTTTTATTTTCTCCTTTACTCCTTAAACTTTATAAGCCTCTTAAGTTCTAGAATTTTTTCTTACATAACACGTTCAAAGTTTGTGAAAGCTTTTATGAGCTTTTAGCAAGTTGACCAAAATTCATGATTTTAAAGAATTTAATTTTTAAAAGATGTATGTAAGGATTTTTTTAAGAAAATACAAAATTTTTTCTTTTTTGTTAAAAAACAAAGGATTTTTTAAGCAGTTTTTGTTAAAACAACTTTTTAAAAAAACAATTCAGTTTTTCAAACAAAAACTTGTAAGTTTTTGGGGCTTATTATTTATTTTTTGTTCTCTTGAAATTTATTAAGATTTTTAATTAAATACATTCAGATGGTAGATAACTCCAGCATATTTTTCCTATTTAGCTCCATATTCGAACTTTTAAGTATAAAAATAATAATTTGGATGCACCTATGAGAATAATGAAATTTAAAGCAATATGTGTTTAAAATTTTATGAAGATCGGTTGCTTAGTATAGAAGTTCATCCGCAACAAACAAACATATTTTATTGTAAAAATTCATAAATTATTCAAATTTTTATAACCTATGTTCATCAAGGAATATGGGACTGTATTAAAGTGAAATCTCGCAGGAAATCTAATCAGTCAGTTTTGAGTTTATCCATAACATAGCAACTAACTTTTATTTCTTTATACATAAATATAGATATTTAAGATTAAGGGTCTTCAGGAGATACTTTTTGTTTAAATCATACCTCTGTTCTTTGAATCACAACAGAATATTGGAAATTCATGAAAGGTATAGAAATCCATTCGCAACAAATAAGCAAATTATTTGAATTTTTGTAGCTTATGTTCATCCAGGAATATGAGAATACCTTAATGTGAAATTTTCCCCGAAATCTGTCCAGTTGTATTAAAGTTTATTCGCAACATAGCAACTTACTCTTAATTCTTTATATATAATTATAGATATATAATACAAAGGGCCTTCAGCGCTTTTTTTTTTAATCAGAACTGTATTTTCTTCGATCACATCTGAATATTAGAAATCCATGGAAAGTATAGAAATATATTGTCTAAACATATAAATTATTTGAATTTTTTTTAGTCTATGTTCAGCCAGGGTTATGAGACTGCCTTCAAGTGAAATTTGCCCGAAATCCGTTCAGTCATTTTTGAGTTTATCCCGAACATAGCAATTAACTTTTATTGTTTTATACAGAAGTAAAGGTATTTAAGATAAACGGCCTTCAGGAGGTTCTTTTGTTTTTATCAATACTATAAAGAAGAGAAAAGATAAAAAAAGTAAAAAATTATTTAACTTCTTTAATATATTTTTTTTGGAAGCAAAGAAATATATGTATAAATATATAAATTATTTGAACATTTTTAGTCTATGTTCAGCCAGGGTTATGAGACTGCTTTAAAGTGAAATTTTGCCCGAAATCCGTTCAGTCATTTTTGAGTTTATCCCGAACATAGCAATTAACTTTTATTGTTTTCTACAGAAGTAAAGGTTTTTAAGATAAAGGGCTTCAGGAGATTCTTTTGTTTTAAACACAACATCACAGAACATCACAACAGAATATTGCAAAATACTGAGCTATTTGAAGTTTTATGCTCGAAAAATTGCTTTTTGATGTGTTATTTTAAGGTTTTGAAAAGACGCACAAAAAATTTTCCTTAAAGCTTTTTCAATATTTAGTAGTTTTCTTAGGCAAAATCATCGTTTAGTATTTATATTTTCTTTCAAAATGAATGGCCGAGTGTCGAAATGAGGGAGGGTCGGTCTCCATACAAACAAAAAACTTTGAAAAGTGCATCCTTTATTTTATAGATGACCTCGAGAAACTTTAAAAATAAAAACAACAAATTTTGAAGGTCCCCTGGAAAAACCTTCAAAATGGTAGTTCGATTCTAAGAAATGATGAAAAAATACTATATTTTCTTCTGAGAGCATTTGAACTTCCGAAGTCATACCCCCTGAACTGTTTAACTTTTTTGTTTCAATGTCAAATAAAGCACTTTTTGAGCAAGAAGTGAAGAAGTTTGTTAGAAAGTTAATATTGTATTATGAGTAAAAAGACATCGAGTTCGGAAGAGAGTGGGTAACAGGATATACGAGTCGAATATAAATTCAGAAGTCAAAAAGCTCTGAGAGGGAATGTTTGTACTAGGCTGAGAAAAGAGTTTCTTTCTGTCAATCAAGATTTGGTTATATCCAACAAAACGGCATACTTGCTTATGGCGAAATAATGATTTGGTTATTGAAAATAAATTAAATATATGCCTACTAACTTCCTACTTGAGACAAATTTCCCACCTCCCATACAACCCCAAAATTGAAAACTCTATAAAGAGGCTAATATCAAAGTTACATAACTTGTATGGGAGGTGGGAGTGTTAGTGGGTGGATAACACCCATTTTTCTAACACACCTAAGTTTTGACATAGAACACACAAATACCGAGTTTCAGTTTTGTAACTTTAATATTAGTCTCTTTATAGAGTTTTCAATTTTGGGGTTGTATGGGAGGTGGGAGTGTTAGTGGGTGGATAACACCCATTTTTCTAACACACCTAAGTTTTAACATAGAACACACAAATACCGAGTTTCAGTTTTGTTACTTTAATATTAGTCTCTTTATAGAGTTTTAAATTTTGGGGTTGTATGGGAGGAGGGCGTGTAAGTGGGTGGATAACGCCCATTTTTCTAACACACTTAAGTTTTGACATAGAACACACAAATACCGAGTTTCAGTTTTGTAACTTTGATATTAGCCTCTTTATAGAGTTTTCATTATTTGTGTTGTATGGGAGGTAGGCGTGGCCCATAAAACAAAAAGTGCATGACTTTGGGGAAAATTGGGAGACACGGGTCTTTGTTTTTTTAGTCTTTTATCACGTAGTGGTGTCCGTATATGGTTATTTTTTTGGTGTTGCACTGTGTTATCAATAAATTTAAAAAAAAATAATTACTGTCAGCTTCAATTTTTGGAAATTTTATTTGTTTGTTCACTGCTCAAACAAACACTTTTTTCATAAAATTCCAAGAAGCCTAAAGGTTCTGAAAACTTTACAACAATGAATTGAATGGGCAGGGTACTACAATGAACAAATCAATATTTTAGACCGAGTTAAATTCCGGAGATGTACTGGTGTCTGTAATAAGATTTCAGGTTGAGAAAATGAAAATTTTTTTTTCTTACAGTGTACTCCTCGTTAGCAAAAATGGCCCACAAAACTTGAATGAGAACCCCAATTGTTGTGAGAATTGTAACAAGATATTAATGTTGTTTAGACAACAGTGTTGTTTAGACAACAGGTGTTCCAACAGGTGTTTCATTTTTTTTGCCTTACTTTTGTTTTTAATAGAAAAAATGCTAAAACTTATAAGGTGTTGTAAGGAATTGTAAGGATCGTAACAAGATCTTTTTCTTTTATAATTTTTTTTTGGTCACCAGGGTGACTCAAATTAGTTTTCTTTACAATTTATTTTTTTAAATGGATGAACACTAAAATGTAAGAATGGGATATGGAAGATTTAAAGTCAATGTTATGTATTTTAGACCTTTCAATCATTGCAATACTTTCATTAATAAAAAAGTTTTGAATTTTTTAAAATTTTTCCCGAATGGGAAATTTTTTTTATGGGCCTCGGTAGTCGAGTGGTTAGCGTGCTTGACTAACAACCCAGAGGTTCCGGGTTGAAATCGTTCGATCAATCGAGTGCCCCGTTGCATTAGTGTAGCCTTACTGGGTTCTTTCTCACATACACGGAGAGAAATTTGAGCTGAAAACAAGCCCAAACCAATTCATTTTGGGAGTGATTTTGAGCTAAGCCATAATATGCTTGATATCAAGCCCTAATGTGATTGTTTATCAAAAAATTAACACGCCCATTCGTGCATAATGTATGTGATCATTTGGATCATTTATCAAAAAATTAATATGCCCTCAAGAGTCCAATATAAGACATTTTCGGCTTGTTTCTCAAAAATTAATATGCCCACTTGAGCCCAATTTATGTCATTTTGGTGTTGTTATTTAAAAAAAATGCTCATTTTTGTCTAATGTACGCCATTTATGGATTGTTAGTAAAAAAAATGAATATGCTCAATCCAAGAAATTTTTTAATTGTTTATTAAAATATGTCATATATCAACAATATTTTCACATAATATTTATTATGTATATTTCATAGCATACATATATATAACAATATTTCAAGCATATAAATATAATAAAAATTATACTTTCATTGTCCATATTAGGAATATTTGATCCAATTCGCGCAGGAAAATGCAATTTTTTAATTTATATTCTGCACTTTTGTACACTTTTATACCAACAGGAATAAAAACTAACTGAGAATTACGTCATTCGGTAGCGCATTTTTTTGATGTGCAAAAACAACAACAACAAAATTAATTTTTTTTTCAAACAAGCCCAAGATGACACGTATTTAGCACAAATTTACGTGTTTATAAAAAAAAGTTCAAGCCCAATTTCTGGCATGAATTGCGAACGTGAATAGCATGTTTTGAGATGGTTTTGAGCTTGATTTTAGCCCATTTTTTTCTCCGTGTATATATAAGTATACAATTTTTAAGTTTATGCAATATATATTTTATTAGAATTTTATAATAAATTTTGAAAGATCAAAATTGGTCATTACAAATTTTAGGCCTAAGTTCCGGTGTGGAACTGACTGAACTGAATGACTGACTGAATTTTCTGCTGGGTAGTTTAAGTTGGGTTGGGCTTCCTTTAAATTAGCTCAGAATACATGTCACTTACTTTTGTTAGAATAAACAGCTTTGATACCTACCCTAGGATTGAATTCTTTCCAAAAATAAAAGTTCCCAAATTTTATATGTATGCATGTGTGTTTGAAGCACATTCTCACGAAGCAGCTACATAAAACCTATTTATGTATGTTCCAATATGTTGCCATTCATGCATCATCCATGGAGCATAATTTAGCTCTATTTAACGACTTAATAAATGACAATAATAATAAAAATAAGTTTTCATCTGATTTAGTGTCACTTATTAATCTTTTGATTAAATAGAATGAGGCGTAAACTATGTCACTTAAAAAAAGATGAACAGAAAAGTTTCTTTTGAACTACATGTCAATCGAATAAGTTGGTATTATTTTCTGGCAACAAAGAAAGAAAAGTTTTCCAAGCTTTTTATTATATTTATATCGATTTTGTTGTTGTCTCTTCTGTCTGTCTTTATGTACATTGCCATTGAACTTTCTGGTACCTAGTGGGTGTAACAATGAGAACAGTTTGAGAATCACAGTTGCCGTCAAAGTTCTAGAAATAGCTTAGTTTGAGAATTAAGAGATGCTATGAATAAAAAGACTGTGGATTGGAGGAGTAAAAGCTTTCAGCACTTGTTGGACCTTAAGATTTTCTTCAACATTTTTGTTATAATTTATTTTGCTAATTAAAGTCATGAATTATACATAAACAAATGATTCCATTAATTTTTTCTCACAAATATTTCAAACATGATGTTGAGTGGAAAAGTTCTGAGAACTTTCTAAACCTCAGACTTTCTTCATTATATTTTTAGCTTTTATTGCTCTATATCAAGTTTTGCATTTTCTAGAAAAAACTTTCAGAACTTTCAGTACTACAGACATTCTTCATTGTTTTTTTGTCTCTTATTTTTCCTAAATCAATTTTTACATTCTTTGCAAAAAAAGAATGTAAGAATCTTATTCTCTTATTTCAAATATCTGGGTAAGAGAGCTAATAGCTTTCAAAACTTTCTGAATCTCATTCTTTCTCCATCGTTTTGTCTATTTTTTTTTTCTAGAGTATGTCTTGTATTTTCCAGAAAAATGTTTTGTTTGCTTTTTGTCTCTTATATCAAGCTTGCAGTATAACGGGTTAGGTTTCCTCAGAACTTGCTGGACCTCAGACTTTCTTAACCCTTCTTTTAGCTTTTATTTTTCTAGAGCCAAACTTGTATTTCTCCTTATCTTAATATATAAAAGACAAGCGTCCTGCTCCGTGCCCTATATCGTAAAACATGTTTAGCCTGGACCAGAACTTATATCGTAAAACCTGTTCAGCCTGTACCAGAACATGTTAGAAAATTATCCATATGAAATGTTTGTACTGACTAAACCTTTTGCTCTATATCGTAAAACATGTTTAGGCTGGACCAGAACCTGTTGTAAAATTATCCATTTGAAATGTTTGTACTTACTAAACCTTTTAAGACCTGTTCACAATGGACCAGAACCTGTTATTAAATTATGTATTGGAAATCTTTGTGCTTTAAGACTATCGTCATTTTCCTCAACTACTATACATCAAACATCATGTCCTGCTATTACAGTGCTTTTTAATTAACAGAACCGCAACCTATTCGGTCTGCATAAACTGAACAGCAATTATTACATTCAGTGACGTTGGTGTCAACTGGAATTGCTAGAATTAAATCACAATGTTCGGTCTTCTGATCCAAGTTTTAGCGATTGGCTACTCAAGTTAGGAAATGGAGATGAAGATATCATAGAAATTCCAGATTATTTTGTTTGTAAAGGTTCGCTTCTTAACCCTTTCAATGGCTTGCCTAGAATAATCGTGGACAATTTTTTTGAGCTTATATTCCCATCATTTAAGCAATAAAAAGATTAAAAAACTTCCCTCTGATTTTTATATGAGCTGCTTTGCTTTTGGCAGGCTGTCTAATATAATGGAAAAAACCACGATAACGTTGTATTATAATATTTTAGTTCAACTAAAACAACCGGAGACAAATGCAAATGCGTTATTTATGCAAATGTTATTATAAAAAAAAAAATTATGGTGATCGTGGCGTGCAGGTTAAGTGTCTGGCTTAGTACGCTCGGAGCCCGAGTTCGATCCCCAGTCGCGGCGAAAAGTTTTTTCAATAAAAAATTTTTCAGATCGGTCACCACCTCTCTGCAGACAATGGCAAACCTCAGAGAATAAATAATGCCATGTAAAGCTTCTTGAGAACATGAACTTTAGCCGTTCGGATTCGGCATAAAACGTGTAGGTCCTGTTCTCGGTTAATTGTGTGCAAACATTTAATAACACACATAACACAATTGATGATAAGAAGCTCGGTCAAAGTCCTTTCAAGGGCTGCAATGGCCAATTTGTTTTTTTTTTTTTATCATAAAAAAAAAATTATACTTTGCACACCAATCACAATACTCACTTTATTTGCAAAATTTATTAACACGCGATATAAAAAAATTGAAGGCTACTGTTGGGCATAAAATCGAAAATCTAACTAAGTTAAACGTTATATATCTCCCTAAAATTATTTTTGTCATGTTGGCACAACTTCACTTCATAGCACCAACCTATTTGATTTTAGAAAAAAACTTTGGAAAATAAAAAGAAAAAATTTTCCGAAGTGTCCAATATAATGGACAAGTCCATTGAAAGGGTTAAATAGATTTTTGGCGATACTTTGAGTCCGAATATCATCAACCATTATTCCAAAATTGCTATCCTGTACCCAAAAAATTCCGAAGTGAACGAAGTCAACGAGCAAGTTCTAAATATTTTAGTTGGTGACACAGTGAGAGATTTGAGCACGGATTAAATTGAAGACAGTGATGATAGCGATAAGCAAAATTGCCCTGCCGAGTTTTTGAATAAATTTTATCCTTCAGGAATGCCACTGCATAAGTTAAACCTCAAAATTGGAAGTATTATAATACTTCTTCGAAATTTCCATACCAAAAGAGATATCTGTAATGGAAGGTGGTTAGTTTTGAAAAACCTAAAAACTTAATTTATCATCGCACAAGTATCGACAGGTGCACTGGCGAACATTAAATAGTTTTCATACCTAGAATTGATTTGGCCCCGACAAACACAGATTTGTCTTTCACTCTCCGAAGCCGTCAATTTCCACTTAAACTGACATTTTCAATGACCATAAATAAATTGCAAGGTTAAATATTGCAAAAAGTAGGAGTTGTTCTAAAAGAACTGGTATTTAGTCATGGGCAGTTTTAGCGGGCTGATGATGTAAAACTAAGCATTATAGATGGCAAGGGACAAGGTTAATTGGTTAAAATTCTAAAGCATGGTTTTCACTATGTCAATTTCAATGGTCAGTTGTTGTCAGTCACATGAAAAATGCCAATACGTTGTCATTTTTTTCTGTTTGACAATGGCGAAAAATAGGAAAAACTGATCCCTTCACATGATTATAGCAAAAATTGCAAAAAAAAAATGTTATTTATGTGATTTTTTAAGCTTTTAAATTTCCTGTCAAACAAAAATGACTAAGGGCCAGTTTTTCAGTGCGGGTTTAAACTCGAGTCAAATTAAACTGAGATTAATTCACCAAAAAGAGATGTGAAACTCTGTTTAACTAGATATTGTAGCATTCGTTTAAGTTGAATTGACTTAAATTATCATATGATGTGTTGTTTTTTGCTTAAACCGAGCTTAAACGTCCAATTTTGGTGAGTTAACCTTGGTTTAATTTGACTAGAGTTTACACCCGCACTGAAAAACTGGCCCTAAGTGAAAACCAAGCATAAGAATTTTTTTACTAGAAATGTTGTATATACGGAAGTTTTATAAAAATAATTTAATAAACATGTTTTCAAATAAAAACCTTTGTATATAAATCCAATAAATTTTTTGTCGCATTTTGTACTCTAAATGGTTCCTTCCCGTCGTAGGACGGGCTTTTACACTAGTATATAATATTTTACTTGATTTTTTTTTCGTACTTTAATTTCAACTTAAGAGTTGAAGAGGTAAAGAGCTTTCAAAACTTTCTGAACTTCAGATTTACTTCAACTTTTCTGTAATCTTAAGTTTTCTAGAGCAAGTCTTGCAAGCACTTCACAGTCAGGCGAATTAAACTTAGATTTTTATTTTTGCTTGCAATTAAATACGCTTCTAACCTAAATACAACCATCCATTCAACCGTCCGTCCACTTCAAGTGCGTAGAAAAAGTTCACAAGCAAATTAGAAGAAATCACGAGCCAACAGACAATACAACAAGAAATATAAAAATAAAAAAAACATTCATCATCACTAGCGCAACAGTTAAGCGCAAGCCTTGTGGATGAGGCAAAATTTGTATCAGAGTATGCGGTGGCCCAGCAACAACTTTCAGCACTCGGTCATACGATACCGAATCATGAAACACTTGTTGCGTTCCAGGCCAGGCTAAATCCTGACAACAGCACAGTACAGACAGCACAAGCAACGAAGCAAGCAAGCTAAGTCAGCAAAAGTCATCCTTCTGTGCCTGTCACTTCGATTCTTCCTCTCTCAGCCTCTCATCCAATCTCAGTTTTTCTCTGTATACTCAGACCTTCCGTTCGTCGCACTGAATTCACGTTGGCAAGTGTCAAATACGGTTTGGCACGCACGGTAGCAACTTTAATTTTTTTCTACTCATTTTTTTTGCTCTTTGGTTTTTCAAAATTTCCGCTTTTCATGCGGTTTAAGTGGCACTCAACGCAAAAGTCTTAATTTAAATGCGGCGGCGAATAGCATTAAATTCAAATCAGAAACTAAGATACTCCATGTTGGGCAAGTTGGTCGTCGTCGATGCCAACGGTGTAGGTGGACAGACATCAGAGAGCATAAAATGCGAAAATGATGTCCTGCAAAGCAAGGAATCTGAATTCATTAAGTAATTAGACAAATAATTGAATGAAAGTAAAACAAAAATTTATAGCAATACAACAAAAAAAGTTGCAGCAACAACTCTAGCTAGGATGAGGTTGGTTTTCAGTTAAATTAGATTTTAGCGTAACGCGTGGCAATTAAGGTTTATGTGAAGTTGAGCGGTTCGAATTGCACGAGCTGTCAGTTGATCAGGTGGATTATAATAGATACCAGGAAGCGAATTTAAATTTACCGGTATGAGTAGAAACTCTAAGAAAACGATATTAAATTTTAAAATATATAAAAAACTTGGTTTATACGATCCACGAATAGTTTCATTTAAGAGAATAAGGTAGAGTTTTGAAATCTTTAAATAAAAGAATCAGAAGAAAAAATGTATAGTTAAAAAAGTCTTTAATTTTTTTTCGGGAATAATTTTTCTCGTATGATACTCTCATTCCTATTTAGCTAACATTCCTTTAGCTAAAAATGCCATTTGTATGATGGTTTCTGCTTCATGATTGAGAAATTTTAGAAATCTTAAATTAAAAGATCAGAAGGAGAAAAAATTTTTATTAAAAAAATTTTTTTTTTTGGGAAATTTTTTTGGAGTAATACTCTCACTACGTCTTAAAGTCCTTATTTCTTGATTCGACATTTTCTTTCTATAACATTCCTGTAGTTAAAACTGCCATTTGCATGATAGTGGAGTGTTCTAAATAAATCCACCAGATCCATGCTCCGCAAAAGGAATTTAACAAAGTTGAAAGCAAAGTTTATAATAATATTGAAGAAATGTATGAGCTGGGCTTTCACCACTGCTTAAAGATTGCATATGAAATTAGGATCCAAGAGTTTAAACAAAAAACGAAGAATTTGAAAGTCTTAGTGCCAAAGAATAACAAGAAAGAAGAGAAAGCTATATTGCGGCAGAAAAGAAAAGAATTCAAGATGAGCTTCGAAAAGAAACTGGGCTCCGTATTGATTTCCCTAAGCAAGGCTGTAGAAATAGGCGTCTTTTCCAAGATGCTGAAGTGACTGGCTTCAATAACAAGAATCAATGCTGAGTTTCTAAAAAATTAAAAAAAAATTCTGACTGCCATTAATTGTCGCCATCTTATTGTTGCAGATAATTTTGGAAAATTTGCTTTAGTAACTCAGAATTTACACAAAAATTTATATGGTTGTTGGAAGGACATAACTACAACCCTCCATAAAATTTTTTCCCATGGGAAGGAAATAATAAAATAATAATTTCTTGCAATTCGTGACCTATCGGAGAAGCTCAAAACCTCAAAAATAATAATAATTACAGAATAAATAATAATAATAAAAGACTATGTCATACAAGAAAAAATAGTAGGGAAAAACAAAATACTGATTTGATATCAGTGCCAATGATTTCTTCGAACCCTTTATAACGTCACTGCGACAAAAAAAAAAAATGTAAAAATTAAAAGTGTTTTTGAATATAATGTAGATAAGATCGGAGATATTTTAATTGAAAAATAAAAACAACAACCAAAAATTCTTAAAATATTTGTTTATGAGGCTAAAAATTTAAAAAAAACTGTTTTTAGATGTGTTTAGAATGTAAGACCGGATCGACATTTAGATTCCCCCGTTCGGGGGTTCTCAAAAGTTAGAGGAACTTATTAAAATAATTTCTGCATATTTTTTATTGAAATAAGAGAAAATCCACGGATGCAATTTTGATATTCCTGAATGTCCTTTTTGGTAAAAAAAACAAGTTTTTGGCTCCGAACGGCTAATATTTTTTTCTCCATACAACATTGATCCGGCCTAGTGAATTTTCTTATACAAAACTGGTATTTTTATTAGGAACAATTTATAAACTTTTATTTTTTCTTTATAAAATTTTAAAATATTTTATTAAAAGAATAATTTGACATTATTTACTAAATTTTAATAGCAATAAACTGAATATAAAAACAAATAAAAATTTTAAAAAAAAAAATCATGTTTCGAACCACCTTTTCAAATAGCCCCAAACTATTTTTTTAAAAATATTTATTTAATATCTGTATAGCGCAATCATTTCTTAGCATTATTAAAAAAAACGAATTGAATTAATATCAAAAACAGTGTACTGTGAGTCGTAGGATGGGCTTTAATACTAATGTAGGGAATAATATAGCTCGAGATATGGTAGACCAAAACAAGTTAGCCTTATCTCGCCCAGTATCTAGTGGAAGTAGAAAACTAAGTCATATAAATTTACTCGATCCATCAAGGAATCCATAAAAACCCATAAAGTATTTTGCGTATATCCACAATCCCAGCAGAAAAAGAAGTACTTGAGAGTTGGTTCGAATCTTGGCTGTGTAAATTTTAATTTAATTATTATTAAAATGCTAATTCTGTTTCATTAACTGGTTCGTCAAATATAACCGTCAAAATAAGTTTTACTTAAAAAACATTAATAAAAACAAGAAACAGTTTCGATAGTATCGTAAATGTAGACGTAGAATTCCGTTTAAGTTGTAACCTCTTCTACTTTGTCTCTTTGGTCCGTTTGTTTTATTTATTTTGCACGTTATTTTATTGATCTTCCAAAAATTAACAAATAAATGAATAACACTCAATTATGGACTACTTATCGAGGCCAAAACAAAGAAAAGGTTAAAAAGTAAGTATGATTAAATGAGCAAGCAAAAAGAAACAAACAAAATTTCAAATTTTTTCGATCATTTTGTTGAGTTTGACAGGCTGAGTTCATTGACTTAGTTGAAAAGAAGGCGAAGCAATTGCTCCGAATCCAAATTAGTTTGCATTAAAAACAAAAATTAAAATTTTACGCCATCTATTGGGTAAAATCATAAAAAGAAATATGATCCAACTCGTTTTTTTCATAAGAGTTAAATCTAACCGGATCACAGACCCATTTCGTTAAATTTGACAGATTGAGTTCATTGACTGAGTTGAAAAGAGGTTCATGACCTCTGGTTTCAAAATAGTATACTAGAACAGTAGTGCATACATAAACCCAATGCGAACTAATGCTTACAATGCTGCCAAAGCGAACCAATCAGTTCGTGCAAAACCAAAGCATACAAGCAGAAACAAAGAAAGCAGCAGGCACATAAGCAGCTGATGATTGATTTTCTTATATAAAAACATGAATTTTTCTTCTTTTATTTTACTATTTTGTGACTTTAATATAAAAGCGACAAAATCCAAAATTAGATATTCATTCAGCGCAGGATATATCTGATATTTAAGTATATATATATTATCTTTGAACGAAGAGTATTAAAGGCTGTAGGTATACCCTAAAGTATTCGCCAAAAAGTTGCCTAATTAAATTGAAAAAATCTGTTAAAACGACCCCATACAAACAAAAAAATATTTGGTGTTCCTGTTGGGGATTGAACCCTAGTCAATTGAGTTCCTAGACTCGAACGCCAGCACACTTGGCTAAACAATGATAAAATTTCATTAAGTTCGATCTTTTTTCGTTTCAAGCAAGAATATTTTTAAGTTGATGACAACTGAATATTCAAAGAATTTATTTTCATATAAAAAAAAGACAAGTCATTAGAATCAATGCAGCTTTCTTTATAAATAAGACTCAAAACATTTTTTTTAATTGAAAAGAAATTTTCGCCGGCTAGATATCGAGCACATTTACTTTAAGTTTGAAAGTTTTTTCTTTAAATTTTAATGTAATTTTGTCTCAGTGTAGAACAACTTTTTATCCAACTGAATTCTTCAGTGCTACGGGAAGTACTTTTTAACCAGCTGAAATAGAAGTGAAGCGGAAAGCACTTCTTTCTCACTACTATCAAAGTCAATCAAAAAGTAATTCTAAATAACAGTCGCTTCTGTAGGAGCAAATATAAAAGTATTTCTATATTTTCTTTTATAGGAGCTTAAAGAGTAAAAGTCATTCTCCTCTTGCTTTTCTCGAAGTTAATCAATTACTTAATACATGTATGGGATGTAACTTTGAATAATGTCGCACAAAAATGTATTTAAAAAAATTCTGAGTTTCATTAACTGTCGCAATCCCAGTGTGGCTTCAGACGTGGAAAATCGACCATCAACCAGATATTTGCGCTATGACAAATTTAAGAGAATTTAACAGAATTGAGGCCTCGGTAGTCAGGTTGGATAGCGTGCTTGACTGCCAACCCAGAGGTTGCGAGTTCGAATCCCGGTCTAGCCATGGCCCTACGCTTTTACCTTTTCTTTATTCTTTCCTTATTTCAATCAATTGAAATTGAAAATAATAACGTACAACATTCTACACTTGTTTGTCAAGGCAGACTTGACTGAATAGGTTTGACACCTGAAATTCCTGA
The DNA here is from genome assembly GCA_958299015.1 of Tetanocera ferruginea. Taxonomy (NCBI): domain Eukaryota; kingdom Metazoa; phylum Arthropoda; class Insecta; order Diptera; family Sciomyzidae; genus Tetanocera; species Tetanocera ferruginea. Next base: position 39,512,026 of record OY282643.1, read on the forward strand.
AATAAATTCATTTAAGAACAAAAACAGGAGTCATATTAGTATATCCATATAGTTAATTTTAAAACTCAGTTCTGTACAAATATTTATAATATTTATATGGTTCGTTTCTGCTGTAGTTTATAATTAACTAGTTAGGTATATCTTCGACTTGGCCGAAGTTAAAATACCCCCACGACCGATTCTTAAGGGTTAAAGAATTTAAAATTGGAGAGCTTTTTGTTTGAGATTTTAGAAGATTTTGTTATTTTTATGTGTCTAAAATACAACCATATCAAATTGTTTTCCTGAAGCATTAATATAAGCCTTTTTTATAAAATTTTCAATTTTGGGGTTATATGGGAGGTGGGCGTGTTAGTGGGTGGATGACGCCTATTTTTCTAACACACCATAGTTTTGACATAGAATACACAAATACCGAGTTTCAGTTTTGAAACTTGAATATTAGTCTCTTTATAGAGTTTTCAATTTTGGGGTTGTTTGGGAGGTGGGAGTGTGGATAGCGCCAATTTTTCTAACACACCTAAGTTTTGACATAGAATATACAAATACCGAGTTTCAGTTTTGTTTCTTTAATATTAGTCTCTTTATAGAGTTTTCAATTTTGGAGCTGTATGGGAGGTTGGCCTTTTTTTAGATGGATGACGCCCATTTTTATAACACATTTCAGTATTGACATAAAACACACAAATACTGAGTTTCAGTTTTGTTACTTTAATATTAGCCTCTTTATAGAGATTTCATTATTTGGGTTGCATGGGAAGTAGGCGTGGTTTTCAGCCGATTTGGCCCATTCTCGAACTTGATCTTAGTTTTTTAGAAAAAAAAGCTTAAATATCAAATTTCAGCACAATAGCTTTAAAATTACGACTGTAATCGTGTCCACAGACAGACAGACAGACGGACAGACAGGCGGACATGGCTAAATTAACTCAGGTGGTGATGCTGATCAAGAATATATACACTTTTCTATACCTACCACGCCTCTTTATGGCCGTTACACACGTCGTGACAAAATTAATATACCCTTTACGCAGTACGCGTTGGGGTATAAAAATAGATTTATTTTCAATGCTAAAACTGGGTCATTTCGATGAATGGGAATATTTTTTAAAAGCTTTTAATGGTATTTTATTTATAGACGTAATTGAAAGAAATTTCAAGTTCGAAAAGGCAATTATTCTTGAAAATAAAAACAGTTTCGATAGTATCGTAAGTGTAAACGTAGAATTCCGTTTAAGTAGTAACCTTTGCTACTTTGTCTCTTTGTAGAAATCTTTGAAAATTAACAAATAAATTAATAACAGTCAAGTTATGGACTTCTTATTCAGACCATAACACAGAAAAAGTTAAAAGCAAAAAGAAATAAGCAAAATGTCAGATTCTTTAGATAATTTCGACAAGTTGGATCAACCAATCCAAGGTGAGTTATTTGGGTTATTATGAGTTCATTGAAAGATGAGTTAGAAGAAGAAGAAGATTAATTAGTTGAAAAAAAAGCTTAACAAATTCTGTCCGATGTATACATAGTTTGCGAACTACACTCAAATGAGTATTGAGATCATCCAAATTAATTTGCATTGAAAACAAAAATAACAATTTATTCAGAACAAAACCTGGATCATTTCTTAAATCCAAAATAGATGTGTTCATTTCCCATATTTAGTTCTGCAGACGCAACATAAGCAGCTAATGATTGATTTTCTTAAATAAAAATGTTGATTTTTCTTCTTAGATTTTGCTATTTTGTGACTTTAATATAATAGCGACAAAATTCCAAATTTGATATTCGTTTAGCGCAGAATATATGTGATATTTTAGTATATATGTTATGTTTGAACAATGAGTATTAAAGTCTGTAGGTATACCCTAAAGTATTGGTCAAAAACGTTTCATGACCTTTAAAAAATTTGTTAATTTGTTAAAACAACCCCATACAAATTGCGCTGCAAGACGTTATTCTACGTCAAAATAGGAATCATTTTATACACCCAGGGAAAAATGAGGCAAAATATTTCAACACGGCTCCTGTCAATCAAACATGATAATTTTTACTCGCAAAACAACAACAATTTTTGAAGATTAGCACTGTATTATGTAGTGTGCAAAAAGAAAAGACAGTGCGAATAATGTTGCTGTTGGGCGAATTAAGGACAAAATGCCCCTTTTCTGAATGTCCTGTTCAGCAGAAGCCATTTTTATGATTTTGCACTCTGCACAAACGTTCATTTAACAGACTTGAATTATTATGTAAAGTGTTAATTATTAACATAACTGGTCGTGTTGAATTTCAATAACATGATTTAGTGTTAAAAAAGCGTTATTTTTACAGGATTTTTTTCTGGGTGTATCATATTGTTACTTTAATGCAAATCTTCGCTTGTGTGTATTCAATGGACATTTTTTTGGGTATTTTTCTAATCATCATCTGTTAATGGGTTAAATAATTACTATCTTCTTTGATTTGCCTGCTTCAATATTTTTTCTTCTTTCTCCCTATTCGTACTCTTTAACTGTTTTTAAAGCATAAAACGGCAGACTATGGCGTAAAACAAACTATTAAGGGCCCATTAGTTTTGGTTTTTGGCTCTGTAGAGCTCTGATTGAAGTTTCGCTCATGACCATAATTAGTACATGTGACTGACTTAATAGAGATACTAATTTCCGAACTTGAGTTTTGCTAGTTACAAAGTCAAAGCAAAAAACAAGATTAAAACATACTCGTAAATATATAAAATTCTGGCAGTATTTACATGCTTTTAGCAAAATTAAAATATATAAACCTTTGAAATTTTTTTTGCGCTTAGAGATTTTTTTTTTAAATAGAGCAAAAAAAGGAAGTAATGTTCTTAGAAATCAGTGCAGCCAGGCGTGCGCATATGCTAACCAATTAAATTAAATATGTGCCATGTGTGTGCGTGAGTTTTTTTTTGTGTATGCTTGCAAAAGCACATGATAACGTTTGATAGCCTGACTCACTGGCTGACTGACTGACTACGAGTATGACATTGAATGCGAGGCTGCTGTAACAGGAAGTGAGCTTAAAATGAAATCGTCTGTGTATAAAACAATAAAGCTTATAGCTAGAGTATAATTAAGATTCAACAAGAATTAGGATGATATGTTGTTTTGAGCTTTTAATTAATAGCTCCAGTATGTTAAGAATACATATGAGAGGCATTAAAAAAAAAGCTGTGAGCATAATAAAATTGCGTTAATCTCGCTAAAATTAAGGCAATTGCTGGGTTAGACGCTAAACTGTAAGGAATGTTGAAATTTATGAAAAATTTCACTGAGATTAAGTAGCATGAACAACTAATTCGGTCGATAAGCAAGTCTTATGAAGCTTTTCGAAGCTTTTCAAAACCTGCGCTTGTGATATAGAGTGTCTTGCGTGGGCACAAAAAAAAATGCTGAATTTCTTATGATCCATAAAATTTTAAAATACTTATGCCTTAAACATTTGGAAAAACAATTTGTAATAAATTTCCAAATACAACCTTAACCTTCAAACCTTGCCCTATACAACCTCTATTCGTTATTTTGCAAACAAAAACTTCGTCTTCTTCAACTACTTCGCTTTCTGCCCATTGAACTTTGAGAATGTGTCAAATAAAAGTCTTAGCTAAGAAAGTGATGAAAATAAAAACGCAAGTCAATCCCAGTGAATTAAATTTGCACAAAATTAATGCAGAAAACGTGCCAAATTAGCAAGCAAAATTTGTTGTCTAACGTTGACATCAATTTAATATTCCTCATCATTTTTCATTATCATCCTCCAGCCTCTTGAGTGGGTCTCAATATAAGCAGCCAAGTGTTGACAGGCAGCTCAATTAGAATGTATTGACAGTATTTGTTTGATATTCCAGACATACCAGTTCGTGTTTTTGACAGTCAAATTTTGTTTTTATTTTTTTTTTTTTGTTTATTTTTGTATTTGTATTTTCTTTGGAGTTGCTTATTTCAATAGTAGACCAACAATAATACGCCTTCTGCCTTTGGGTCAATAACAATGTAAAGTAAATTAGGCTGATTTTTGAAGTGTTTTTTCTTCACTATGCTTTCAATTCAATTGCGAGACCTTATTTATTTTCCATGCTAGCTAGTTGAATTACAATGCTGCAGTAAGTTTTTTTCTGATAAAATAAAATTGGGTTATCCTTACATTTCTAAGGCCTTGACATTGTACATGTTTTGCATTTTGTATGATTACATAAAAAAAAGAAAAATTGAATTGGCCATTTCAGCACTTGAAAGTATTTTGACCGAGCTTCTTTGAATAAATTAACATAAGGTATTGATTACTTTTTATTGATAAATATATTTCTTAATACAACTAAAGCTTAATAAAAGTTTAGGCCCACACAAGGACCTACGGAACCTACACAGTGTACCAGGGTCGTTTATATAAGCAGTACTGCAAAAATGTTGATTTTTGTCCTCACATTAAAACTTTTTCATAAAAGACCCAAAATATACATACATACATATGTATAGTCATTTCTTGATAACAATGCAGTAAGCATGCAGAGTATGTTTTTTTGTTGTATTCAGTTATGAACCTTCTCGGGTAGAATTTTTTCAGCATTTGATTTAGTTTTGAGACTTTCATAAAGAAATAACCTTTTTTCAGTTTATATGAATTCACAAAAGTTCCGAAAAGTATACCTTTTTGTTTTGTACAAACCTTAAAGAAACGAAGCTTATTTTTGTTTGAAACGGAGTTAAATGGAATAGTTTTACAAATATTGTTTTTTAACGCTTTTATCAATATTAACATTAATATATAGTAGCGAACACAGAAATTCGAACACCTAAAAAATATCGTTTTTATGCAACAGATTCCATGATGCAGTCTAGTTAAGGCAATTATCTGGGTTTAAGGAGTCTTCTTAAAAAAAAAATAAAAAAAAACAAGTAAAGAAAGTCTAAAGTCGGTCTAGGCCGACTATGAAATACCCTAAACCCACTTTTCAAAAATAAAAAATTTTTTATTGTAAATGGGCGTCTCTGTGGGCGAATGAAGCCTTTATTTTAATTGCATTTAAATGGTGATGAAAAATTTACACATACCAACTTCTATTCCTGTAGCTCACAGTTAATGCCTTTATTGTGCTTTCGCTATGGGAGGTGGACGTAATCATGGACGGATTACTCCCAATTTTTGAACACACCTTAGTTTTGGTATAAAATACATACATACCAAATTTAATTTCTCTATGACAAACATAACCTTATTTATTGAGTTTTAAACTTTTTGGGTTGTATCGGAGGTAGGCGTGTCCGTATGAGGATGACGTCCATTTTTCAAAACCATCTTTGTCTTGTCATAAAAATCATTCGTGCCAAATTTTAGCTCTGTAGGTTAAACAGAGGCTTATTTATTGCGTTTTAAATTTTTGGGTTGTATGGGAGGTGGGCGTGTCCGTGAACGGATGACGTCCATTTTTCGAAGACATCTTTGTGTTTGTATAAAACACATACATATCAAATTTTATTGTTGTAGGTTAATTATGAGCTGAGTTATGCAGTTTTCAATTTTTGCGTTGTATGGGAGGTAGGCGTGTCCGTGGGCGGATGATGTCCATTTTTCAAAACCATCTTGTTTTTGTTATAAAAAATATATGTGCCAAATTTTAGCTCTGTAGGTTAAACAGAGTTTATTGCGTTTTCAATTTTTGGGTTGTATGGGAGGTGGGCGTGTCCGTGAGCGGATGACACCCATTTTTCAAAAACATCTTTTTGTTGATACAAAACACATACATACCAAATTTTATTGTTGTTGGTTAATTATGAGCTGAGTTATGCAGTTTTCAATTTTTGCGTTGTATGGGAGGTAGGCGTGTCCGTGAGCGGATTCCAAAAATATTCAATAGTGGAGATCCTTGGGTCCATGTGACGATGTGTACCAAGTTTCATCCAATTATTTCAACTCCTTCTTATTATCCTGTGTATACGGACAACACACATACGGACAGACGGACGGACGGACGGATGGACGGACGGACGGACGGACGGACGGACGGACGGACATGGATAGCTCGACTCACGTGATGACGCTGATCAAGAATATATATATTTTTTATACCGAACTCGCTTCGTTCTATGCGCTACAAACGTTTGCACAAAGTTAATATACCCTGACCTTTCAGGTTTAGGGTATAAAAATTGTTTCGATAGCATCGTAAGTGTGTACGTTGAATACCTTTTCTAATTTGCCTCTTTGTTAAGATTTGTTTGGCCATTGTGCACATGTTTTTTATTTATCTACTGGAGATTAACAAATAAATAAATAACATTCAAGGACTTATTATCGAGACCAAAACACAGGAAAATTTAAAAGTAAGCATGATAAATAAAGCAAGCAAAAAGTAACCAGCAAAATGTCAAATTATTTCGATCATTTCGTTAAATTTGACAGTTTCAGTTTATTGACTGAGTTGAAAAGAAGGCTGAGTGTCCGCATGCCCTTTCCATTGGCACCACTTTCGCCTCCATTCGATTTATATTTTGCGAACTAACGAACGAAAGTGAATTCAATTTCAATTTCAATTTCAATTTCAATTTCAATTTCAATTTCAATTTCAATTTCAATTTCAATTTCAATTTCAATTTCAATTTCAATTTCAATTTCAATTTCAATTTCAATTTAAATTTCAATTTCAATTTCAATTTCAATTTCAATTTCAATTTCAATTTCAATTTCAATTTCAATTTCAATTTCAATTTCAATTTCAATTTTAATTTCAATTTCAATTTAAATTTCAATTTCAATTTCAATTTCAATTTAAATTTAAATTTAAATTTAAATTTAAATTTCAATTTCAATTTCAATTTCAATTTCAATTTCAATTTCAATTTCAATTTCAATTTCAATTTCAATTTCAATTTCAATTTTAATTTCAATTTCAATTTCAATTTCAATTTCAATTTCAATTTCAATTTCAATTTCAATTTCAATTTCAATTTCAATTTCAATTTCAATTTCAATTTCAATTTCATTTCAATTTCAATTTCAATTTCAATTTCAATTTCAATTTCAATTTCAATTTCAATTTCAATTTCAATTTCAATTTCAATTTCAATTTCAATTTCAATTTCAATTTCAATTTCAATTTCAATTTCAATTTCAATTTCAATTTCAATTTCAATTTCAATTTCAATTTCAATTTCAAAATCAATTTCAATTTCAATTTCAATTTCAATTTCAATTTCAATTTCAATTTCAATTTCAATTTCAATTTCAATTTCAATTTCAATTTCAATTTCAATTTCAATTTCAATTTCAATTTCAATTTCAATTTCAATTTCAATTTCAATTTCAATTTCAATTTCAATTTCAATTTCAATTTCAATTTCAATTTCAATTTCAATTTCAATTTCAATTTCAATTTCAATTTCAATTTCAATTTCAATTTTAATTTCAATTTCAATTTCAATTTCAATTTCAATTTCAATTTCAATATCAATTTCAATTTCAATTTCAATTTCAATTTCAATTTCAATTTCAATATCAATTTCAATTTGAATTTCAATTTCAATTTCAATTTCAATTTCAATTTCAATTTCAATTTCAATTTCAATTTCAATTTCAATTTCAATTTCAATTTCAATTTCAATTTCAATTTCAATTTCAATTTCAATTTCAATTTCAATTTCAATTTCAATTTCAATTTCAATTTCAATTTCAATTTCAATTTCAATTTCAATTTCAATTTCAATTTCAATTTCAATTTCAATTTCAATTTCAATTTCAATTTCAATTTCAATTTCAATTTCAATTTCAATTTCAATTTCAATTTCAATTTCAATTTCAATTTCAATTTCAATTTCAATTTCAATTTCAATTTCAATTTCAATTTCAATTTCAATTTCAATTTCAATTTCAATTTCAATTTCAATTTCAATTTCAATTTCAATTTCAATTTCAATTTCAATTTCAATTTCAATTTCAATTTCAATTTCAATTTCAATTTCCATTTCAATTTAAATTTAAATTTAAATTTTAAATCAATTTTAAATCAATTTCAATTTCAATTTCAAGAGCGTTTCACTAAAAAAAAATTTCAACGGTCACCTTCGAATCTAATGAATTTTGCAAGGCAATTTCGAAAAAGTTTTTTTTTTGTTTTGACCGATCGTAGATGATCGATCGTAGAGATCATTTAAATTGTTTGTCATTTATTTAGCATTTGCAGTTGGATCTTAAAGTATGGTATATCAATGTTTTTGTCTCAAGAATACCAATTTTTCTGATTCGAGGTCATTGACCTCAAATGCTCTTGTCTAATTTTAATTTTCATAGCTCAGTTCTTACCACCCTAATGTGCCACCTTGATTAAAAAAATTAAAGCTCACAAAAATCATTAAACTTTTGCTAAGAAATTTTTCCCTTATTTTAGTAAAACTATAATACATATTATATGATATTTTTTCGAAATTCGAATACATTAAATTCGTAGGTGACCGGTGCACTTTTTTTTTCACCCTAATACATTGATTTTTAAAAATATTTGGAATTTGCAGTTGCATGAAGAAGGCAGTGTTTTTTTACACATAATCATATATGAGTACACTTAGCTCATGAACAGAAACACAAAACCAGTTTTAGACACTCTGCAACAAATTCGATTTTTAATGATTCTTGTAATTGGTGCATTTTGTTTGCAGCTGCACGCTTATTACGTATAGCGTAAAGAAGAAACGAAAAGATGCATGCAAAATGGTTGACAATGGCGTTGACGGCATTCTTGTTATTACTTTTGTCTCTTTCTTTTGTTATGCTTTGGCATGGATGCATTATTTTTTTTTTACGATTGTAGAACTCTACATATGCTCATTCACACAAAATACACTTAACACCTTAAGGCGGTCTTCTCATTCAAAACCCGTTTTTTTGACCCTTTTTAAAAAATTCTTATCTGAAAACGCAAAGCATAATTGAAAACTTTTTTTATTTATTGTATTACAAAAGTTTCAATGTAAATAAAAAAATTTTTTTTGCCTCGATACGTGGGCTGTTCAAAAAGTAATGAGACTTCAAAGTTGGTGGTGAAAAAAAAGGTGTCGTCACGGCGGCCACGATTCCGGGTCTCCGGAGCGTCTGAAATGAAAAAAAAACGGGGTTATAATCAGTATAGATGTAATTCTCGGGTGAACCTCAAGCTTAATTTTGTGATTTTTTTTTGACAAAATGGCGGCCATTCAAAAAAAAAAGTTCAATTTCGGGCTTTTTTTTGAATGAATGAGAATGGTGACAATTTTGCGTCGATTTCACTTTGTTTCATGAAAATCGGTTCAGTTGAACTGGAGATATCATGGCCGCCAGTTCGAAAAACGTGGTTTCGAGATAAACGCGTTTAAAGTTTAAAATAGCTCGAATAGACGAAGACCTTGCTTCACAAAAAAGGCTGTATCTTCTAAATTCTTTTGAATTTCTAAAAATCCTTTTAGGGGCATATTCACAACTACCCAAGCTATAAAAAAAGTCGAAAAAAAATTGCTCAATGAGAAGACCCCTTAATAAAACAACGAAGACATTGTTCGCAATCAGGAACTTTGTCTACGGCCGAAATGTGAACATTTACATAACTTATTCTTGTACTATATATGGGCTTGTGTATGAATACACTCAAGCCATGCATAATTACTGCGAGCTTAGGTACAAATACACATGATCAGTGAATCCAAAATTTAAGCAGATTTTCTATGAAGGTAAACATAATTTATATATTCAGTGTAAGGATATTTTCATATAATCTCATGAAAAAATTCTACCCGCATGCAATGATTCCATAAATTTCATATCTTTTCTACACTACTTGTATTAAAATTTTATTATAAACAGTCTCTTACAATAAAATGATCTTTGAAATTTTAATGATGTGACTTAGCAATAAGATAATGAAAAACGTATATCTATTTATTATTTTTATTATTATTGCACATAAAGATCATTTAATATGATAAGCTAAGAGGAATTATTTAATAAATCTTCAATAAAAATATCTTTTTTATGACGCTGTATAACGTGATGTTGTCAAAATGAAAGATTTAACAATGAAATCATTGAAATATAAATAAATAGCAAGAGACCAGAAGACAAGAATGAAAAGGAACAAAAAAAAAAATGCCAAGGACAGCAAAAAGTAGGAGATAATAAAAAAAAATTCTAAATAAAGTCCAAGCAATAATAAAAATTGAAGAACATTCATTGAGACGACGAAGCTACACATAAAATCACTTACGAAGCTGATGCTCTTCAACGCCTTAAAAGTGGAAGAGGGAACAAGAAAAAAAAAAGAAAAATGGAAAAAATAGAAAAAAATAAAACACAGCAACTCTGACGCTGCACATAGGGGTATTTGGCTCGAAAAACCGCTCATTAATCAATTTCTCAAAATGTAAAGTTGAGAAGCAAAATTATTTTCTAGCTTTTGTTAATACTCATTAAATAAGTTACCATTTGTTTTTTTAATTTTAATGCACACACTTCGTCGCAGCATCAGTTGAAAGTCATCGATCGTAAGCTTGCATTGTTATTGAGTTAATTTGAGTGAAAAAGATCCCCCCAAAAAAAATTTTTTTTTTGTTATTAATATTGTGAAATAAGTTTGTTGTTATGGAAGATTTTGCTGCAGGTATGTACTTTAAAATTCAACTTTTTTTATGGATATTGAAGCTTTATTTATTTAGATATATAATTTGTTATGAAGGTATGAAAATGGGAAATTTTTTAAAAAATTTTTTTTTTAGTATGAACCTTTTGTTATATTATTTGGTGTTATTGGGTAACATTTTTGGTATAGGCTAATGAAAAAAGATGTCAAGAAGCAAAAACCGAAAAAAAATGCTGCCCGTAACCGCCCCCCTCCCCCAGATTTCATTGTCCCTGATAGGTGTCTAGTATGATGAAAGAGAAAATTTGAAATGAAAGAGAAAAGGGACATGACATTGGCCGTTTATTTTTATAATTTTGTATTTTAGTAAATATTCTTAAGATTCTAAGAAAAAAATTTCATGGAAAAATTTTTACGAGCTCAAAAGTTACAGCCGGATTATGAGAGCGCATTTTTATTTATCCTTGCATTTTTCTTTGTTCACAAACTTTGAACGCGTTTATCTCGAAACCCTGTTTTTCGTACTGGTTGCGGCACTAGAGGGTTCATTTTTTGACGATTTTTTTTTTTTGTATTATTTAAAACTTGATTCGCTTTCGTATGACACGAGCTTTTTTTAAATTTTTTTTCGATTTTTTATGAATTTTAAAGTCAATATTTTTTTCGAAAAACACACTTTCAAATTTGGAACATCACCAAAAAGTGAAACGAAAAATGTAAAAAAAGTCATTTTTTTCCAGATCGGACAATTTTTGCGACTCCCAGCGCTGCAACCGCGAGGCCCCGTTTTTTTCTCTGCCGCCAGTTTGGAGCTCTACAAAATCATGTTGGAGTGAAAAATATATTTTTTTGAATATTTTTTTTTTGTAATTTGTTCAATTCTCTACAACAATTAAAAAAAAATTTGGAAAATGTTTGTTTTTGACTGAGTTATGAATTTTTCAAAAAAAAGGTCTGTTTTCTCTGCCGCGAATGTTATGTCTCCTTAAGAAACTTAATTTACACCTTTATTTGGTCGAAACAAGCTTTATAGCCCTTTTCAAGTTATTTTAGACAAATATCATTTACTTAGGACAAAAAAATATTTTTGAGCGGTTTTTCGAGCCAAATACCCCTATGTGCGGTGTATAGTTGTGTAGAAGCAACAGGCTGCAACAGCCAACAATCGGGATTGAAGACAAGAACAAATAAATTTAATGCCAAATGAACGACCCAAAATGAGCGACAACTGTTTCAACTACCCTACGAAGGGGGGGCCGAGAGTGGGGAGTAAATGTGCCGATGAGTCGTCCTGCATGACATGAAGCTCAAATTACAAATTGACATTCATGCTGTGTGTGGGTGGTGGCAACCATGTCGGCTGTTAGCAAGTGGGTGACAGTGATGTGCCAGCAGTATTGGGCGCGCGGCGAGTGGCTGGTGCGGTAGGTTGCAACAGCGCTGAAAACGTTCATGCAGTAAACAAAATTTTGAACACTGCATCCGGTGAATTTCAATTGAATAGAAATCGTATGTCGAGCAATCGAGCTAATGGCGTGTTTTTTTTTTATTCCCTTTTTATTGGCCGACGGAAGTAACGGATGGATTGAAAACAAAAAAAAAAAACCTTGCAATGTGGCGTCTGCTGTAGCTTGTTGCGCATGCAGAGCAAGGACGGTGAGGTTGCGTGCGTGTGTGTGTGTGCTTGAGTGTGCGAGTGTATGCGAACGGAAGCAATGTAATGTGCTGTGAATAAAATATGTTTGTTAAACAGGGTGTTGAAGTACGTTGTTGTGCATATTATTGCCGTTATAGCGCGGCACACAAATTTATGTTATAAACTTCTTGTTAGACCCTGTTTAAAATTTATATCTGAAATTTCATTTTTTTTCCATACAAAATCGGTTTTTGATGCGACTAGATTTTCTAGGTTTTCTTTGTGCAAATCCTGCTTTGCTGACTGCACTTGTGTGATTTACTTGAAAGGAATTTCTACGAAAATAAATATAAATTTTCTATTGAAGTTGTATCATTTTCAAGAAATAGCTTTTAAGAACGAATATTTTTGTAATTTCCACGTGTGACCTATTTTAGTTAAACACGGCGCCAATACTATTTAACTCAACATTCTCTCCTATCTACAATCATACATTTATAAATCATGCCATCTTTTTATTGTTTGCACAAATTTTGCCCTCAAGTTTCATGCAGCAATTAATTATTTGTGTGCAATCGATGGCATAGAGTTGCCACAGTTATCTATACGTCATGCAATGTACTTAAACTTAACCAACACAATTCATTATTTATAAGATGTATTCTATGCAATAAATCTGTTTGAAATTTAATTTTGAAATATTTAGTGGGTGGTAGTTGAAAATAATGTACAGCGAAAATTTAGTTTGCACGCAGGTACGCAGGTGAATAACTAGAATCATTCAATTTCAAAAACTAATTATTTTCTATATTGAACTTGAATTTGAATTTGAATTTGAATTTGAATTTGAATTTGAATTTGAATTTGAATTTGAATTTGAATTTGAATTTGAATTTGAATTTGAATTTGAATTTGAATTTGAATTTGAATTTGAATTTGAATTTGAATTTGAATTTGAATTTGAATTTGAATTTGAATTTGAATTTGAATTTGAATTTGAATTTGAATTTGAATTTGAATTTGAATTTGAATTTGAATTTGAATTTGAATTTGAATTTGAATTTGAATTTGAATTTGGATTTGAATTTGAATTTGGATTTGGATTTGAATTTGAATTTGAATTTGAATTCGAATTTGAATTTGAATTTGAATTTGAATTTGAATTTGAATTTGAATTTGAATTTGAATTTGAATTTGAATTTGAATTTGAATTTGAATTTGAATTTGAATTTGAATTTGAATTTGAATTTGAATTTGAATTTGAATTTGAATTTGAATTTGAATTTGAATTTGAATTTGAATTTGAATTTGAATTTGAATTTGAATTTGAATTTGAATTTGAATTTGAATTTGAATTTGAATTTGAATTTGAATTTGAATTTGAATTTGAATTTGAATTTGAATTTGAATTTGAATTTGAATTTGAATTTGAATTTGAATTTGAATTTGAATTTGAATTTGAATTTGAATTTGAATTTGAATTTGAATTTGAATTTGAATTTGAATTTTAATTTTAATTTTAATTTTAATTTTAATTTTAATTTTAATTTTAATTTGAATTTGAATTTGAATTTGAATTTGAATTTGAATTTGAATTTGAATTTGAATTTGAATTTGAATTTGAATTTGAGTTTGAATTTGAATTTGAATTTGAATTTGAATTTGGATTTGGATTTGAATTTGGATTTGGATTTGGATTTGAATTTGAATTTGAATTTGAATTTGAATTTGAATTTGAATTTGAATTTGAATTTGAATTTGAATTTGAATTTGAATTTGAATTTGAATTTGAATTTGAATTTGAATTTGAATTTGAATTTGAATTTGAATTTGAATTTGAATTTAAATTTAAATTTGAATTTGGATTTGGATTTGGATTTGGATTTGGATTTGGATTTGGATTTGGATTTGGATTTGGATTTGGATTTGGATTTGGATTTGGATTTGGATTTGGATTTGGATTTGGATTTGAATTTGGATTGGGATTTGGATTTGGGTTTGGATTTGGATTTAGGAGTTGGTTTGGATTTGGATTATGATCTAGATTTGTATTTGCATTTGGAATTGGATTTGAATTTAGAAGTTGGAATTGGATTTGGATTCTGATTTTGGGTTGGATTTGGATTTTGTCTGGGGTCTGTGTTTACTTATGGTATTGGATTTGGATTTGTATTTAGATTTATATTTGCCTGAATTTTGATTTTGCTTTTGATTTTGATTTTGCCTTTGCTTTTATTTTGAGTTTGAGTTTGAGTTTGAGTGTTTTTTTTTTTAATTATTAATAATTAATTCAATTATTTATTGATAATTAATAAATCTAATAACGTGGTCCGTTAAAAGTATTTCACAATCAGGTATTTTTTGAAAAAGTTGAAAGTTTCCTGCTAGATTTTCTAGAACATTGACTGTTACAATTTTTTACATACAGCAAGGTGTGTGTTTAATTGGCGTGCTCAAGAATTCACGGCGTCTACTTTGAAATAGCTTGCATTAAGCATTGGCTTCGTAAGCATTACTTTGTATTAACTTGTTACAACATTTTACAAAAATTTCTTTAGTAACCGCCTTAGTTTCCATTTCTGTTTACATAGCATATATTTTTTGATAGCTCAAAATAAATTGAAATTTATTTTCATCATCATCATCATTATAATCGCCATCATCATCACTATCATGAATGCCATCAGCGCGTCGCGTAAAGTTTGTATTAAAAATGAATAAAGTTAAATTTTCAGTAGCTTTGATGCTTCAGCCGTTTAGATAAACTAAGGATTTGATGCAATCATTTTTGGTATTTGGAATTCGGTACATGTACCACGTACATGCAGAAAGGGTTTCATGGTTACGTGGTTTTCCATTGAAGCTTCACATTATTTTTCATCCTTGAGTACTTTTTGTTGACGCAGCTATTTTTTGAGCGGTTTTGAATTAGCGTCTGCTTTTATGAGGTAAACTTTATGCGTGGATGGAAGTTTGTGTGGAGGATTTTTTATTCGCAAATATACATACACGCACACACTTGAGCATTTTCGTGTCTGCAGCTTTAGTTAAGTGTCCATCTATGTCAATTTGTCTGCTACTCAGTCTATTGCTTACGTTTTGTTTTTTTGCAAACCATATGAAAAAAATGAATTAAAAGGCAGTCACGGTTAAGTGAGCTATTCTTCAACATGTCTGAGTACTAGTGGTTGAACGTTTACTTGAGGCATGACCTGTTGCCTTGACTTATATGAGGGTTGCAGTTCAGATGTGGTTCAGATATGGTTAAAATCATGGCAGTGTTAGAGGTATTTATGCCTCCCTAAAAATCTACAAAAACCCTGAATCCTAAATTTCTTTCCCACCAAAAAAAAATTCATTAAAATATACTCAAGGCCTGTTTCGTACATATGTATGTATATGTTGTTCGCATCAACATTATTTTGTTCTGAAAAACAGAAATTTCACTCACATCACTTAATAATTTTCGCGAAATCTATGGTAGGAAGGAATAAAAATATCGCCATAGATGTCAGAATGTCAAAAATGAATACATGTGTAGAATTATTATAGAATGTCAAAAAACTGACAAGCATATCCATGTGAATATATCAACAATTTCTGAAAAACTAAAAAAAAAACATACCGGCATCAAATTAACTGCAGATAAAATAATAAAATATGTAATAAAGATAAATGTTGACGATAACAAAAGGCACAACATCATGAAGCACAGAAGCAGCTCGGATGAAAAAATAATTTAAAAAATACACTGAAGTTAACTGCTGTAAGAAATAAATCTTCTATAGGACACACAAAAACATACAGAGCCAGTGAAGCAATAAAATAAATAAAAAACACAGCAAAAAATCAACAAAAAAAAAAAACCAAAAACAACAAAAAATCAACAAAAAACAGTGGCTAAGGTGCAGTAGTGGCAGCAGGCAGCTCACTGTGGTACTCATAGCTTAACCAAGATGCCTTCTGTTGACTTGGGTTTCGGTTACAAGCGCATAAATTATGCTAACATTAACGATGTTTGCTTTGAAGCGGGTTTTCTTCTTTCTATTGTTTACCTAAAACTTTATAAATGAGGCGTGAGTAAAAAGTTCTGTATAGCTTTAAGGCTTTTATGTAAAACAAAGTTTGGGCTAAATATAGCGCTAGGTTTGGGGTTGTAGTGTTAAGTGTAGCAAGTGATCGAAATACGTAGTAGCAGAGTGTCGATTTGTTAGCTGAGGTTTAAGTTATTTGCTTTGTCTAGAGCCTCTAGCTGGGGGTAGTAAGATTTTTGCGTGTTTTAATTAGTTTATTAATAAAGTGGCTTGAATTTCTCAATTTGGTATTTTGTGTAATCGATGAGGTATAGTTTAAGCATAGATTGTTTTGCACTGCAATGTAACTTCCCATTAAGAAAACTTGACTAGAAATTTAATTAGTTCCAAGCGCGCTAGTTCATATTTTGCAAAATATAATTGTTTTTTCTAATTTGTATCGCATTTTTTTCCTCCGAACAGTATGGCTAAAAGAAATAGAAAAAAATAATCAAAATATAGCACTTGCATATTTTTTTACACAAGCGCATATCAGTTTAACTTAAACGCAAATGAAGTTAACTCAAACGCAAATCAATTTTACCCAAGCGCATGTCAGTTTAACCCAAACGCAAATTAAACTAACCCAAACGCAAATGATTTTTACCCAAGCGCATCTAAGTTTAACCTAAACGCATATGAAATTAACTCAAACGCAAATTAAATTAAACTTAACGCAAAACTCTAGCTCAAATAATATTAACCGATTCCAAAAGCAGTCTCTTTATAAATTTTAACTTAAGTATTTCTAATTATATGCTGAATATTAATAAATTAAATAAGAAATAAATATAAATTCCGATATGCTACGTTCAATTTTTATTTGGTTGGATTTGATTTCCGTTTCGATAAATTTGCTTTGAACGCAGCTTTCAATTTTTTGCGTTTAGTTTAATTTAATTTGCGTTTGGGTGAAAATAATTTGCGCTTGGTTTATACTGATTTGCATTTGGGTGCAATAAATATGCTACGTTCAATTTTTATTATGTTTGATTTCATTTCGGTTTCTGTTAACTTAATTTGAGCGCAGCTGAAACTGTTTTGCGTTTAGTTTAATATAAATTGCGTTTGGGTTAATTTCAGTTATGTTTGGGTAAAACTGATTTTTGCTTGGGTTAAATCGATTTGCATTTGGGTTAAAATGATTTGCGCTTGGGTTAAAAATGTGCGAATGCTTTATTTGCATATGATAATTTTGCAATATATTTGCAGATATTTAACGCAAATTTTTTTAAATCTAGACAAGATTATGAAATGAAAAAATAATAAATAATTTTCAAATGCTTTTATTTGCCTCATTTCTTAGCTTTTGGCTATTGAAATTCATTCCTTGGTTATATTTCCACTTTTGATGTTGGAACAGAAAAGCAATTCAAGCTTTTATATTAATTTTTATGAAATAATTTCGATTCAACTTAATTTTTGCTCAAGTCACATTTATCTAAAATCGCTATTCCTAGAAATTTATAGAATAAACTCATTATTAAACCTAAAAAGAGGCATTTATAAGATGTTAAATACAATTTGTTATTGTATATTTAAGAATATTTCCGTTTTTTTTGCAAATATTTGAGTTCCGGGATTTTGCAAGAAAAATTTTGGGATCAAAAGCATCGAGGTGGTTCGTAAACTTTATGAAAACAACATTTTAAATACTTACATACCAATTTTAATCTAAGCGCAATATCATGTCTGTTTTGGGAGAAAGAACAAATCTTTAGTCAAATCAAAAACCCAAACAGTTTTTTTAATTAAATCATAAACATAAGAATCATAACTAAATTTCAATCATAGCATTACATACCTTATATCTTATACCCATCAGATCCAAACAGATCATGCTGTACACATCCTACGCACCCATAATAATCTTCATATGATTCCCATTATAACCTATCATACCGTCATAACCCACCATAACACATCATCACAAGTCAACCATACCTTAAATATCATACCATACCTTTATACTATCCTCATCAGACAAAATCGAGCATGCCTATACCAATAATACCATACAATACCCGACTTTCCTCTAATCACATGATGCCCATCATACTAAACGCATTATGCCATATCCATCGTACCATATCATCAGACCATAGTTTATAATCATATTATATAAAGCATAATACCCTACCATCATATTGTAACCATCTTACCATACCAACATATCATACCAACATATAATATTCATCACCTCTCATACTAAAATCATCATACAATACCATCATACCATATAATCATGTCATACCATCTTACCATCGAACCACACATATCATGCCATAATCATCACACGATATATATCAAACAATACTCAACATACCCTGCACGATTCGATATTATTTCCACTACATGAACGTTTTTAGTTTATTTCGAGTAACAACCCGTTTTCTTTAATAATTGAAATTGGGTGTGTCATCGACACTCCCATATATTACGTGATATCATATCCCCATCAATATAAAAATACTTTTCTTCATCCATGTTTTATTCTATTCTTCTTTATGCTTGTCTTAATTCTTCTTCCAATTCTTATCTCTGTCCAAAGCTATGTGCTTGTCCTTATACTTATATTTAACCAAATTATTGTCCTACTTCTTGTCTGAGCCCTAGTTTTAATCGTTATTGATATCTTGTTCCAAGAGCATGTCCTTATCCTTGTCCTAATTTTTATCTTAATCTTTGTTTCATCGTTGTAAATTCTTACCCTTATCTTCATTTTTCTCCTCATAGTCGTTATTGTCTTTGTCAAAATCCTTGTTCTTATGCTTGTCGTAATGCAAACACAATTTTTTGTATTAATCCTTGTCATACTTTTTGTCTCAATTCTTGTCATAATTCTTATGGAAATCCTTGTACAATAAATTCTTCTATTAATACTTGTCCAAATTCTTGTCCCAGTCCTTGTCCTAATTTTATTTTAATCCTTGTTCAATTCATTACCTTTATCCTTGTCCAATGTTTTTCCCCAATGCTTGTTCTTACCTTATCAACCACCTTGTCTATATCTTTGTCTTAATACGAGTCATAATCTTTGAACAAATCCTTATTCCTTTCCCATTTTTGCCGTAACGTGCATATCAAAATTCTTTCCCTTATCTTTGTCCTAATCATTGCTCGTATTAAAACTCAACTCAAGTTTTGTCAAAAATCTTAATTATTGTTCTAATCCATATCAAAATTCTCCGCCATATTCGTCTCCTTACTTTTGTCCTATTCTTGTTCTGTTATTGCCCAGAATAATTAATTTGCTGAGCCTTTGTAATAAGTGTCCAAATTGTCCAATTGTTGGTATAAGTGTCCTTCTCCTTATTCTAGACCAAATGCTTGTCCCAATTTTTTTAAGAGTCTCCGGAATCAATCTTTAGTGTGATGCATTCACTATTACCTTACCACCCGCAATAAATTCATGTTACGATTATAATTAAACGTTACATTCAGGGGTTCTTCAGAGAATTAATGACGTCATTAATTTCTTAAATTTCTGTTATCAGCTCAAAAAAGCCACTGACAGTCTTTCCATAAAAGTTATAACTATTAGAAGTAATACTCGTCGCGTAATATTTCCATGCAACACCGTTGCCTTTGTATCCTCCAAAAACCAAAAAATTTTGGTTTCATTTTGGTCTTTGTTATAAGACCAATGAATCAACCTTTATTTTCGTAAAAGAATATTCATCTCAGCAACTTTACTAACAGCTATCTATACATAGCTTTAAATCTATGCAACGATATTTCCATTTTGTTGCATTGGCTGCTTTCTCCGCGACTTGGTGATGGCATAATTTTTTGAGGATTAAACTCAGACTAACGTAGTGAGAATATAGCTATAGAAAAAAAATATATATCCTTGATCATTGTTACTTCGTATCTCGATTTGTCCGTCCACCCGTGTGCTCGTCTTTGCGTTGCAACGTAGGTTGCGTTTATAGTGAACGCCGAGTCAGACAGGCAGGCAGACAGGCAATGTGAACAAGCGAGATAGATAGCTATTTGCATCTCGTTTTTTCACACAGACTTCAGCCTGCCTGCCTATCTGAATCGCGTTCACTAGAATCTGTACAAAAAAGTAGAGAGTTTTAAGTGGTTAATTGATTTACTCATTATTAGAGTCTTACTAAAAAAAGTCCCATTTCATTAGAAGGCAAGAGTAGTTTAAATCAGTTTTAATGCAATTTCGAAAGGTATGAAGATTTTGAACCATCAACTATATCCATCATACCATACCATTAACTTTTATATCTTGTAAAAACCAGGGACCGTACCGGTTATGGTTTTTATCGAAAAAGTCACATATTAACTGTTATTTTTTAACTTTTATTTTTTTCGACAAAAATAAAAGTTATTTTGTGCCTTATATTTTTTCGGGCAAACATAACAGTTACTTTTGAATTTTATTTTATCGGTCAGAAATAACAGTTATTTTCTGCCTTTTATTTTTTCGGTCAATAATATCAGGCAATTTGTGTTTTTTCAAAGTCTGTTTTACGGACTAAAAAACTATTGATACCATTATTTTCGTCTCATCGGTGCGCATAATTTACATATGGTATCAAAAGTTTTTTAATTGGTCAAGCGGCCTTTAAAAATATACAAAGTGACTGATATTTTTGACCGAAAAAATAAAAGTCACAAAATAACTGTTATTTTTGACCGATAAAATAAAAGTCAAAAGTAACCGTAATTTTTTTCCGAAAAAATAAAAGGCAAAAATAACAGTTAATTTTTAACTTTTATAGAATCAGTCGAAAATTTAAAAGGCACTTAATATTCGTGAAGCTGAGGCCATTTATATCATAATGGTATATTTGAAAAAGTGCTGCGACAATTTTTTCATTGTGTCTTTTTCATTTAGAAATTGTAAAATAACAGTTATTTTCGGTCCCTGGTAAAAACCTTAATCCTAAAATTTTACGTAGACCAATGGCTATATGCGGCGATGGAAATAAAATTGGAAGTAAAAGAAAAAGGGGGAAAAAAAGGGAAATAAAATTGAAGACACTCATATATTGTTACCACCAATTTTTTGTTATAAAAAGACAAATGGCAGTTTTAGAGGTGTTCGGCAGGTTTATCTTCCTTGTAATGAACTGATGTAAAGTTGATTTCATTAAGACCAGACAATTTTGGGCAAAAAGTAGATTACGTGGCAATAGAAGCAAAAACCACAAGGATTTAAGCCTTTTAATTTGGTTTTACTCCCCGTTTCAAGTCGCCATTTTGCTCTATGGTATACGCGGCTAAAGCAGTTCACTTCAAAAATTTACAGACTCAAACTTTGTTGATAAGTTCGTTAGGTTTTTTTATTCGTTCGGTCTGTTTGGATAGCTTCGTTAGTTTGAACTCAAACCATTTCACCACAGGTTATGGTGAGCAATTTAATAACTTACGAATTCGCTTCGTTTCATGGAGTGTTACCACAATTTTACTCCCCGTTTTATTCGTCGTAAGTTGTATGCGTGGCAAAAGAAGTTATACTTAAAAAATATGGACGTCATCTACCTACAGAAACGCCCACCTCCCATACAACCCTTGATAGTGAAAGCTCTATGTAGAGGTTGATATTTGAGCTATAAGGATAAAACTTGGTTTTTGCTTTTGTTACATTAAAACTTATCTGCGTTCAAAAGAAACGTATTATACACCAAAAATCACGCCCATTTTCCATACAATTCACAGTACTTAAAACTGCATAAGGCTTAAGAAGGAAATAGCATGTATCTCAGACAAAAAACAAATTTTTTTTGTTTAGATTTTTTGCTGTTTTGGTATTGTTGCATATCGAGCCATAACCGCAAAAAAGTTGTTAGCAACAATTTACAAAAAATTGTTTTTTTATCGAAACTTACAATTATTTCATTATATCAATAATAGCTGTGTTTTTTATCAAGCGAGTAGTTAAAAAACGACCGCTTATCATATGTATACTCGATTAAATAACACAGGAAACTGTTACTCGCTTAAAAGTTTGCCGACCAAACGAAAAAAAATGCTTCCAAGTTATGTTTCAATAATTGTATAAATTTCCTACAAAGGTGGCAACTATATCTGATTGATAGTGTATAGTGATGTATGAAATGAACATTTTCTGTACCAAATACTTTTCACGAAATACTCATAATTTGCTTTAGATCAATATTTCAATAAAAATACATAATAATTTAACAGGTAAGATAAACAAAATTTATCAAATATACTCATTATATAAAACTATGTTGTTTGCTTAAGCTTTTAGCACTGAAAATCTTTTGAGTATCGGGTTTGTTTTCAGAACCGAGTCTCCAATGCTTAAAATCAGAAAATTTATGCATCACTTATTGTCAGAACTTTGATATATAAAATAAATTTGTCAAAAATTGTTTACAAAAATTTGATCAGAACATAAACAACGTTTTTGACTTTTCAGAAAATGCTTCCAAGTTTTAAAAAAATTCTTAAGCGAGTAAGCAGTCGTTTATTGACTACTCGCTTGGTAAAAAACACAGCTAATGTATATTTATAAAATAATTGCTATTATAATAATATAATCATTTATATATTGGGATTCTGTTAAAACATTGTCGTAACTCAAAATCTTAAGTCGAAAATAATTATAAGATTAATTTATCTTCTACTTTAAAATTTTAGTTTTGATGGTTACATGTTTTTCGCAGTTATGGCTGGATATATTTTAAAATTATGGTAGCTTAAGGGTATTTCTAAGTCAGGCTTTAGAGTTTCTTGGCTTGGTAAAGATTATATTGATTATGTAAGTATTTCTAAAGCTCTTTTAAAGGTTTTAAGGCTCACCTACGGTAATTTTAAAGTAAAAGTATTCAAAAATAATAACCCAATATTACACTCAGGGAAAAAATGCTGTTTTATCAAACAAATCATGGGTTGAAATAACAGATTTCACTGTTAAATACCATCCAACAAGTGAAACTTTCAAATCAACAGTCGGTTGACTGTTGGTTTATGGAACACGAAACCCGTATTAAAAACTTATTTATTGAAATTTGATCACTGCTTTGAAAGTTCATGTATGGCCGAGTGTGCTAACGTGTGCGTCTAGTACTCAAGTGTCCACGGTTCAAGTCCGGCAAGGCCAATAAAAATTTTTTTTTTATTTAAAATATTTTTTTGAATAAAAAATGAAATTTTTTTTTTTTGCAAGATTGTAAGCATTATATTTTGAAGGTTATTTTTGACCAAACAATTAATGAAACAGAATTATTATTATTTCAATTATTAAATTACAATTTTTGATACTTACACAGCTAGGGTTCGAACCCACGTCTCCCGCATGACAGTCTAGTGCACATCCACTGAGCTACTGGCAACGATAATATAAATATAGCAAAACACATATAAAAAAAAAATTGCTTAGAAAAAATTGACAATTCAATATAAGCACAAAAATATTTCAACAGATGATTTTAACAGCACAAAAATACTTTGAAACGTTCATTCAACAAAGAAAATTGTTTACTTAAACGCAAATCATTCAATCGAACAGTGTTTTTAAATAACAGTGGCCGACTGTTAATATTACAGTTGATATTTTTCTGAGTGTACCTTAAATTAATCATGTCCACATCAGTGCCAGTGAGTATGTCTCATACAACATTGGAAAAAAATGTTGTGCAATTTTTTGCCGGTATTTCCGTCTCTCTTTAAAACTCGTAAAATTTGTGTTTGGCCTATCTCGCTTCATTTTCGTGATACCCCGTTTTTTCTAAGGTTATATTTTTATTAAATTTCACTCCAATTGTGCGGCATCATATTGCCATCCCCCGCGAGTTACTTGTTATTTCGAGCTATTCGAAAAACGGAGTTACTTGAATCGGAAATTAAGACGGATGGCACTACTGGACCGAACTCGAACTCGAAACAACTCGCAAAGGCATCTTATAGCATCTGATATCGAATTCGTTGGTAGACTGCACTTTTTCGGAATGTAATATTTTATCACTTCAATGAATTCTTTCATAGTTCTCAGAAGTTCGCGCAAACCATTTCTGTTTTGTTTTTTCTGTACTTTGTCAAATATTTATTCATTGATTTTATTTTCTGTTTACTTTTGCGTATAATGGGAATTCTTTTAAAACTATACAACAACAAAAAAAAAAAAACGAATCCTTTCTATATAAATTAATTTTCATTTGCATTTTTCATTTTTATTTTTACAAGAATGACCAATACTGTACTCTCAATCCATTCGAAAATTAACTTGTATAACCTACATAAATTTCAATAATTCATTTGGTCAACATTTTACGGTTTCCTTTTGGATTCTGTTAAGCCAGCTGAGGATACAAAAATCTTGCTTGAATAAAAAAAAAATAACAAAATGTTATGCCTTCTTTGTGAATCGTTATCGTTGTTGGTATTGTTGTTGTTGTTGTTGTTGTTGTTGGTATTGTTGTTGTTGTTGTTGTTAAAAGCCAGCTGAATGAAAATCGTAAAGCATTCATTGATGTACAAATTCCGTCAAAAGGAAATGCACAGAAGTTGCTTCATGGTCAGCCTTCAATGTGCCATGATTTGTACTCTTCTCTTTTCCGTCAATTCATCCTTGATTGAACGCAATGTTTTCATTTAATGTGTGAGTGTATTTTTGCATTTGTGTGTCTGTGTGTGTGTGTGTGTGTGGGTTTTTTTCAACAAAGTTAACCAGAAATCGTCAACACAATAAAACTCAGTTTCCATTCCATGAAATCAATTAAAATTGATTTTCATTGACTTTTCAGTGATGTTCGTGCGTGCGTAGCTGACGCTGTAACTTTTAATTAAAATCATTACGAAACAAATTTACTGTGTTTCAAATAAATTTGATTACATTGAGTAAAGTTTGCTTGCTAAGTGGTACGTTAATTCAGAACTTGAAGTTTGATTTTTTAACCATAAAAAAATTACAACAGCTGTCTAGAGTGCTGGTGATTTGCTCTTGACAGAGTGGTTTTGCTTTTGTTACATTTTTTTTTTTCTTAATAAACAAACTTCATACTTTTGCATGAATATCAAATTATAGTTTCTTAGATACTATTATAGTAGATTTTATTGTTTTTTTTTATATTCTCTTTGTTTCAGCTTCAAAGTTATGTAGAATCCTTTAAAGGTGAAGAGTCATGAAGAATCAAGCCTAAGTTACAATGAATCGAGCATTAGTATTAAAGAACTAAGAATCAAGAGCTTAATATTAGGAACAAAGAAGTTCTTTTGAAGTAATCAGATTAAAAATGTAAAGAAGTAAAAGTCAAGAAGTTATATTCAAAAATCAACAGATAAGAGTTTATGACCAAGAATCACGTATCAGTTATCATCAATTAAGTAAGCATGAAATCTTGATTTAAAAGCAAAGTCAAGAATTATGAATTAATAACGATGAGTTGAGAGCAATAAAAATCTAAAAGATTTAAACAAATCAAGACTCTGAAATCAAGTATAAAAAGTATTTATATATATTTAAATCAATAATCAATTCTCAAGATTTCAAAATATACAGCCAATGAAATATAAAATATCAAAAATTCATCAGTTATAACAAAGAATCAATAAGCAAGAATGAAGAAATATATCTCGAGAATGACAAATTATCATATCACATTGTATATTAAAAGTCGGGAATGAAACTTTTGGAAATAAAAACTTAGATTCAAAAAGCAGAAGTCAAGAATTCTGCATAAAGAATGGAAAATAGTAAAAAAACTACTGCAAATTAAATTATATAAGTAAGAATCAACAATCAAGAATAAGAATAATACAGTTAACACTATATCAAGCATGAAAAATAATGAATCAAGAGTTCAAAATCAATGCTTCAATGATTCTTAAGACAATATCAAAGAAGCAAAAATAATAAATAAGCTGTTTGCACACATTAAATAAAAATAAAAATTGAATATAAAAGACTCAAAGCTGTTTATTGAGATTCTTGAGAAATACACAATCAAGAATTTTATGGTAAGAATTTCAAAACAGTTATAAGCCGATCGAAAATTAACTATACAGAATGCATTATATATTGCAAAGAAAGATTTACTTATCAAGATTCTAAAACCAAGAGTTCAATAATCTAGAATCGGTTTTCTCAGACATTTAGAATAAAGAACAAAATATAACTAAAAGTCAAAAATTAGAAAATCTGGAATAACTGATAAAAGTCAAAATCTACAAAAGGTCAAAAAGTCATAGTTAAAAATCAAAAATTAAGAGGAAAGTTACATAAGAGGAAAGTGACAGGAAATCAAACATTTTTAAGGTAAGTTTTGTTTCTACATTTGTGGTCATACTTAATAAATGAATATTAATTTTCAATAACATAAATTATATTATTCAAAGGCAGGAATGTAAAATCTAAATAAAATAAAATTTAAAAAAAAACTATACAATCAATATTTCTCTCTGCTTTCAATAGAAAAGAGAATAAGAAGAGTAATTATAAACAAATGTCTATGTTAAATATCATACAAAAAGGTCAAACTGAAATTCCTGATGGTGCAAAAATACGATTAATTTCTAGTGAAAAACCTTTCTGTGTCAGATGGTAATTCGAACCTGGGTCTGCCGGCATTGGTTGGTTTGTATGATACACACGTAGCACGCACGGCCACCACGAAAATAAATTAGGAGAGGGATCACGTGATGTTGAAGCGAATTCATTACCAAAATAAGGTCTGCTCGAAAGAAATCGCATTCGTTGATCATATTATTGGTCACGTCAAACACTTAAGCTATCGAACCTGATAGGATATCAGGTACAGCGAAACGAAATAATCTCCATTTTAATCTCCAGTTTAGCCGAGTGTACTGACGTTTGCGTCTACAACTCGACTGACAAAGTTGTCAGTCCCCGACAAGACTAACAAAGAATTTTTTTGTTTTTTAAATATTTTTTTTTATATAAAAAATGAAATGTAGGTAGGGGAGAGTGGGGTGTTGTGAGACATGGGGTGTTGTGAGACACGTCAATATCTGACATAGTGGTAATGTTATGAATGCTCACAACAACTGTAAGATATTTTCTCAATGGGATCTCACTTATTATGTGCACTCTTGCAATTGACATGTGTTCCTAGTGTTTGTAACAATTATGAGTTTTGATCGCGCTCTTAAAAGTTTTTTGTACAGTTTGCCTAGCGGAATTTAAAGAAACATTGCCAATTAAACGTGAAGGTAAATATTTATTAAAATGATAACTCTTCCATTGCCTTCCAGCCCACCGAAGTGATTTTGCAAAAAAAAATGCGGGTGATGATGGCGTAGTGTCCATTTGAAAATGTCGAATATGGGGTGTCGTGAGACAGTAAATATGGGGTGTTGTGAGACAGTTCATTTTTGTTTTTATTTCATTATTTTTATAGCCATCATGCCACTAAATGCATATAAAGTATCGCCAAAGCAAAAAGGAAATGTCGCATCCATCCACCTAGTGGCAGCCATCAAAGAAATTGCCAAAAAAAAATAATTGTTTTCGAGTTGTCTGCAAATCATATAATTTTGATAAATCTAGAATGTATGGAACCCGTTATATGGAAAAGTTGAAGACACAATTTTTTTCCGCATCGGCTTCAAATGATAAATTAGTCGATTTTGTTGCATATCAAAGTGTCAAAACTGACAGGAAACCAGTTTTTTCAAAATTTTACAAATTAAATTGGTTTTTCAAGGCGTCTGTGCTGAGCAGTGCACTAGAGAAGGTTAGTCCTCTGAAGTTTGATCCCCTATTCCAAAAATCAAAACGCGGCCGGAAGCCTATGTATACAACAGTATTTACAACTTCCAAGAATGTGGCATTATTGAGGAAAAAATCCGACCAAAAGAATGAAAAAACAACTTAAACAAAAAAAAATCGCTGAAGGATCCAGCAAAGCGTAGTCATCATACGAAATACGTACCGGAAAAAGTTTTGTCATTAGATGATGAAGATTTATATACTTTTGCATCTTTTGTAGGGCAAACGTGCCAGAGTCTTTTTTTTTTTTTTGGATTCGCCAAGGGAGTGTGAAATCCCATGAATACGTGTAGCCCGTACTATACGCATTCACGACTTACATTCTAAAATTAGTCCGGACGAAAACAATTTCATTAGTTGCAATAACTGTTAACGAACTGTTCATCTGCAGTGTGCCAAAATGAAAACCGGATATTTTAACTGTTAGCCGAATCAGATTAACGCGAACAATTTCTCTTATCTGTATTTTAATTATTTCCTAATTTTTTTTCCTATTTCAATAAGGACTTTAAGCAAAAAATTCCAATTTGTTATATTTATAGTAGTGTCTCACAACACCCCATAATTTTTTAAAATCAAAAATTCCAATCTTTTTTTCAGGCTTCAAGAAAATTCTTAAATGTTTTGAATTTCAAAAAAATGTCATCGCAGGTTGTTAGGTAATTGAATAAGCTATCCAAAAAATGTTTCCAGAAAAAAAATATGAACTTTTAAAGAAGTTATCGTCCAAAAACTAAACCTGTCTCACAACACCCCACTCTCCCTTACAATTTTTTTACAAGATTTCTGACAAACAGTTAATGAAACAGAATAAGATTTTCAATTATTAAATTCAAATTTTTGATACTTACACAGCTAGGGTACGAACCCACATCCTCCGCATGACAGTCTAGCACACTTCCACTGAGATGTTGATAACGATAAAATAAATATAGCAAAACAAATTTAAAACCTATTTCTTTCAAATTTCAAAATAAATATGTCTTCGAAAAATGGGTGTCATCCACAAACGGACACGCCCACATACCATACTACCCAAAAATTGAAACCTCAATAAATAAGCTTATGTTTAACCTACAGAGATAAAATTTGGAACGCATGTTTTTTTTAACAAACAAAGTAAATTTTGCAAAATTGACGCCATTTGCTCACGGACACGCCCACTTTCCATACAACCCAAAAATTGAAAAGGCAATTAATAAGATTATGTTAAACGTACAGAGATAAAATTTGGTACGTTTGTATTTTGTAACAAAACGAAGATGGTATTGAAGAATGGATGTCATCCAACACCGAACATGCCCACCTCCCATACAACCCAAAAATTTGAAACTCAATAAATAAGCTTATGTTTAACCTATAGAGAAAAAAAATTTGTTATGTTTGTATTTAATACCAAAACTAAGATGAATTCAAAAATTGGGCGTAATCCGTCCACGAACATGCCCACCTCCCATACAACCCATAATAGCGAAAATACCACAAAGGCATTAGCATACGAGCTAAAGGAATAAAACTTGAAATTTTTACAAATTTTTGTAAAATTTTTCATCAAAATTGAAATGCATATAAAATATGGACTTCATCCGCTCACAGAGTCGCCCATTTTCAAAACTATTATTGTATTTTTAAAAAGTCGGTTTAGGGTATTTCATAGTCGGGCTAAATTTCAACAAAAAAATTTCAACAGATGAACAGCACAAAAATACTTCGAAACGTGCATTCAACAAAGAAAAACAGTGTTAACTTAAAAGCAAATCATTCAAACTAACAGTGTTTGGAAATAACAGCGGTCGACTGTTAATATTACAGTTGACATTTTTCTGAGTGCATTTTAGTGAACATGGAGATGGTTAGAGTCAGCGATGGTATGTATGTATGCATGTACAATAAATTTGCAATCATTAGCATAAACAAAAGATTTTAGTCTTTGACGACACTATCTAATAATTTTTTTCAAGACGAATAACAAAGGACCAAGACTCAATAATCTGATTGATTGTTGATTTTATAATCTTTAGGAACATCAGAAGTTCTTATAAGAAACATAGACTTAGCAGTTCTAAAAATGACATTGTATCAATGCTCTTCAAGTCAAGATTTTATTCAAGCGATTAACAGGTGTTAAAAGCCATAGTTTTTAAAATATGAAGTAGAGACTGAATTAACTTCATACCACTCTCCAAAGAACATTGATTTGTATTTGAAATAAGCTTTGTTAGGTTGATTATAGTCGACCTTTCCTTGAGAAAGCTATGATGGTAAGCGGAATAATTAGATGATTTCTTCGAAAGTTTTGGGTCATATGCAATTGTATAAACATTAACGTAATTATAACATAAATTTAGATTTAAATCTATAATCTTAATACCGGTTGTAGTTGTGCCTGTCAAGTGCGTGACGTTAAGATCAACAAATCGGGGTAGACCGTGTTCAATTCTCACATCTGACATACTGTTTTTGTCACTAGAAATACATTTTTATGATCGGCTGTGACCTTTTTTCACAGTGACAAACTTCAGAAAGTAAAGGGGTATATGACATTGGCCGGTTTTTGAAATTGCCTTTTTTTATAAATTTGTATTTGAGTAAATATTCTTAAGATTCTAAGAAAATTCATGGTAAAATTCCTACGGATTCAAAAGTTACAGCCGGATTAGTGAGAGCGCAGTTTTAATGTTCGCGCTTTTTTTCTTTGTTCACAAATTTTGAACGCGTTTATCTCGAAACCATGTTTTTCGTACTGGTTGCGGCACCAGCGGGTTCTTTTTTTGACGAAATGTTTTTTTTTTGTGTTTTTTTGAATTTGATTCGCTATCGTATGACACGAGCTTTTTTAAAAATTTTTTTTCCATTGTTTATGAATTTTTAAAGTCAATATTTTTTTCGAAAAAACACACTTTCAAATTTGAAGTATCACCAAAAATTTAAAAAAAAGCTCCTGTCATACGATAACGAATTTTGTTAATATATAAAAAAGTAATTATTTTCCAGATCGGACAATTTTTGCGACTCCCAACGCTACAACCACGAGGCCCCGTTTTTTCTCTGCCGCCAGTTTGGAGCTCTATAAAACCATGTTTGAGTGATAAATATATTTTTTTGAATTTTTTTTTCTTGTAATTTGTTGAATTCTCTACAATAATAAAAATTTTGAAAAATGTTTGTTTTTGACTGAGTTATGAATTTTTAAAGAAGGTCTGTTTTCTCTGCCGCGAATGTTATGTTCCACCTTAAGACAACTATTTTTAATTATTTTGACCTTATTATAAGGTCAGATAGGCAAAAGTATAGTTTTTTCTTATGGAAATTTTTCGTAATTTCAGATAGTTGACAGAGAGTTCAAAGAAGATAAGCGTGCGATGGATAAACGTGTTCGCAAATATTTTTAAATCAATATAAACGAAACAAACAGCAACCCGTTGAACCCAGGAGTATAAACGTCCATCAGGTTTAGCAACTTTCCTTTGACATCGGTTAATGGTATATTTATCGAAGTTACCAACGCGTTTGAGCATAATTTCTTAAAGAAGAGAAGTATTCATTAGCCAATTCGTTATTATCTCTGGCAAATGACTGACTGACTGAGTTAAACAGAAATTTGCAATTATTTCGGGATCCGAAAGACGATTGCTAACATTTTAATGTTAGTAATTTGAATTTCCAGAATGAAATAGTCGCTACAATATCCTGCTGCATTCCAAAATCTTTCAATCTGTTGCTAACTTCTTATTTCAACATTAACTAGCTTGCTTTAACTCGTACAACGATTTCTTAAGTTTACATACTTTACCAGGCTCTTCATTGAACCCTTCAGCATAGTGTATGTAAATTTCTATATGTAACTAAATTTGCAGAAACACAGTTTATCTGGCAGATATACTGATCATATTTAACTGCTAAGGATATAAGCCATTAACGGCCCAGAACTACTCCAATTCATATCGTTTAATACCAACCCACGGAACCTTAGGTCTATACCTCTCTTCCACCTTAACTTGCACCGCACCGACTATGGATGCAGTGATCCTATAACCAGAATGCTTCGGGTAACCAATAGTTTGATCAGTGATTTCGATTTTCACCTGAGCAGACCACTACTTCGAAATATTCTTCTTAACTCCAACGACACTTCCTCCCCCTCTCTAATGAATTCTTCTAATTAAGACGAATTCTAAGACGAATAAAATACTACTCGCAAAGGTCAAAATGTTCTTTCGTTGTCAATTCCTTTTCGCTGTGCAAAGCCCTTGATCACCAGTCACGATGAAGATCTATTCGGACTCCAAAGGTACGGAATCCTATTTAATTTTGAAACACAATTTGTTCGCAATAGTTTTCCTTCCAGGATGGAATACTTGAATACCCTTGGATACCCTAACAAGCTTTATATTCAACGTTAGGTTAGAATTTCTTCTATATAGCTCTCTTGGTTCTTCCAAAGCATTTCAACTCAAACATTAAGGAACAAAGCTAGACTGTTGGTCTGAAAAATAAATTACTTCTCCTTCTATCCTCTATCCTTCTATCCTCCCCGTTGTTGGCGTAAAACACATCATCGGACACCCCAAGTCCTGCACTACTACAACAGGATTTATAGAAAAACGGCATTTCTGCTGATGGTTACTTACTAATCGGAGGTATTAAGGACAAGGGTAAGAACATGTTTTGAGACAAGGGCATTGCTTTAAACAAGGATAAGAACAATGATGATAGAGTGAGGATGAGAACTAGGGCAAAAATTATAATTAGAAAAAAAATTAACAAAATAATTTAGACACGGATTAGAACCAGAGTTAAGTTAAAGATTATAACATGTTTTTTGAGCAGGAATAGTTTAAGGTCTGGGGCAATA
Organism: Tetanocera ferruginea; assembly: GCA_958299015.1. Classification (NCBI taxonomy): domain Eukaryota; kingdom Metazoa; phylum Arthropoda; class Insecta; order Diptera; family Sciomyzidae; genus Tetanocera; species Tetanocera ferruginea. Next base: position 39,544,925 of record OY282643.1, read on the forward strand.
TTTAGACTAAAAACTAAAACAATGTTAAAAATAGATAGTTTGGAATTTCTTCAAGAATTCAACAAGAATTTCAACAGGGGTTTGTACAAAGACTAAGACAAGGATTAGAACAAATCGTAGTACAAAGCCTAGCACAATTTTTAGAATAAAAACTAGAACAGGGATAAAGACCAAAATGACGGCAAGGGTTTCAACAAGAATTTCAAGGTTTCAAGAGCTTGAACCAGGAGAAGACCTTTGGCAAGTATTTGACAATGATTAGGACAAATATAAGGACAAGAACAAGGATTTGAATAGAAATTAAAAGAAGTTATTACAAAAATGATTCCGATAATAACAATTTCGATGAGAATATGAAGAAGTATTATAAGGTCAGTGGTAAGGACAAATAATAAGAACTAAGTTTAGGATGTTGAAAAGTAATAGGAACAAAATAAAGACAAGGATTAGGACTAGAATTTGAACAAGGATTAGGAAAGGATTAGAAAAAGTTTAAGGACAAGTATAAGAATAAGCAAGATTACAATGAAAAGTATTTTGACAAGAATTTCGACAGGGAAAGCGACAAGCATAAGAATAAAAATCGAATAAGGATTAAGACAAAGATAAGGGTAGGAATGAAGAGTATTTTTTGGACAGGAATATGTATAAGGATGAGAGCAAGAATTAGCACAAAGATTAAAACAAAGATGTAGATAATGATTAGGATAAGGATGGTGCTGCTTCTAATATAAAGATATAGATTAAGATGTAAGGAATAAGGATATAAATAAGGAAAAAGAGAAAAACACGCAATTCACCTACACTTTTCTATTAAAATAGTATCAACTCATGTCTTTCCTATCAGGAATTGTGTGCAGATTCTACTAGGAGAAGACTTTCTCGTATGCATGCCAACTGCTTTTTTATATAAAACATATTTTTTTATTAAAAACTTATTTTTATTATATCCCTTCCTTTACAAATAAGAGAACTTTGCACAGTTAAAAAAAAATAAAATTGAATTGAATAGTATTTGGCACGATTATTTTCATCTTAGAAGCGGAAAAAACCAATTTTCAACACTTTGTGCGAGGTCTCAAAAAAATAACACAGTTGAAAATTGGCTTTTTTCGCACTGCTTTAGCCGACATACACAATAATATATTTTTTTTTTGTTGTAATAACATTTTTTTCGAAATTGTTCTTAACAACTTTAACCATGTTTTGCCATTGAAGGCGTCAAAAAGTAAATTCGTTTTAGTGTTCAATGAAAAAAAAAAATAATATGATTTTATTCAGTAGCAAAATAAAGAGATGCATAGAAAATATTGATAGGCACTGTGAGTGAGTGAGTGAGAGGTAAACAATAAAGTAGCTGTCAGTTACACAAAATGACAACATGACATTCTAATAATGTGTGAGTATAAAAATGTGTGTGTATAGGTAGTCCTTATTATAGATTAGAGTTGACTTTTTTCGTTTTTTTTTTCTTTTTCTCTGATGTATGACATATGAGGTAATTTTTGGCAAATTCAGCTTAAAAAAATTTTTGTAGATAAAACAACAAAACAAATAAATAAAACGTAATTTCAAGTTGACTTCTGCAAAAATTTATGACAAAGGGAATAATTTAGAGACAAAAGCATTACATTGTTTCAGCAGCTTAAGAAAATGTTGAACAAATATAAATTGAATTATGCTGATGATATTAATTTCAAAACTATAACCTAGTATAAAACACAACTACTACTCCATGTTTCCAAAATAATTTGAAAATTTCGATATCAGCATTCAATATTTGATGAATAAAAAATAAAAAAAAAAATTTAATTTTTTATGAAACATGATAATTTTAGTATAACATAAAATAATTTGAAAAAAATTAAACAGTTTTTACATTTTTAAGTATTCAAATGCTAATTTTGACATACAAATGGAAGAACCGTTACAATAAAATTTTTAATCATTCAATTCACAAATGAGAAGAATGATTACTATAAAATAGTTCTCCTTCTTAAATTGATTTTATCTTTCGAAAACCTCTGTCCACACTGTTCATATGTTGCACTTTATGGTCTGATCATATTTTTATGCTGATATTTATTTATTTATATTGTAGTTATTAATAAACTAAATTATTTGTCCTGTCATCTGATTATATCACATTTTTTGAGTTTTTCCAATGCCAATTCATGTTTTATTTTTTCTATAATTCAACTTGTGACACTTGGATTTCTTTATCAATAATATGAATATAAAAATCATGACAATCAAACAGATCTAACATAACTTTTTACTAACATCATTTCTATAGTTAAATTTGACATTTTTATTTGCTTTACTTACAAACAACCCAAAAAAAATAAAATAATACACAAATATTGGTACAGCTCGTGGTATAACAGAGTTAATCCTTGACGTCACTCAAGAATATTTATTTTGATTAAATTCAGTTGATGATGATGATGGTTTTCTTTTCATGCTGCCGATAGTCCTTTTTCTCACTTTCTTTTTTTTGCCTGACGTGGGCAAGGTTTGTCTGTTATTAATTTGGCTGACATTTGAAGGCATCAATTTGTGAAGTTCTGATTAAAGAGTTCTGATACAGAGAATTGTAACCCGTTTTTGTTATTTTAAGATTCTTAATTTTTGTTTGTTTTCTTTTTTCTTTGAGGCAATATTTTAATACTCTAATACTTGTTGCTTTAAAGTAGAACGGAGGGTTAACAGTTTTGAAAGACAGTATTGTAATTGTTAAAATTGAGTGAGTGATGATTCACTTTTGATATTGCAAATATAGTTAAATTACAAAAATGCAACAAATTGCTGAAGTACAACTGCAAACGTTTTGTTTCAATATTGCATAACAATTCATTAATTGTGAATTTGAAAGTTATATGTTTTAATAATTCCTCTCGACGTAAGAGATGAACGCACAAATGTTATGCAATTCTAATCCAACACAATGATGTGGTCAATACCGCATGCGTTGTCATAGCAACCAACAACATGGTTGCATTGAATTGTGGTTATGTTGAAAACATGCTCTGCTGCGGCTTAAATAAAGTATCTGTAACTGTCAAATAATTCAGATTTATGTTTGCATATAAATTGTGATTAAACTGTTGCATTGTATTGGATTGAACGGTAAGTTCAAATTGTTATTGTTGTTAAAATTAAAAATTTTTGCTATTTGTACACTGGTAGCAGAGAAAAAACTTAGATCAAACGAAGGGCTGGAACCATTTAAAATAAAAGAAAATTACTGTGCATACTTTCAGGCTGAATATTTTTTCGTATTGCTTAAGTTAGAAAGTATGAAAATCACTGTAAATAATTGTAGTTTGAGCGATATAAGGTGCGAAAATTGACCCATCTTTATAGTTAATATAGAATTCATCACTTTTACGTATAAAAGTTGTTTGGAAAATTTTTAATAATATGCGATTTTCATATTTTTGCTTGGTTTTTAATACTTCATTTTCATTTTCAATTTTACTTGAAAGTTTAATTTTATGCAATCTTTTGCTTGAAATACCTCAAAGTATCTGTTTTTTTATTTTTCATTAAGGTCATATGTAAAAAAATTTACCACTTTGACAATTTTCTTTAGACCGACAACAACTGACCATCGAAAATGACACAGTGAAAATCAGGCACTACTGTGCTTACAGAACTACAATCCTTTTCCAAACCTTTTCAAAAATGTTTTAAACATAACCTTTCAAATAGTCGTAGAGGGCTAAAATATTCTACAGAAATATTCTTTGTGGACGGAGGAGGGTTAATAAGGTCTTCTTCTTCATACTTGGCAAAAAAAAAAAGAAAAAATATTTTTGTAACAGTCTAGGGTCAATAAAGGGTCGATTCGACCACAAAAAGAACCAAGCCCACTACCTCTTATGATAGTTTTAAAGTCAAATTATGAAGAATCCATGAAACAGAATTCGACTTGTTCCAGGTTTTTGGTTTAAAATAAACGTACGGGTTTTTGGTCGTTGATTTCGTATCTGAGGTAAGTTTATCTATATTAAGTTTATTTCAAGGTCATTCTAAGATCAAAATCAAAAACCATGTATTCTATGCCCATCTTCATGATATTTATTGGTATTTTGGGTCATTGATTTCGAATCAGAGTTCAGTTTGTCTATATAAAAGTCTGTTAAAGGTCATTCCAAGCTCAAAATGATAAAAAAAATATATTTTTTTTCAAATATCAATACTTAAAAATAGACCATTAGTTAAACCTATATTGATTTTAAGTACTACCGGTTACATTTAAGATATATTCAGTCCTTATTTGTCTGATGTTAAGCATAATTATACAAATATCTTGAAAAGCTATCCTTACTATCTTGAATTTGAATTTGAATTTGAATTTGATTTTGAATTTGAATTTGAATTTGAATTTGAAATTTGAATTTGAAATTTGAAATTTGAAATCTGAATTTGAAATTTGAATTTGGATTTGAATTTGAATTTGAATTTGAATTTGAATTTGAATTTGAATTTGAATTTGAATTTGAATTTGAATTTGAATTTGAATTTGAATTTGAATTTGAATTTGAATTTGAATTTGAATTTGAATTTGAATTTGAATTTGAATTTGAATTTGAATTTGAATTTGAATTTGAATTTGAATTTGAATTTGAATTTGAATTTGAATTTGAATTTGAATTTGAAATTTGAAATTTGAAATTTGAATTTGAAATTTGAATTTTGAATTTTGAATTTTGAATTTGAATTTGTATTTGAATTTGAATTTGAATTTGAATTTGAATTTGAATTTGAATTTGAATTTGAATTTGAATTTGAATTTGAATTTGAATTTGAATTTGAATTTGAATTTGAAT